>JARBWK010000010.1:119958406-120558406 GCA_030556195.1 Anolis apletophallus
GGGGGGGCGGGGGTGGGAGGGGCTGGGAGGAGGGAGGGGTTTCCCTCCTCCTTCCAGGTCCCCCCCCCCCCGCCGCTCTTCCGGATCAAAGGAGGAGGCGGAGGAGGCGCGCTGGCTGCCATGTGCGAACGTTCGAAACGTTCGCGCGGGCAGCGACGTGGCCGGGGGGGGAGTTCCGGTGGCAAATTTTTGGGGATCGTTTTTGGGTGCTGGGAGGTATGTAGGTCCGTTTTTTTGCTGTTGTCTGTAGCGAGTGTAATGGTCCAGTAGGCTGCCAAGTTTGGTGCTTCTGCGAGCCATAGTTTCTTTGTCTATATCAATCTTTGCACGACCGTGTCTCCTTTATATATATAGATGCAAAACCAAACTGTTGGTATTGCAAAGACAAAAAGGGCACCTTCTTCCATATTTGGTGGCTTTGCAAAAAAGCCAGGAAATACTGGACTGTAATCCATAGAGAAATCGGAAAGACCTTAAAGAAAAAAATCACGAAAAGCCCCGAAGCTTTCCTACTAGGAATAACTGGCCCAAGTTTGAGTAAAATAGAAGCGAGGAATTTTATTTTACTTATTACAGCCGCTAAAGTGATTCTAGCAAAGTACTGGAAATCGAGCAGGAGCCCGCCCAAGGAGGAGTGGATCCTTAAGATCACGGAGACGCTCCAAATGGAGTACCTCACGATGAGACTAAGGGAAGAAAATAGGAGTAACGAAAACCTATTTGAGACATTTGAATTGATTAGGAATTATTTTAGAAAGGAATGTAATCATGATTTAGATTTATAAGAACATCAAAGGGTGTAAATCGCGAGACCAAACAAACTAGTAGATGAAATATCTTTTCTTGTTTTTACTCTCTCCTTCATATACTTAGATGCAGAAAAAGAATACTTCTCTCCGCCTTGCTTTTTCTGTTTTACCTCTACCTTAGGATCCTGGTGGTAGTATGTGCCATAAATCGAAAGAAGATGAGCTCAATGAAGTGAACATCTTATATTGTCGCTATAATGAATACAATGGTTTGTTAGTTTATTGCTGAAATGTTGTGCCCTCCCCTCAAACTTTCTGTCCCTTACTTCCCCCTCTTAGCCTCCCCACAACCCTCACTGTACTCCCATTGTATTTCTCTCCCCGCTTACCCTCCCCACCCCTTCCCAATGCCCTAAACCTTAAAGAGGAGCAGTCCTCTTTTCTTCGTATGTTTTACTTCCTGTTTTTAACATTTTGAAACTTAATAAAAACCATTTAAAAAAAAGAAAACCCTATAGAGAGATGTGTGACGGTGCGGCAAGCGCCCCTGCAGAAAGGATCTTGAGTTTGTAAAGTTTTGCTTTGTTAAGATGTGTTTTGTAGCTTGCAGAGTTTGTTAAATATGAGATTGCATTGATTGGTCCCTAGTACTTGTCAGTCATTGTTCATAGATCCCAGTTGAGTTTGTTCCACCCCCTTTCCCAGGGATCTGGAAAAGAATGCCATTTTTATATTTATTAAACCACCAGGATTTCTCCAGAGAAGACGTGACTGAAGGTTTGCCAGGCCAGGCTATCTTCCAACACCCGACTGACTCTCCTTGGGACTCATACAGAAAGCCCAGCATACCAGAAGGTTGGGTAGCTCTGAGGAGTCCCAAGTGCCTTCAAACCAGTCAGTTGGTATCCAGAGGAAGGTTTCATGCCTTCAATATAGGCCATCTGGCTGGGGTTTTGAGTCTCCTTACCTCGAGGCCATAAAGAAGGAGAGGACTTTGAGAGCTATTCGGCTAAAGCTTCCTGGACTAAAGCTACAGAGAGACTGTAATGTAAGATATTTCCTTTATCCTTTTGGGGAACAAAGCTAAGTGCCTGAGTGAAGTTAACTCATGTTATGAACAGTAAAGCCTGTTTGAGTTAACCAGAGTGTCCAGCTTGATCCTTGGGAGCCCCAAGCCTCTAAGGCAAGAAGCAATCTCCTGGTATAGAGAGACCACGTCCTTGCCCTTCACTGGGCATTTACAGCCCGGGTGCGACGGCATAAGATGAGATGATTTGCCGCAACCAGCAGGCTGAAGTCAATTCCAGTATCTAGGCATGATTTAACATATCTAGGCGAGGATGTAAGTCAAGATGTGTTGGTCTTCCTCCTCTCCATATGGGGGCAGTTTTTGGTTATTTTGGGAGGGAGTTCCAGAGCTGGGGAATGATCATGGAGAAGGCCCTTTCTCTTGTTCCCATCAGCCATGCTTGAAACAGGGGTGAGACTAAAAGCTGGGCCTCCTCCTCAGATCGCAATGCTCACGCCAGTTTGTGTATAGAGATGTGGTTTTGCAAATAGTCTGGGCCTGAACCGTTCAGATATAACAGGCCAGAGATTGGAAAAGTTTATTTTGGGACTAAAAAGCTCCAGAATCTCCTGGCTAGCCTGGTTAATAGCCATGCAAACTGGTGGATTTCTTAGAAAAAAATGTGTAAAACACTAGCCTTGTTCAGGCAGGGCTAAATTTTGCATAAGTGATCACTTAGTCTCCGTCAATTCAATGGGTTTGCTCAGTAAGAATTAGCAATTGGATAGGGGCCAATATTTCTAGAGTTTATTGCTTTCTGTCTGTGAGTTCAAAAGTTGGTTGGACTAAGAAGAGTTGGCACTTACCTTCCTTGAAGTCAAAATGCATAGTTATGAAGGTTAGACAATTCATTTTGGTGTATGTGTTCCCTGGGCACATCTCCTAATCCTGGGTAGTTAAAAACAATTAACTTTTAACAATGTCATGATGCCTCTATTCAGCTGCCCTAGAAATTATAACAATACTGGAAACCAATTCCACAACAAAGATCCACAGCTTTTCTATCTACTGGGTGATCAAATGAATTCTAAAGTAATATTGAACATTCATAGGGCTTTCCCCCCTCGAGGAGATGAAAAGCAACACTTGAGAAACATCTGGCCTGAGTTTTTACAGAAAATGAAAACCTCAGTGGAAAATGTAAAATGTTTATCTGCTTTTTTAAAAAAACTAGATTCCTTTTTTGCAGGCATGAAAATAATAGCTCCTCGCTCACATAGTGTTTTATATCATGCAACGAAAGCCACTGAAATGGATAAGTCGCACAATACATCTTGTCCCCCTTTTGGCAGATTCTGCTTTATGTTTGCCCTTGTGTATTTGAAGGCATGAAAAAAAGACTTGCCTTCAAATACACAAGCTAATTGTGTGCCGTTGCACCCAGGCTATGGATGCCTGTGGATGGGCAAGGACGTGGTCTCTCTATTCCGGGGGATTGCTTTTTGCCTCCCTTTAAAGGCTCAGGGCTCCAAGGACCAAACTGGACACTTTAGTTAACTCAAACACTTTATTGTCCATAACGTGAGTTAACTCCACTCAGGCACTTTGCTTAGTTTCCCCCCAAAATAATAACTGATTTACTTTAAAGTTCCTTTGCTGCTTTGGTCCAAGAAGCTATAGCTGAAAATCTTTCATAGGATTGACTGTTTATTACTTTATGCTCCAGTTATACACCTATGGAACGTTGGTACGTGGATTGTTTACAATTGAAGCATGTCCCTGGTCCTGAGGAAGCCAGAAGGTGAAACGGTCTAAGCGCAGGCATTTGCCGACTCGTCGACCGTTTGCGCTCAGCGAAATGTTTTTGTCTATGTGAGCACATACGCTCTAGATTTACAATTTGCATTGACTCAAGACCTTTCTTCTATTTTTTGATCATATGGATTTCTAAGCAATTGTTAATTTTGAACCTTTATGGACGATTGAGTGCCTGGGGACTACTTTATCTGTGAGTACTCTGGGGAGGGATTTTCTCCAACACAGACTTTGTTAGCGTTCCAACTTACCTGTGTGTAAGTCTCTATTATGCATGATATTGAATGCTTATATTGTTGAATGTTTGATAGTTGTTACATTATTAGGAGCACTTTATATAATTGTTTACCAAATACATTATATCATTCTACTAATAGTGTTACTTGATAACTTTGTTAATAGGTTCTTTATACCTTAGGAACTTTTATAGTTCCCGTTTGCCTTTTGTTAGTATTCAGTGGACACAGTTTTCCTCCTTTTGTGTGTTTGCTACAAAACCCTCTATACACGTCCTTTCAGGAGACGTCCTGGTAACCTAATGAATATAAAATGGCTAATCCCCAGATCCCTGGGAAAAGGGGTGGAACAAACACAACTGGGCTCTGCAAACAATGATTGGCAGGTGCTAAGGACCAATCAATGCAACTAAACCTCTTGCAAACTGTACAGGCTACAAAACACAATTTAACAAAGCAAACCTTTAAGAACTCAAAATTTTCTATACAGGTGGTGCCCACTGCGCCATCACAGGTTGGTAATGTGTTAGAGGAGACACAAGCTAAATCTCAATATCTGGCAAAAAGGCATGAATTTCCATAAAAGGTGGCTTCTCTGGTTTTGATTCATAGTTTGCCATGTTAGAAGATGGGCAGAGACTGTGAAGGCGGGTTGCCATAAGCAGAACCAATGGAAATTTGGTGCATGCACTAATGTACATGTTAGGATTGAGATCCAATTATAATGCTGGCAGAACATGTTAAATTCTCAACAGAACAGAAAACAAACAAACAAAACAAAAACCCATCTGTGTATCTATACCAGATCTCTAGCTCATATTGGGATCCACAAGGCCTATTTGTCTGTCAGTGAAACTGGGTAAAAACTAAGAGCGTGTAAGGGAAGAGCAGAGCTTGGAATTCAACAAAGAAGCATTTCAAAGCTTTGGCTGAATGTGGACACACTTAGAACCTGAAACCCCACCCCTCCTTTAAAACAGTTATAATCCATTTAGGCAATGAAAAGTAACTGAGCCCCTCCCACAACACAGGGGTACTTCCTGTCGTTGCCTATAACATTAAGAACAGTCGCAAAAATTAGTGAGGGGGGAGAAGATGGTCGAGATCCTCTCAGAAGCTTAGGATCTATGATATTCTATTACTAAAGTACCAAAAACACATGGGATGGGAGCTGTCAGAATTGCGTGCATTGAAATGAATAGGACGACGTGAGCAAATGGGCTGTCCTGTGGGTTGTCTCCTAACCAGCAGGAAGACCACAGCACTCTGTCATAATGCTGCTGCTTGATCCTTTTTGGTAATTTCTTTGGAAAAAAACTTTAAAAGTAAGAAAAACCACTTCTTTAGGAGATGGGGTTTATACATATACATATATCTGTGGAATGTCCAGGGTGGGAGGAAGAACTCTTGTCTGTTGAAGATAGGTGTGAATGTTTCATTTGGCCTCCTTGATTAGAATTTAATGGTACTGAAGGCGAGCCCCAGAAAGAGCCCATCTGCATCCTAATTGGTTTGACCTGCAGCAGGGAGTTCCAATGTTCCTGCACATGTGGTCTGGCATCTCTAGCACCAAAAGCTGGGATTTGACATCAAAAGACCTCCACCCATTTCTACCTCTCTGTTTTCTTGCCTCACTTAACCTGAAGCCATGGACTCTTTGTGCACAGAGTTGCATGTGGACAGGCCAACAGGGGCAAGCCCTGAGCGGTTTGGGAGACATAGTTTTCCAAGGATTTCCGTGTGTTTGGACTCTCCTCTGGCTATTAGCAAAAAGGACTTTTCTCTTATGGTTTTCCCAAGGACACAGATGGACTTTCCCCAAAGCATATGGATTTGATGCTTTTCAAGATCATATGGACTTTCTTTCCACCCCTTGCACATGAAATAATTATGATATATTGGTGATATTTCCCTGAAACCCTCCTATGTAATTTTCCTGCATGTTTTCCCCCCTCCCCATGTGTAAAATAATATGAGGAAGGCTACGTGACTCAGCTGTTGTTTTTCAAGATCAGGGTAACCACATTCCTGGCTGCACCCTTTAATCCAATCATTGAAACAATTTGCATGACAGAGGACTCTTTCTGGTTTGGAGATGGTTCTCTCCCTTCTCCCCATTTTTGAAAGACTCATTTTGTTTTATAAACACTGAACCCTCTGAGATTAGCCTCAGCGTTTATAGAACCTATGGCATAACTATATTTCATATTTCCTAACCGGCTGTCACTGTTGGCCTCGGAAACCAACACATAGCTGCAATCATTTCATTTGCTTACCATCCATAAGGCTGAAGCTTCTCATGGATAGAATCTGCATGTGGCCCTTTGTCAACAAGGAGGGGCGTTAAGGACAAATTCCTGTTTCTCACCAAGAACAAAAGAATTCCTTTGGCCCGAAAGGTCAAAGCCTCGGATCTTCATTAACATATGTACATGATCTAATCAAAAAACACTCCAGCTGCTTGTTTTGAACAAACATTCCTGCCCCTCGCTTCCCATTCGCCAAAGCGAAAGCACCGCTGTTTCACGATTGGTTGCCGCTACAGCTGGCTTCCAACCAATCATCATAAAGCCTACAGCATGCAGGGGCGGGAAAGTTTGAATTTGACAGTTCTGTAAAATGTATAAAAATGGCATATGTTTTCAATGTAACTTTGTGACTGCTTTGCGACAAGGAATCTGCAGTGGTCATCCTTCTCAGCTGACAAGAATAAAAACTTCAGTGGCATCTTCTTCCAGATTTCTTTGGTCAGATCATTTGGGAAAGGGATTTTTATTTGCTTTTAAAACTTCACCAGAGGTTCTGCTGAAATCCTCGCTTTAGGGGTACTTCTGGGCCTCTGCCCCCTAAGGGCCAGGCTGTCCTAAATTGTTCGGTATCAGTGTGGCTTCTTACTGCCTGGGGGGTAAAACCCCATTGTCCTAGTTTCCAACAGACCTCACAACCTCTGAGGATGCCTGCCATAGATGCAGGCTAAACGTCAAAAGAGAATGCTTCTGGAACATGGCCATACAGCCCAAAAAACTTAAAGCAACTTTTTGAGAAGTGTTCTCTCAGGGGGGTCCTGGGTCCTGTGCCTCTAAAAGCAATATGGAGGGTTGGCTGTAATCATAAGTCTACTTCAGGCAATATTTTAGTAATTCATGAAACTATCAAAATTGTCTCAGCATCTGCAGGTTTGAAGACAGTCCATGTTGCATTCCAATTCAGAGGTAGGCTTTTTTCTTTTTTGGCTGTCTAAATTGTAATAAATAATTTCAAAAACTATTAAGTAGTCTAGAGACAAAATTGCAGAGGGACTGGTCTTTAGATGTGGATCCATTAAAACAACACCAAAACACACAGTTTAGTGTTTATAGGAGATTCCTCATGTCTCCAAATGCTCAGGAGAATAATTTGTTTATTATCCTGGATATAGCTCAGTACCAATAAAAAGATGTTTGTGATGCAACACCAATGACATTTATTTTTAGGTGCGCACATAAGACACCGGTGCCAAAGTATTTAAAATAATGGTCTGCAGGACACACAGAATGATCTACCTCTAGTGTGGGCAAAGTTATTTCATGCTTTCAGTGTCAATGTTTACTTTACATTTTTCCTTGCAGTTTGGGTGACTATGAAATACTCTTCAGCCTTCATGCCATCTAATTTCGTTCATTCCTTTTAGTCTGCATGCCAGAATGTTTGGTATTTTGCCACTACAGCCATGGTATAATGATGTTTGGGAAATGCTACTATTTTCAAGCACTGAAACAAACATTTGTGTGTGTGTGTTTTTTTTTTTAAAAAGCATGGGCCAACTTTAGACCTTAAAAGTTTGCTTTCTTTTTTTCTTTTTTTAAAGAAATGTGTTAGTTTAAATAAAAGAATACCACATCTGTGAGAGTACTTTTCCAGTAGCCTTTTCCAAACCGTTGTTTTTTTAAAGTCTGTATAAGTCATAAAGCAAACATTTCATGACCATTAAGATTTTTTTCATGAAGTGTATATATATATATATATATATATATATATATATATATATATATATATGATACAATTTTCTAAATTTCTCCCAAAATGATATATATATATATATATATATATATATATATACATGTTGTGTGTGTGTCAATCATTTTGGGAGAAATTTAGAAAATTGTATCATTAAATGTTTTTAATTATAGAGAAAATTCAATGAACAGGCAGCAACTGTTTTAATTGATCATTTTATTTATTATTTACATCATTTATATTCCACCCTTCTCACCCCGCAGGGGACTCAGGGCGGATCACAATGCACACATACAGGCAAACATTCAATGCCATAGACATACAACATATATAGACAGACACTCAGAGGCAATTTAACATTCCAGGTTCTGGCCACCAGGGGGAGCTGTTTCATCCCTTCATTCCTTTTCATACTTCCTGGAGATTTTATGGCCTCGTAAATCAGTTAAATTGGCCTCCCCACAAAGTGGTACCTAAATTTCCTACTTGACAGATGCAATTGTCTTTCAGGTTGCAAAGAGAGGGACCATCTCTTCCCCTACCAACCCCAAAGATCACTTCGATCCGAACAAATGAATCTCCTGGAAATGCCAACTTTTAAAGCAATTCGCCTCACATCGAGCCAGCACAGAGCCTTTTCTGTAGTAGCGCCGTCAATCTGGACAACCCTTCCAAGTGATGTGCGGGCCTTGCATGATCTACTCTCTTTCCGCAAGGTCTACAAGATCCACCTTTTCCGGCTAGCCTTTGATCGCTAAGCTGGAAAATCTTTATTGGTCTAATTTAATATGTTGTTTTTACTCCTATGATGCTATTATATGTTTGTAAGCCACTCCGAGCCCTCAGGGAGTGGTGGCGTACAAGTCCAAATAATAGATAAATAAATAAATAAATAAAGGTTGACAATGAGCTACACAATTTTATGCTAATGTTGTTTTTATGTTAGGTTTACATGTTTTGTAAGGCACTGAATTTTGCCATGAATATGCTGGAAACCATTTTGAGCCCCGGGTGAGAAAAGCGGTATATAAATGAAGTAAACAGATAAATAAGTAAACAGTGTCCTTCAAAGGGTAATGTACCATAAATGTTTCTTTTATAAGTATGTCTACCTGACTCTACAATCCTATACTTGCAAAAGATGAGACTAATTTCCACTACAATAAATGAGACTTAATTCTGAATAGATAAGAGTCACGGAATCATAGAGTTAGAAGGGACTTCACTGGTTATTGAGATCTCCCAATTGATCATTGCAGGGTATCCAACTACAGCATCCCCAACAAGTAGCAGTCAAACCTTTTTTTAAAAGTCAAGAGATCCCATCGTGTTTCTAAGCGATTGCTTCCATGGCCCAACCACACTTACTCTCAAGAAGCTCCTTCTTCTATTGCTCAATTGAAACTTACTTTCTTGTAAATTTAGACTATTAAACCTGGTACTAACCACTGGTCCAGCAAAGAACAGACCTGCTCCATCTTCTCTTTGACAACTCTTTTTTTTATTTTAAAAATATTTCTAAGCATATATAAAAATGAATAATACCAAGAAAAGAGGGGGAACATTAATCTCAAAGAGGAAAGTAGGAAAAACTTAAGAGAAAAAAATACGGGGAAAAAAGAAAAGAGAAAAAAATAAAAAAATATTGTGACTTCCATTCCGAACTTGTGTCTTCCCTTGATTCATGTCTCTTATTGCTCTATTTCCCCTAAATTTATTTCGTTATTATTTTCTACTATAATCCTTTTCGTAGTCAATCAAGAGGTCCCAATTTGTTCTTTTTATTGGTCTACCTTCATTTCTCTTTAACAAGAAAGTTAGTTTGTTCATGTCTTTTATTTCCTTAAGCATATTTAGCCAGTCCTCTATGTCAGGGACTTTTTCTTATTTCCAGTATTTTGCAAAGGAAATTCGCACTGCAGTTGTCGTATATGTAAATAATCTGTCTGTATTCTCGTCTAGACTGAAGTCTGAGTCTGTAATTCCTAATAAGTAATATTCTGGCTTCTTCTTGAATTTCCTGTTCAATATCTTTTGTGATTTTTCATGTATCTTTGTCCAGTACTCGGTAGCAATCTTGCAAGGCCACCACATATGAAAAAAGTCCCTTCCTGTTCATAACATTTCCAGCATGTGTTTGGTGTGTTTTTATACATCAGGCCTAATTTCTTCAGTGTAATATACCACCTATGAAACATTTTTAACCAATTTTCTTTCAAGTCCGGCCTGGGCTGAGTGGGTGCCGGTTGCCTACCCTGGACGGCGAAGGGCTTAATCCTTCGCCGTCAGTTAAGAGCCTAGGGGTGATGTTGGACTCCTCACTGACCATGGAGGCCCAGGTCTCCGTGGTCAGTAGGACGTCATTTTACCACCTCCGTCAGGCTAGGCAACTGGCCCCCTACCTGTCCAGGGACGACCTGGCCATGGTAATCCAAGCGACGGTCATCTCGAGATTAGACTACTGTAACGCCCTCTACGTTGGCCTTCCCTTGTCGACAATCCGGAAACTCAAGCTAGTGCAGAATGCCGCTGCTCGCTTGCTGGCAGGAGTGCCGGTGAGAGCACATATTACACCTACCCTTCGGCAACTGCACTGGCTCCCTATTGAGTACCGAATTGCCTTCAAGGTGTTGGTGCTGACCTTTAAGGCCTTGCACGGCCTAGGGCCTGCGTACCTGAAGGACCGCCTTACCCCGTATTTGCCCCCGAGATCACTGCGATCAGATGAGCAGAATCTGTTATTAATTCCATCAGTCCGCTCCTGCCACCTATCGACGACCAGACAAAGGTCCTTCTCTGTGGCGGCACCGGTGCTTTGGAACGCCCTCCCAGATAATGTTCGGGCCATTGTTGAACTAACCCCGTTTCGGAGGGCGTGCAAGACGGCCCTCTTTGGCTTGGCCTTTAATTAGGCACACCGGACTAAGAACTATGTCATGTCTTCGCATCGTATCGGTCGATGTAACTCTGGTTTTAATGTGGTTTTATGTTTTGTATGTTTTAAACTGCTTGACCTTGTTACGGCATGCTGCCCATGTTTTTTTGTTGTGATCCGCCCGAGCCTGCTGGGAGGAGTGGAATATGAATAAATAAATAAATAAAATAAATAAATAAATAAATATGTATATTTCAATTTTTTATTCCGGATCTGTTCCCACTCCCTGAAATGGATCGGTCTTTTCAGATTTTATCATACATAGTTTTACTTCTTCAGTTTCTGTTGTCCAATCTAGTCGTTTGTAGTAAATTTCTTGTTATTATTTTGCCTTTGTTTGCAATATTTTGTCCCATATTATTTCCTCAAGGTTAAAACGAATCTTTTTATCTTTGTTATAATGCTCTTTAATTTGAAAGTAATGTAACCATAATATGTTTTTAAATAATTTTTTTCAATTCTTCATGAGACTTTAACTTAGCAGTGTTTTTCATTAGGATATCATTGTACGAGTGGGCCATATTTGTCAACCTAATAGTCTCCTTTGGTTGGCCTCTGTGATGAAGTCACTATGTTTATTTGCAGGTTTAAAGGTGCGGTCTATATTTATGCATTTGTATATATGTTGAATGGTTAAATGTTTGGGGCAAAACACAAAGGGTTAAAAAAGAATATTAGAGCGCAAAGCCTCTAAGGAGTTCAGTTGCCATGGAAATGGGAGGCGGAGCCAGCCAGGAGCAAGCTAGGCTTAGAATGTTCAGATTCAAAAATCTGACAGTTGGAGTCTGTTAGGCCAGCTGGAAGCAGGGTTTTAGGAAGCTGCTGATTCTGTTTTGAGAAGAGCAGAGTGGAGCTGTGATTTTGAACTACAGGGAAGCAGTTGGTCTTGGGAAAAGACAGTTTTCAGTTTAGGTTAGGCCTGAGAAGCTAACCTGGATAAACCTTAGTGCTGGAAATAGGCGGAGAGCCTATAGTTTAGTAAATTACCCCTGGAAAAGCAGTTGGCTGTTTATGACTGCTAAGTTATTGAGTGGAAAGTACAGTTAAGAAACATAGCCATGTGCCTCCATCATTTTGAATATTGTAACCACAAGATTCGTGCCTCTAAAAGAAATTGTAACCAACTAATCAGATACACCTCTCACTTTGAAACATTGTAATTGAATAAACTGTTAAAGTTCCTTTGCTATAGATCTTTCTTTGTGACATCATTTCAAAACACAAGCCTCAAAGTAAACCCCTCGCATCTGGTGGCCAAGATTTATATGGTGGCAGCTTGAGTATCTATGTGGAGGGCAGGTTTTTAGGAAGAGACCTTTTGAAGTAGCAACCTCTTCACACAACTGACTTTTACCACAACTTGGTGTCAAATCTGCCTTCACAAATTGGTGGACATAAATTTTAAAGTTTGAGGTTGAAGCACACTTCTTCGCAGCCTGTATTGGAGAAATCCATTGGGGTGGGGGTGTCGTATAGAAGTATTTTTAAAATATTTTTTCCATATTTTCAATAAGGCTGATCTGACAAAGTAGTTGCCAATTTTTCCTCCTTTCTCTCTTTCATACCATATATAAGCATGCCAACCTACTTGCAGATCAAACCCTTCTAGATTAGAGTCTTTTTTTCTTTAATAGTCATCCAGTCTCTAATCCATGATAAAGCACAAGCGTCATGATAAATTCTTAAATCTGGAAATCCGAATCCCCCTCTTGTTTTTTTAATCAATTAGTGTTGTAAAATTAATCCTTGGTTTTTTCCCTTTCCAGACAAATTTCAACAAAACTCTTTGACAACTCTTGAACTATTGAAAGATAGTAGTCATGCCACTCCTCAGTCTTCTCTCCACCAAGGTGGACATGGCCAGCTCCTCCAAGCTTTCATCATATGTTTTATTTTCCATACCTCTTATCATCCTTATTGTCCTTCTCCGAACCTGAACATGCTTAAGAAAGGGGCTTTACATGTCTTGGTTTTTATACTGTTTTTATACTGTGTTGTTATGAGGGCATCGAATTGTGCCTTTTGGAAGCCGCTCTAAGTCCCCCTCCGGGGGTTGAGAAGAGCGGGGTAAACTGCCGAAATAAATATTGTGCTGCTTCATTTCCATTTCACATGAAATTCTTTCCATTCTTATATCCTGCGACTCCTGAAAAACAAAACATTTTGGTTAATGCCTTCAAAGTCTTATATTGAATCCAGGTTACCTATGGAATCACCTTCTCCCCTTTAAACCATTCTATATACTCAGTTCTTCTTGGACCCCTTCCACACAGCTGCATAAAATCCACATTGACCTGGATTATATGGCAGTATGGCCTCAGATAATACAGTTTAAAGCAGATATTGTGGATTATCTGCTTTGATATTCTACCTCTCTGTTGGCACCCCCTTGTTGTGGGGGAGAGGCTTGCGTACCCTAATGAAGTTGTGAGCTATGCTGGCTGTGGCATAATAGTAGGGCCTCCCATGCCAGACAGGTCACAACCGAAGGGTCTGACAAAGAGCGTCAACGGGCAGGATGGGCTCTCTAGCCTTTTGGCAACCTTCCTTAGATAAGGAAAACTCTAATTTCAAACCCGGGAGATGGTGCTCGTCTAACCCTGTAAGGTCAACCATCTAGAGAAGGAAACTCAAATCAAACCTATGACCTGAGGACCTCGCTGCCACCATCCAAGCTTGCTAGGCCCCGGCAGATGAACCTTTGGAAAGGGTGAGGCCAGTTCTGTGCATGCTGCGCTCCACCAGAAAAATCCATTGCACAGGCTCGAAGGACACATCCAACCTCCTTGGTCATCAATGCGCTTGTAGAAAGCGTGGCATGAGTCCTTCCTGAGAATCTTCGTTCGCAAAGTAATGCCAGAGAGAGGGGGGGGGGGGAGGGGGGGAGAGGAGATAGATTCTGGGTTATATGGCTGTGTGGAAGGGCCCTTGGGAACATTTAGTTCAATTATTTATTTATTTATTTATTCAGTTATTCAGTCTTATATTCCGCTCCTCCCTGCAGGCTTGGGGCGGATCACAACATATAAAAGAGGCGGCATGTACCAACCATGCGGCCATACAATAAAAACATAAAACACATCGCATCACAAGATACATGATAAAGTACAGAGGCATTTCCTTGAGACCCGAGGTACAAGGTATACTGGGCAGCCATATCTAATTGAAGGCCAGTCTAAAGAGGGCGGTCTTACAAGCCCTTCGAAAGGGTATGAGCTCTGTGATCGCTCGGGTGTCATCTGGGAGGGAGTTCCACAGCACCGGGGCTGCCACAGAGAAGGCTCTTTGCCTGGTTACAGACAGATGGCAGGAGCGGATTGATGGCACCAGTAACAGATTCTGTTCCTCTGAACGTAGTGATCTCGGGGGAACATACGGGGCAAGGCGGTCCCTCAGGTACGCAGGCCCTAGGCCGTGTAGGGCCTTAAAGTTTAGAACCAGCACCTTGAAGGCAATTCGGTACTCGATGGGAAGCCAGTGCAGTTGCCGAAGGATGGGAGTAATGTGCTCCCTCGCTGGCGCTCCCGCCAGCAAGCGAGCAGCGGCATTCTGCACCAGCTTGAGTTTCCGGATTGTCGACAAGGGAAGGCCAACGTAGAGGGCGTTACAGTAGTCCAGGCCCAAGCTGTCAGCTGTTAACCAGAAGACTTTGTTTTTCAACCACCCCCAAAATATGGAATTATCTGCCTGGTTATCTAAGCAGGTCAGGTTAAGAAAGGTCTGGTTAGTATTTGTACTGTAGGCTGTATTTCAGAGAATGGCAAGAGCAAACTATATCAAAGGCCCCTTCCAAACTGCCCTATATCCCAGGACCTGATCCCAGAATATCAGATTATCCCAGATTATCTGACAGTGGAGACTCATATAATCCAGTTTAAAGTAGATAATCTGGGATCAGATCCTGGGATATAGGGCAGTGTGGAAGGGGTCTCAGTATTCCTTGCCTAAGGAAGGAATATGAACATCATGGCACTATCATAAATCAGGGAACTTGAAGGGGTACACATCTTGTATCTATAACTCTGGGATTTATTTCCTGCTTGTTTCTTTCCCACCTATTTCCTTCAGGAAATATTTTAGGAGGAAGAAAATGAAGCAATGGTGCCATTTATGTTTTCTAGTTGTGTTAGAAACCCTGGACTTGAATGCATCAATATTCACTGGTTTTGGTGTCTCCCATTAACTGCAGTATTCCAAAGTAATGAACACTGCTTGGATCGTGCCTCTTACATACACAAAGTGATTTTTAATAGTTTGCTCGTCTGTTCACACGAAATGGATGGCAGCTGTATTCCAAAGTGGTAATGAATCTACATTGGGTTGTACAAGAATATTTTACAAGTTGTTTTTTTTATTAAAAGGGAAATAAAAGAAGCAATAATTGAATGTGCACAAGCAGTAATAGTATTAGGGTGGAAAGTGAAATCAAAATGAACAATAAATAAATTGTATCAATATATGGTGGAGCAAATGGAATTTGAAATTATGAATGTGAAATTAAATGTTTTAAAAAAACAATGAAAATAGAATGAGATAAATTTATTTATTTATTACTCAAACTTCTATACCGCCACTCCCCAAAGGCTCGGAGCGGTTTACAACAAAACAATACAGTTAACAATAAAACCAGATTAAAAATCAATTTGAACCACACTAGCATAATTCAAATGCTTGCTGGAATAAGTATGTTTTCCATGCCCTCCGGAAAGTTGGCAGATCGCGTAGGGCCCGGACTTCAGCAGGTAGAGCATTCCATAGAGATGGAGCCACAATTGTGAAGGCTCTACACCAGGGGTGCTCACACTTTTTCAGCATGCGAGCTACTTATAAAACAACCAAGTCAAAATGATCTACCTACTCACTACAAAAATGTGAAACATATAACACAATATCTGCATTGAACTGGGTTTTCTGAATCCACACTGCCATATAATCTGATTCAAAGCAGAGAACATGGGATTTTATTCAACTGTGTGGAAAGGACCTTAGATAACCCAGGGCTGGCAGCACTTGGGTGGCGTCAGGAGCCTGCGGGGCAGGAATGAGCCTTCCTCCTGCCCTGCCTGCAATCTACCAGGACACCCTACGCCATCTACCAGTAGATCGCGATCTACCTAATGAGCACCCTGCTCTACACCTAGTAGCTGTCAGGCAGGAGATCTTAAAGCTGGGAATTTCTGACAAATCTTGATCTTCCAAGCGAAGTGATCTCTGGGGTTGTTAGGGGGTGAGGCGCTCCCTCAGATACACTGGACCATGTAAGGCCTTGAAGGTAAGTATCATCACTTTGAAGGTAATCCGGTGCTCTATCGGTAGCCAGTGCAATTGCTGCAGAATTGGAGTTACATGACATCTCGCTGGTTCTCCGGCAAGAAGTCGGGCCGCAAGAAAGATGGACAAGGGTAAAGAACTATATCATGAATAAACCCAGAGATCAAGCCATAAGAAATAAGATACAAATGTTAAATAGTATATAGGATGGAAATATATAAAGATAAAAAGATTGTCTCAAAAAAAAAAGAAATGAATATATGTAAAAGTAAACAATCCTCATGTTGGTGGTGGGAAGTGTAAATGTTTTGTGTGTGTATGGTATGGGGTTTTTTTGTTTTAAAAATAAAAATATATATATTAAAAATATTTTACGAGAATTGTCCAGGTTGTTGAGCACTGCTGCCAAAATAGATTTAGTACCACAGATAAGTACCACAAAATGGTCCTCTAAATCCAGAGTTGCTGTAAACATGAGAATGGGATCACCACCACAAAGCAATGGAACCATAGGGCACTGCTACTGCTGATCAGGTCAAAATCAGGTATGGGATGGAGCCATCCAGATAATGTTACATTGGAAGGTCCTACTAAGGAGCAATGTAAGTTGCAGTCCAACATCTGGAGGATGCATGATTTCCACCTTTAGCCTAAATTCACTTGTGAATCGTAACTACAAGCAGAACCATTGAATCAATTACTGGATGGTTGTCATCATTTAAATATGTCACACTGAGTCAGTAAAGCTAACTTACTCATAACTGGCAACGGCATTTAGGCTATAAATATTAATTTTCTTATGCTCATATAGTATTCAGACATCTAAGACAACCCATAACTGACAAAGAGAAATACTCACGACTCACAAGTACAAATTCATGCACACATTTTCTCTTTGTGATTTCTCTTTATATGGAAGATCATCCATATAAAGAATGGACTCTTTATAAAAAACATCATATTCAGTAGACTTACTTTTTTATTTCCTTCTGCTCAGACGGAATGTTTTATGTTGGATAAAAAAAATAAAGGCTACATAAGGTGTGGCTGCGTCTCATTCCTCTGATCTTTCCCTTTAAAAAAAAAGTCACAGATGTATTTCATAATAAAAACACTTTTATGGCTCTAATTCTGATCTCAACCACACTACTGCCATAACTGCCATTTACTTAAAATGAAGAAAGTCTGCTGGTAGAGTCAACAAACCGTATTTCACAATTCTAAGACCTGAAGGAACTTTGGTTGTTTTTTTTTCACTGAAGGAAAAGAGAATGCTGCCATATTAAGGCTGCAGAAAGACTGTTAGTTCATTTAAATTCTTGGCATTTCTTACGGATTATGATTGCTGGTTCAATTAAGAACTTGGATCTTATTAAACATCTTTCCATCATTTATTTCAACTTCCCCAATTCTTCCATTTACCATACTGTTTTGGTAGGATTATAGAATCAGAAATGCATTTAGATTGTCTAATACACACCACCACTGTATTTTAAGAGCTGCTCTGGAGTTGCTATGACTTGTACACAGGTATGTAGCCGGGGGGGGGGGGGGGGCTTGAGGGGCTTGAGCACCCCCACCCCCAATACACAGGCTGGTCCACGAGAAGGCCTTACTGCTACATTTTTTAAACTGTTATGTTTATTCATCATCCCCACGTCAGCATAGGCAAATCTGTGCTAAAGTCCGTTCAGCAGTTCACCTACCAGGGAAGCATAATCTCTTCAGATGCCAAGATTGATAAAGAGATAGATCACAAAGGCATATAGTGCATTCGGAAGGCTTCACAAAAGAATCTGGAGCAACAAACACCTGAGGCAAAGCACCAAAATCAGTGTCTATTCTCCTTTATGGGTCTGAAACATGGGTCACCTATCGCCAACACCTACGACTCCTCAAACGCTTTCATCAGCGCTGTCTTCGCACAATACTAAATATACACTGGACCGACTATGTGACTAATGTTGCTGTCCTTGAGCAAGCAGGGATCACCAGCAATGAGGCTGCGCTGGGCAGGGCCCGTCTCTAGGATGGAGGACCACCGCCTCCCAAAGATACTAGTCTATGGTGAACTTGCCACGGGTCAGCGCAAGAGAGGCACCCCCAAAAAGAGATATAAGGACTTCCTGAAACAACATCTCAGGCTCGGCCAGATTGATCACCAACAATGGTCCACCCTGGCCTCACATCGGGAGGCATGGAGACGCACTATCCACAATGCTGCAGCCTCTTTCGAGACGTCCCGTCGAATGAGTCTCGAAGTGAAGCAACAATGCAGAAAGAACCACAACTTGGAAACAGCATCACCCGAGGAGACTATCTGCTGTGCTTTCTGCAACTAGACTTGCTTATCTCGGATTTGCCTTTTTAGTCATCAACGCACTTGTAAAAAGCGTGGGATGAGTCCTTCCTAAGAATCTTCATTTGCAAAGTAATGCCAGAGGAAAAAAAGAGAGATGTTTATTCATATCATGATGTGATCACCATGTTCAATAGATCCCATATGGGATAATGATACAAAAGGTTTGCTAGGATAGATCCTCTCTCATTCAGACTCAGCCCCCCCATCAAACTTAGCCCCTCCCCCAAATCAAAATCCTGGCTACGGGCCTGCTTGTACATATATACTTACGACCTCATCTGACAGGGCTTACTTTGGTGGCATACATCGGTTCATCTATAGCAGGGGTGCTCATTACCGTGATCGGGAGCACCTAGGTGATCTTCAGCCCTCTTCTAGGTGATCTTTGGGCCTCACCAGCCGGATGGCATGCTGCTGCCATGGGCGCGCACGTGCGCTCCCCCTGCCGCCACCTTCATGGGGCTTCTTTTGCCAAAATGAGGCTTTAGTGGGCGGGCCCTGGCGCTCGTCTTGCCACGCACGGTGTGGTGACATGACCGCCCATTGGTTGCTGCTGGGGGGGGGAGCAAGGCGAAGGCACGCACACGGATAGGATGCGAGGCTGTGGGAGGGATGGAGGGAATGTGTGTGTGTGTGTGTGTGTGAGAGAGAGAGAGAGCCAAGGAGAGAAGAAAGAAATCCGGAGAACTTTTTCAGATCCTTTTGGCAGGCAAGCAGGTGGGCGCTGGAAGGAAAGAGGGAGAGAGAGAAAGAGGCGAAGGAGGCCGGGCAAAGTGGGGCAAAGCCAAGCAAGCCCCGCTGCAAACCCTGCTGCTGCCCTCGGGACTCCCATTCCAAGCCGAGACCTGGGCGCGCGCGCTGTGTGGGGCTGCTTTCTTTCCTTGGTTGGGGGCGAGGAGGGAGGGCTCCGCCGTGTTCCTGGGGCTGAACCCGAGGAGAAGGGGGCTGCAGGGATGGAGACTCCACTTGCTGCTGCTGCTTGTGCCCTCGCCGCCTTTCTCCGCCTTGCCCTCCCTCGCCCTCGAAGGAGAAAGGCGGCGAGGGCCCACGGGAGAGAGAGGGGGAGTGGCTCTTCAGAGCCGGCTAGGAAGAGCCACCCCCCCCCCTCTCTCTCCCGTGGGCATGGACTGCCACCAGTGGGAGGGGTCCTCCTTCTTGCCAGCCGTCCACTTGGGCATCCTTTCTGAGTAACACCTTCGAAAGGAAGGAAGGAAGGGTGCCCCCTCCCCCCGCTGCATCTGTCACTTTGGGGAAGCACCTCTTCCACTCTTCCTTCTCCTGCCCAAGTAAGGAAGCCTCGAGGGAGGAGGGAGGGGGGGGAGGCTGCCGTGGGAAGGCTCCAGCCTCACGTGGGTCCCTCACTCGGTTGAGTTTCCCGGCCCAGGCAGCAGCCAGGTGGCCCCTCTTCCCAGCCCTGTGCCTTCCAAGCCGCTGCCGAAGCCATATCTGGCCGGAGCGCTGGCGGGTGTGCCTATAAATACCCTCCTGCTGTGTGCGTGGGAGGGGCCTGCTGTGCACACAAGAAGCAGGACGGGATGGGGACTTCCTGCTTCGCGAAAGCACGCAGCAGGAAGGAGGAAGGCAACGAAGACATTAAGAGAGAGTGCGCGCGCAGGCAAGGAGAATCCCCTTCCCGGGTGCGCGTGGCGGCGAGTTCGTGGGCAGGCAAGAAAGAAGCGCCGTGCGGACGGAAGGCTGCAGTAGGAGCGTGCGCGAGCGCACACTCACATGCACAACAGGTGATCTTTTCAACTTGATTGTTCATATAGTAGCTCGCATGATGAAAAAGTGTGGGCACCCCTGATCTATAGTTTATCCACAGAGTCCAACAAACAGCAAGTCCAAGGCAGTAGCAAGAACCTTCAAACTCTTCCTCCCGACAGCTTCTTGGTAGGCCTTGATAGTCCTCTCTCAATCTCTACTCTGGTGCTGTATGGCTGAGGTCCCTATTGAGTCTGATTTTAAATCCCAGGCAGGCAAGGCAACTGTGAGAAATACCCGCTGAGTCTGTATCTCAGTCCCGCAAATATGAGAGCCCCGTGTTTTTCTTTTCCTAACTCACCAAACTCTCTAAATCTCCTAAAAGACAAAAGAATATAATAATAATAAATAATAATAAAACTTTATTTGTATTCCGTTCTATCTCCTCAGGATGACTCAGGGCGGATTCCAACATACAAAAGGGCAAACATTCAATGCCTCAATAAAACAAACAAATGTTAACAAATACTTCAAAATAAATAAATAAAAAGAGAGAGAAATGGCTGAAAAATGGCCCAAATGATTATCAAAGTGACATTACGTTGAAGGGTTTGACAGAAAGAATTTGGGGAATTTGCCTGCCACCATTTCAGTTAAGCAATGAATCACATATCAGAAAAACTGGGCCAAGAGGAAAGCATATCCTTATAGAAATGTTTCTAGAAGAATGGAAATTTATTTATTTATTTACTACACTTTTATACCGCCCCTCTCAGCCCGAAGGCGACTCGAGGCTGTTTACATAGGCAATTACTGCCCTCCTGATAAAACATAATTAAAACAATTAAAACAATAAACATAAATAACTAACAGCAATTAAAAACATAAAAATACCATTCTCAGCCTCTCATTAAAATCCCTTTCTGTCACATCGTCATCGTTCCATAGGTCTAATTAAACAATTATATTTCATCTGCAAATGCCTACTCAAACAGCCAGGTCTTGACTTTCTTACCAAATGTCAGGAGGGAGGGGGCTAATCTGATGTCACCAGGAAGAGCGTTCCAAAGCTGAGGAGCCACCACTAAAAAGGCCCTGTTTCTCATCAGGGAATATTTAAGCTAATGCATGCTTTGTTTTCCCAGGAGTGTACGTTTTGTGAAATGATCGCACTACACGTTCTTATCTTGCACAAAAATGTCCAATTAATCCCTGTTTTGTAACCTTTCCAACCCGTCTCTGCTTTCGGCTAGTGGAACAGGTAATAGTGGGACACCCTTGGAAAGGTGCCAAAATGCAGCACTGGATAAGCACAAGGAGGAAAAATGTCCCTCACCCGCTACACAGTTGCCAACACCTACTTTAGAAAAAAAATCCCACATTCTCTGAAAAAACATGAAGTCAAGAGAACTGGCATTTATAAACTCTGTATAAAGCTATATATGGATAAGGAAGAAAAGCTGCGAAATTCAGTGTGATCTAAAAGTTTCTCAGGAGGATGGAAGATTAGAATTAAAGGGGTGCTAATGAACACTTGACAATAAATGTTTTAAATTTAACACAGTTTTGTTTGTGTTATCCCCTACAGAGCCATCACTTTCTTATTCATACCATTACAATGCTTCAAACAGCAAAATAATATTAATTTTTTGAGAATTTGTCAGCGTATTTTTTGTGAGAATTTGACAGCGTATATGTTTAGATTGATGGCCAAACTGGCACTGGAACACTTTTCAGAACAGCAAAGGATATGACATAGGAAAGCTTTATCAACTGTGCAATCTTTGATCCATCCATTCTTATTAAGTGTGTACTGCCGAGTGTGTGTTAAAGAAATCAACATCTGTAGCCATCTATTGCATATTTTTATACAATGAGTTGGATTTAGACCACAGAGAAAAATAATTATTCATACTAGGAACAGCCTTGGGCATGCCATGTATGGTGTTACAACTAATTGAATCACTTTTGCGAGAAGTTGCATATGTAAGGAGCCAAAGAGAATTAAAAATAGAGCACATTTGGGTTTTTAGTATCTGCTGACATTTGGTTCCAGCACACACTCACACACACACACATCACAATACAAAAATACATGGATGTTTGAGTCCCATTTATATAAATCTTCCCAAGTACAACCTGTGTTCACTGTAGGACCACCATAAGTCAGAAGCAACTTGAAGGCACAACACAACAAACTCAACTGAGTTAATTGTACAATTCATATACAGTAGAGTCTTGCTTATCCAACCTTCACTCATTCAATGTTCTGTATTATACAATGCAATCTGCCTCCTGCCTGGAATAATGTCCAGGGTGGAGGAAAGAAAGAACCCTTGTCTGTTTTGGTGCTAAATTTGTAAATACAGTAATTACTACATAACGTTACTGTTTATTGAACTGTGACGGCGCAGCAAGTGCCACTTGTATGAAAAACTTTTTTTTGTTTAATATTTTTATTAAGTTTTTTATAATGCAGTAAAAGGCAGAAATTTCGAGGGGAGGAGTGTGGGGTAGGGAAAGGGAATTGGACAAGGGGAAGGGAAAGGTGTGAGGGGGATGAGAGAAAGATAAAACACATATAGTTACAAAACACATAGTCTCCCAGTTCGGGTTGTTGGAGATATTAGTTACTTGGAATACAACAGTTTGGCTCGTCAGAGCCCTTGGCCTGTTAGAGTTTCTACCGTGTTTCCCCGAAAGTAAGACAGCGTCTTACTTTCTTTCCCCCCCAAAAAGTCCCCCTACGGCTTACTTTCGGGGTACGTCTTATATAACCCAAGACGTACCCCGTCGCCACGCCGCCGCCGCCACGCCGCCACGCCGCCGCAACCGGAGGTGTGCCGCGGCACACCTGCGGCACACCTCCGCGGCACACCTTTTCGCCAGGCCTCCAAGCAAGGGAGGGGGAAAGGAGCCAGGGGCGGGACGAAGCGGCGAGCGTCACTGTGACGCGCGGCGATCCTCACCACGCCCTGGCTCCTTTCCCCTCCCTGCTTTGACGAAAGGAGGGGAAAGGAGCCAGGGCGTGGTGAGGATCGCCGCGTCACAGTGACGCGTCGCCGCTTCGTCCCGCCCTGGCTCCTTTCCCCCTCCCTTGCTTGGAGGCCTGGCGAAAAGGTGTGCCGTGGAGGTGTGCCGCAGGTGTGCACAGTGACGCACACCTCCGGTTGCGGCGGCGGCGGCGGGGCGGCGGGACGAGGTACGGCTTACATACGGGGTACGGCTTATATAAGCCGACACCCCCGACACCCCCGATACGTCTTACAATCGGGGGTGTCTTACTTTCGGGGAAACACGGTATGCATGGTTTTTCATCTAAGGCATCAAAAGTTCAAAATATAACTTTACTGGCTGCCAGTTCACCTTGGCTTGTTCACTTCTTTCATAAACCTTATTGTATAGGTCATCAGATTCCATTAAGTCATTTAACTTATGAAGCCAGTCTTCTATTAATGGAATATCCTCATTTTTCCAGTTTTTGGCTAGCACCAGCCTTGTGGCCGCTGATAAAAAGTAAAATAGTTTAACCTTATTTTGATCTAGTCCTTCCTCTATAATGTTTAATAAGTATCCTTCGGGTCTGAAATCAAATTTCTCACTCAATATTTTTTGGGTATGCTTGTGAATAGCCTTCCAGAATTTTTGGACTTTGCTACATGACCACCAACAGTGCATAAAAGTCCCTAAATGCTTTAACACTTCCAACACTTGCTGTTGGCATTTTTATAGTATAGTGCTATCTTCTGTGGGGTCATGTGCCATCTATAAAACATTTTATACCAGTTCTCTGCTGGAGAGGTAGAGCCTAGTATCTTAATAGTTCTTTTCCACACCTTCTCCCACTCTTGCATCAGTATAGTATGCCCTACATCCTGCGCCCATTCTATCATCACATGTTTCACTAGTTCTGTTTCCATATCTAACTCTAATAATTTGTTATACAAAACTTTTATATGTTTTTTCTTTTGCTTCAGCACACCTTCCCATGCATTTTCTTCCAGGTTGAACTCCTTTTTACAATCCATTCTAAAATAATCTTTTACTTGTGCGTATTGGAACCATGAAACTTCCACCCCGGATTCTCTTAGGTCTTCCATTGTTTTCAGTTCCCAATTAAGATTTGTTCTTTTAATCAATGATTTGTATGTGTACCATCTGGACATAGGTATTTCCCTTTTATGCTGGGCTTCCAAAGGCGAGATCCAAAGAGGGGTCTTCATATAAAATTGATCTTTATATTTGTCCCATACTTTTAGTAAGGCTGCCCTGATACAGTGGTTGTTAAAGGTTCTTTCTACTTTGGCTTTTTCCGTACCACATGTACGCATGCCAGCCTCTGTTGATATTAAAACCTTCCAAATTTAGAATTCTAGTTTTCTTAAGTAGAGCCCAGTCCCTTACCCAGCTAAGGGCGGCTGCTTCATAATATATTTGGAGGTTTGGAAGGGATAGGCCCCCTCTTTCTCTTTTGTCCGTGAGATTTTTATATTTCACCCTGGGTCTTTTCCCTTCCCAAATGAATTTTATAATATCCCTCTTCCAGGTCTTGAAATCATATGATGTTCTTAAAATAGGTATGGATTGAAACAAAAAAATCATCCTAGGCAGTAAGTCCATTTTTATAACTGCTATTCTTCCTAGCAAGTTAAGGTTTAAGAATCTCCAACTTTCCAATTTTTTCTTTATATGTTTCCATGTGATGTCGTAATTGTTTTTTAAATAATTGGTTGTTTTTCATAGTTAGTTGAATACCAAGATATTTTACCTTCTTTGCAACTTGGATCTTCGTGTTCTCCTGCAATAGCTCTATCCTTTCTTTTCTAAGATTTTTCGTAAGTATTTTGGATTTAGAGTAGTTGATTCTTAGACCTGCAACTTCGCCGTACGATTTGATCTTTTCCAACCATATTGGCACCCTCTCTACCGGTTCCTCAATGATGCAAACCACATCATCTGGAAAAGCTTGCAACTTATACTCTTCTTTCTGATGTCTAAGGCCCCTTAAGTTTGCATCCGCCCTTATATCCTCCAGCAGTATCTCCAACATCATAATGAAGAGTAACGGTGATAGTGGGCAGCCCTGCCTGGTACCCTTTTGGATTTTAATTTGCGTTGACATATTGCCATTAACTATGATGTTTGCCACTTGTTCTTGGTATATAGCCTGTATTGCGTTTGTAAAGGCGAATCCCATGTCTTTTTCTCTTAAAATTTGAAATAAAAAATTCCAATTAGCATTATCAAACGCCTTTTCCGCGTCTAAAAATAAAAATCCAACTTCTTTCTGAATATTTAAATCATAATATTTGACAGCGTTAAGTATAGTTCTAATGTTATCCCTCATCCTTCTGTGAGGTAGGAAACCAGCTTGGTCTTCCTTTATAGTGTCATTGAGAAAGATCTTGAGCCTCTTAGCCAAAATCATAGTGAATAATTTGTAATCGTTGTTCAACAACGATATTGGGCGATAATTTTGGACATTATTTGAGTCTGTGCCCGTCTTATGTATCAAGGTGATATTCGCCTGCTTCCATGTATTAGGGATTCTCCCACATTGTAGCACATTATTCATAATCACCTTGAGATGGGGTATTAGCTCTTCTCCAAATATTTTGTAATATTTGGCTGTCAGGCCATCCGGCCCCGGCGCTTTATTATTTGGCAAGCTTTTAATAGCTTCTTTGATTTCGCCTTCTTTAATTGGATCATTCAGTAGTTCCCGGTAGGTCTCACTTATCTTTTCTAGTTTTCATTTCCCCACATATGCAACTATATCCTCCATCTCGATCTCATCTTTCTTATACAATTTTTCATAGAACGCCCTAAAATCTTCTATTATCTCCTGCTCGCCATATATTTCCGCCCCATCTTTTATTAGTTTAGAAATATGTTGTCGTTGAAGCAAAACCTACTCCCAGACAAAGAACAATGGATGGAGAAAGTGCTGGAAATCAAGGGCATGGATGAATTAACTTACTGGCTTCGCCAAAATAATGGCAAGGGGAACACGATGACAGACTGGACTGTGATTAAGGAATATATAAAATCAATAAAAATAGACTGAAACACTCTGTCAAATACAATACTAAATAAATATAAATAAGAGCACCTTAGGATGCCCAATGTGAAGGAAAAAACATAATTAAGAAAGATGATAAGTATGGAGTTAGAACGGAAGTCAACATTGTTCCTATACCCCTCCCCCATTCCCTTTCCTTTTGTATCAGTGTATTGTAAATCTGCATGTTCTGTACTGTCTATAAAAATATGAAAAATTTTAATAAAAATCATTTTTTTAAAAAAAAGAAATATGTTGTCGTTGTCTTCTTTCAATTATTTTTTTAGCTAGCACTTTCCCTGGCTTGTTAACATTAGCATATTGATTCATTCTCAGATATCTCAGGTTCCTAGCTATTTGTTCTTCTTGTGATTTGTTTATAGTTTTCTTTAAGACCTCTATTTGAAGTTTCAGGTTCTTACTTCTCGGTTTGGATTTCAAGAGCTTTTCCTTTTCTTCCAATTCTCTTAATGCTTTGTTTTGCTTCTCAAGTCTTCTTTTATTTCTCAGTGTCCCTTGTTGAAGGATGTGACCTCTCATAACGGCCTTACTGGCCTCCCATACTGTCTCTTCTTTGATGTTTCCCGTATTATTTATTTCAAAATATTCCTTAAGCAGCCCTTTGTTATGCTCTATCTCTGCTTCTGTTTTCAATAGGTCGTCATTTAGCTTCCATCTTCTATCTCTTTTGCATTTGTTGAGTGTTATTAAAATGGGACAGTGATCTGAATTTAGTCTTGGAAGAATTGTTATTTTATCCACTTTAGTTGTTAATGAATTCGAAATCCATGCCATATCTATCCTTGACCATGTCATATGGCGGGCGGAATAATATGTGTAATCTTTAACCTTCTCGTTCCACATCCTCCAGATATCTTGCAGTGCCAGTTCTTGTTTAAGTTTTATCATTCCTCCCGGGAGCTTGCCTCCTCCCCTATCTCCTCCTTTTTTCTTCGCCTTGGTCCTGTCCAGTCCGCAATCTAATACCCCATTAAAATCTCCAAGTAGTAATATATTTTCCTGACTGTATTCTAATAAAAAAATTTCTTAATTCTTTTAAGAATTTGGATTTTGCACCTGTTGGTGCATAAATGTTGCAAACAATTAAGTCAGTTTGATTTATTTTGACTTTGACTCCCAAGATACTCCCCTCCTGGTCTTTAAACAACAATGAGGATTCAATTCCCTCCTTCACGTATAAAACTACCCCTCTCTTTTTTGGGGGGGCCGATGAGAAATATACCTTCCTAGCGATTTTTGGTTCAGATAGGAGACATGTTTTTGGGAGATATGTGTCTCCTGTAACGCAATCAAGTCAAAAAAATTTTTACAAAAATTTATTTATTATTTTCCTTTTGCAGGGTGAATTTAAACCATTAATATTATTAGAGTAGATTGTCGTCGCCATCCTCAGGGTGATTCATCATCTCTACTGCCTTGTTAAGTCCGATTTCTAGGAGTTTCACACTGTCTTCTGATGAGTTTGGTCTTGGTCGTTTCTTATCTTGTTTCGTCGCCTCTTGGTGGGTCTTGGATTCCTTCTGCAATTTCATCCTTTCTGGGTCGCTCTTCTCCGTGCGATCCTCCCTCTTCTTATTCTCCATATAGCTCTTATACACCTTATAAAATTCTCTTGCTTTTTCCTCCGAGGTAATCCAATGCTTCTCTTCTCTGAATGTCAATGATATGCCTTCCATTTTTTCCCATTTAAATTTAGTTTGGTGTTTTTTGAGCTCATCTGTAAGGAAATAATATTTTTTCCTTTTGCTGAGTGATGCTGGTGAGAACTCTTTGAGAATTATCACCGGTTTTCCTTTATACGTGATAGGGATCTTGGCTTTGTTTCTCAAAATATCATCTCTTATCGTTTTTCTTCCAAAGGATACTATCACATCCCTTGCTACTTTATTTTTCTTTGCATAGTTGGTGTTGATTCTTTGCACCCGGTCTATATTCTGCTCCATATGTTCTTGCATGATATTTAGGATTTCTGCCGTCATTGCAACAATTATTTCTCTAATATTTTGGCTTTCCTGCTCCTCTATATTCCTAAATCTAAGTTGGTATTCCGTCTCCCTGATTGACAAGAGCTCTTGTTGCTTCTCCAATTTGACACTTAGTTCTTCCAGTTTTGCAACTTTTTCCCTCAGTTTTTTTTGTATTTTTTTAGATATTGCTCCTTCTTTCTTTAATTCTTTTATATCTTGTTGCATGCCGGACATATTTTCCCGTATATCCGCAAGTTCTTCTTTAAGCTCCTCTTTTAACTCTTTCTTCATATTGCCGAGTTCTGTTTTAAACATTTTTTCCATCTTACTTTGAAGCTTCTCACTATTAGTTTGAATTTGGTCTTGTATTTACTCTTTCATTTTTTGCATCTCGTCTAATAAGTCCTTCATTGGATTCTCTCCGGATAATGAATGTCTTCTCCCTTTGGATATCGATGATGCTTTATTTGTCTTGAAATTGCTTGTATATTTATCCATTTATCCATTTTCCCAGGCAAAATAAACTCCCTATACACGTTTGACAGTACGTCTGGGTTCTAGGTTCTATACAGCAAACTTTTAAGTTCCAAAGGTTTGCTCTGTTGTATTGTGTTTCTGCAAGCCTGCTCAGTTTTGCAAAGGTTTGGTTGCATTGATTGGTTCTTTACACCTGACAATCATTGTTTAACAGAGCCCAATTAAGTTTGTTCCGTCCCTTTTTCCAGGGACTTTGGCAATCTAGCCATTTTTCTTATCAGAGCTTCCCAGGTTTTCCCCAGAAGAGGACATACCTGAAGGTTTGCCAGGCTAGGCCTTGGTCAAGCTATCTCTCAACACCAATCTGAGCTTCATTGGGACTCATATTGCATACTCAACATATCGGAAGGTTGAGTGATGCTGAGGAGCCTCAAGTGCCTTCAAACAGTCAGGTGGCATTCAGAGGAAGGTTTTGTGCCTTCAACATAGGCCATCTGGCTGAGGTCGCGAGTTTCCTTACCTCGAGACCACAAGGAAAGAGAGAACTTGGAGAGCCATTCGGCTGAAGCTTCCTGGACCAGAGCTACAGAAAGACTGTAAAGTATTTTTCTTTTATCCTTTTGGGGAACAAAGTAAAGTGCCTGAGTAAAGTTAACTCATGTTAAGAACAATAAAGCCTGTTTGAGTTAACTAGAGTGTCCAGCTTGGTCCTTGGGAGCCCCAAGCCTCTAAAGGAAGGCAAGAAGCAATCCCCCGGTATAGGGAGACCACATCCTCGCCCTTCACCAAGTATTTAGACCAGCTGTGATGGCACATGAACTGCTTTTTCTGTTGACTTGTTGTAAAACATGATGCCTTGGTGCTTAATTTGTAAAATCATAATGTAATTTGATGTTTAATAGGTTTTTCCTTGACTCCTTCTTATTATCCAACATTTTTGCTTAACCAATGTTCTGCTGGCCCGTTTATGTTGGATAAGCAAGACTCTATTGTATTATTTTGAAATAAATAATGTACGCATGTTTAATAGACATCACTGTAAGAGCTGGATCATGAGAGGCGGATTTATATTCCATCTTTCTGACAGTGTACATTAGGGATCTCCAAACTAAGGCCCGCAGACCAGATACGGTCCTCCAAGGTCATTTACCAGGCTCCCATCCTAAACTTTAAACTTAAGGTCACCCTAAGTCAGAAATGACTTGAAGGCACACAACAACATCTACTATCTCATTAGCCAAATAAAGGTCCACTCTTCCCACTGGAATATTGGTAAGTTTATGTTGGTTAGAACTGTTCATCGTTTTAAATACTGTATTATTTCATGTTTTTTTGCAGTACAAATACGATATGTGCAGTGTGCATAGGAATTCATTTGTGTTTTTTCAATTTATAATCTGACCTCTTTAACAGTCTGAGGCAGTGTTTCCCAACCACTGTGCCGTGGCACACTAGTGTGCCGTGAGCGATCACCTGGTGTGCCATGGGAAAACCTCTCTTCCCCCCTTTCTTCCCCCTCCTGCCGAACTCCTGCTGCTGCTGCTTGCAGGGGGGGAGGAGGAAGGCCCGGGCGGCGGCGGCGAAGAAGGGGCTGGGGCACCGCCTCCTTCGGCCATTTTCTTGTTTATGTGTACCAACTATTACTACATTTGGCATTGGCTGGACCTGATAGCATTTCTAGTGACTGTGTGACAACTCTCCTGTTCACCAGTTATACACGAGGGACTCGTCTAATGCCCACCTGGAATGATACAGGAGCATATATATTGAAGGTGGAAGCCTCATTATTGTTCCATGAGGTGTATTGATGCATAAGAACTGTACTAGTGGACTGTTTTGAAGCTATATGGACACATTTTTTCTAAACACAGAGACTGACAGCTGTTGAGAAAGACCTTTGTGTGTCTCTTTCTGCCATTCCTGCCAGGATATGTATGTTGTGTTCATCGAAACAGGCCCAGGTTTCACACTGAGTGTATACATACATTTAAAAACATATTAACTATATGTATTACTGTGTTAGAGTGCCATTTTGTGTCATTTTGGTTGGTGGTGTGCCCCAGGATTTTGTAAATGTAAAGTGTGCCGCAGCTCAAAAGTGTGCCGCAGCTCAAAAAAGGTTGGGAAACACTGGTCTGAGCAACTGTGATCTGGCTCTCTGCTTTAAAAGCTTGATGACCTCTGGTCATACATGGTTTCCTTCTCCACTTCATCCTCATAACATGTCTGTTATGAAGGAGAGCTTGGAGCATTATTTTAAAAGCATATTTTCTGCACAGTGGGAACACTCGTTGTTTCAAGAGGGGTCAAAGGGTGGGAAAATAGTATTAGTAGATTGCACATGACCCTGTGCTTCCCCTGGGCTAAAGGATCACTTCATTTTAGCCTTTTAGTTGATATTAATGCAATGTTCAAGGACATTCTGATTTTATAGGCAGGAAACACAGGTTCAGTTTTTCCCAGAAGTGATGGGGGTGGATAGTGGGGAGAGCTGCGTTTCTCCGCTACCTTTACACTACATGACTATATCGCTATGATTCCACTTTAACTGCATTAGCAAAATCTATTTAGAGAAAAACATTTTAAATTCTCAGTCAGAGAGCTCATCCCTCCCCAAACTATAAACAGAGAATTGTATGCGATGAAGCCATACCAGTAAAATGGGATCATAGTGCTACAATTGTGTAGTGTGGAAAGGCTATAGGTCTGCACTCCTCTACATCACCCACACCAATGCAAATATGTCCTCCAGGTCATGGAAAGTAGGTAAACAGTGCTTCTCTTCTCTGAACCCAAATGTGCTCAGAACAGGCATTCAGTAATGGCCACTGAAAATCAATGCCATCCCTGTGTACACAGAGAGTCTTCAACAAATTTATTCACCAGCTGCCCTGGGAAAAGAACACTTTTAATCTTGGCAAGGAAGAAAAAAGAGTTGGTTCTTTGGGAAAGTCTCTTTTCAAGTTTAGAACATGTTTCTTCCTTTCTCTTTCTAGGAAAACTGAGCCCCGATTAATGGCCTCTAGGAAACCATTCCTGATGTCCTTTTGGTGTTTACGGTTGCCTTTTATCTATGTGCAAAACTGATTCTGCCGTTGCTGGCCCAGCCTTCGCCCCCACCTTGGTCACATCTTCCTCCCAAATATCTTCCACATCACAAGCTCCTGCAAACAGACTTAGGATCTCATCACATTGATGGGATCATGTAGGGCAATTTGCCAGCCTCCATGGAAATCAACAGGGCAATCCTGGCATCCCGCACCCCACCTCACCCGCAATGACGTTTCTCCATCACATGTGGGGAAGTGTTGCTGTGTGGCTTCCGCCTGAATGGGCCTCATTGTTTCCAATGGAACACGGGAAGCCTCCCGTGTTCTGGGTGAAGCATCACCAGATGCCTTAGCCCCAATTGATCCATGGAACCCCACTTAGGGTTGCCATTTTTTGATATAAGAAATAAGGGACATTTACAGGATTTTTCACAAAAATAAGGGACACTTCATTAAAAACTTGAAACTCAAACATTAGGTAGAAATAGTTTTATTAACAGAATAAGATAATGATTGAAACTCACAAAAGAAACTGACTTATACCCTCTTAACAGTACATGGTATGTTTCTGCATGCTTTGTCATGCAGGAAAAACATTATCAGAACTACCTTATTTTCTCCATCTGTATTTAGTCCTTGACTTTGCTGACTTTAAAAGCGCACTGTCTAAACATTAAAATAAAATATTTTTTATAAGACAGTACATCTTCATGATTATTATGTCAATAGTTAATGGTATAGTATAGTATGGGATACACAGCATTGTATAGTATTGGGATGCACAGCTAGGCCTATTTTAAGAGTAACTCTCAAGCAACCAGAAACTATCTTTATCCAACATGATCCAACATTCCCCCGTGGCTGGGTAACGGTTAATTAGTCTACTGTACTTTGAAAAAGTCCTGTATCGCCTCTTCCTTCCAACGGGGATGCAGGCTGCCCTGCGAGTTGGAATCCCCGGGCAGGCATTGCCGTGGAAACCACAGCACGCACCTTCCTCTGGTCAACTCTGCCCAGTCCTGTCCTGCTAGTCAAAAATAAAGGACAGTGCCTGAAAATAAGGGACACAAATTTTAGGGCCAAAATAAGGGACGTCCCTTAGAATAAGGGACATATGGGAACCCTAACCCCACTGAAAGTGAATGTGTGCTGCGTGATGTGCGGCGTGAGGCTCCATGGATTAACTGGAGGGAAAGTGTCCTATGACACTTCCAAAGACAGATATGATGAAGTCCTATGTGAAGAACAACAGGACAGTTTTCTTTGCAAATTGACTGACTGGATGGGAAATTTTCAAGTCAGCCTAAGATCATCTGGGGAGGCCCTGCTCTCGCCAGCATCGCAAACGCGTTTGGTGAGGACGAGAGACAGGGCCTTCTTGGCAGTGGCCTCCCGCCTATGGAACGCACTCCCAAACGAGACAAGATCGACTCCATTTCTTCTGGCTTTCAGGAAAAAAATTAAAATCGTGGTTCTGCGACCAGGCCTTTGGGCAGCTGACGTAATTTGCACTTTATTGGACATTGACTGGAATGGCGTTGCGGCAGATGACACTGTGCTTTGTCTTATGGTTTTAACTAATGCCCTATATATTAGTTTTAATGACTATGCAATTGTTTTTAATGTTTTTATATGAGACTTTGAATATATTGTTGTATTTTGATTATATTCTTGTATTGTGGTGTAGCTGTCTTGTACCGTTTAAATTTAAGCTGTCCTGAGTCCCCCTTCGGGGGTAGAAAAATGACGGGGTACAAATACCAGAAATAAATAAATAAACTTCATTTTTTCCTCTTTCCCTCAGGCATTTAATGTCTGCCTTCTTCCCTCCGCATGAATCCCTATATTTTTAGTCACTCTCCATTCCGCATCTGCACCTGCAGTTGATTTCTCCTTCTGCCCCTCTAACCCAGAAAAGTCAAGTACTGTATGGAGTTTTGTGCTAATATTTATTAAGAAACAAAAAGACTGGGTTGTGTAGGAAAGTTTCTGCAGGGAAGGAAAGGAAATCTGGAGTAGAAATAAAATAGAAAAACTATTTTGTTCTTCACTTGTGGGGCTCCAGATGTTTTTGTCTTCAACTCCAGAAGTCCTAACAGCTGGTGAACTGGCTGGGATTTCTGAGTGTTGTAGGCCAAAACACTTGGGAAGCAACTGCTTTAGACCCTACTTTTAAGAACAAAAGGACAGTAATGCTATTTTGGAGTGAGGGTTTATCAAGAAAAGCATTTTATTTAAATAATGTCCAACTAGCTGTCTATGAAAAACCACCACTAGAACATAAGAGCAACTGGACCTTTCAGCCTGTGGTACTCAGCAACATGTATACAATGGTCTGTGATTCTGTATGTGACATTTTGCTATTCTTATATGACCCTAGTCTCTAAGAATTGATCACACCACTTTCTTTATTGAATTCCTACTGTGCTGCAGGATGGAGGATTCAGAAAGAACTGCTGGGAACTTCCGTTTGTGGGGAAGAATGCCATCCTTAATTTGATATGATAGGCTGCTGGCCAGAAAAACAAAGTTGCTGTCTGTGAGGACTCACCCATTTTATGCTAGGCCCAGACCAGCATAGCAGTTTGGCATCCATGGTAAAACAGGATAGCCAGGAAAGGGGGAGTGGCTTGGATCCTTCTCAGGGAGAGAGAGAGAGCTGCCTGGGAGTGGCTCGAGAGCTGCCTGGGAGTGGCGAGAGCTAGTTGAGAGGGAAAAACTGTAGCTTATTCAGCAGTCGATTGTCAGAGCTGTGTGAGAGAGCAGTCGGTTGTCAGAGCTGTGAGAGAAAGCAGTCTCTTGACAGAGCTGAGAGTGAGCAGTCAGAGAAGATAGTTGTCTTGAAACTGACAGGAAAAGTTCTGTGTGAGATCTGACAGGTAGCCAGTCACAGGCTTTTGGAATCTCAAGGCTTAGAGATTAGCTTGCATCTCTGGAGATAGGAAAACTCTAGGAAAGAGTTAGTAGCTAGGGTGCTTCTGGAAGACTGAGTGTTAGCTCAGGGAACCAACTAAGTTAGTTAGTTGAAGACTACTCACGTTGAAGTTAGAGTGAGGGAGTTTAGAAAGACAAGTTTCGAACTGTTTAGTTTAGTAACTAAGTTAAGAAAGCGAACTTCAGTAACCAATACGCTCTAGTACCATTTTGTATAACTGTTACGCTTCTGTGCTTATAAGATCTGCCTGTTGAGTTAATAAACGTTCCATTTGTTAACTTTATAAGAAAGCTTCAGAGTGCCTCATTACCTCAGTGTGTGCCAGTTCCAGCCTTCCCACCTAAGAAAGTTTTATCTCAGTAATCCTCTTAGTTTACCTTCAGTTTTGGAGCCTAGATTAACTATCATTTTAAAAGAAATCCTAAAAACAACTTTTAGGTTGGTGGCAGCGTTCCAAATAGTTAAAGCCTCTCAGTTTATAGCCCAAGTCGTCACACTGTCATTGCTGGATATTCTGAAACATTTTGAGATATTTAGCTTGAGTGTAATCCAAGAGTGTATCTATAGTGCAGTGTTTCTCAACCTTCCTAATGGCGCGACCCCTTAATACAGTTCCTCATGTTGTGGTGACCCCCAACCATAAAATTATTTTTGTTGCTACTTCATAACTGTAATTTTGCTATTGTTATGAATCGTAATGTAAATATCTGATATGCAGGATGAATTTTCACTCACTGGACTAAATTTGGCACAAATACCCGATACACCCAAATTTGAATACTGGTGAGGTGGGGGCAGGGGATTGATATTGTCATTTGGGAGTTGTAGTTGCTGGGAGTTATAGTTCACCTACAATCAGAGAACATTCTGAACTCCACCAATGGGGGAATTGAACCAATCTTGGCACACATGACCAACAGAAAATACCGGAAGGGTTTGGTGGGCATTGACCTTGAGTTTTGGAGTTGTAGTTCACCTACATACAGAGAGCACTGTGGACTCAAACAATGATGGATCTGGACCAAACTTGGCACAAATATTAAATATGCCCAAATGTGAACACTGGTGGAATTTGGGGAAAATAGACCTTGACATTTGGGAGCTCTAATTGCTGGGATTTATAGTTCACCTACAATCAAAGAGCATTCTGAACCCCATCAATGATAGAATTGGGTCAAACTTCCCACACAGAACCGCCATGACCAACAAAAATACTATGTTTTCTGATGGTCATTGGTGAACTCTCTGACACCCCCTCACGACCCCCCAGGAGTCCCAACCCCGAGGTTAAGAAACACTGCTATAGTGGGAAGGGCAAAATGAAGACATTCCTACCCCTCCTCAAATGAGAATGCTATCCCTTCCAAATGAAATTTTCCTTCAGTCCCTGATTATTTTTTTTTTAGCATTCCATTTCATTTGGGAGGGTTAGCATTCTCGTTTGCGAGAGGGCAATGTCTTCATTGGATTATTTGGGGACAATGTTCTCATTTTCACCTTCATAGCTCAAATGCGATGCTCACATAATTTGTGCACTTTCACCCTCAATTCTATTTCTCAATCATACTTGTATAACATTGATGAATCACTCTCTCTAAACCAGTTATAACAATGACAGTTCATTTAAATGCTGGCTGAACAAAACAGATGCAATCTTATCTAAGTGCTATGTCCAGAGTTCACATATGAATCAGTTGATATAAATATATGAGCATAATGCACTTAGGACTAAGCAGCCTCTGAAAGGACACCCAAAGGAAATTGTCCATGTCATGTCTTCCATTTGATCTTCCTCAGGCAGTCAATTCTTTGCCTTAGTACGCACAAAGGGCCCTTCCACACAGCCCTATATCCCAGAATATCAAGGTGGAAAATCACACAAGATCTGCTTTGAACTGGTTTATCTGAGTCCATACTGCCATATAACTCAGTTCAAAGCAGATAATGTGGGATTTTATTCAGCAGTGTGGAAGGGGCCTGAAAGGGACAAAAGTAATAGTGCTGTTATTTTGTGGATTAGTCAAGTTGCCTTGGTCTTGTCTTGCTTCCTGTTTACCAAAGTAGAGCATACTCAAGGGCTTCAAGAGAATGGATTTTGTCCTCTTGATTATCTTAAACTACAGATTAGCAAATCTGTTCTTGTCCCATTCTTATAACATCAGCACACAGGCCATTTTACCATTCCTTCTAGCACAGGAGAGGGCAACTAGGGGCTGCAGACCAATTTTTATTATTTAATTATTTAAATAAGGTTCAAAGCGGTTTACAATAATCAGCACATACAAACAGTACAGTTAAATAATCAGGCCAAGTCACAATATCTTAATCAGCCAAGGTCGAATGCTTGCCGAAAAAGAAATGTCTTACATGCCCTCCAAAAGGGGAGTAGATCTCTAATAGCTCGTACTTCTTCTGGCAAGGCATTCCACAGCTTTGGTGCCACCACCGAAAAAGCTCTCTGTCTAGTAGATGACAGATGGTAGGTCCAGATACTAGGGACTTCTAACAGATTTTGATCTTCTGACCGTAGTTGGACCTACTGAAGCCCAAATGAGCTGCATGGGTATGTTTTCTCTGAAACTAGAACTGGCATTACATGACTTGGATTTGAGACTTGGCCCGTTTTTGCTATTTCAGGTAAACTGAAGGAATGGGATTGAAGGAAACTCACCTGTTGCTTTGGGAGCAGCTTTGAAAAGTTTGGGATTATTGTGTTGGGATTCAACCCCTCACTGCCCAAGTATCAAGTCCTCAATGAGGAACAGTTTAGTTAGCTTAGTACAGACTAAAGGTTTCCCTTCCCTCATGTCTCATGTATGACAGCTGGAATGTGTTTACAGTAGAGTCTCACTTATCCAAAAATATGCAAAAGATTTATTAAAGGGTGTACATTCAGTGCTCGTTAAACCTATGAACAATCAGACTTGGCTGTACAATTATTTATACCTTAAAGCATAAATAATTGTACAGCCAAGTCTGATTGTTTATATGTTTAACGAGCACTGAATGTACACCCTTTTATAAATCGTTCGCATATATTTTTGAATTTCTATATAATTTGACATTTGGTCATTTATTTTTAGTTTAGCCCTTTGTCTTGAGTAAATAGCTCCTGTGGCCTTTCTAAAATGTGGACCCACTCCAGAATGGTCCAGTACTTTAATCAAGTAGTCCCATTGCACGTTGTCAAATGCTTTCTCCACATCTAAGAATAGTAATGCAATCTCTCTGCTTGGTCTTGTTCAGCGTACTCTAATATATCTACCACCGTTCTCACATTTTGACTAAGCTACCTGGAAGAAAGCCTGCTTAATCCTCATGTATTATTTTAACTAGAATTTGTTTTAACCTGTTTGCTAAGATTCCTGCAAACAACTTATAGTTGTTATTAACCAATGAATTTGCTCCATTTCTCTGTCCTGTTTAGGCAAGAGAACTATTAAGCACCAAAACATCATGTTTTACAACAAATCAACAGAAAAAGCTGTTCAACACCAGGTAACGTTATGTAGTAATTACTGTATTTACAAATTTAGCACCAGAACATTGCAATGTATGGAAACAGCTGTGGATCCAGGTGGGAGGCAGACTACGTTGGATATAATACAGAATGTTGGATAAGTGAACTCTGGATAAGCGAGACTCTATTGCATTTTGTTCTCTCTGTGTGTTTCTGCTCTCATTCTGATTGGTTGTTTAAAATGGATAATTTGTACTGCAAACTTCTTGAATCTGACTTCTTACACTTTAGTATGGAGAGTATGCGCTGTGTGCTTTGAAATATCTCTTTCTGTGTGTGTGTCAGAGAGATGGAGTGATTGGTATTTTCCCCTCTTTGAAACCTTAGAAGGGATATTTAAAGTAAGGATTCTGCATCTTTGTCTGCCTAAGCTCTAAATTCTTTACAACCACATCACACAGCCCTTCATACTTTGTTCTCAAGTGAGCTGATGTTCAACTTTTGTATCCTGTTTGTTTTTGGATATTCTGCTGTATATTCTAAGGTAGTTTTCCCTAATAAAAAGGGTTATGGGCCAGCATGCTTCCGCAGCGCTAATGAGCTGATGCTCAACTTTGGTGCATTGGTGCATTGTAAAGCCGCCCTGAGTCCCCCTGTGGGAGAAGGGCAGGGTAGAAATAAAGTAAATAAAATAATAAATTGGTATCCTGTTTGTTTTTGGATTATCTGATATATTTAAAGGTAGTTTTCCCTAACTTATTGAAGGTCAAAAAACTCTGAAAAAAATGCTATCCTGGATATTTGGGGGGGGAGGGGGATGTTTTTTGCAGGTCGCACTTACCATAGCCCTTGTCCATTATATATATACTAGCTTGGGGACCCGGCCCTGCCCGGGTTATCTGAGAAGCGCAGCAGGATGTAGAGTGGGTCATGGGGACTCTGTGTGCCAAGTTTAGTCTTGATCCATCATTATTGGGAGTTGCAGTGGTATCATGAAATTACTGATGGTAGTGCAAGTCCCATCATCTCTGTGAGTCCCGTCCCCCCCAAAGTGTAGTAGGATGTAGATTGGGTCATGGGGGCTCTGTGTGCTAAGTTTGGTCTGTATTGGTGAATGGATGAGGGATGCATTGTTTTTCGGAAGTGAGTGAAGGTACTTCAAGTCCCATCATCCGTGGTCCGTCTCACAGTAAACTGCACCAGGCTGTAGAGTGGGTCATGAGGGCTCTGTGTGCCAGATTTGGTGTTGATCAGTCATTGGATTAGGTTTGTAGCAGGATTGGGAAGTGAAGGAAGTCCCATCATCCATGTTCTGTCCCCCTCCAAACTTCAGTAGGCTGTAGATTGGGTCATGGGGGCTCTGTGTGCCAAGTGTGGACTTCCTCGGTGTTTGTTGGGGGCCACAGTGGTCTGTGGGAACAGAGGGGTGTAAAAGTACTACAAATCCCATCATCCATTGTCAGTCCTCCCCCAAACCTCACCAGGACGTGAAGGCAGTCATGGGGGTTATGTATGGCAAGTTTGGTCTCGATCAGTGTTTGGATGAGGGTTGCAGCGGACTTGGGAAGTGAGTAGAGGCACTTCAAGTCCCATCATCCATGGTCCACCCTCCTCCGAACTGCACCAGGACGTAGAGTGGGTCATGGGGCTGTGTGTGCTGAGTGTGGTCTGTATTGGTCCTTTTTGGTGGCCTCAGTGGTCTGTGGGAACCAAAGTCTTGGAAAGTACTACAAATCCCATAATACGTGGGTCATGTCATAGGGGGTTATGTGTACCAAGTTTGGTGCAGGTCCATCACCCGCTGGTCGCTGTGGCCTGTGAAAGTGGCTGCCACATATCCGCCCTGGCCTGTGAAAGTATACCAGTGTAAAACAGAAAGGAGTAAAAAAAAAATGGAAAAGGCCTGCATGGAATTAGCAGTAAGGTCCAATGAGGCTGGGTGAGGGGCTTTGGGCCAGAATTATTTATATAAGCATTAAAAGGCATTAGAGAAAGGTATTTATTGTTTTCTCTTGTGTCTTTTGAGTGAAGTAGGGCCTTACCTTGTAGAGTGACAGTGCCTGTTCTAAAGATCCTGTCAGAAGCTGCCTTTCTCTCACACTGTGTTGAAGAGGGAAGATGGATGCCTCTTTTGGGCCTATCTGGGAGAAGGGGATTTGTAGGGGCTACAATGTTTTCTGGGAAGTGAATTGGGATGCAAATCCCATCATTCGTCGGCCATCCTGCCCTAAACTCTATTTTGGGGCCTGTAATGTTATGGTCTGCTATTGGTAACTTTAAAAGGGTGCATGGCAGGCAGCCGTTTTCTAAAAGCTGAGGGGGAGGAGAATACAGGAATCCATTTTGTTTTCACAGAGCCAAGTGGGGAGGGAATGTTGATGGTGCATTTTTCCCCTCAGTGGGAAGAAATCCTGTTGTTTGAATGTAGAGGCCTGGATTCTGGGATGCTGGCTTTTTTCCCCTCAGTGGGAAGAAATCCTGTTGTTTGAATGTAGAGGCCTAGATTCTGGGATGCTGGCTTTTTTCCCCTCAGTGGGAAGAAATCCTGTTGTTTGAATGTAGAGGCCTGGATTCTGGGTTGCTGGCTAATCAGTGGCTATCAATGCCCTCTGTCTGGTGCCTTAGAATTTTGGAGTGGCGAGGCTGTCCAATCAAAGGACTTTATGCAAATAGCTGCCACATATCCGCCCTTCCGCCCTCCGCATACACACATACACACATACACACATACACACATACACACATACACACATACACACATACAAACATTCCGTTTTATAAAGGTATACAGATACAGATTTTCTCCAGGATTCCCCTGGCCATATTCTTTGCTCTTGGGACGTGCCTATGGTTCTGAGGTGCAATTGTTCAGATACGCCATGGTGAGAAATAACTTCTGTGTAGGTGGATGTAATGGTTTCCCACATAATATGGTAGCAATTCATTGTTATTGCTCAAGCCAGCAACCTCATCAAGAAACTAAGATAATGAAGTAGTCAAAGAACTGAAATTTCTTAAGAGTAGATTCTGTCAAATAAATTTCTTAAGAGTAGATTCTGTTATTCTTTAAGAAATCTTTCTTAATTCTTGATATATTGCCAAATGCATGTGGTGTAGACACTCCAGAATTACATTTTTGCAGTCCCCGTTCCCTATAAGATAATTTTAGAAATGTGTCATATTCCAAGAAAATGTTAGTGGGTTCTTTTTGGAAAGTGCACAGGGATTTCCCTTCTTCTGTTGGCTTTGCTTTCTTTGAACTAGGAGCCAGCCTGAAAAATATCTGAGGAACTCAGAAGTGTTTTTGTTTGTTTGAGTTTAGCACTCCAGCTGGATTTTGGCAGCTGAGTGCTCCCTGATCCTACTACATAAATTTTTGAATTGGAAAAATGCATTTAGAAATCCTTACAAAGCTTTGGACACCATCTAATTACAACTGGATCATCCGTTCTACATTTAGACAGCTGAAGTTACAAAATGCTGCTGCTTTGGGTTTATCCTAGCATAATTTACTTGGCAAGACTGCACACTTCTATCTATGTCTTCTTATGTTGTTTGGGAACAAAGCAATCCCATAAAAATAATGTGTCAACACATAATTGAGCACTTGCTCTTCAGTACCATAACTGTGCTAGAAAGAGGTGTCAGAAATCACCAAACAAATAATTGTATACTACAACAATTACACAAAGCTAATTGAGATTAAATGTTGGATTAGGCCTCTAGGATGCCAGAGCTTGACTCAGCTGTTCAACCATGGAAACCTTGGTAATCCTGTTCAAATGACATTCTTTCATCCTCAGAGGAAAAAAAAATCTTACTAAGAAAACCGTATCAGATAAACTTGAAGCCTCATGGCTTGAACTTTTAGGAAGCTGTCCAAGGTCCTTAACCTATGCTACATATACAATTCAATTCAGAATCATAGATAGATTGATTCCTTAATATTCACTATCTCACTGACACAAAATCCACTAGCCATAACAATGAACAACATCCAGGCATATAAACAACAACATCTACACCCATTTTTATCAACGAAGACATCCAATCTAGACTCTTCATATAGCCTGATAATCACAGGAACTGATGTTGCACAACCGCCCTTTTCTTTGCCATTGGAGGCACAAACTAAATGTTATATGACTCAGGTCTAGGTTATCTGAAAGACCATATCTTTCCACATGAGCCTGCCTAAATACCAAGATCTTTTCAGGAGGTTGGGGTGGCATTTCTCTCTATTTCACCACTTTAGAATCAGATAACCAAAGAAATAGATTTGTAACATGATCCCAGGACCATCCTAGTCTAAGTCATTTGTCATGACGTGGAGGCTTAAGCCACTGGTAATGCCGCCACCAACCTAAAGTAGACCTTAGGATTTTGTAAAGTTAACACACATCACACCAACCTTGGCTCTTATACCAACAAGGACTGGGTGGATTACTGAGGTAAAAATCCGACAAAAAGCTGGAACTGTCACCACACTGGAGCTGTTAAATTAACTGCTAGATGGAATGAGGCACAAGAGAGGCTTTTCTTTAAAAGTTAACAATGAAAAGGTTTATTGATGGAACTAACAGCTATAAAAGGCACAGAAGCGTAAGTGGTTGTCAAGAAAGGTACAATAGCTTGGTGGTTTCATAAAACATGTATCTTTAAACTTTGATACAGGACTACACCGATGTAATGTCTTTCACAGCTTGTCAAAATACTCCCTCACTCTAATCTTGAAACTAGTAGTGAGTTTCCTCAACTAACTAATCTTAGTTAGTTCCCTGAGAATCTACTCAGGCTTCGGACACACACTAACTAACTCCCTACAAGAGCTCCCTAGTTAGTTGTCCCCAAGTGTGAGCCAATCTCTTAACCTAAGAGATCTAAGTCTGCTGCCTGACTCTCCCGGTCAGCTTTCCACAGACTTCTCCTGTCAGCTATCTAAGACACTCCCTGTCTTGCTGACTGCTCACAATGGACTCAGATGTTGCTCTGCCAAGAGCCAAGTCCCCTCTGACTGAAAAAGCTACACTTTTTCCCTCCTAAGTCAGCTGGCCCCTCCCCTTCACTCTGAGCCACTCCCCTGCAGCGCTCTCTCTCTCTCTCTCTCTCTCTCTCTCTCTCTCTCTCTCTCTCTCTCGGCTCCAAGCCACTCCCCCTTTCCTAGCTATTCTATCTTACCAGGGATGCCAAACTGCTACCCAGGCCTCGGCCTAGCTAAAAAGGGTGAGTCCTTACACCATTGCTATGCAAGAATACACAATCAAAGCACTCCCGTCTGTGTGCCAATCAGTCTCTATTTAAACCCTTCCAGAGAAGGAGACTTCACCGCACTCCAAGGCAGCATATTCCGCATATTCCACTGTCAAACATCTCTTATCAGAAAATCCTTTCTAATATTTTGGTGGAATGTCTTGTCCCATAGTTTGAATCTATTGCTTCATGTTCTAATCTCTATAAAAGCAGAAAACAAACTGGCTCCATCTTCACAGGAATGTTTGATGGAAATTAGAAAGAAGGCCTTCTCTGTTGCTACTCCCAAAGTTTAGGATGGCTCCCTCTTATGCACACAGGCACATAGCGCAGCTTGAAACTGTAAAGAAAAATGCCTTTTCTGAATTGCATAATGGCCAAATAGGGTTTCCTGAGCCACCTTGGAGTAACAACAACAACAATAATTTTTAGTATTTGTTTCAAAGAAATTTAAACAGCTTTATTTCTGTTGTTTAATACTGTTTCGAAGCTGTGTATTTCTGTTGATGTGCAATATTGTTTTAATCTCCGCTTTCATATATTTTATGTGTTTTTGTGGTAATTTTGTCTTTAGTAAGCTTCTGTGATTCCCACTCTGGGGAAAAAGTGGGATATGAATCAAGTTATAGATGATTATTGGATTATGAAACAATACATAAATTGCTTCCTGACTTCTTAAATGGGAAAAGCACAGAACAGTGAACTTGAAAGGGAAATGCTAAACTGGGAATACTGGCTAAGGGATTCTGGGGCTCTAATCCAAAATAGTAGCATTTCTGAGTTGTAGCAAACTGCTTTTGGGAAAGGATGATAGAAGTTTCATTCTTTCTTGTTTGAATGCTCAAAAGCCAAAATCCTTCAATAAGTATCTGTACGTTTTTCCTGTTGATTAACAAAATGCAGTGATTTAAAATGTGGAACACACTTGTCTGGTGAGAAGGTTTTAAGCAGTCCTTTTCTCTAAGCAAAGTATTGGTCTCCTGTCATTTTGGCTTCTGAGCTTTTGAAAGAAATACGAGGAATTTTCTGGATAGTTGAGTGTTTCAATCCCTTAGAGCTAAACTGTATGAGGTAGATGCAAAACACACCGAGCTATTCATATGTTTCACTAAACTGGACATTATCCTCAGACCCTGAAACTCTTTCTTAAAGTCCTGAAGCCACAATCAAAGCCAATTCTCACGGCTCATCAAAACATTATATAAATAGCAAATTTATTAATAAATGATTCATTCACCTTTTCTTTGGACTCAAGTGGACTACAACACTTCATAAAAATGAAATTAAATACCACGGTCTTTTAAAAAACGAATGTAAAAAAATAATCACTCTTTCCATAAGAAAGGCCCATGTCACTAGCATCATTTCATAAAAGCTTGTTTAAATTACAGTGATACTTGCGTTGCTCTTTCTGGTAGATTGTGATCACAGGAATCAAGCAAAGGGGAAATTTACACTAACTATAGGGGTTACACAATGAAGGGGACTGTTGCATTCCAGGCCTGGACACACCTATGACCATTGCACCACACAAGAGTCCAGGAATACAAGCACATTGTTTATTGTAAAAACACATTAAAAGCATATAAAAATCAGGAATAAGAAAGGAAGATATATAATTCCAAAAGGTTTAGCAACAGGTGATAACCAGAAAATAATCTAAATGTCTCATAAAGTTCCAGAGGTGACAAAGGCCTAGAACAGCCAGAAATCACAGATACAGCATAAGTCCACAATCCAGAAGGTATAAATGCATTGCCCGACTTACCAGGCAAGGCTTGTTGCGGCGGGGGGGGGGGGGGGATCTCGACGGCCAAAATGGAGGCAGGGGACTTCTTCTTCCCAGAAGCCCTCTCCAGGGTGGGAAATGTCCCCGCCAGATGGCATGCTGGTCTATCAGTGAACGGTCCTTCCCCGCTTGCAGATTGGGCCAGGGCCGACTTTCACCCTTGCCCAGAAGCCCTTATCAGGCTGCCCTGGGCACCCGGCCAGCAGTGGCCTGCTCCTTCTTGCCTCCCACCTGCCCTACATGCATGCTTGGTTCTTTTTGGCTAACATAAGTTTTGTTATTGTAAGATCGTCACAACTGGAATTGGCATGCGGCATGGGCCCTGGATCTGGTATCCTTCACCCCCCCCCATTGGACGGGGGGGGGGGGAATGTTCGGTGGTTCCCAGGGGTGCTTTGTATCAGCCTGGTATTGTGCCAGTGGCACTGGGATGTGTTTAGCGGTATCGGCCAGCAGCGGGCTGACCAATTTTGATCCGGAAACTGGCAACCAACCCTGTGTTCCTGTAATCAGTAAACAAGTTGTGGCCATTTTCTTCCCAACTCGGTGTTTGTGTCTTCCTTGGGCTGTCAGTGGGAAGAGTGTCACCCTCCACACAAAACTAGTAAAACTTGAATAGGAATCCATGAACAAGAACATAAAAACTTCCAAAATCAAAGTTTGACTTGAACCAGGAACAAGAGAACTCAGGCTTAACTTCTCATTCTAATGCAGTGTTGCCTGAACCAACCTTAAAGTAAACAACTTGTTGTCTAATAGACACCCATGAAATAATTCCATTTTCATGAATTTCCTTCACAACTTTCCCATGTAATCTCTCTGAATGATGCAATCTATTTTTGGCTCTGATTTGTAAATGAAGACTTTTGTTGATCTCTGTAACTACAGGTGGATTCTCATGGGAACTTTCCTTATCATTCAACTCTTCACTCGATTCCTTATCTGCTGTTACTACTTCTGACTCCCCTGAATGCCCTTGAGGCCCTGCACTTTCCGAGCCAGTTTTCTCACAGAGAGAAGCATCATTTCCCAGACTTGAATTTCCCAGACTTAAGAGCCCATCACTTTGTGCAACAGGAAAGTTCACAATCCTCTCTAAATCATTAGTTAAACCTCTGGTTGATCTACAACAGAGACTATTTTGCATTTTTGATGTTCCTATTTGTGAAAATAATATTGTACAAATAATAGTAAAATAAGTGGACAAAATAGGTTGTTAAAGAACAGGGGTAGGTTTATTTCCCTTTAGCTTCTATTTCTTTATTTCATTCCAACACAAAAGATCTGTTGTTAGGCATTCGGCAAGAAGTTTGAGAGCCAAGTATTCTACAACTGCTCAAACCTTACAGAATTTGATAGGCTCATTATTAAAAACATATTCTCCCATTCATTTTATTTCCCCTTTTCTTCTTTTCCTGATGAAGTAACCCAATACAGATAACACTAAGTCTGACCCAATACAGATAACACTAAGTATCATAATTTCTGTTCCAGGGTTATCAATGTCATTTCCTGATTGGTTCTATCATAAAAAAAATGGAAAAGGTTTATCATACTGCAAATTTTTTGCGGAGCATCCTGAATCACATTTTGCTATAAATTTTCAATGAATATCTCACAGAGTCTCAAGTAATTCAACATCGGTTGTGCCAGCCACAAAAACAAAGTTTCTAGAGAATAACTAGGAAGAGAAAAAAAATGTCAAATGGGGGGTGGAGGAAAACAAGAAGATTGTATTCCAGTTGGATAGCTTCAATCACTGAATCAATGAATCAGATTCTGCAAAAAATATTATGTTGAAGATAGGGTGGGATAGACATTCACAGAGTTACCATAAACTTAGATATCCTGAAACAAAACCTAGAGGATGGGCTATCAATGACCACTAGATTTATTACTCACTGGAAGCATTTTTGCAAGCATACTATATATCCCATAGAAGCAAATGATGACGACTAATATGGGTTGTGTGAAGAAATAGGTCCTGTAGTCTCACCTGAAATTTCGCCATCAAAAAATAAAACAATGACTCTTGACTCAAGACCAAGTATCTCACAACCTTGCTACTACTAGAATATCCCACCCTTGTTAGTTAATTGCAGGCGATTGTTACAACATATGAAAACTTTCAGGACCCCTTGAAAGCAGAATGCAAGAGTGTAGCTGTATAATTTATTGACTGTATTTATTTAAAACTTTTATATCCTGACCTTCTCACCTCCGAAGAGGGACTCAAACCAGCCTTACAGCAAGAATTCAATGCAATTGATATAAATTAAAATATCATACAATAATACAAAGTTAAAATACATATAGATAAAATACATTAAAACCAAATCACCAGATAAAATCAATTCACCTCAATCCATATATGTGGTCATTACCTTTGTCTAAAAACAGTCTAGGTCCTTATTCTGGGAAAGCTTCCTTCCAAAGCCAGTATTTCACTAGCCTCCTAAAGGACAGGAGGGAGGAGGCAGGTCTGATCTTGGGAGGGAGTTCCATAGCCGAGGGGCCACCACAGAGAAGGCCCTGTCCCTCGTTCCCACCAGGCGTGCTTGCGAAGATGGCAGGACCAAGATCTTAGTGTCCTTGATGGTTCATAGAACAGAACACATTTGGATAGGTAAACTGGGCCAGAACTGTATAGGGATTTATAGGTTAAGACCAGCACTTTGAATTGTGCTCGGAAGCTAATTGGCAGCCAGTGGAGCTGGTGTAGCAAGGGCATTGTACGCTCTCTATACCCCGCTCCTGTCAATAGCCTGCCTGACGAGCGTTGGACTAATTGCAGCTTCCAGACAGTCTTCAGAGGCAACCCCACGTAGGGAGCATTGCAGTTGTCTATTCGGAATGTAACCAGAGCATGGACCACCATGGCCAAGTCAGACTTCCCAAGGTATAGGTGCAGCTAGGATAAGTGCTGGCCAGAAACTCCATCAAATATGTAACCAGGATACTGAAAGGACCATAGTGTTTCTTCATGCTGGGCTATCACAATTACCAATTCTGCTTGGTAAATGGCATCCTCTCCATGTAGTGATGTTGACTTGCTTGAAGAGTTGGTTTTGGTTAGAGTAAGGTTAAGCAATGCCCAAGATATATTTTCAATTCTGATGTCTTGGAATGGAGGGAGGGGAGACAAAATTTCCTGGTTATAGGTGCAATTGTTTGTATTTTAAATTTTCCCCACATCATTTAACATTTTAAAATAATGGACAAGATATAGCTCTGCTTCCCAATGCTACTCCGCAAACCTCAAGTTCTCTTTCTATAGTTGAATGTGCTTTGACAGACATCTACAAAGGTGCCCTTCTTGGAGAGGGATGGATAAAATGCATAACAATCTTTAATGCTAATTGCAATGCCATAAAGTAGACTTATGACATTGCAATGTCTTAATAGAATGCTAGCCGTTGGTTTTATAAATCATAAATGTATTTCTATCCTCCTCCGGTTTTATTCCCTCCACCCCTTTGAAAACGTTTTTAGTAGTACATCCCACACCCCCAAATTGGCCCTAAGATATGCTGAACTTGCTCATCTATGACCGTGTTTCCCAACCTTTCTTGATCTGCGGCACACTTTTTACATTTGCAAAATCCTGGGGCACACCACCAACCAAAATGACACAAAATGACACTCAAACACGGTAATACATATAGTTAATATGTTTTTGAAATGTATTTATACACTCAGTGTGAAACCTGGGCCTGTTTCAATGAACTCAACTTAGATATCCTGCCAGGAATGGCAGAAAGACACAAACTTCCCACACAGAACTCCCATAAACAAGAGAAAATGCTGTAAGAGTTGGGTGGGCATTAACCTTGAGTTTTGGAGTTGCAGTTCACCTATATCCAGAGAGCACTGTGGACTCAAACAATGTTGGATCAGGACCAAACTTGGCATGAATACTCAATATGCCCAAATATGAACGCAGATGGAGTTCAGGGGAAATAGATCTTGACATTTGGGAGTTGTAGTTGCTGGGATTTATAGTTCCCCTACAATCAAAGAGCATTCTGAACCCCACCAATGATAGAACTGGGCCAAACTTCCCACACAGAACCCCCAGGAGGCAAGAGGAGGGGAAAGGGAGGCAGACCTTCCCAATGCATGGAGAGGGAGAGACCAAGTAGACAACGGGTGGGGAGGGGAGGGATGCTTGTAATTTTGTGCCTTTAGCAAGGTAGGTCTCTTAGGGTTTGTATACTTCAACACACTAGACTCTCTCCCCCCCCCCTTCTTCCTGGAGGTTCCAATTTCCCACGGCACACCTGATGGTCACTCACGGCACACTGGTTGGGAAACACTGATCTATGATATATGATTATATATTTCTTCTCCTTTTAATAACAAACTAACTTCCCAGGAAAACACTGTCTTTATTATTTTTCCATTTAAGTTTCTGTTAGCCATTCTCACTGCTGTAATTTTCATCCTTGGACAGTCCTTAGGCAATTAGTATTCTAAAGAAGGAGAATTATGACACAGCAACCAGACATGTGTAAACAAATGGCTGTACTTTGCATTAATGTAGCAGACCAAGTGGATAGGTAAAGGTTACCTGAAAGCAAAGCCTTCTCATTTCCAAAGTATTAAAACAAGGTAGAACAAATTTTAGCTGATTGGAAGCTTGAGCTTTCTTAGAAAAGGACAGAAATAGAATTAATGAGGGAGGGTTCTACAAGTCTTCACAGTGAGAGAAGAGCCAGATCTAAAAGGCCAATTAGCACATTTTCAACTTTATGCTGTTGTTCAACTCTTTGAATGCCATTGCTTTATAAAACAGAATCTGAAATAATAGCAAATTGGCAGGTACGCTTAACAGTGAATCAAGATACATGGCTTTCACTACATTCCTGTGGAAGATCCCACAAATTGTATGGAATAGCTTTTAAATCATATTTAATAATATTTCAACAGTTCTACTGCCTGGCATCAGATGAGATTTATACTTGCATTGCATGGTCTGAGGCCTCGGTGGCACAATGTGCCAGCAGGACTGAAGACCGACAGGTCAGAGGGGAGAGCGGATTCTGTACAATGTGTAACCCCAGGGAGAGGAAAGGGGCCTTCCAAAATTTTTTTGTGTGGTTTCCCAAGGAAAAGATTAGATTAGGAAGATTTCTAGTTTCCAAAAATACCACTTATAACCCCAAGGAGAGAAAAGGCCCTTAAAACTTGTATTCCCTGCTTCAGAAAGGGAATTATTAGCAGCAAAGGGGAATTCTGGTTTTCCAAAGCACAGAAGTCAAACCCCAGGAGAGAAAGAACCCTTAAAAGTTGTATTTTCTGCTTCAGGAAGGGAATTATTAAGCAGATTGTAGTAGATTTCTAGTTTCCAAAACTACCACGTGTAACCCAAAACAGACAAAGGGGGGTCTTTAGTGGTTTTGTGTGGTTCTTCAAGGAAATTATTTCTTCCCAACCCTGTCCTTCCCTTGCAAAGTTGTGGCGTGGCACCTTTCCCACCCAAGCAGCCTGCCCTAGTCTCTCTCCCTTCGCATCCCCAGCTCGCAATGAGCCCATGAGGCATGCATGGCCTTTTAAAAAGGGCAATGGCTGCCGTGCCAAAACCCCGCCCCTCTCGAGGTGGTTTCCCCTCATTGTGATCCATTTATGGAGGGTGGGCAGGAGAGGGAAATACCAGTGATCTCGGGGAGGGGTAATAGGGACGGTAGACGTAGGCCTTATGAGAGAAGGAGGAGGAGCCCCAGAAAGGCTCGTCCCCCTTCTGACCTACGAGCTATCCCTAGGCACTCAGATGGGGAGTCTCCAACTAGCTCTCCTCCAACTCTGGTACTGGCGAACACTAGATCCGTGCGTAATAAAACGGGGACCATTAGAGACCTCCTCCTAGAAAGAAAGATAGATCTGGCTTGTTTCACTGAAACATGGCTACAGGAGGGGGACGAGGTCCTTCTGCACGAGCTAACATCTCTGGGGTTCATGGCCAGCTACCAGATGAGGACAGAGAGACAGGGGGGAGGGGTGGCCATCCTCAGTCGAGACAAATTTAATTCCAGGACGATTCCGACTGCGAACATCCCAGGAATAGAGTGTGCAGGTCTTGTGTGGGACCTTAGTGAGAGTGTAGCCTTCCTGTTGGTGTACCGAGCACCCAACACACCAGCAGGGAGTCTACCTAAGCTGCTGGAGATGGTCTCGGTGTGGGCTTTGAGGTTCCCTAAATTTATTGTGTTGGGGACTTCAATGTCCACGCCGACACCACCTCCCCTTCTATAGCAGCCATGGACCTAGTGTCTACCATGGAGATGCTAGGACTCTCACTCTGTAAGACCGGTCCCACGCATCGGGCCGGGCACACCCTGGACTTGATCTTTGTGGCCGGAATTCAGGTGACCCTAACCTCTATAGAAGAGGCCCCATGGTCGGATCACAGTGTCCTGGAAGTCCGTCTTGAGGTGGTTTCTCCTCCCGGTAAGGGTGCCGAACCCATTTTGGTTCGCCCAAAGAGACTTATGGAACCCACCAGGTTCCTGAATGCTCTGAGGGAATTGGAGCTCTCCAGCAACTCAGTCGACAGGCAAGTGGACTGTTGGAACACCTCTTTGTCCGCTGCCTTAGACGAGATCGCCCCCAGACGCTCTCTCACCCCCCGTAGAAATTGCTCGCCTTGGTTTACCGAGGAGCTATGAGCGATGAAACGGAGGAAGAGACAGCGGAGGACTGAGCATCGAGATCGGCTTACAAACAATTTAAAGATGTTTATGAGCGAGCTATCAAGGAAGCTAAAAAAGTTCACTATTCTTCCTTGATTGTGTTGGCTAGTTCACGCCCAGCCAGGCATGTAGCCGGGGGGGGCTAAGGGGGCTCCCCCCCCCAAATTCTCAGGATGGTCCATGAAAAGGCCTTACTGGTACATTATTTAAACTGTTATGTTTATTCATATCATGATCTGATCACCATGCTCATTATATCCCACATTAATGGGGTTATTGGGATAACAATACAAAAGGTTTGCTAGGGTAGACCCTCGTCCACCCAGTCTCAGCCCCCCCTCCAGAAACTAACACAGCCCCCCCCCCCGAACCAAAATCCTGGCTACGGCCCTGTGCCCAGCTCAACTTTTTAAAATAATTCGGTCATTGACAACAATTTCGACAGTCCCAAATGATAGGGGTTTGGCTCCCACAGCTGAGGCTTTTCAGAACCATTTTGCCGACAAGATCTCGACCCTCCGCTGGGATATCCCGGCCACTCTTGATACAGTAGGTGAACTCGAGACTCCGCCGCGACTCGGCGGGCCCACCTTCACCCGTTTCCAACCGCTGGACGCAGCAGCTGTCGATAAGCTACTTGCTGCAGCTAGACCAACTACCTGCTCTCTTGATCCGTGCCCCTCCTGGCTTGTTAGATACTGCCGGGAGGGGTTACGAGACCCCCTGGGAAAGATTATCAACAGCTCCCTTGAGCAAGGAGTGTTCCCAGGGGGTTTGTAAGAGGCCATGGTAAGACCGCTGCTGAAGAAGCCGAATTTAGATCCTTCGGCTCCCTCCAATTACCGACCTGTGTCAAATTTGCCTTTTTTAGGCAAGGTAATTGAGAGGGCAGCAGCGGATCAGCTTCAGCGGTTCTTAGAAGACACAGCTGGACTCGATCCCTTCCAGTCCAGCTTCCGTATTGGGCATGGGACAGGGAGCGTGCTTGTCGCCATTACAGACCAACTTCGCCGCCAGCTAGACCAGGGCGGGTCAGCCCTGCTTGTTTTGTTAGACCTAACAGCAGCATTTGACACTGTAGACCATGATTTGTTGGCCCACCGTCTAGCCATGACCGGGGTTAGGGGGATTGCCCTTAAATGGGTAACCTCCTTCCTCCGGGATCGGGGACAACGTGTGGAGAGGGGGGAGGAGGTCTCCGGGAGACTCCCATTAAGTTGTGGGGTCCCCCAGGGGGCTATCCTCTCACCCTTATTATTCAACATCTATATGCGCCCCCTGGCCCAGCTGGTTCGTGACTTTGGTCTGGAGTGTTATCAGTACGCTGATGACACCCAGCTTCTGCTGAGAATGGACGGCAGGCCGGATACCGTACCCAATTGTTTCCATCTATGCCTTGAAGCCGTGACTGGATGGCTGCGTGCCAGCCGGCTGAAGGTGAATCCGTCAAAGACGGAGATCTTGTGGCCCGGTCGCCCTGGGCTGGATGAGAGCCGGTTGCCTACCCTGGATGGCGAGCAACTTAGCCCGTCATCCCTTGTAAAGAGCTTAGGTGTCCAATTGGACCCCTTGCTATCCATGGAGGCCCAGGTCTCTATGGTTAGCAAGATGTCATTTTTCCACCTACGACAGGCTAGGCGACTGGCCCCCTACCTCTCCAGGGACGACCTGGCCACGATGATCCAAGCGACGGTCATCTCGAGGCTGGACTACTGTAATGCCCTCTACGTAGGCCTTCCCTTGTCGACGATCCGGAAACTTAAGCTGGTGCAGAATGCCGCTGCTCGCTTGCTGGTGGGAGCACCAGTGAGGGAGCACATTACTCCCATTCTCCGGCAACTGCACTAGCTACCTATCGAGTACCGGATCGCCTTCAATGTGTTGGTTTTAACCTTTAAGGCCTTGTACGGTCTAGGGCCTGCGTACCTAAGGGACCGCCTTACCCCGTATGTTCCCCCGAGATCACTGCGCTTGGAAGAGCAGAATTTGTTGGTTGTACCATCATCCCGCTCCTGCCATTTGTCCAGCACGAGAGAACGGGCCTTCTCTGCCACGGCTCCCGCGATTTGGAATTCACTTCCCAACCACGTTCGGGTGATTCAAGAACTGGTCCCCTTTCGAAGGGCCTGTAAGACGGCCCTTTTTAGGCTGGCATTTGGCCAAACCTGAATGTGGACGGTGTGTTTCCATTGAGCTGAAAATTGTAATCTACTGGCATTCGGTCATGTACCGTGTTTTATCTGATGTTTTATTTCATGTTTTTATTGTATGTTTTATTGTTTGCTGTGATCTGCCCTGAGCCTACAGGGTGGAGCGGAATATAAAATTGAATAATAAATAAATAAATAAATAGGCTGGAGGCAAGCATCCCAGCATCCAAGCAGCTGTTTGCCTCCAAAGGCTGATTCATTTCTGATTCACTTCCTAGATCAGAAAAAAGATGGCAACAGTGATAAGAACAGCATCTGGCGGGGCTTTGAACTGGAAGGCAAGGATGAACTTTGATTCCGGATGGTTCCTGAGGAAGGAGGGGCACAGCAGGGGCGGGCTCAAAAAGGGACCTTTTTATTGCCAATTTTAAACCATTTTTCCTTCAACCACGCTTGGAGTAGCTTGCTTTACTATATTCACAGTGAATGCCTACCAGACATTTATTCCAAATCACATTCTGGCCTGGGAATTTTAGAGGCCTTCTAGCTGTAGTTGAGTCTTGCAAGTCTAAGGAGCTCTAGCTAACATAACCACTTGTGCAGAATAATGGGCACTGTAGTCCAACAGATCTAAAGGGCTGAATAATTCTCACCCATTCAAAAGTTTAGCACAGATTAAGCCTGACATAAAGCCATGGCTTAGCCCTCGTTGACTTTGTTTTGCTTAGATTTTATTAATACTTTCTTTAAAAATGCATTTTGCAAAGTTTCTATTCCTGCCATTTAATTTTCAATTCTTTCATTCTCATTTGTGATTGTTGACTTTCTTTCCTCCACTTCCTACTGCCATCCACATACATGGTGGAATCTATTTATCTATTTATTTTTATTTCAGATATTTGTACCCCGCCCTTTTCAACCCCTGGGGGCACGACAGGGACGTCAGGGCGGCTTCCAGCCGGCAATGATTCGATGCCTACTTGTACACATTAAATACATAAGAAAAACCGATGATTACATACAGTTAAAACATTAAGGTCAATTCAATTAAAATATGCTTAAATATAACAGCCTTTATGGGGAAAGATTCCAATTCCCTGCCTGAAAGTCCATTCATCCCTACCCCTATGACATCGAGCAGTACCTTAAATATTCTGTTAAAGCTTCACAACAGATTTACTGGCAAGAGATCTAAATGGATAACTGCAGCCACAGTATGAGTAATGTCTGTGTGTTTCCGTCCTGTAAAGTGATCTCCTTTGGTCAGAGGGAGTTCTCAATGAGAAATGAAGGCACCTGCTCTTCTTGGTTCAATAGCTGGCAAGCTTTGCTATCTGCTGTCTGCAATTTCTTTCTTTCTTTCTTTTTCATTGAGTGGGTGGGTAGGTAGTAGGTATTGATATCACTAAGAGCCCGCTCTGTAACACTCTGAAACTCACAATCAAAACTGCCACAAAGCTGTCACTCCTTAAGCATGAGCTGTGCTGTTTTTGTGAAACCCAGTAAAACTTATAGACTGTTTGTGACATGGGGAAAGAGCTCCCAAAAGGCAATTACAAGAACTGCATTGTCACTAGCAGTAGCCCAGAATGGCAAATGAATATGGAAGAGTGTGTCCCTCTGGCCTCCATAACTAAAGAAGAACAATTAAAGGGCAACGCACGACTTCTTGCAATAAGAAGTACTTTGTAGCATCTAGACATGCGTACTCATACTTTTTTGGGCACAGCCATTAACACTATCATTACTCCTTTTGCAATGTAGGTTGTGAGTTCACGTAATATTGGTTGTTGTTGTTGCTGTTCTTATTTTGCAAACATGTCTATATATTACCATGTTGTCTCATGTGTTCCATTTATGCTTCAGATCTTTCATCGACTTCATTGAAAGACTAGACTTCATCTCACACAATACAATCATTGTTTCTACACATTTAAGATAGATAGATATTTATTTACGGTCAAGGACCAACGTCACATTGTACAGAAAATAAAACAATATAAATGTTAAAACTCCGTTCAACTCTACAGTTTAACACCAACAGTATCTAGCCTATTGTGTTTCTGCGTTCAATTTAATATGCTGGTTCCTCGTAGCTAGAACGGCCATGAGATATTTGGCCACCAGGTTGGTTGTCTCCTTGTGTTTGTCTTCGAGCAGCCAGTATAGGTAGAATTCCTCAGATCTGCCAGGTAAGCGGGACAGTATTGGCGAGATTAAGGAGAGGCGGGCATTGTTTCTACACATTTAAGAAATGGCTACTGGTGGCACCCATCATACGACATCATACGACATGGATTCAAGGTTTCTCATCGTTTCTAAAGTGTGCTTTTCCCGACAATTCCTAAGTCAACTGGACTTTTTTTTTCCAATTCACCACGTAGAGATGTGTAAAAATGTCAAATTAAGATGTGATGGGAAATCCCCCTTGCCTGCTTGTAAACATGATGGCAACATCATGGAGGGAGGAGCCAATATGTGCAGTATTAATTCCTTTCTTCCACCCTTACTATTTTGGGACTGAGGAGGAAGGAACAGTAATCTACATCTCTTTTTAAACAACGTAAATTAAATAGACTTACCTTTTGAATTGAGAACTATCTGTAATTATAACGAGAAATCGAATATACCATATCCTTTTTTATCCAAAGAAAATGGAGAAGGAGACAGTGGTAGGAGAAGTATGTCTCCCATGTGATGGGAAGGCAATGTGGTGTCCCAGCCTGTTAGTGTGCCCCCCCCGCCTATTAGTGTGGCCCCCCAGTTTAGTGGGCCAAGTCCGGTACCAATGGTACCAGAGGATCAGGCCCAGAATGAGGAGGATGGATGGGCTGAGGTGGACACTTCTGCAGATTCAGATCTATCACGGGATAATGACTGGTTGCATGGATATTTGCCCCAGGAAGAGGTTAATGAAGATTCTATGGAACTAAGCTTGGAAACTGCTAGTGAGAATTCAAGTAACCTTGAATCTCATGGGAATCAGTCTCGTTTGCCAGATGAGGCCCCGGGAATTAGGGAGAATGAGCCTTCCCAACAAGATAGGAGTCCACCTGGTGTGACTAACGAGCTGGCTGGTTTCGATAGAAGGGCGAATATCAGATCTACGAGAAGAGATTGGAATTTGAGACGGGGGATTCAGTGGACTCACAGAAAATAGATTCCTTTTAAGTCTGGTCCTGGGAAAATTCTGACAGACTGGAAGCTACGTTTGGAGTGGATGTTTCTCTGCACCAAGTCTCCCCGTTCAAGTTGATTGCAGGGGCGGATTTGCCCTGGTGCTCCAAGTTCCTTGTTGACTGTTGTTTCGGCTTGCCTTGGACTCTAAGTTCCTGTTTCGGCTGCCGGAGCAGCCTGCCTTGGTTTTGGATTGCTTTCCTTGGGACTCACTCTGGTTTGGAGATCTTTTGCAGTATTACCTTGGGACTTACTTTTGCCTTTCCTCTTTATCTGTTTGGACTATCCTATTCTAAATAAACGTAGTTATAGAGCCTGCTTGTGTGTGTGTTCTGGGGGGGCACGTTTCAGGTCTGAGTCACAACAGGCAAACAGATAATTAGAAAAGGAAGCAAAAAGAGAGAAACCATGTGATGGGAGTAGGAAAATCATACGTGTAATTTACAAATGGGGCATTGCAAAGCTTAAGGGGGGGGGACTATCCCAAATGCTTTACTTATCGCATGGAATGAAGTCCCAGAACTCAGTGATAGAGCTTTCATGAAGAAGATCTCATGTACAATTTATAGCATTTACAGCAGACATGGGCAAACCCAGGCCTGTGAGCCAGACACGGCCCTTTAGGCTCTTTGCTCTGGCCTCCATCAGCTTCGTCCTCTCCTTTGGTATGTGGGTGCAGTGGTCCGCCGTGTTCCCAGGCTGAGAGGAGGACCGAGGCAGAGACATTTATTTATTCGTTTATTTATTTACTGTATTTCTAACACGCCCTTCTCAAACCCCCCTGGGGGGGGGGATTCAGAGCGGCTTACAAGGCACAATTAGATGCCGGCAGCAATACATACAACACTAATACAACAAGGACCTGGCTCCGCCCTTTCCAGCCCCATGCCCTGCCCCTTCCAGACCCAGCCCCCCTTCCAGGCCACAACCCCACTCCTTCCGGCCCAAAACCCCACCTCTTCTGGCCCCACCCATACTTCCTCCTGGACCAGCCCTTGTAGCTAGGCCCACAAGGTGGCCCCAGGGCAAAAACGTTTGCCCATGCCTGATTTACAGGGATGGCTGAGGAAGACCATCATCTATAACCTTGGGAAGATGTGACCAGACAATGCGGATAGTACTGATCTAAAGAGAACAATGAGCAGTCTGGATATACTATCTTTCCCTGCATTTCTGTAGCAATAAGCTTTATAGTTAAATATTGTTTAATAAACTGAAAGGGGGGGAAATATACATGATCTTAACTTCAAATCATTAAGCTGGCTATATTCCAAAGCTTCAAATTTCTATTTGTTTAAAGAGTGTCATCAGCAAGGAAATGATAGAACATGCTCCCAAAGTAACAGAAATCACTGAATTTGAGAAGGCATGTGCCCCGCCAGTCAGATATAATGGGCTCCAGATCCCTGAGAATCCCTCTAGCCTTCCACCTTCAACTGGGGAGCAAAGCTAATGGACTACGTACACTATGGCTTGGAACATCCTAAATTAGGCTAGCCGGAATGTGAATGGGGCTAGGTAAATAAATTCAGATGTCTAGTCAAGAATAAAATGGACCTGTCGCAGCAGAAGCCTCTTAAAGAGCCAGACCCAGTAAAGAGTTAACAAAATAGTTTATTGTTCACAGAGTCTCTGTGCTAAATAGCACTCAAAAGAACAAAAGGCACTTCAGTCAGTAAAGCTCAACTCAAAAGCAGCCTAACCAGCACAAAATAACAGTGTTAGCAAGATGTGATGGCAAAAACAAACAGGGAAAAGCACAAACGGAGGCAGGAACAAAAGGCATTGTCAAGAGGAGTCCTAGTTTGTCACTGGTGGGCCGTTCTTAGGGTTGAGCAGCAAGCGAAGTCAGCAAACCGGATCAAGTAGAGGGAGGAGGCAAACAGTACTATGAGAAGACAGTCCAGGGTCCAGGCAGGAGCTAATACATGGGAACAATACACAACATAGTCCCCGAAAACATCCAACCCGCCACCCCCTTCCATACTGTACCCCACTCTTGCAGACAGGCAGCATCTGGCACTCACAGTAGTCCAAAAGAATTAAAACCACACCAAACATGGAACGGGCAGCAGCAGCAACTAAATACAAAAGCATAACATTGAAACCCGCAAACGCCTCCCACAAGCCCCATATGGAGCAGCAGCGTCCCAGCCCCGAGATGCAGAGCAGTTCCCCAACTCACGTTCCTCCGTACAGGAATCACGATTCACAGGATGCAGGATACAGAAACTCAGAGTCACAGGTCCCAAATGCAACACTTTGCCAGCCGCAAAGTGAAGCTCCCAAAAGCCCGCATTTTAACAGTCTTCTATCTCGGACCCGCCCAAGCCTGAAGACGGCCCATCGTTAGCAGTCTCAGCTGCGGTACCCTCAGCAGCTGCAGACTCTTGACCGTCCCTCCAGGTCCTCCATCTCCTGTCAAGACTTAGTTCCCCCCACAGTCATCAGGATAGCCCGAGGACCATTGTCGTGAGAGAACCCCAAAAAGGTGTCACTGCTTGTGGGTTCTTCACAAACAGCCTAAATCTCCCGCACCTTAGCCCAATCCATTTCTGGATCCTCATCTGAAGTATCTCCCTCACTCTGACTCCCATCCTCCCCAGGAAAGCCCTCAAAAGACTCATCATCAGTGGGCTCAGTAAGTATTTGCCTAATCCTTTTACAATGGGAGATATCCCCCTCGCTCCATTTACAAGTCAGCCTTTTGCCCCTTCTCTTGTCAATAGAACAGCTACCAACAGCCTCACCCAGCTCCATACTGATGTTAATCGCTGAAGAATCAGCCCCACCCAACTCTCTATTACTAGGAGTATCAAGAGCCTCAGGCTCAACTACAACAGGATCCTTCCTCTATTTTTTGTACAGAAAGCAACTGTGTCTGCAGCTGAATATTACTTCATTATTGGCAGCAGGATATGCTTGTCTACCATGACTGAGGGCAGTAAAGCATTTAAGGTGGCGCAGGTCAGATCTTAGAGTAAGACTACAGATATTCCACATGTGAAAGCCTTTGAGAATGCTTTAGCAAAGATTTACTCAGACACCACACACAGAGCTGTTCCTGGATGAAAACGACATCAATTAATTTTAAATAACTGGCCTTTTTGAAGGGCATCTACTTTCGGTTTTTCATTATATGTAGAATTTAATAATAATTACAGTGAAGAAAGTCTCTATGCTGCGGTTAACATGACCTATTCAGATTATAACTGAACACAAAATGTAAAGTACAAAAAAGTAAAATTGTGAAGGCATTCCTGTACTACTTCAACTATATAAAATCATTCTCTGAGGGACAATCAGGAATTTATTTACTTATTTATTTCAGGATTTTACCCCGCTCTTCTCAACCCCCAAGGCTTACAGTATGGCACAATTCGATGCCCACATAATAACAATATAAACCCCAAAACACTTCAACAATTAAAATACATTAAAAATACATTAAAATACAACTACATTAGCACCATACACATTCACTCTGGATTAAAACAATGTTCAGTCCATAAAAACATTGGCCATAATCACCCACTTTCATTAAAAACCAATCTAAAATGCTGCCTTGTGCTGGTGTACGAATGCCTGGTCCCACAGCCAGGATTTTACTTTTTCCTGAAGGCCAGGAGGGAGGTGGTGGATCGTACATCAATAGGAAGCGCATTCCACAGGCGGGAGCCACCACCGAGAAGGCCCTATCCTCGTCCCCACCAGCCTCATCTGAGACGTAGGCGGGAGCGAGAGCAGGGCCTCCCGGATGATCTTAGATTACGAGGTGGGACATAGCGGCTGATGCGTTCGGACAAGTAAGCTGGGCCAGAACCGTATAGAGCTTTAAAGGTCAAAACAAGCACTTTGAATTGAGCCCGGGTGGACAGGCAGCCAGTGGGGCTGACAGGGGGTGGTATGCTCCCTGTATGTAGCTCCCGTTAGCAATCTGGCTGCCGCCCGCTGGACTAACTGCAATTTCCGAACTGTCTTCAAAGGCAGCCCCACGTAGAGTGCATTGTAGTAATCTATTCGGGATGTGACCAGAGCATGGACGACCGTAGCCAGATCAGACTTCCCAAGATACGGGCGCAGCTGGCGCACGAGTCTTAACTGTGCAAAAGCTCCCCCGGCCACCGCTGAGACCTGGGGTTCCAGGCTCAGCGATGAATCCAGGATCACTCCCAAGCTGCGAACCTGCATCTTCAGGGGGAGTGTAACCCCATCCAACACAGGCTGTAACCCTATGCCCTGTTCGGCCTTGCGACTGACCAGGAGGACCTCTGTCTTGTCTGGAATGAAATATTGTGTCATGGAGGTCCTAAAATAACAACTGGTCTTGATATTTTTTCTACCAAAATAGGTCAAGTTTACATTAAATTCAACTGGGAGAGAGCATAATTCAGTAGCTGAAAAATTAATTCTTTATTAGCTATAGCACTGAAACACAATGAAAGTGGGAGGGAGTGGAGAATCTGCAAATAGCAAAAGCCGTTACATTTAAGATGTTCTTTTTGGAGGTAATTCGGGGCAGCAGGGAATGATGACAAACATTTTAACATTAATGTGAGCATATTGCTACAATGAGTACCATGCTTTTTAAACATTTTGACCAATTTTGGACCATTTTTGTATGGTATTTTTTTAAAATAAAAAAGCTATTTAAAAGCAATGCATTAACAATTGAATGATGTAACAGATTACTTTTTGTCCAGCATGCAATGATTTCTTTAAAGATTCAAATCATTGAAAAGATATTCTATTAAAAGTGAGGTGCCAAGCTTTGAATGTCAAGTGACAACAAATAATGAAAAATAATTAGCCCCTAGGCCAGCATTTATCAACCTGGGTGTCAAGACCCCTGTGGTGGTTGTGATGGGGTTTCAGAGGAACATATATTTCAGAAACATATATTTCTGATGGTGTTAAGCAGTGTTTCCCAACCAGTGTGCCGTGGCACACAAGTATGCCATGAGCGATCATCAGGTGTGCCGTGGGAAATTGGAACTTCCAATACCCTTTGCCTGTTTTAGGGACCTTAAAGCAGTGAGCCTCCTTCCAACATTGTGATTCTGGATAGAAAACAAACAACAACATAACATAACAATGTTTGAGTCCACAGTGCTCTCTGGGTGTAGGTGAACTACAACTTCCAAACTCAAGGTCAATTCCAAAGCAAACCCTTTCAGTACTTTCTGTTGGTAATGAGAGTTCAATATGCCAAGTTTGGTTCAATTCCATTGTTGCAAGAGTTCAGGATGATCTTTGATTGTGTGTTAACTATAAATCCCAGAAACTGTAACTCCCAAATGTCAAGATCTATTTTCCCCAAACTCCATCTGTGTTCACATTTGGGCATATTGAGTATTCATGCCAAGTTTGGTCCTGTTCCAACATTGTTTCAGTCCACAGTGTCCTCTGGATATAGGTGAACTACAACTCCAAAACCCAAGGTCAATGCCCACCAAACTCTTATAGTATTTTCTCTTAGTTATGGGAGTTCTGTGTGGGAAGTTTGTGTCCTTCTGCCATTCCTGCCAGGATATCTATGTTGTGTTCATCGAAACAGGTCCAGGTTTCACACTGAGTGTATAAATACATTTAAAAACATATTAACTATATGTATTACTGTGTTAGAGTGTCATTTTGTGTCATTTTGGTTGGTGGTGTGCCCCAGGATTTTGTAAATGTAAAAAATGTGCCGCGTCTCAAAAAAGGTTGAAAAACACTGGTGTTAAGAACCCCTTTGACAGAGAAGGCTGAAGATCTCTCTGCCTGCTCTTCTTTTCCTTTTTGGAAACCTTTGGCGATCCCTCCCACTAAAAGCCTTCCTCTGCTGTGATTGGCTGGCCTTTCAGCCAAGGGGAGGGCCGTTTCTGAGACTCTAAGCAGGGAGGGGAGAGCAGGTGTGCTCAGCGCATGGCCATGTGTTGCACATGTGCAGGCGAGGGAAAGCGTATGAGACTGGAGGGAGGCTTGCAAAAGCGAGTCCCTTCAAGACAAGTGGGGTTCTGTGTGGGAAGTTTGGCCCAATGTTATTGTTGGTGAAGTTCAAGGAGCTCTTTGGTTGTAGGTGAACTATAAATCCCAGCAACTACAACTCCCAAATGTCAAGGTCTATTTTCCCCAAACTCCACCAGTGTTCACATTTGGGCATATTGAATATTTTTACCAAGTTTGGTCCAGAACCATCATTGTTTGAGTGCACAGTGTACTCTGGAAGTAGATAAAATACAACTCCAAAACTCAAGGTCAATGCCCACCAAACCCTTCCTGTATTTTCTGTTGGTTATGGGAGTTCTGTGTGCCAAGTTTGGTTAAACTCCAAGCACAATTCGAAGTGCTGGTTTTGACCTATAAAGCTCTATATGGTTCTGACCCAGCTTACATGTGCGAAAGCATCCACCCCTACGTCCTACCTCGTAATCTAAGATCATCCAGGGAGGCCCTGCTCTCGCTCCCGTCAACATCACAAATGTGTCTGGTGGGGACGAGAGACAGGGCCTTCTTGGCAGTGGCCCCCCACCTATGAACACACTCCCAAATGAAATAAGGTCGGCTTTTTCCCTCCTGACTTTTAGGAAGAAATTAAAACCGTGGTTTTGAAACCAGGCTTTCAGACAGCAGACGTAAGTAGCACTTTAGATGGACATTGACTGGAACGGCAACACGGCTAATGATATTGGTTAACTGTTTTTTTACTGTTTTCATTATTTATTTATTTATTTATTATTTCAATTTGCTAAACCGCCCTTCCCGAGGCTCAAGGCAGTTTCCAAGCATATAAAACACATCAAGATAAAACACATCAAGATAAAACATCCTAAAAACACTCTAAAATACCATAAACAATCATGGTCAATTGCAGACACATAATGGCTTATGTATTGTTTTAATTATGGCTTATGTTCAATTGTGGTTATATTATTGTGATTGTTCATATCGGCATCATATTGGTGCCTATTGTAATCCGTACTGAGTCCCCTCTTGGGGGTTGAGAAGTGACGGGGTACAAATAGCGGAAATAATTTATTAATTAATTAACAAATTCCATTGTTGGTGGAGTTCAGAATGCTCTTTGTAGGTAAACTATACATCCCAGCAACTACAACTCCCAAACGACAAAATCAATGCCCCCAACCTCACTAACATTCAAATTTGTGCCAAATTTGGTCCAGTGAGTAAAAATACATCCTGCATATTAGATATTTCCAATACAATTTGTAACAGTAGCACAATTACAGTTATGAAATAGAAACAAAAATAATGTTATGGCTGGGGGTCAACACAAGAGGAGGAACTGTATTAAGGGGTCACAGAATTAGGGAGGTTGAGAAACACTGCCTTAGGCTTAGATGCTTCATGCTGGAACTTTTGCTCGAATTTTAGTAAATCCCTATATGCTGCCAGAAAGTTGTTATGAAGCAAGGGAAGGCCATGGGAAAAAAATTAATGTGTACTAGGACTACAGTATGTAACCATATTCAACCATTAAAATCATGACCCAATTGATTTAATCTTAATCCAGCCTTCAGATCTGGATCACATTCCAGGAATCAATATCATCAATCCTCCCATTCACTTTTTAAAAATGTTTTTATTGAAATTTTATTATGTGATTTAAAGAAATTAAAAAAGAGAGATCTGGAAGTAGTAATTCCTTTTACATTGAAAGTGGGAGAACATTTGCTTGGATAGAGAGTATGAAAAAAGAGAGAAACGAGAAGAGAGAGAAAAGAAAAGAATTGGAAAATTTTATGCTCTAAAAATTGTGAAAAGGAAAAAAAAGAAAAGAAAAAAGTTTGTTGACTTCTTACTTTTGGTGGTCATTGAGTTTATTAGAAATTAATATTGTATTATAGTTGTCCTGGCATACACTATTCTTGCAGCAGTGACCAAGAAATTAAACAAAATCTCTTTATTCTTGTCTTTTTCTATATTAAAAAAAATATTCAGGCTCTCTTTGAATTTTCATTTTTAAAATCTTTTGTATGGCTTCATTTATATTTTTCCAAAACTGTTGTGCTTTCGAGCAGGTCAACCAGGTATGGAAAAAAGTTCCCGTCTATAGTTCACATTTCCATTTGTTGGATGCATTTTTGTAACATTTAGAAATTTAATATGGTGTAATGTACCATCTATAAAACATTTTAAGCCAATTTTCTTTCAAATCATAGGAATAGGTATATTTTAGTCTTTGATTCCAGGATTTCCCCCAATGTTTTAAATCAATTTGGTATCCAATGTTTTGAGCTCATTTCACCATAGATTCTTTTATTTGCTCTTTTTCTGTTGTCCACTCTAATAGTTTTTAAATATATTTTAGTAATTTATTTATTTTCTGTCTTCATTATATTGCCTCAAAAACCATTTTTATCTGCAAAACCCAAGACTTTGTCTTTCCTGAAAAGTTCGGATACCTGTCGGTAATGAAACCAAGAGCATTCACTTTTATAGGAAAACTAGCTGTGCCCTGCCACGCGTTGCTGTGGCCTATAGTAAGAATTTTCGAAGCAGAGGTAACTATCTGGACTATTATGAAAGAAAGGTACCTAACTACCTATTCCTTCCCCCCTTTTTGTCTCCTTCCCCTGTTTCTCCTTCCTTCCTTCTCTACCTCTTCCCTTCCTTCCTTCCTTCCTTCGCTCTTTGGTTCCATCCTTCCTCCTCTCCTTCCTTCCCCTCCCCTTTCTCTGCTTCTTCCTTTGTCTCCTTCATTCCTTCCCTGTTTCCTTCCTTTGTTCTCTTTTTATTTCCTTCCTTCTCTCTTTTCTTCCTTCCCCCTTTCCCTCAATCCCTTCTTCTCTCCTTCCTTCCTGTCTGTTCTCCTCTAACTCTATTCTATGAGTGTATTTAATGTAGTAATAGTAATACATATGTAATAGTATCCAGCCAGTCATCCAACATCCATTCGTGTGTGTGTGTGTCTACACTGCCTTAAAATCCAGTTCTAAGTAGATAATCAGGATTTGACATGGCAGTGTGGGAGGGGTGACTTTGGGTGCATCTACACTGTAGATTTAATAAAGGAGGATGAAGCTGGTGAGGGGGGGGGAGAGAAAAAGGAAGAAAAGAAAGGGAGGGAGGGAAAGAAGTAAAAGAAGGAGAAGGAAGGGAAGTAGAGAAATGCAGGAAAGGAAAGAAGGAGGGAGGGAAGGAGGGGTTAGAGTCGATGGGCTTTAGGGTTCCCTTCCAATTGGTTGGCCATCTGTTGTGAGGGCTTTGATGGTGTCTTCTTTTACTACCAAATGAGGTTGGGCTGGATGGGTTTTTGGGGCTCCTTTCAAAGCAATGTCAGTCTTGTGTGTCCAGTTGGAGTGCAACTCCTATTACCCCCCACCATGGCACCTTCCTCCTTCCCTTGTGCTGTGGGAGTGTGTGTGTGGGAGACAGAGAGTCAGTGTGTGTGCACAGAGTGTGGCCTGCCTCCATCTTTTCTCTCTCTCCTCCGCTTCTGCCCTTTGATCCCTTGCCTTAGTGTTAGTGAGGGGCCAAGAGGCATGCAAGGAGCAGCAACCATCGCTGGTGCTGCTGCTTCGGAGCCCGCCTCCTCTTCCTTTTGACACCGCTCACCCTCGTCCATGAGGTCCCTTCTCCTGCCTCACCTTCTAAGGACTGCGAAGGCAAAGGGGAAAGTGAAGTAAAGTGGCCTCGCTGGCTGTGTGCTTATGTGGGGGGGGGGGGGGGGCAAGGGGCAAGGAAAGGTGTGTGTTCTCCTTCCTTTGTTGTTTTCATCGTGTTTTTCCAGTGATGGTCACACCTTGGATTGTAATATGTTATGTTGCCAAATTTGGTGTGATTCTGTTCATTGGTTCTTTTGTTTACTTCAGCGTAATGACGACAGCTCCTTTTTTATATATTAAGATGGAAATGGTTTCCAAATTCTTTTTCTGTATAAAGCTTAAAGCAAACAATATAACAAATACGTGCTAGCATCTGCACACTGCTCTATTGAACAAATTAGGCTGTGTCTCTCTGTCCTTGTCAGCTTTCTCAGATTGCCAAATGGTTTAGTTTAACAAACCCTAGACTAATGGATGAGGTGAAGGAGAGGAACATAGAAGGGTTATAACTAGGTATTCTGCCAAAACAAATAAGCAACACACAAGTAAGGTAGAGAAAATGGAAGAAAATGGTTATTTAAATTTCCTTCACTCTCTAAATGGCACTCTCTTCTAGTCAGTAACAGATGGTTATTTCACCAAAATCAGCAATATAAATGTATAGTTAGGAAGAATGCATAAAGGGCCTTTCATGTGCCACACATGCCCAAACATATAGAAGAATGAAGGGAAAGCACTCCTAAATGCGTCTATACAAATGCGTGCGCACAAGCAGATCCAGGATAGAAGACATAAAACTTAGGCTGGATCTACACTGCCATAGAATCCAGATTATCAAATCAGATAATCCACATCCTCTGCTTTGAACTGGATTATAGGAGTCTACACTGCCATATAATTCAGTTCAAATTGGATTTTATAAGACAGTGTAGATGGGAATTTTCTAAACCAACAAGAATCACATAAAACATCACACACATACAACCCTTCTCAGGATCTACTCCAGCTAGTCCTAGAGCAGGAGAGAGAGGGATGTATAACTTCAGTGACATCACATACAAATCCTCCACAAACATACACTCATGGACCACCACCACCACCATTAGAAGATTCGGGGGGGGGGGGGGTGGAAGCATCCAACATTGGAGCGAAAAAATATGTTTCTTCTGGTTTTCTTCCCCCCTCCCAGAAAAGTAATGATGCATATTTTACCCTGAAGTTTTCTGAAAAGCGTCACCCACTCCAGAATCCTTTCAGGCTGAAACAATTCAATCTGGACCTATTCCAGAATGGATTGAGCTGAATCAAACTGTGGAATGTGGGCTTCAGCCAAACTCTACATAAAGTCCTACCTTACATATAATGCACCTAGCTCTGCCTGGTTTGGAGATTATATCATTTTAACACTAGATGTGCTAGTAATGCAAATATTTTATGTTCATGCCAAATTAGAAAGTCCTATGTCATTTTTAAAAATCCCATAGACATAGCAAAATACATAGCAAAAGGGGAGAAAAGCAAAGCATAACATAAAGACCTAATGTTTGACAACTTTTCTACATAATTTAAAATCAAAACAAGATTTTAGTTGCACTCACTTAGAAGGAAGAGCCAGACTTGGCAAAGTGAAATCCCTGGACAGTAGTGCAAAAAAGTTATGTTTACAACTACTAATGTAACCCTTTCACCACATTATTAATTTGATCCCCACAAGCTGCTGTCGCCTACTTCTATTTGATGGAATCAAAAATTTCACAGGGAGAAATGAATGTCACTCTCTGCCAATGCCAGAGAACTAGTACAATTCAGTGCATCCTTGAATGTATTGTGAAGTAAGATTTAAGTTGTGAAAAGCTTAGGAATAGATGTCCACATATTATATGCTTTGGTCCTAAGTTTCCTGGAAATGAATGGAATATCCTTCCTTCCTTCCTTCCTTCCTTCCTTCCTTCCTTCCTTCCTTCCTTCCTTCCTTCCTTCCTTCCTTCCTTTGGATACCACTGCAAATATGCTAAAGGTATGCTAAAGAGGGCATCGGACAGACAATTGAGTAATGACAGGGTTGTGGAGGCAGACTGCGGATTTGGCTTGGACAGCCTATGAGTGCGGAATGGGGATTATGTGGTTAATTATTGTTATTTGATTGTTTTAATCTGTTTTGTAGTATTTTATGATGTCTTGTTGTTTTGTTTCCTGTGTATGTGACATTGCATTGTTGCCTTTTGTTAGCCGGCCTGAGTCCCTCTTCGGGGGTAGAGAAGGGCAGGTTAGAAATAAATGAAATAAATAAAAAAATAAATATGAATGCAAAATTGTAAAGTTGATGCTAAAAATTTATTGTCTAACAATGGGTCCTTTGCCTTTTGTATTACAGAACATAGAGCAGGTGTTCCCAACCTGTGGTCCATGGACCACCAGTGGTTTACAAGAACAAAAATATGGTCAGTGGCCTCATCATTACTACACCATTGCCTCAAAACCATGCGGCAACTAGAGCAACTGGTCTTGCAAAACCCTCTTATAATGCCGAGGCAACTGGGATGTCGGGAGGGGAGAGGCTGACTATCCACGAAAGATTACTGTCACATCAGCTCAAGATTATTAAATATGGTTTACTGTGGGTGAGCAGATGATGACTACTGGATGACGTATGTTCCATATCGGAAACTAGAGCTGATGTGGTCTAGCCAATGCAATTTTCTGAATCAACACCCCAAATAACCAAACTGAATCTAAACTTGATCAAAAACTGATTCATAACCTTTTTGGTACTAATGTTGGAGAGTGGTTCTTTGGTCAAGTGGTCCCTGGTTAAAAAAAAAGGTTGGGAACCACTGACATGGAGGAACAATAGCAATTTTCTCTAGTTGGATGTGAAATAGTGGACTATACAATATCACTTCTCCCTCTTTATGTTCACATCCTGTCAAAAAATCCAGCACTTCTACTATTCCTTGGTCATAGCAACCCATAGAATTTAAGCTTTATTCATCTACTTAATATTATTAGTCTAATTGTCCTTTTTAAAGTATTTCAACATGTTTCGCAATAAAATTAGAAACAATTAAACAGATAGCTTAAATGTCCAAAATAGTATAAAATAACTAATTCTTTCAAAAGGATGGTTGAAAATGTTAATAATTGGGGGAATAGCCAGGAAAAGTCTTTGACAACACATTAAATCAGGAAAATGCCCTGTGCAATGGAATAGTTATTCAAATGATGCTGTCAACACCCAATATTAGCTACCCAAGTAATCTCAATGTGGAGGGCATTGCATATGGTGGCTGCCACTAAGCATATTCCCATCTCTCCTTCGTCTTCTCCATGACTTACAAATTGAGCTGTACGTTTATTGAGGCAGGGCCTCCTCCTTCTTCATTGAGAGCAATGGGTTCCATATAAAGACGAATAAGAATAAACTTCTTCCATTCCGTCACATCACTTAAAATTGTTGCTAGCTCTGAAAATATATCTCAAAACAGCAGGCAGCCTCATAAAAAGTGAACACAACCCGGTCAGGGAACCAATTTAGATCACTGTATGTCAAATACCTTTCATCGCATATCATTTTAGCTTTGTATTCTCGGGTCATGGTCATATTTCTTTCCAGTTCCCGCAGTGCCACAACAAGCTGCTCTCTCACACTAGAGGGCACTGCTTTCCTTACATTTGTTGTTGAGTCCTGTTTGCGTTTATGTGCAAAGAAAGCCTTCAATTGCTTAGCTTACCCTGGGTAATTAACATGCAATATAATCTTTATATGCCTTTACGGTTACATTTCCTTGAGAAAACCAGATATGCTCCCACTTTTCTTTTCCGTAAATGGGAGAACATGGAATACAGAGCGCTTAAGCCTCCAGCTGAAATTAACCAATCTCAGATAGGTTCAGTTTTGTCTGGATTGTGCCTATTGATATGAGTTTTCAGAATTGAGCTTATTCAAGCCTGATAAGTATGAATCTTGCAGCCTATGAAGAGACTGTTTCCAACGTAGGTAAGCGGGTTTAAATAGTCAGAAATGCCTTCAGCTCATCGTTTTAGAACGGAATTTCTTTCCCATGAGAAGATTTTTTCTTCTTAATAAGCATTCCTTAAATAGCAACTTGAACTTTCTTTAAATAAGACTTCAGCCTCCTCTCCACATTGTTTTTGGCAATTGCCTGAGAGCAGTCCTTTTGAAATTACTTAACCCTCCCTCCTCCCGGCTGCATAAAGAGCAGAACTTACACACTACTCTGGCCTGTGAAGGTCACCAGAAACACATTAGTTATGATAACATCAAACTGGGAGGCAGGAAAAACCCTTGCGGAATAAAATCTTGAGGGGGGTTAAGTATTGCATAATCCCATCAATGCAGCATAAAGCCCATTTGGGGGAATAATGTTTAAATGAGCAGATGAATTTGCAGGGGAGAGCTGGTAAGGAGGGAAAGGGTTAGGCCATTTTTTCATGATTTGTGCTATGTCACAGTTACAAGCAAAACATTCAATAACATATCATTCCTTCTAGAGAGTAACTTGTTGGTACAGGACAGATTTTCCACTGCAGACTATTGACCATGGATGGAAATAATAATATTTTTGTTGCTCGGTTGAAAAAAAAAGGTTTTTAATAGTTGGGAAACCCTGTTGGGCAAAAAAAAAAAAAAAAAGAGCAGTGAGCAGTACAATATGTTTTGAGTGTCAGTATTTCAGATGAATCATTCTGTGAAGAAAAACATGTAAAGAGTGATTTGGCAAATATGTTTTCTGCGCAAAACCACATTTTTTTGCATGAAAAATATATGCAGAATATTTGTATCTGCATATAGAATTGGGGTGAGGAAGAGTTTGCACAAAAATGTGTTTTTCTGCACAGAATAATTCCTTCACAACACTTTGGGTTATTTGAATAGAGGGAGAAAATTCTGGAAGAATTTTTGTTTGCTGTAGTAGGGAGAAAACTACCATTACACCATGTAACAACATTTTTTAAAAAAATCAGTTCCTGGTTTGAAAGTTTAATTTCCTGTTTAATGGTGCGGTACTTACTTTGACAGTAACTATAGTAAAACGTGCTGCAGGATGTCCTCTCCTGTTGAAAGCTTTTTGAGCATGGAATCTAGTCTCAGTAGATAAATTAATACATTTTAACATTCAGGATTGCTTACCCTGAAACTAGACTATAAGTTTCAAGTACAACGTCAATGCTCTCCAATACAAATTGAAGATTGGCTTTTAGTTGTGTGCTTCCAAATTCTTCTAGAAATCTGGCAAGCAGATGTTTTTCTAGGGGAGGCTAAATATGGTAAAATACAGATGAGAAAGTAAATGTTGCATATAAGTGTTTGGAAGCACCATTGTGGATGTATTTTGTGACAAAAGGTATAAAGATTGCTGTTGCTGTGTGCCTTCAAGTGACGACTGACTTATGGCAGCTTTAAGTGATGCCTGTCATGGCATTTATTTGGCAAGATTTGTTCAGAAGCTGTTGCTTTATGTGATAGTTGTGCAGCCTTGCATTTCATACCATGCCCATGTTCCATGGTTGCAGCTCTGTACTTACCCCATTCCCTTGTCCTATTGTTTGCAGCCTGGCCATGTTTACAGTAGCTTACCCCCATTGGTTGATTAGTGTTGTTTTAATTGAGTCTTAAGTTGTTGTTTTATATGCCTATGCTTTATTCAATTGTATTTTATACTGTGCTGTATTTTATGTTCTGTTTTTAGGCACTTGTGTAAGCCGCCCCAAGTCCCTTCAGGGAGATGGTAGCGAGATACAAGAATAAATTTGTTGTTGTTGTTTGTTTTATTTATTTATTTATTTACATCATTTATATTCCGCCTTTCTCACCCCACAGGGGACTCAGGGCGGATTACAACACACATATATAGGCAAACATTCAGTGCCATAGACACACAACACATATAGACAACCACTCAGAGGCTATTTGTTGTTGTTGTTACCCTCTGAGGCTAAGAGAGTATGACTTTCTAAAGGCACTCAATGGGATTTCATGGTCTAGAGAGGATTTGAACACGCTGGCTCTATTGGGTTATTCGATTGAGAAGATATATTAGCAATTTACTGAAAAACTCTAGTTGCTTTTATTTCAGTTTTCCAGTAAATCACAACATAATCGGATATTTTCAAAAATTGATATTGTCAAGTTACCGAAAAATATTGAAGGGCAAATGTGTTTCTAAAATTATATCTCCAGAATGCTATTTTTATGCTCCTTAGTGTCATTACCTATTTTTGTAAAAATGGACCAGCAAAATCAGCTGCATTATTTTAAAGCACTCAGGCATTAGCAACACTGAAAATAGTAGTGTAACGTGGCTTCTTTTGATGAGCTGGCAGGGAATATGAGCAGGGATTTTAAAGTCATCAGAGGAAAACTACAAATATAACTCACAAATAATCTGAATGCCCGTGGGCATTGTTTATTTGATACCATGGAAGTGCTGGTACACAGAAAGCAAGATAATGGGAAAATCCACACGCAGCTCAGAATCATTATATCCTGGGTGTATTTTTTAATCATAGCAGTCAACACAAAGTCACAGCTGTACTTAAACATACACTTGGAAAAAGAGGATTTCAATCCTTGGTGCCCAAAATATCTATGCACTTCAATGCTGAATATATTTAAGATAGAATTGTCAGGATTTTCAACCAGTAGAGCAGACTAGGGATGTGAACCAAGTGGCCCTCCAAATGTTCATATGTGCAACTCCCAAGAACCCTAGTCAAACACACGCTCAACTTATAGCCCTATAGATGTTGTGTCACCACTGCCATCAGTCCTATGATACCAATGATACCAATGATGAGGTATCTGGCAGTGCCATCTTAATGTATGGGCATGCTGGGCCCATGCTAATTTATACACAGATCAGAATTTACCATTACTTTTTTAATCACTTACCTCAGCATTTGAATCTCTTGCTGATTCTGTAGAAGGAGAAAAATTACAACTTATAGTAGAAATGCATGTGTCCATCTAAAAGAGAGATTTTACCGTTTGTATTGATCACAATGTTATGGAAGCAGAATATTGTCACGGATTCATAGGACGCTATTAACGGCTGGGGACTACAACTGCTGACAGTGTGTATTTCCATTACTAGAAGCAGAACCTCCGCTGTCTGTGTTCCAAGAATTCCATTTGTGTGGTAAGGGGTTAGACGTGTAAGGAAGTGTAAGAAAGTGAGGTGAGGAAAAAGAAAGTGTAGACTGATTATGTGACACTGAAATTTGCAAATAAACCCTTAAGCAGAAATGAAACATGTTTTGAATGGAGCACAGAAGAGGAAACGAACTGCAGAGGATAAAGGGAAAATGGGCACTGATTTTGTAGAAGGTACCAATAAAGTTGTTTATTTTATTGATAATTTATATTTTAATTGTGCATACATAACCTGTGAGTGGTTGTGTAGGCACAACGCAGTGCACTGTTTTGCACAGGGGGGCTGTAATACTGTCAAGAGTGACCTAGTATCTGGGGCAATCCAGTTCTACAAAACCCAGTGGAAAACAAGCTACTCGTGCCAGGTTCCTTCCAATCTTGTCATGGGGTTTTGCTTGCAAGACTTATTCAGAATAGGTTAGCTGTTAGCTTCCTCTAAGGATGAGAGTGTGTCATTTGTCCAATGCCACTCAGTGAGTTTCCATGTCCAAGAGGAATTTGAGCCCTGGTACTTCACAATCCTAGTCAAACAATTACATTTTCTAGATATCCTAGTCATCCGCAAACCAGATCAACAATTGGGTCACACACTTTGCAGAAAATCTATGCACACATATAGATACCTACATAAAAACTCCAACCATCACCCAAGTTAAAAAAAAGAAGCACCATTAAAGCCTTGGCAGACTATGCCAAAAAAATCTGCAAACCCCACCTCCTCCGAGATGACCTAAACCACCTAAACTGGGTTTTACAGGCCAATGGATACTCCACCTCAGACATCAGAAGAGCTGCAAGACCAAGAACAAGCCATGAGAGTAAAGACAAATATCCATCCAGAGGAAAAGTGTTCTTGCCATACACCAAGGGAACTACTGACCATATAGGGAAGCTGATGAGGAAACACAACATACAAACTATCTACAGATTCACTAAGAAAATCCAACAAATGCTATGTTCAGCAAAGGACAAGCGGGATCCTCTCACTTCTGCAGGAGTCTACCGTATACCATGCAGCTGTGGACAAGTCTACATAAGGACCACCAAACGCCGCGTCCAGCCACAAATCAAGGAACATGAAAGGCACTGCAGGCTAAATCAACCAGAGAAGCCAGCCATAGCAGAGCACCTGATGAACCAACCTAGACACAGAATATTATATGAGAACACAAAAATGCTGGACCACGCTAACAACCACCACGTCAGGCTACACAGAGAAGCCATTGAAATCCATAAGCATGTGGACAATTTCAACAGAAAGGAAGAAACCATGAAAATGAACAAAATCTGGCTACCAGTATTTTTTTTAAAAAACTCTAAAATTACAACAGCAAAACAACACCCAAACACAGGGAAACTCCAGAGAGGAAACAATCTGGGACAGCTAATCAATCACCTCTCAACAAAAGATTCCCCCAGGCTAGGGTTGCCATATGTCCCTTATTCTAAGGGACGTCCCTTATTTTGGCCTTAAAATTTGTGTCCCTTATTTTCAGGCCCTGTCCCTTATTTTTGACTAGCAGGACAGGACTGGGCGGGGTTGACCAGAGGAAGCTGCACGCTGCGGTTTCCACGGCAATGCCTGCCCGGGGATTCCAACTCGCAGGGCAGCCTGCGTCCCCATTGGACGGAAGAGGCGATACAGGACTTTTTCAAAGTACAGTAGACTAATTAACCGTTACCCAAGGGGAATGTTGGATCATGTTGGATAAAGATAGTTTCTGGTTGCTTGAGAGTTACTCTTAAAATAGGCCTAGCTGTGCATCCCAATAGTATACAATGCTGTGTATCCCATACTATACTATACCATTAACATAATAATCATGAAGATGTACTGTCTTATAAAAATTATTTTATTGTAATGTTTAGACAGTGCACTTTTAAACAAACACACAGTTGGAAGCAACAAACTAGCACATATCAAATAGCATATAATCTAGCAATTTCAAACTGATAAACTTTGACATAAAGCCCGCATAGGCACAGTAACAAGGCAGTCCAAGTACCACATGAGCCAATGACAACACCGCAAGACAGGGAGTGTGGGAAAACAGTCCTGGGAGGGGATGAAAGTGAACGGAGAGGAGAGTCTTTGAGGGAAATCAAGTCCGTCCCCTGTGATGGAAAATACTCATCCAGGTTCACCACAAGAGTTCCAATCCCGTGCGGAGAGCACAAATGGCTGGTCGTGAAGCAAGGACGCCAAGGGTGTAAGTCAGCTTCTTTTGAGTTTCAATCATTATCTTATTCTCTTAATCAAACTATTTCTACCTAATGTTTGAGTTTCAAGTTTTTAATGAAGTGTCCCTTATTTTTGTGAAAAATCCCGTAAATGTCCCTTATTTCTCATATCAAAAAATGGCAACCCTACCCCAGGCACTAACAAGCCACACCAAAAAACCCGCCAGGCCATCGAATGCTAATCAAGGTGGCCAGTTGAAACATTCACACCTAGCTCCAACAGACAAGAGTTCTTTGTCCCACGCTGGACATTCCACAGATATATAAACCCAATTTTCCTAGTTTCCAACAGACCTCACAACCTCTGTGGATGCCTGCCATAGATGCAGGCGAAACGTCAGGAGAGAATGCTTCTAGAACATGGCCATATAGCCCGAAAAAACCTACAACAACCAATTACATTACTGCATCACGTTGGCTCCCTAATATATAAATAGGCTGAAGGCATTTCTACTTTATTTTATTTACTAGTAAGTGCAGAAACATACATACAGTGATTGTTACAAGGATCAGGCCAATCTTCTTCATAAGAGCAGGTTGCCAAATTTCCAGGGGAGGCTTCAACAAATTGACCAAAAATGAATGATTTCTTTAGAAATTTCAAAATGTCTGTAGTGTATCTCCATTAATTGATATTATTGAGTAAGTTACAAACTGGTGTAGTGATCTGATTAGGACTTTGGAGATTAGGGCTCACCATACAAAGCCATGAGCAAGTCACATACTCTCAGCCATTTAGGCATTGCATCAATAGCACTTTTTTCTGATGTAAAATGAGAGTTTTGAGAAGCTTGAAGAAGATTTTGTTTCGCAAAATAGCCCAGTATGTTTCTACCAAAAATATTCACGTGGCCAAGTAAATAATTTTAAAATCAGTCTGAAGGGGTTTTTAAAAACTTCCAAAATTTATGCTGGTAACTGATATGTTTTAAGCTATGAATATTTCTATTCCAAAATATAATGAGCTCAAGGTTGCTTAAATTGCTGACGTCCTCTCATTCTTCTTCTTCTTCACATCAACCCTGTGTGATAAGTCAGACCATGCCTGACTCAAAGTCACCAAGTTTCATAGATCTCCCAAAGTCTATCTTTATGTAATGCTCCGGAAAGGGGGGTTCCGATAAACCAAACTCACTCCAAGCAGATTGGAAGATAGATCATTTATTGGCTCCTTACTCCAGGCTGAACAAAGATAGACTAAAGAAAAGCCCGCGCAAACATTCCTCAAGAATCCCTCCCCGGCCCGCCCCCCGCTGGGTCCCTCCTTCCAAGGCTTGACCAAATGGCCAGTCCACATATCAAAGACCAGGAAGGTATCTGGCAGATCAAGGGGATGAGCCGGGTGGTTTCCCGCTCGGCAGTGTCCATATCAATTGGCGCGATCGGCTTGGTCCGTTATGGCATGAAACGAACCAACCGGAGCTGACAATCAGGTGTGCCGTGGGAAATTGGAACCTCCAGGGGAAAAAAAGGGGGGGGGCGAGTCTAGTGTGTTGAAGTATAAAAACCCTAAGAAACCTACCTTGATAAAGGCACAAAATTACAAACACCCCCTCCCCACCCGTTGTCTACTTGGTCTCCCTCTCCATGCATTGGGAAGGCCCGCCCCTCTCTCCCCAAGTAGATACCTCCTCTTGCCTCCTGGGGTTCTGTGGGGAGTTTGGCCCAGTTCTATCATTGGTGGGGTTCAGAATGCTCTTTGATTGTAGGGGACTATAAATCCCAGCAACTACAACTCCCAAATGTCAAGATCTATTTCCCTGAACTCCATCTGCGTTCATATTTGGGCATATTGAGTATTCATGCCAAGTTTGGTCCTGATCCAACATTGTTTGAGTCCACAGTGCTCTCTGGATATAGGTGAACTACAACTCCAAAACTCAAGGTCAATGCCCACCAAACTCTTACAGCATTTTCTTTCTTTTTTTTAATAATAATTTTTATTGAAAGTTTTGGTTACATATGGATAAAAGATAGAAAAAGGTTTTTGGGGTAGGAAAGGGTAAGGGTCGAGGGGGGGAAGAGGGTTAGGGAAGGGGTGAGAATAGAGAGTGTTGGGGGTAACGGATTGGTCAGGGGTCCCGTGAGGAAAACACTAGGCAAGGGTAGTGAGATAAGATAGAAAAAAGAAAGAAAAAAAAGGAGGGGGGGGGTGTCTTGTGGACTTCCGTCTTCCTGAATCACTGGTTTTATCCTTATGTATCTGATACAGTTCTCTTTATTCTTTAAATTGTCACTTCTTTCTTTCTGTTCGTCTTCTTTAGTTGTATATCCATATCAGGTCTTCTTATATCTCTTGAAACTGTTATCTTTTTATTATTATTGTTATTTTCTCTCCTAAGTTTTTAAAACCCTTCAACCAAATGATTAGATTGTCCATGTCCATTAGCTATTACTTGTCAATTAGGTAACTAGTTCTATTTGTTTCTTTTTCCCTGAGGTCTAAGCTAACCATTTTCTTTGGGGATTCTACTTCTTCTTCATCCGCCTCTAGAGGGTCCCATTTCCAAAGTCCATAGTGTGTAGTCATCACTGTAGGGAGAGGGCATACTTTCTTTAAGTCATCTTTCTCTCTTCGTCTCACTTTTTCCCCTTGGCTTTTCCTTTTGTTGAAGCGCTTTCCAGTTCCGTTGGTTTTATTCTTCTTTGGAAGCTGAATGGGATTTCTTTGGAAGACAATGGTCATCCAAGTCTTGGTGGGCAATCTGACAACTTTCTGTGGCACAGCCCCAGTATTTTTAACTCTCTGTTGGGGCTCTAGCTGTTCCAATATTTCTTGCTTTTGCTTTTGATCTATATTTTTCTCCACTCTCACCGTCAATTCGCCTTGTATTGCTGGTTCCTTTTCCTTGTCATGTTTTATTCCTTTTTCTTCTTCGTACTCAGTCGTCAGCATAGTAGGCCCTTCTTTGATTGATTCATCTCTCCCCAACTGAGGTTGCTCCTGAACCGGATTATTGTGCTCCTCTAGCCGATCTAGCATTATTTCCACCTTTTTAAGGGTCAGATCCTGTTTTTGTCCCAGCCTCTGTAACTCTCTCATAATATCCTTTAGAGTTATAGTTGGTTGTTCTGTGTCTGGTCTCCTACTTAGAGCTGGCATTGTTGTTGAGCAATTGGACTGCTTGGATAGAGGTAAACTAGTCCTTGATCTATTTTATTCCCCTCCTTTCCTGTGCCCTTGTTGTCTTGTTCCCCCGTCACTTGAGTGATCCGTTCTTCCGTGGTGTCCCTGACCTGGTCGGATCCTCCGCTCTCCTTCTCCGCTGCTCAGCCTTGTCTCCAGATCCCTCCTCCCCTGTTTCTTGCTTCTTGGGAGGGGGGGTTTATTTTTTGCTCCGCCCGCCCTCCGGTTCCGGATGTTCCTTCCGTCTGGGTGTCTGACTCACTTCCGGTCTGCGCTTCTCCCTCCTCCCCTTGGTCGGAAAGGGTCCCGGTTGCGCAGTTCTCCCTGCTTCCTCCCGCCTTCGCGCCCTCTCCTGTGGTTGGCTGGCGCTTCCCGCCCTTGATGCCTTGGATTCTGGAGGGAGGTATTTCAGGTCGTTGTTTCAGGTCGCCATCTTGGGGCCTTTTTCCTTTATGGCTGCCTTACTTTTCTTTGTTCACCCTTCCTGATAGGGTTCGTTGGGAGAGACGGGGGAGCTAGAATTCAGAAGGGCCGTCCCTCTGGCTGACTCTCTCCCGCCGCCCTTTTTGTCGGGCGTCTGTGGACCTCCCGCTGGGCTGGTCCTTGTCTTGGGGCTTGTGCGGACCGTCCTGATTCCCTTGCTCGGTCCCTTCCTGGCGGGATCCCCCCCTTGCTTACTGTCTCTTACCCCCTCCGTGGGACGGTTGTCTCCTCCTTTGCGTTGGGGTGGGCTGGGCAGGCAGTGATTGCGGGACAATTCCCGCTTCCCGTATTCCGATCCGCTCGCCTGACTGGGATGACACCGGGCCCACTCGGTCCCCCCCTCTTGAGGAGGGAGCGACCTTTGGGGCCTGCAGCGTTGACCCTCGGCTTCGCGTCTCCTTGGTGGGTGTGGGCCACCTGGAGAGGGGGCGAAAATCGCCCTCCGATCCAAGTAACGGTTGATGCCTTGAGGAGCTGTCAAGGCACCCGACCTGCCGCCATCTTTGCCCGACCGGAACCCCCAGCATTTTCTTTTGATTATGGGAATTCTGTGTGGGGAGTTTGTGTCTTTCTGCCATTCCTGCCAGGATATCTATGTTGTGTTCTTCAAAACAGGCCCAGGTTTCACACGGAGTGTATAAATACATTTTAAAACATATTAACTATATATATTACTGTGTTAGACTGTCGTTTTGTGTCATTTTGGTTGGTGGTGTGCCCCAGGATTTCGTACATGTAAAAAGTGTGCCGTGGCTCAAAAAATGTTTCACTGACCTACAATAGAGTTGGAAGGACAATAGCATTACAAACAAGCATCTTGGTATCCCTGCGAATGTCTGGGAATCAGAGAGATGTCTTCTGAAATAGAAGGTGGTTTGTGAGGATTCTTGTTGGTGGAGGTTAACAGTTACCTCAACAGTTTCCACAATCTGTTCTTTCTCCCTTTTTGAAGGGGGTGGTGATAATGGCATCCTTGAAGTCTGCTGAGATCTCGGTCACCCACACTTTTTCAATGAACTCTTGGAGTAGATGTGTCACCTTATGTCCACCTTCTTTAAATATTTCAATAGGGATCCCTGTTGGTTGACGGCTTTACTGCCTTCATTCAGACTAGGCAGTGTTGCAAGCTCATCCCTGGTTTCTTGTTGCAGGATTTGTGAGAGAAACTGTTTGGTCACATTGAATCTGAAGTTAAGATGGTTATGGTTGTGCTCTTTCCAACGTAGTGCAATAGATTTTTGTCCTTTAGAAGTTTGGTTCTATGTGATGTGCATAGAGGATGTATGCCATGATTTGCTGAGCCATAAATGGCTTTTGTGACTTTTAAAAATCCCAGTGCATTGTGGGCATCTGCAAAGTGTTGGATTTCATGAGCCTTTTTTTGACCACCAGATGTTCTTATGTTCTCTGGTTCTTTTTTGAACTTCACTTTTGCGCTAGTGTAGATCCTTTTCTTAGCACCACAGTTGATGTCTCTTTGCCATACTTGGAAGGCTACCAGATTGGCGTCGGCCTTAGAGTCCGTGGAAGTCCCTGGAGGTACCCTTAACGATCAAGTAGAAAGGTGGAATGCAGCCCTGTCTAAGGCTATCGACCAAATAGCCCTTAAACGCCTCTTCCGACCACGCAGATTCCGCTCCCCGTGGTTCACTGAAGAACTGCGGTTACTGAAGCACAAACGGAAACAACTGGAGAGCGCCTGGCGGCGGAAACCTAGCCAGACATCAAGAACAGCCTTCAGAAACATGCGCAAGACATACGAGCGGGCTACAAAAGAGGCAAAGAAAATTCATAACACCTCCCTAATAACAGCTGCGAGATCGCGCCCAGCGCAGATCTTCAGGATCGTCCGAGATTTGGTCACTACTAATCCACAGCCAAAACCAGGGACACCCCAGCCATCTCAGCAGAGGAATTCCAGGAATTCTTCATAGAGAAAATCACCGCTCTTCGGCTAGACCTGCCATCCGTGCCCGATGATACGAGTGAGAGGGTAAAAGGACCACATACACCAACTAACCAGAAATTTGACCAATTCAAAGCTCTGGACCTGGAAGCAGTCAAGAAAATCATCTCCACAGCACGGGCAACTACCTGCTCCACGGACCCTTGCCCTTCCCATCTAGTTAAGGACTGCGCAGAGGAGCTCTCGGTCCCCTGATGCAGATAATAAACCACTCCCTGGAGCAGGGAATTTTCCCGGATGCCCTGAAAGAAGCCTTGGTCCGCCCACTCTTGAAAAAGCCAACCTGGACCCTGCGATGCCAGCGAACTACCGTCCCGTCTCAAACCTCCCGTTTCTCAGTAAGCTGATCGAACGCGCGGCAGCAACCCAGCTACAAAACTTCCTTGAGACCTCAGATGGCTTGGACCCCTTTCAATCAGGGTTTCGCCCGGCACGGGACCGAGACTGTCCTGGTGGCCATCTCGGACGATATCCGCTGCCAATTAGACAAGGGAGGCTCAGTAGTTCTGGTACTATTGGACCTTACCGCTGCATTCGATACGGTGGACCACGACCTGCTGACACGACAACTTGCCACCATAGGGATACAAGGAGCAGCTTTAGCTTGGATTAGCTCCTTCCTGTGCGGACGTAGCCAGCGAGTTGAATGGCTAGGCCAAACTTCTAGGAAATCTTTCCTCGAGTGCGGAGTACCCCAGGGCGCCATATTATCACCAACGTTGTTCAACATCTATGTCCGGCCTTTGGCTGGTATAGCCCGAGCTTCGGCCTAGGGTGCTACCAATATGCCGATGACACTCAGCTCCTGCTGAAGCTGGAGCCTGGCGCAACTTCGGTGCCCGAAAACTTCACTCGAGGTCTGGAAGCAGTAACAAAATGGCTCCGTGCCCACAAACTCAAAATAAATCCATCAAAGATGGAGATCTTATGGCCGGGCCGCCCAGAACCACCTTTCCCACTGCCCCCTTCGAAGGGGAACCATTGATTCCGTCCCCTCAGTAAAGAGCCTTGGCGTTATCCTGACTCCAAATTGTCGATGGAGGCCCAGGTTGCCTCCATGAGCAAAAGGGCCTTCTTCCACCTGCGCCTAAGCGAGACAACTGGCGCCCTACCTCCCGACGGAGCGCTAGCTACAGTAATCCATGCCACGGTTACATCACGGCTGGATTACTGTAACGCCTTATATGTGGGTCTGCCCGGTCACTAACCCGCAGGATCCAGATTGTGCAGAACGCGGCCGCCAGGCTTCTCACAGGAACATCGATGAGATGCCACATTACACCATCCCTGCAGCGCCTGCACTGGCTGCCCGTTGAGTATAGAGCCTTACATAAGACCTTGACCTTGGCTTTCAAAGCCCTACGGGCCGGGGCCCAACATACTTAAAGGACCGCTTGCTGATGCCTGCCTACTCAAGGACACCGCGGCCGGCAAACAAGAACCTCCTTTGCGTCCCGGGCGTGAAAGAGGCCCACCTGGAGGCCACGAGACGGAGATCGTTCTCCATTGTGGCCCCCGTTCTCTGGAACTCGATGCCACCGGACCAGAGAGCCTCCCTCGACCTGCCCCAGTTCCTGACCGCTCTAAAGACCTGGCTATTTAGGAAAGCCCATGGCTAATGCAGAACCAGGAACTCAACTACCTGAGCCTGGCCCTTGCATTTAACCCCTAAATATTTTAATCTAAATTTTAATATTTTTAATATTTTTAATTGTTGAATTGCTATATGTAAGTCGCCCGGAGCACTAACGTGGAGGGCGACTCAGAAATAATAAAGTCAGTTCAGTTCAGTTCAGTTCAGTTCCTTTTCATATCGATTATATGTTGGATCTCACTATCATTTTCATTAAACCAGTTATCTAATGGTTTACTTACAGGCTGGAATGATAAAGATTAACTTATTCCAATGTTTCTCAATATTTTGGGGTCATTAGATAACTTTTGTTTGGTGTTGTTTGGAGAAGGGCTCATTTAGAGGGCTTCTGAGGAGCTTGGGTGTTCATCTCACGCCTTATCATTCTTCCTAGGAGTCTATGGTTGGGAGCAGGGCCGTAGCCAGGATTTTGTTTCGGAGGGGGCTGAGTTTGGTTCGGGGGGGGGGGGCTGAGACTGGGTGGAAGAGGGTCTACCCTAGCAAACCTTTTGTATTGTTATCCCAATAACCCCATGAATGTGGGATATAATGAGCATGGTGATCAGATCATGATATGAATAAACATAACAGTTTAAATAATGTACCAGTAAGGCCTTTTCGCGGACCACCCTGAGAATTTGGGGGGGGGGGGCTGAAGCCTCCTTAGCCCCCCCCCCTGGCTACATGCCTGGTTGGGAGTGATCTTGATAGCCAATGGATAGAATAAGTTGGTGCTCTGATCAAGCAGTCATCAGCGCTTGCCATGGCTCTTGTGAGAAGTATATCATAGTGGTCTCTGGCACATATTATTATATGGTCTAAGGTACCAGTGCTTTGACCTGGGGTGCTTCCATGCTGTCTTAAATACGTCTTTTTCTGACAGAAGTGTGGTGGTGATGACAAGGTTCTGTTCGGCACATTTGGCGAGTAGGATGTAATTCAGATTGCGGTTTCCAACCCCTTCTTTCCTTATAATTTTTGGCCATGTACAATACCCTGCACATGTACAGTGGGGCTTAAATGATTTGTGCTCATAATAGGCTTGTGATCCCCCATCAAAATGCTATTCCTTAGTGTGGAGCCCACATATTTGCATAGGAACTATTTCTAGATTCAAATATACAGTGATGTTACTATGGAATATCAGTATGTAAAGGGATCTTGTGGGATGAGAGAAAGAGGTTAGTAGCATCAGTTTTTGTAGGCATAAGTCAGCCTCATCAGATACACGTAAGTCTATGAAATCTCATACTACCAACTTCTTTCTCTCAGTCCCAAAGGTGCTACAATATTCCTTTACACACCTATGTCTAGGTTGAACAAGATTAGGATTCCGGCACATAGCCAGACCTTTTTTGTGAGAGGGGAGCAGTTTAAGTGTGGTGGTGGAAGGAGACCCTTGTAGAACATAGAACAGGGGGCACCTATTAGGTTTTTAAGGTTTTTCAATGATTTATCTTCTTAGAGAACAACTCGATATAGTATTGCCTACATACTGTTCCTTATGTATCCACTAGTAAAAAGGTTGCATTTCTTTCTTTCTAAGTGAATGATGTGAAGTTGGAATATCCTAAAGAAGGCCAGGACTCCCTGGAACGGTGGCCCAGTTCAGATTGCCACCTAACAATGCAGTCCTTTTCACCTTGCTTGAGAATACACTACTGAAGACAAATGAATTTAATTCTGAGTAATCAAGAATAGAACTCTGCTGCAACCAAGAGTGCATCTACACCGGAAAAGTAATGCAATTTGTCTCTATGCTATGGAATCCTGGGATTTGTGGTTTGGAGAGGCTTAGTAGTCGCACCCCTTCTTTGGGCTCCTGAAATTGGTTTCTTAATTTTCCTTGATTAATCTTTGCTTTAGAGCTGGCTCAGCCTGGGGCTTTCCCAACTCCCTTTCACCTACCTTTGTGACTGCCTGTCCCCCCACAGGCCTGCCCGGTCCCTTCGTTCTTCGGGGGAGGTCCTCCTTTCGCCCCCTCCATTGTCACAGACCCAACTTGTGGGAACGAGGGAGAGAGCCTTTTCTTCTGTGGCCACCCGACTTTGGAACGCACTGCCCAGCGAGATTAGGTTAGCCCCCACCCTGGAAACTTTCAAGAAGAACCTCAAAACGTGGTTTTTCCTTTGCGCTTTTGGAGAATGATTTCACATTTCCCTTGTCATTCTCCGTAAAATTGGGCATCCTCATATTGCACTGTCTCTTACCCGCACGAAGGATTGTTTTTACTCCCCTGTTCATGAACCTCTCCTGCAAATATATAGGTTTTTAATTTTATCTCATCCTTAGTTTTTAACATTGTATCTTGCACATGTGGTCCACTCATATTGTGTTCGTTTTTTTCTATTGTATTGCTTTGCACTGTTTATTATATTTTGTGTTTGATTTTTATTTTTTATTTATTATTTAACTTTAATGTTGCTTTATGTCTTTTATGTTACTTTATTGAAATGCACTTCTGGGCTTGGCCTCATGTAAGCTGCCCCGAGTCTCCTTTGGGGAGATGGTGGCGGGGTACAAATAAAATTTATTATTATTATTATTATTATTTCTCAGAAGTAAGAAAGACCTAGCCAGCTCTGCATAATGTTTTTCTTTGCGTAATGGTCACACCCTTTTTTCTGAAGAAAAAAGGAATAAAAGGTGCAACTATTACATGGTGAATTATGGTTCTAAGTCTGACCTATAGCAGAAAAGTCACACTGACCAACGCAAGAGCAGTATTGTCACTGTTAGGCTATAAATCAGTTATTGTGAATATTATAGCTATTCCCACCATGAAGCCATATGAGGTAGACACTTGAGTTGGCATACACTTGGAGGGAGGCATGGAACACAGGTAAGATGTTCAGGAACAGCGCTGAATGCATAATGCACTACGTATTGCCTCCAATAAACTAGACTTGTCAGGCTGAAGGAAAATTTGAATGTGAGTCTGGTCAACTTCTGTACATAGAGTGGACTGCAAAGGAAATTGTCCTTCATCTCAAACACATAATTGTTAGAAGCCAGCTATAGCCCTATCCTAAAACAGCTGAACTTCATCATAGTGGAACTACAAATTGGAGTGGTGACATTATGTCTTGGAATTCTGAGAATATTCAGTGATGATGAATAAGAATTTATTAGAATATTGACTGGCTATGCTTTGGCAAGTCCTTGATTCAAATCTTGGTCCAACCATGAATACTAGGCCTGGTTAGGTTCGTCGTATCCCTACGAAATTAGTTTTAAATTCATTTTAAACTTACTTTAGAAACATTTTCGACGTGCTGCAAGTGAATTACCAAATTTGAAGCCACCACCGTCATTTTTCGTAAGGAAATTGCTATTTTCGGAAAGGGTTTTCCCTTCCCTGGCTTTCCCTTCAGTCACCTGAGAACAGCCCTGTTCAGATTCGGGGGTAAGGCATGGGATTCCAATGGTTCCCAGCTGTGGGTGCCCTTCACTCCCCCTCGCCAGCTGGGAACCAATGCGTATTAGCTTTAACGGTTTCCTACTGACAGTGCTGTCTCTTTCTTACTTACTGCGCATGCGCCATTAACAAAGCCATTCCAGAATTCATTAATTTTTACGAATTAATTTCGAAATTTTCAAGGAAATTTTCGGAAGTACATCAGATACCAAGCGCCAGTGCCCCCTACATCCGCAGCAAGTTTTGAACCAATTTTTTTCTTGATCAACCAGGCCTAATGAATACCATAGTGGCATTACATGCTTAAAGAGAAGGAAACAAATAAGTAGTCAGTTTCCCAACAGAATAAAGGGGGTTGCATTATTCATAAACGATCTGGGGTGAATAGTGACGTTGCCAAGTTTGTGAATGGCACCAAATGCGTGATGATGAAATCCAAAGCAGACTGTAAAGAACCGCAAAAGGATCTTCCCAAACTACATGACAGTGCAACAGAATAGTAAATGAGATTTACCATGTCTTTGATTCTAAGATGGCATTGATGGTAACACACACACAAATTTCAGTACTTCCAACAGAAAAAAAAACCTTTACTTTTATATACTAAAAACACTCTCAACTTTTAAATGCAGTTTTCATATATGTTTATATGGGAGGGAGAATATCTTAGAATCCAAGAAATATAGTAATACACAGTGTTGCATTTTGAGGTGTGTGTATATATATGTATGTGTGTGTGTGCAGTGAGAATGGGCTGTAAGTAGCCAGAAACAAATCATGGTGGATAGGTCACCGAAAATGTCAACTCTGTGTGCAGCAGCTGAGAAAAAGGCAAACTCTGTGTCTGGAATTATTAGAAAAGTAGCTGCAAAGAGAACTGCCAGGATCTGACTGTGCAGTCTTAACCCCCTGCTGTTCCTTGCCAAAGGGGGTTAGGATATGGTGGAAGTATTCCTCCACTGGCTAGGAGGAAAGCTACAAGTGGGGGCAATCTGTCACTGGGGAGCTCCTACTGCATCTGCTGAGAGCTCAGCAGGCAACAATGGCCCTGCTGACAAAAACTGGCTCAAGGTCTTCCAGCAGCAGGTTTCATTCATGGAAAGGAGCTGCATACCCCTTGAGAGAAGTCTGATTTTAGTCTATTAATTAGACTAGCTAGGCCTTGTGAGGCTCAACCCTCCTTGCCATCAACAGAGGAATTTAGAAGGCAAAGATCTGCCAGCAAAATGCTCCCTGCCTCATTTCTGCCCTGGACAACTGAAGCCAAAACAGTTTGGGATGTGACAGTAAGTGTTGCTCTCCACGGCCTTTGTCCATTTCGTATTTGCTGTGTGCCTTCTAGTCATCTATGATCTATGCCAGTGCTGTCCAACTTCTACTGGACCTAGGGCCGGACTTCCAGTCACTGATGACCTGGGGGGCCGCTCCGCCCCACCCCCGGCCCCACCCCCGGCCACGCCCCCAGCCCCTCCTCCTAAAGTGTCACGCCAGCCTCAGAAGCGACGATTTCGCCTGGCTTTTGGAGGGAGGGCAAAGCCAAGGGGAGCCGTCCATGGCTTCGCCCTCCCTCCTAAAGTGTCACGCCAGCCTCCTCCTCTGTTCTGCCTCTCCCACCCGCGCACCGATCAGGGCGCCGGTGGGAGAGGCAGAACGGAGAAGGCAGACCTAAAGAGGAGGAAGGCAAGCGCTTCCCTTCCTCCTCTTTAGGCACGCCTCCTCCCTCCCTGGCTCCTCCTCCCTGCACCGCCCCTTGTCCCTCTCACCGGCGCCGATGCAAACCGGTTTGCATCGGCGCCGGCGAGAGAGGGAAGAAGAGGGCGGTGCAGGGAGGAGGAGCTGGCTCCCTTCCTTCTCCCTGCCCTGCTTCCTCCCCTCCCTCCCCCCGCCCCTGCGATCTCGCAGCGGCGGCATGGAGGGACGGAGGGGGCGGTGCAGGGAGGAGCTGGATCACTTCCTCCTCCCTGCCCCGCCTCCCCCCCCCGGCCACCATTTTTTTATTTTTTTTTAAAAAAAAATTAAAAATGGCGGCCGGGGGCATAGCGGGGGGCGTGTCCAACAGGCTGGGGGGCCGTGTACGGCCCCGGGGCCGCCTGTTGGACAGCCCTGATCTATGCCAATCTGAAACTAACACCACAACAATTTTTTCTTGGCAACGCGTGTTCCAAGTGGTTTGCCTTTGCCTTCCTCTGAGACATAGAGAATATGACTTGTTCAAAGTCACCCAGTGGGTTTCCACAATCGAGCAGGCTGTTGTCCGATGCTCAAACTGCTACATCATGCTTTCTGTCCATGACCTCATATAACTCTTTTGGTGCAGCAACATGCTGAACCCTGTCACAGATTTGTGATCCCACCTTGCGTGTGCAAGGGTGACACACCTCGTGCCAAGAAATAACACAGACACCAGTGGTTGGATGAAAATGGCCACAACTCAATTGATTGAAAACAGGAACAAAGGGGTTGGCGGCCACGCATGGGTCCTGGATCAGGGTCAAACAGCCCCCACGAATGTCCAAAGGCGTATGCAAGCCTGGGGTGCGAGCAGCCCAATGCTTGTCCATGGAAAATCGACACCCCAGGGAGCCTGGGCGTTATCCCCCTTACAACCAAGGGGCAATAAGCCAGCCTGATCCAGGGGCCATGCCACACGCCACACGCCAAACACGGAGTTGTGACAATGAACATAATAACGCATAACCATGAACAGTGCAACAAAGAAGTAAGTAAAAGACAAAAAGGAAACCACAAGCAATGCAAAAGTAGGGAGGGTGGGAGGAAAAACCAGACTGGCCCCAGCATGTGGCCTGAGCAGTCCCAGGCAGCCTTAAGTAAGCTGCCTGGGTGGAAGTGCAGGCCGGTCGACTGCAAGGAAAGGGCAGGGCGGGGCCAGCTCCGTCATTGGCCAGCCGGCTTTGATGGCGGGAAACCTTCCCCCACCCCAGAGGCCTCTGGGGAGAAGGAGCCCCTTCTCCATCACCAAGATGGCGTGAGGGCAACCCTGCCCCGCAACCAGCTCGGCCAGTAAGTCGGCCAAGCCCCATCTTTTCAAAGTGTACTGTATCATTGAAAAAGATGCAGAAGGAAAGCAAGTGAACCATCCAGGGAGTTGGCTTACCATCCTTTCAGGAGAAAATCAAATATTTTAAAACTCTTTTGAGCTGAGGTTGAAGGGAGACGTAACATTACAGAATTTAATAAAAATTTATAAAAAGTTTATACAAGTTACTTTATTTATTTATTCAATATATTTGTCCGAGGTCACCCAGTGGGTTTCCACAATCGAGCAGATTATCCTCCGAAACTCAACCCACTACATCATTCCTTCTTTCCATGACCTCATATAAATCTTATGGTGCAGTTACAGGCCAAACCCTGCCACAGATTTGTGATACCTCCAGCTTTAAAAAGTGTATTGTATCATTGAAAAAAATCCAGAATAGGAAGGGAACCATTCAAGGAATTGACGCGTCACCCTGATAGGAGAAGGCCAAATGTTTTTTTAAAAAAAATTTGAAAAGAGGTTGAAGGGAAGGGCAACATTACAGAATTTAATAAAGTTTATAAAAAGTTCATACAAGTTTATTTATTTAATTAATTATTCAATGTATTTTAAATATACTATATTGGAAACGAGACCAATTCTGAACAACATTCGGAATTAGCACCGGGACTGTGGCACAGCTGGCTGGGAGTCAGCTGCATAAGATCTCTACTGACCAGAAGGTCATGAGTTCGAAGCCTGCCCAGGTCGGGGTGAGCTCTCGACCAAATTGTGTAGTTGTTGTCAACCTTTGCAACCCGAAAGACAGTTGCATCTGTTAAGTAGGAAATTTAGGTACCACTTTGTAATTTATGAGGCCATAAAATCTCCAGGAAGTATGAAAAAGAATGAAGGGATGCAACAGCTCTCCCTGGTGGCCAGAAGCAGGAATGTTAAATTGCCTCTGAGCAGGGGCGGTCTAAGGTAATTTTAAATGGTAGGCTTAACATTATTTTGGTGCCCCCAAAACATTATTTTGCCCCCCCCATGTAAAACAAATATACAATTATAATATCACAATACCATTCGTAGTATTATATTGTATCAATGTATATACAATACAGTATATTATACCATACTCATACTATATTATATCAGTCAGTCAGTCAGTAGCCTTTATTTCGGTCAACAAACCATCGGCTAAGTCAGGTGAAAATAGAACCATAGAATACAACATTTAAGAAATTAATTATAATATATTGACATTATAATATAATGTATCATTCTATTATATTAGTATTATAAAATAATAAAATTAATTATTTCAATAAAATCATCCTCTACTAAATATTGTCATTACTCCTATAAAACTCAAATAACCCAAAATAAAGTAAAATAAAATATTATATATTACTATTTTGTACAATACCACTATACTGCAATATTGTTTGTAATATTACATGTAATATAAAATATATCATTATTCTATTGTTATATTGTATTTGTATTATATTGTATGACAATATTAAGCAGAACTGTATAATAATCAACAAGAAATGCAATGTAAATGCATCAAAATCAGAATATATTACCTACCACCCGACTCATAATCCATAGGAGTATCCCATAAGTCCAAAATTAGGATCCCAATGTAAATGTAAATAGAAAAACAGCCAAAATGTTCAAATGAGGTCGAATACAGGCAGCACGGCCTGGGCAAACTTGGGCCCGCCCTCCCTCCTTCTAAGTGTTTTGGCCTCCAACTCCCACAACTCCTCATAGCCTCAGGCCCCTCAGGTGTAGACAGAAACAGAGCCGAAGAAAGGAAGGAGGGAGAGAAGAGGTCACAGAGGAGGAGGAGGAAAGCCCTTCATTCATTCCTTCACTTGCACTTCCTTCACTAATTCTTTTCTCCTTACCGGCAAACGCGCGCGCGCCGGAGACAAAAGGAGAGGGGAAGCACTCCCTGCCTGCCCGATAGGGAGTGCTTTGCTTACAGGCTTCTGCGCAAGGGAGCTACTGGGCATGCACGGAGGTTTTCGCGCATGTGTAGTTGCTCCTGCGCTCAACTTCAGCTCCGGAGCAACTGCGCCTGCGTGAAAACCTCCGCGCGTGCCCAGAAGCGGCGTCGGAGCGCACAAGGCCGGGGTCAAAAAGCAGGCAGCTGCAGCACTGTCTGAGGAACATCGGCAGGGCCAGGATGGCACCCCATGCAGCCAGGATGGCGCCCCCTTCCCAGATGGTGCCCTAGGCGGCCGCCTACTTGGCCTATCTTGTAGGACCGCCCCTGCCTCTGAGTGTCTGTCTATACATGTTGTGTGGCTATGGCATTGAATGTTTGCCTGTATATGTACATTGTAATCCGCCCTGATTCCCCTGCGGGGTGAGAAGGGCGGAATATAAAGGATGTAAATAAATAAACAAATAAGATGATATAAATGGAATGACACAAACAGACTGAGGCATTCCTATTTCTGCCATAAAATTATGCACATCCAGATAAATTAATTTTAAAAAACCATAAGGCAGCACTACTTTATACAGTGCTTTTCTCTACATCTTCTCTATCACTAAACTTGACCCCAGTTAGTATTTTTCTGTAAGTCTTCGCTATCACATAGAATTGCTTTTTTCCTTCATGTCAGGAGTGACTTGAGAAACTGCAAGTCGCTTCTGCTGTGAGAGAATTGGCTGTCTGCAAGGACGTTGTCCATAGGATGCCCAGATGTTTTACCATCCTGTGGGAGGCTTCGTTCATGTCCCCGCTTGGGAAACTGGAGCTGACAGACGAGAGCTCACCCCACTCCCTGGATTCCAACCGCCGACCTGTCAGTCAGCAGTCCTGTCGGCACAAGGGTTGATACCATTGTGCCACCAGGAGCTCGGGTGTAGCATTGCTGGGAAGATACAATTGGGGGCAGGAGGAGAATTGCATATACTTCCTTGATTTCATGGGAGGAAATATAGTATATTTAATGTAATTACTCAATGAAATAAATAAACATAAAAATAACAGACCATGTTCACAGATATTTTAGCAGAATGCTGGGGACATACATGCTGGATGGCTGTTGTGTATCATTATAGGCTTCTTGGAGGCATCTGGCTGGCATCTACTGGAAGGAGATCGTCACTCTGATTCGCTTATCTTAATTGGCTTCCCGTTGTTGTTTTGATGAGTTGAGGTAGTGGTGCCTGAGTTTCTCACAGCAAGATGTCATTGAAGGCTGGGAATGGCGTGGCCTTACAAGTATTGCTGCATTGTTATATCCATTCTGGGTTATGCTGGCTGGGGCTGATGGGAGGTCAGCATGAGATCCACACACCGCTTGTTGCTAGAGCTGAAATCCCAGCCTGCTTTACAGACTCCTGAAAGGGTTACTAAGAGGCTGCATGTGCCAAGTGTTCGGAGCCCTTGAAATACTTCCATCAAGGATAAGTATCCTTCTGAAGGAGGCGGATTGATTTTGCGTGTAGGTTGTGTATTACACAAAAGCCAAAACAATCAATAATTTGTTTGGAAGGATATCTATTTTTCTTTTCTTTGTTTTTTAAAAAAATAAAAAACAGACAAAATCTGAGGCTCTGCTTACAAGGTAGCTGTGTGTCACCTTTTAAAGACCACGTGGCAATTAGGGTTGCTATTTTCAGCATCTTGAAGAGTCATGGGAGAAGAAGTGTGCGTTTGTGTTGAGTTTCTGCCTCTTCCTTGCACACTTTTGTTGTGGTTGTCACATGTCCACTTCCGAGCACAATTCAAAGTGTTGGTTTTGGTCTATAAAGCTCTATCGGTTCCAGCCCAGCTTACTTGTCTAAATGTATCTCCCTCTACAATCCACCTCAGAGCTTACGATCGTCGCGGGAGGCCCTGCTCTCAATCCCGCCACCCTCTCAAGCACGACTGGCAGGGACAAAAGATAGGGCCTTCTTGGTGGTGCCCCCCCCCCTTCCCGGTCTATGGAACACACTCCCCAGTGAATCAGGGCAACCCCATCTTTCTTCTCCTTTAGAAACACAGCTCAAATCATTGCTTTCGAGCCAAGCATTCAGGCAGCTGACCTAGCAGTAATTTCATGCAATGACTTATGAGAACTAACCATTGATATTTATTTATTGTTTATTTAACCCTTTTATACCCCGACCTTCTCACCTCCATAGAGGGATTCAGACCGGCTTACAGCAAGATTCAATGCTATACAAATTTAAAACATTTTACAACAGCTTAAAATACATAAAAACCAAATCGCCACTAAAAACAAATTCAACTCGATCTATAAACGTGGTCACTCATTTCAACTATAATCAATCTCAGCCTATTCTGGGAATGCTTCGTTGCAAATCCAGGCCTTCACCAGCCTCCTGAAAGAAAAAAGGGAGGGGGCAGATTCTACTGCCATCGCAGTTTGCTATAGACTTGCCAGCACGCGGCAGAGGGCGTTTGCCGTAGCCGCGGGGGGTTTTAAATTGGTCTTATTGTATTTTATTGCATTTTATGTGTTTTATCTATTAACTCTGTAAACCGCTCTGGGCTCCAGAGAGAGCGGTATATTAAGTCGAACCAATAAATAAAATAAATAAACATTGCTTGGTAGAGAGTTCCATAGCCAAGGGGCCACCACGGAGAAGGCCCTGTCTCTCATCCCACCAGACACTCTTGCAAAGATGGCAGGACCAACAGCAGGGCCTCTCTGGAGGATCTTAATGTCCTTGATGGTTCATAGGAGAGAATCCGTTCGGACTGGTAAACTGGACTGGAACCGTATAGGGTTTTGTAGGTTAAAACCAGCACTTTGAGTTGTGCTCGGAAGCTAAATGGCAACCAGTTAAGCTGGCGCAACAAGGGAGTTGTATTCTCCCTGTGCCCCACTCCTGTTAGTAACCTGGCTGCCGAGACCTCGGATTGGAACCCTGGACTCTGATTTGGATTTTGGCTTGGTTGTATTTTATTTATTTATTTATTTATTTATTTATTGTTCACTTTTATATTCCGCTCCTCCCAGCAGGCTCGGGGCGGATCACAGCAAGAGATACATGGGCGGCATGTTGTAACATGTCAACATGCGATCCTACAGTTGATAAAAACATAAAAGCATAAAACCACATAACAGATTACATCGTCAGAACACGGATTGAGAGGACATATATCGTAATTCTTAGTCCGGTGTGCCTAATTAAAGGCCAGCCCGAAGAGGGCCGTCTTACCTGCCCTCCGGAACGGGCCCAGTTCCGAGATAGCTCGGGTACTGTCCGGGAGGGCGGTCCAGAGCACCGGTGCCGCCACAGAAAAAGACCTTTGTCTGGTCGTCGACAGGTGGCAGGAGCGGACTGATGGAATTAACAACAGATTTTGCTCATCTGAGCGCAGTGATCTCAGGGGGCGAATACGGGGTAAGGCGGTCCTTAAGGTACGCAGGCCCTAGGCCGTGTAGGGCCTTAAAGGTCAGAACCAACACCTTGAAGGCAATCCGGTACTCAATGGGAAGCCAGTGCAGTTGCCGGAGAATAGGTGTAATATTTTAATGTCTTAATGGATACGTTGCTGTTTTATCTAATATTAATCTGCTTGTTTGTCTGTTTGTTGGTGTGGCATCTAATAGTTGCCAGTTGTAAGCCACCCTGAGTCCCCCCTCAAGGGATGAGAAGGACGGGATATAAATGTTTAATATAATAATAATAATAATATAGAACACCATTCATTGCAACCAGAGAGAGATATTCCAGTTCTTTGTATTTAGTGATCCCAACGGGTTTGAGTGTTGGACTGACTCTGGAGACCAGGGTTCAAATTCCTGCTTGGCAATGGAAGCTTGCTGGGTCTCCCTGGTCAAATCACATTCAGAGGAAGGCAATGGCAAATCTTACCAAGAAAAACCCAACCTTAGTAACTCCAAAAATGACTTGAAGGCACACAACTAGAGTGGAAGTGGGGAGACACAGGGGTTTCAATATCTACCCCCCCCCCCTTTGTTTTTAATTTACAACACCATAGCATCCTATGCAGTATACAGGCAGTCCCTGAGTCACCAACGTCCGACTTACAAACAACTCATAGTTAAGAACGGGGACGAGACCACAGGAAGTCAGAGAAATCTACTCCTAGGAAGGGAAATTCACTCCTGAAAAAGTTATCATGGGGGAAAAATGTCTCCACTGAAGCTTTCTCGCCAATCCTTGTTTCCACAACAAGCCGACATTTTCAAAATCCAACCATGAGACCCCTTCATGACTGAGGGCCACCACTGAGAAGGCCCTGTCTCTCATCCCTGCCAGGCACGCCTGCGACGATAGAGGAATCAAGAGCAGAGCCTCCCCAGAAGATCTTAAGTTCCTAGCTGTTTCATAAGGAGAGATAAGTTCGGATAGGTAAGCTGGGCTGAACCGTTTAGGGCTTTATAGGCTAAAGCCAGAACTTTGAATGGTGCCTGGTAGCAAACTGGCAGCCATTGGAGCTGGCACAACAGAGGAGTTGTGTGCTCCCTGAGCGCTGCTCTCATTAGCAACCTGGCTGCTGTCCGCTGGACCATTCGAAGCTTCTTAACAGTCTTCAAAGGCAACCCCACGTAGAGCGTGTTGCAGTAGTTTATACAAGGGATATAACCAGAGCGTGGAAACATCTACAAGTGACTCTTTAAATCATCAGACAGATTGGACTATTTATCTACATGAATATGGACATTTATCCATGATAAAGAGAAGTTGTTCTTCTTATTGTGTATATCTATCTATATATATAAGAAAAGTGAATGTTTGTATGCGGCAGTGTATGTGGCAGCTTTCTGATTGGCTACCACTTTCACAGGCCACTGTGAACAGCACGGGTGACGGACCTGGACCAAACTTGGCACACATAACCCCCACGGAAAGCAAAGGTTTGGGGGAGGGCGGACAAAGAATGATGGGAATTGTAGTACTTTCAAACCCTTCATTTCACACAGACCACTGTGGCCCCCAATAAAGATCGATAAAGACCAAACTTGGCACAAAGAGCCCCCATGACCCACTCTATATCCTACTGCTGTTTGGAGGAGGGCGGATCATGGATTATGAGACTTGAAGTACCTCCACTCACTTCCCGAGTCTGCTGCGACCCTCATCCAATGACTGATCTAGACCAAACTTGGCATAAATGACCCCCTTTAAGTCCTGGTGCAGTTTGGGGGGGAGGACAACGGATTATGGGATTTGTAGTCCTTTCAAACACTTTGGTTCCCACAAACCTCTGTGGCCCCCAACAAAGACCAATAAAGACCAAACTTGGCACACAGAGCCCCCATGACCTACTACCGTTTGGAGGAGGGCGGACTATGGATGATGGGACTTGAAGTACAGTACCTCCTCTCACTTCCCGACTCATCAAGACCAAACTTGGCGCACCTAACCCTTATGACCCCCCCCCCTTACGACCTGGTGAGGTTTGGGGGAGGGTGGACAATGGATGATGGGATTTGTAGAACCTTCATTCACTTCCCGAGACCACTGCTACCCTCATCTAATGACTGATGAAGACCAAATTTGGCACACAGAGCCCCCATGACCCACTCTACATCCAAGGATAGACCATGGATGATGGGACTTGAAGTACCTCCACTCACTTCCTGAGACCACTGCAACCCTCACCCAATGTCTGATCAAGACCAAACTTGGGTCACGGAGTGTGACGGCGCAGTGAGCGCCTCCTGCATGGAAAACCTTGAGTTCTAAAAGGTTTGCATTGTTAAATTGTGTTTTGCAGTCTGCACAGTTTGCATGAGGTTTGGTTGCATTGATTGGTTTTTAGCAACTGCCAGTCATCATTTGCAGAGCCCAGTTGAGTTTGGTCCGCCCCTTTCCCCAGGGATCTGGGGATTATGCCATTTTACATTCAAGAGGCTACCAGGACCTCTCCTGATAGGACATGTTTAGAGGGTTTGCCAGACCAGGCCCTTGGTCAGGTTATATGTCAACACGAGTCTGATCTTCCTTGGAATTCATGCAGAAAGCTCAGCATATCGGGAGGCTGAGCAACTCTGGGGAATTCCAAGTGCCTCCAAACCAGTCTTTTGGCCTCAAGAGGAAGACTTTGTGACTTCAAGTTCGGCCATATGATTGGGGCTGAGAATGTTCCTACCCTCAAAGCCATTGGAAAAGAAAGGGCTCGGAGAGCTTTTCAGGTTCAGCTTCTTGGACCAATACAGCAAGGGAACTTTAAAATAGGCCAGCTATTATTTTTCGGGAAAACTAAGCAGTGTGCCTGAGTGAAGTTAACTCATGCTATGGACAATAAAGTGTTTGAGTTAACTAAAGTGTCATGTTTGGTCCTTGGAGCACTGAGCCCTTAAAGCAGGGGTAGGGAACCTATGGCTCGGGAGCCAGATGTGGCTCTTTTCATGATTGCATCTGGCTCTCCAGAGCAGCCCGGGCTGAGCATGCCTTTTGCAGAGCCAGGTCTGAAGTGTCCTCTCATTCTGCCGGGGGAATCCTTTTCTAATAGTATGTATGTATATACTCACATTTAGTTGAATTCAGTCTTAAAATATATTGTATATATATTATATGGCTCTCAATGAAATAAATTTCCAAATATTTTGCTTTCATGGCTCTCTGAGTCCAAAAAGACAGTTGCATCTGTCAAGTAGGAGATAAAGGTACCACATTAAGTGGAGAGGCAAATTTGGACTGAATTATGAGGCCATTAAAGAACTCCAGGACCGCTGAGGAATGCGGAAGGAACAACAAGGGATGCTGGAACGCAGAGAGATGAGAAGTGTGTCACCTCCCCCGGTGGCCAGAGTTTGCCTCTGTTCATCTATAGGTGTGTATGTGGAAACGGCAGGGATTGTCTGCTAAGTATGTGTACCTGTAATCCGCTCTGAGTCCCCTTCGAGGTGAGAAGAGGGAATATAAATAAAGTAAATAATAATAAATAATATTAATAATAATAAAAGGTTTCTGAGCCCCGCGTTAAAGGGAGGCAAGAAACCAATCCCCCAGGATAGAAAGACCATGTCCTTGCCTTCTCACAAGGTATCCATAGCCCGGGTGCGACAGCACACAGAGCCCCCATGACCCACTCTACATCCTGGTGCTGTCTGGAGTAGGATGGACCACGGATGATGGGACTTGAAGTAACTCCACTCACTTCCCGAGACCGCTGCGACACTCATCTAATGACTGATCAGGGCCACACTTGGCTCACAGAGCCCCCATGACCCACTCTAGATCTTGGTGCTGTCTGGAGTAGGATGGACCACGGATGATGGGACTTGAAGTACCTCCACTCACTTCCCAAGACCGCTGCGACCCTCATCCAATGACTGATCAGGGCCACACTTGGCTCACAGAGCCCCCATGACCCACTCTACATCCTGGTGCTGTCTGGAGTAGGATGGACCACGGATGATGGGACTTGAAGTACCTCCACTCACTTCCCGAGACCGCTGCGACCATCATCCAATGACTGATCAGGGCCACACTTGGCTCACAGAGCCCCCATGACCCACTCTACATCTTGGTGCTGTTTGGAATAGGATGGACCATGGATGATGGGGCTCACAGTACCTTCACTAACTTCCGGAGACCACTGCGAGCCACATAAATAATAGATAAAGGCCAATCTTGGCACACAGAGCCCCCATGACCCACTCTAAATCCTGGTGCTGTCTGGAGTAGGATGGACCATGGATGATGGGACTTGAAGTACCTCCACTCACTTCCCGAGACCGCTGCGACCCTCATCCAATGACTGATCAGGACCACACTTGGCTCACAGAGGCCCCATGACCCACTCTACATCTTGGTGCTGTTTGGAATAGGATGGACCATAGATGATGGAACTCACAGTACCTTCACTAACTTCCGGAGACCACTGCGAGCCACATAAATAATTGATAAAGGCCAATTTTGGCGCACAATGCATTTCTCAAATAACCCGGACACCGCCGAGTCCCCAAGCTAGTAAGTAACAAATCTGTCATATGACATCCTATTTGAAGTTTCAACAACAATAACATAATACTTTGTGTATCTCAGTAACAGATATCTGTGTTCTCTCTATATATAATTATCCTATATGGGTCTGAAACATGGGTCACCTATCACCAACACCCTATCAGACCCATATAGGAGAATAATATATATACACAATGTATTATGTTATTGTTGTCGAAACTTCAAATAGGATGTCATATGACAGATTTGTTACTTACTAGCTTGGGGACTCGGCGGTGCCCGGGTTATTTGAGAAATGCATTGTGTGCCAAGATTGGCCTTTATCAATTATTTATGTGGCTCGCAGTGGTCTCAGGAACTTAGTGAATGTACTGCAACTCCTCGAACGCTTTCATCAGCGCTGTCTTCACACAATCCTAAATATACACTGGACTGACTATGTGACTAATGTTGCTGTCCTTGAGCAAGCAGGGATCACCAGCAATGAGGCCATGCTATTGAGAACTCAGCTGCGCTGGGCAGGGCATGTCTCTAGGATGGAGGACCACCGCCTCCCAAAGATACTACTCTACGGTGAACTCGCCACGGGTCAGTGCAAGAGAGGTGCCCCCAAAAAGAGATATAAGGACCAGGCCCGGAACAGGCCCTTTTGTTGCCCAAGGCCAAAGGGTCTGCCTCCGCCCCTCCCCTGGCTCCGCCCCTCCCCCGGCTCCACCCCTCCCCCAGCTCCACCCCTCCCTGCTCCCGCCTCCTCGCCGGATTGAAAGAAGGAGGGCGGGGCGAGGAGAAAAAGGCACCCTCCTGCTGCGCGTCCTGTGCGCCGCCCACCCCTTTTTGGCGGGGCTGGTGTGACGCAAGGGAGGAGGGGCGGCGGCGCGGCTTCTCCATGCCTGGCGACGCCAAGCCAGGGAGGAGGCAGAGAGGAATCCCGCCGCCGCCCCTCCTCCCTTGCGTGGCGTGATGATGCAAGGGAGGAGGGGCGGCGATGCGGCTTCTCTCCGCCTCCCTGGCTTGGCGTCGACGTTGCCAGGCAGGGAGAGGGGCCGCGCGCCGCCTCCTCCCTTGCGCAGGGTGTGATGACGCAAGGGAGGAGGGGTGGCGGTGCGGCTTCTCTCCGCCTCCCTGGCTTGGTGTTGCCAGGCAGGGAGGAGGAGGCGGAGAGAATTCGCGCCGCCGGCCCTCCTCCCTTGCGTCGTCACGCCCTTTTCAGGCCGGCTTTAGGAGGGGGGGCGGATTGGCTCCGTGCCAGCGAGGAGGGGCGGAGCCGATCCTCTCTCCCTCTTAAAGCAGAGCCGAGGGGAGCAGTGCAAAGGGAGGGGGCGGCCGCGCATGCACCCCTTAAAAAATTTTTTTTTGAAATGCACCCATTTTTTTAAAAAAAATTGAATTTTTTTAAAGAAATTGGGGGATTTAAAAAAAATTGGGGGGTCCGGATCTGCTGCCCCCCCCCCAAAGTGCCACCCGAGGCTATGGCCTAGGGTGGCCTTATGGATAATCCGGGCCTGATAAGGACTCCCTGAAGCAACATCTCAGGCTCGGCCAGATTGATCACCAACAATGGTCCACCCTGGCCTCACATCGGGAGGCGTGGAGACGTAGTATCCACAATGCTGCGGCTTCTTTCGAGAAGACACGACGAATGGGTCTCGAAGAGAAACGACAACGCAGAAAGAAGCGCAACTTGGAAACAACATCGCCCAAGGAGACTTTTCTGCTGTGCTTTCTGCAACCGCACTTGCATATCTCAGATTGGCCTTTTTAGTCATCAACGCGCTTGTAAAAAGCGTGGGATGAGTCTAGGGTTGCCATTTTTGATATAAGAAATAAGGGACATTTACGGATTTTTCACAAAAATAACGGACACTTCATTAAAAACTTGAAACTCAAACATTAGGTAGAAATAGTCTTATTAACAGAATAAGATAATGATTGAAACTCACAAAAGAAGCTGACTCGCACCCTCTTAACAGGACATGGTATGTTTCTGCATGCTTTGTCATGCAGAAAAAACATTATCAGAACTACCTAATTTTCTCCATCTGTATTTAGTACTTGACTTTGCTGACTTTAAAAGTGCACTGTCTAAACATTAAAATAAAATAAATTTTATAAGACAGTACATCTTCATGATTATTATGTCAATAGTTAATGGTATAGTATAGTCTGGGATACACAGCATTGTATAGTATTGGGATGCACAGCTAGGCCTATTTTAAGAGTAACTCTCAAGCAACCAGAAACTATCTTTATCCAACATGAACCAACATTCCCCTTGGGTAACGGTTAATTAGTCTACTGTACTTTGAAAAAGTCCTGTATCGCCTCTTCCTTCCAACGGGGACGCAGGCTGCCCTGCGAGTTGGAATCCCCGGGCAGGTGTTGCCGTGGAAACCACAGCGCGCACCTTCCTCTGGTCAACCCCGCCCAGTCCTGTCCTGCTAGTCAAAAATAAGGGACAGGGCCTGAAAATAAAGGACACAAATTTTAGGGCCAAAATAAGGGACGTCCCTTAGAATAAGGGACATATGGGAACAGGGCCGTAGCCAGGATTTTGATTTGGGGGGGGGGGGCTGAGTTTGGTTCGGGGGGGGCTGAGACTGGGCGGAACAGGGTCTACCCTAGCAAACCTTTTGTATTGTTATCCCAATAACCCCATTAATGTGGGATATAATGAGCATGGTGATCAGATCATGATATGAATTAACATAACAGTTTAAATAATGTACCAGTAAGGCCTTTTCGCGGACCACCCTGAGAATTTCGGGGGGGGGGGCCTGAAGCCCCCTTAGCCCCCCCCCAGGGGCGGTCTAAGGTAATTTTAAATGGTAGGTGAACATTATTTTGGTGCCCCCAAAAAAACATTATTTTGCCCCCCCCCATGTAAAACAAATATATAATTATAATATCACAATACCATTAGTAGTATTATATTGTATCAATGTATATACAATATATTATACCATACTCATACTATATTATATCATCATTATATTATACTACCTTACAATATAATTATATTATAATATATTGACATTATAATACAATATAACATTCTATATTATTATTATTATAAAATAATAAATAAGATTATTTATTTCAATAAAATTATCCTCTACTAAGTATTTTCATGACTCCTATAAAACTCAAATAACCCAAAATAAAGTAAAATAAAATATTGTATATTACTATTTTGTACAATACCACTATACTGCAATATTGTTTGTAATATTACATGTAATATAAAATATGTCGTCATTCTATTGTTATATTGTATTTTTATTATATTGTATGACAATATTAAGCAGAACTGTATAATAATCAACAAGAAATGCAATGTAAATGCATCAAAATCAGAATATATTACCTACCACCCGTCTCATAATTCATAGGAGTCTCCCATAAGTCCAAAATTAGGATCCCAGTGTAAATGTAAATAGAAAAACAGCCAAAATGTTCAAATGAGGTCGAATACAGGCAGCGCGGCCTGGGCAAACTTGGGCCCGCCCTCCCGCCCCGAAGGTGTTTTGGCCTCCAACTCCCACAACTCCTCATAGCCTCAGGCCCTCAGGCCTAGACAGAAATAGAGCCGAAGAAAGGAAGGAGGGAGAGAAGAGGTCACAGAGGAGGAGGAGGAGGAAAGCCCTTCATTCATTCCTTCACTCACACTTCCTTCACTGATTCTTTTCTCCTTCCCGCAAACGCAAGGCGGCGGAGACAAGGGAGAGGGGAAGCACTCCCTGCCTGCCCGATAGGGAGTGCTTTGCTTACACGCTTCTGCGCAAGGGAGCTACTGGGCATGCGCGGAGGTTTTCGCGGATGTGCAGTTGCTCCTGCGCTCAACTTCAGCTCCGGAGCAACTGCGCCTGCGTGAAAACCTCCAAGCGTGCCCAGAAGCGGCGTCGGAGTGCACAAGGCCGGGGTCAAAAAGCAGGCAGCTGCAGCTCTGTCTGAGGAACATCGGCAGGGCCAGGATGGCGCCCCATGCGGCCAGGATGGCGCCCCCTTCCCTGTTGTATTTTATGTTATATTTTATTGTACGGCGACATGGATGCCGCATGTTCGCCGAATTTTATGATGTTATCCGCCCCGAGCCTGCAGGGAAGGGCGGAATACAAGACGGAACAAATAAAAAATAAAAAAATAAAAAAAAGATGGTGCCCTAGGCGGCCGCCTACTTGGCCTATCTTGTAGGACCGCCCCTGCGAATGGGTCTCGAAGAGAAACGACAACGCAGAAAGAAGCGCAACTTGGAAACAACATCGCCCAAGGAGACTTTTCTGCTGTGCTTGCTGCAACCGCACTTGCCTATCTCAGATTGGCCTTTTTAGTCATCAACGGTGGGATGAGCCATGAGCCCTTCCTGAATCTTCGTTCGCGAAGTAATGCCGAGAGACACATATATATATATCAAGAGTTGGATAGATTGAAGAAGGGAAAGTGATTTTTTTTTAAATGCTCTCCCGGAAGAAGAGTGAATCCGGTGGGTAGACCTCAAGGGCGGCAGGAGGAGGAGGAGGAGGGAGGGAGGAGAGGAGGAGGGCAGCAGCTCTAATTGCTTTCTCAATGAAAGATAATCACCGAGTCCCAAGAGAGGCTGCTTCCAGATTAGCACTCAGCCTCCAAGTGAGCTCAGCCCTCTCTCTCTTGGCTGCTTCCATTTACAGCCCATTCAGCAGTAAGTGGATCGAAGGGAGCCTTCATTAGTTGACAGCAGATCTCTCCCCAACGCCGCTTCGGACGGACTTTCTTTCCCTTCCCCTCCCTTCCCCTCCCATCTCCTCCTTTCCTCTGCTTCCCTTGCGCTTCTCTCTCTCTCTCTTCCTTAGAGGCTCCGAGGCGCTCGCTTGGGTCGCAGCAGCAGCGGCAGCCACTCACTTCTCGGAGCGCGCCTTCTTCCTGGGGGGAGGACAGGGCTCTCCTTCCCCCTCCGCCCCGGGTCTCCCTCGCTCGCTCGCTCGCAAGCGGCCCCCGGCAGCAGCCCAGCCATGAGCGAGGAGCTGGAAGGGGACTTGGCCAAGCTCTTGCTGCTGAAGGATGAGCGGATCCAGGAGCTGGAGCGGCGCTTGGGGGAGAAGGACGCCGAGCTGCAGGAGCTGAGGCGGAGGCTTCACAAGTGCCAGTCCGTCCTCCCGGCGCCCACCGCCCACATCGGGCCCCGCACCACCCGGGCGCAGGGCATCTCCGCCGAGCCCCAGACCTACCGCTCCTTCACCGACCTCCGACAGGCCTTCCGAAAGTTCACCAAGTCCGAGAGGTAAGCCTTTCCGTCTCTCTCTAGTCTGACATCTCCCCTTTTTCTCGTCATGGTCGCGTCCAAAGCGGTACGGTTCGGGCCGCTCCCACTCCCTCCGCGGGGGTCTCCTTCTAACCTTTAGGGATGGGACGTTGACATCTCTCAGGCTCCCCTCTCTCCCCCTCTTTTCTTAATGGCTGCGTCCCAGGGCAAAGCGGAGTTGGCAGGGGTTTGGGTCGCTCCCACTCCCTCCGCGGGGGTCTCCTTCTAACCCTTAGGGATGGAACGTTGACGTCTCCTTCCTCTCCCTCCCTCCCTTTTCTTAATGGCTGCGTCCCAGGGCAAAGCGGAGTTGGCAGGGGTTTGGGTCGCTCCCACTCTCCCCGCGGGGGTCCCCCTCCTGACCCTTAGGGATGGAACGTTGACATCTCTCAGACTCTCCTCTCTCTCCCTTCCTCCCCCTTTTCTTAATGGCTGCGTCCCAGGGCAAAGCGGAGTTGGCAGGGGTTTGGGCCGCTCCCACTCCCTCCGCGGGGGTCTCCTTCTGACCCTTAGGGATAGAACAGTGTTTCTCAACCTTCCTAATGCTGCGACCCGTTAATATAGTGCCTCATGTTATGGTGACCCCTAACCATAACATTATTTTCATTGCTACTTCATAACTTTATTTGTGTGTGGGGGTGTGTGTGTGTTGATTTTGTCATTTGGGAGTTGTAGTTGCTGGGATCTATAGTTCACCTACAATCAAAGAGCATTCTGAAGTCACCAACAATGGAATTGAAACAAACTTGGCACTCAAAACTCCCATGACCAACAGCAAATACTGGAAGGGTTTGGTGGGCATTGACCAGTGCCAGCCTTTGGCATTCCGCCATGTAAGCGGCCGCGTGGGGCGACGGGTCCTGGCAGGGGCGTCACCGCCTGCGAGGGCGCCACCACGCTGGCCGCCCTCCTGCCCGGGAGCCAGTGCCCTCCTGCCCGGTGATGCAGCTGGCGGCGCAGGTGGCGCAGGCGGTGATGCAGCCGGGCCGGACGTCACTGCGCATGCGCAGGCGTGCGTGATGCACTCGCGCAGCTGCGTGTGGCATCACCACGCATGCACAGGTGTGCGTGACGTTGCCGCGCGGGCTGCCGCGTCCAGCAGCCATGGGGGGGCGCAGAAATAAGGCTCGCCTACCCCCCCAGGAGAGGTGAGACCGCCCCTGGCATTGACGTTGAGTTTGGGAGTTGTAGTTCACCTACATCCAGAGAGCACTATCGACTCAACAGGATGGATCTGGAGCACACTTGACACGAATCCTCAATATACCCAAATGTGAACACTGGTGAAGTTTAGGGAAAATAGATCTTGGCATTTGGGAGTTGTAGTTCCTGGAATTTATAGTTCACCTACAATCAAAGAGCCCCTTGCACCCCACCAATGATAGAATTGGGTCAAACTTCCTATACAGAACCCTCATGTCTTGAAGGGACTAGCTGGTGTGAGCCTCCATCCTACCTCTCACGCTCTCCCTCACCCACACATGCGCATCATGCTGCCATGCGCCAAGCACACCTGCTCCCTCCCCCCTCCCTGCTTGGAGTCTCAGAAACAGCCCTCCCCTTGGCTGGGAGGCCTGCCAATCACAGCAAAGGAGAGCTTTAGGTGGGAGAATTCGCAGTCTGTTTCCAAAAAGAAAGAGAAGGACAAGCGGAGAGATCTTCAACCTTCTCTGCCAAAGACTATCAGAAAACATGTTTTTATGGCTTTTGGCGACCCCTTTTTGAGGTTGAGAAACACTGGGATAGAACGTTGACATCTCCCTCCTCTCCCCCTCTCTTCTTAATGGCTGCGTCCCAGGGCAAAGGGGAGTTGGCAGGGGTTTGGGTCGACCCCTGGGGTCTCCTCCTGACCCTTAGGGATAGAACGTTGACGGTTGATGAAACACTGGGATAGAACGTTGACGCTCTCACTCCCTCTCCCTCCTCTAACCCTTAGGGATAGAACGTTCACATCTCCCTCCTCTCCCTCCCTCCTCTCTTCTTAATGGCTGCGTCCCAGGGCAAAGCGGAGTTGGCAGGGGTTTGGGTCGCTCCCACTCTCCCCGCGGGGGTCTCCTCCTGACCCTTAGGGATAGAACGTTGACATCTCTCAGACTCTCCTCTCTCTCCCTTCCTCCCCCTTTTCTTAATGGCTGCGTCCCAGGGCAAAGCGGAGTTGACCGGGATTTGGGTCGCTCCCATTCTCTCCGCGGGGGTCTTCCTCTCCTCAGAGGTGAACTTTCCAAGTTTTCCCGTTGAGAACTTGGGGTGTGTGTGGGAAGAGAGAAGCGGAACTCGTCACGTGTCGCAAGAAACATCCCTTGCCTTTCCCGCCTCTCTCTCTTTTTTCTTCCTTCGGAGTTTTGAATAGTCGCAAAGAGTTTCCACCCTCTCTCTTTCTCACTCCTCACTCACCCCCCCCCCCCATAGGATGGAATGGGACCTTCCAATTCACTCCGTTTGCAAACTCTCTTTGAGAGGGAGTTTTAGACTATATGAGCGAGAGATCCCGCGTCCCATCCTTCGGGCACTTCGGGTTCTATTTCTGTGGAGCACGCCTTCGACGCTGTGAGCATGCGCAGTGCGAGCGCCGAAGCCGCGTGCCCTGGCTCCCCTTGCCCTTAAGGTGTGCTCCCCACAGCAAAAGGGGAGAATTCATTCCCATCTATTTGTTTACTTCCTATGTTCATACCCCGCCCTTCTGTAGAGGGGGGGGGGGGCGCTCCTCTACACATTCAAGTCAAAGCGGTTTGCCACAGCTAGGAACAATTGGGGGTTGCAGTTTGGCAGAAGAGAAGGCTGGAAGACCTTGCCAAACTACAACTCCCAGAGCCTTGAGCCATGACAGATCCAAGTGGTGTCAAAACTTAAATTAGTTCTAGATGTACTGTAGAATGGCACATTGAAGGTTGATTTTAAGTTCAGGATCGAAGCAATGAGCAGCTCAAACCCCAAAGTTACTTTGGGAAATTGCAGCTCCCAGCATCCACTAAACCAGCCTGATGGGAGTTGTAGTCCAACCATAACCTTAAGCCACAAAGTTACTTTGGGAAACTGCAGCACCCAGCATCCACTAAACCAGCCTGATGGGCGTTGTAGTCCAACCATAACCTTAAGCCACAACTCCAAAGTTACTTTGGGAGACTGCAGCTCCCAGCATCCACTAAACCAGCCTGATAAGAGTTGTAGTTCAACCATAACCCTGAACATCACCAACTCCAAAGATACTTTGGGAAACTGCAGCTCCCAGCATCCAATAAACCAGCCTGGTGGGAGTTGTAGTCCAACCATAACCTTAAGCCACAACTCCAGTTACTTTGGGAGACTGCAGCTCCCAGCATCCAATAAACCAGCCTGATGGGAGTTGTAGTCCAACCATAACCTTAAGCCACAACTCCAAAGTTACTTTGGGAGACTGCAGCTCCCAGCATCCACTAAACCAGCCTGATAAGAGTTGTAGTTCAACCATAACCTTGAACAGCACCAACTCCAAAGTTACTTTGGGAAACTGCAGCTCCCAGCATCCACTAAACCAGCCTGATGGGCGTTGTAGTCCAACCATAACCTTAAGCCACAACTCCAAAGTTACTTTGGGAAACTGCAGCTCCCAGCATCCACTAAACCAGCCTGATAAGAGTTGTAGTTCAACCATAACCCTGAACATCACCAACTCCAAAGATACTTTGGGAAACTGCAGCTCCCAGCATCCACTAAACCAGCCTGGTGGGAGATGTAGTCCAACCATAACCTTAAGCCACAACTCCAAAGTTACTTTGGGAGACTGCAGCTCCCAGCATCCAATAAACCAGCCTGGTGGGAGTTGTAGTCCAACCATAACCTTAAACCACAACTCCAGTTACTTTGGGAGACTGCAGCTCCCAGCATCCAATAAACCAGCCTGATGGGAGTTGTAGTCCAACCATAACCTTAAGCCACAACTCCAAAGTTACTTTGGGAGACTGCAGCTCCCAGCATCCACTAAACCAGCCTGATAAGAGTTGTAGTTCAACCATAACCTTGAACAGCACCAACTCCAAAGATACTTTGGGAAATTGCAGCTCCCAGCATCCACTAAACCAGCCTGATGGGAGTTGTAGTTCAACCATAACCTTAAGCCACAACTCCAAAGTTACTTTGGGAAACTGCAGCTCCCAGCATCCACTAAACCAGCCTGATGGGAGTTGTAGTCCAACCATAACCTTAAGCCACAACTCCAAAGTTACTTTGGGGGACTGCAGCTCCCAGCATCCACTAAACCAGCCTGATGGGCGTTGTAGTCCAACCATAACCTTGAACAGCCCCAATCCCAAAGACACTTTGGGAAACTGCAGCTCCCAGCATCCACTAAACCAGCCTGATGGGAGTTGTAGTCCAACCATAACCTTAAGCCACAACTCCAAAGTTACTTTGGGAGACTGCAGCTCCCAGCATCCACTAAACCAGCCTGATGGGCGTTGTAGTCCAACCATAACCTTAAGCCACAACTCCAAAGTTACTTTGGGGGACTGCAGCTCCCAGCATCCACTAAACCAGCCTGATGGGCGTTGTAGTCCAACCATAACCTTGAACAGCCCCAATCCCAAAGACACTTTGGGAAACTGCAGCTCCCAGCATCCACTAAACCAGCCTGATGGGAGTTGTAGTCCAACCCTAACCTTTGCCTGTGGTAGGGCAATGTGGATAAGGCAGTTGAACGCAGATATTGTGGACCACCTGCCTTGCTCTTCTGTGTGGCCACCGCTTTGGGCGAAAACCGAAATGAGAAGGATGATTGGTAGTAAAGGGCAGAGGGAAAGCCAAGGGCCGGACACCCGAGAAGCGCCGCCATCGATCGGGCCCGGCCTGCAAAGCCCGGCGGGCCTGGGAGGGAGGGAGGGAGGGAGGGAGGAAGCGCCGGGCGCATTAAGGAGCTTTTAAAGCCGCCGCTGGAAGCGCAGCGCTCCAAATGCATGTCGCAGGATATTGAATATCCCATTAGAGCGCGCCTCATTGCTTCCCCCCCCCCCCCCACCCCTCAGACATCCTCCCTTGCTCCTCTGAAGGGTGGGCATTCAGACAAACGCGGGCTACAATGCGGTCTTATTGGGCTGGCTCGAGCCCACGTTGGGGAAAGTTTTGGGAAAGTCCCTCAGTGTGGCGCGTCCTAGTGTTGATTCCCCAGGTTGCCATGGCAACCAAGGCAGGCCTCTCAGAAACCCAAGGCCCCATCCACACAGCTTTTCTGAAATCCACATTGAGCTGGGATTGTATGGTCGTGTGTGGACTAAGGCCCTTTCCACACCGTAGGAATAACCCCCCCCACACATTATTTATTTATTTATTAACTAGCTGAGGACCCGGCGGTGCCCGGGTTATTTGAGGAAGGCATTGTGTGCCAAGGTTGGTTCCTATTAGATGTGTATGTGGCTTGCAGTGGTCTCAGGAAGTTAGTGAAGGTACTGCAAGTCCCATTGGCCATGGTCCATCCCCCTCCCAACAGCACCAGGATGTAGAGTGGGTCATGGGGGCTCTTAGTGCCACGTTTGGTGTTGATCATTCATTGGATGAGGGTCGCAGTAGTCTCAGAAGGTGAGTGAAGGTATTTCAAGTCCCGTCATCCATGGTCCATCCCCTCCAAATAGCACCAGGATGTAGAGTGGGTCATGAGGGCTTTGTGTGCCAAGTTTGGTCTTCATTAGTCATTGAATGAGGGTCGCAGCAGATTAGGGAAGTGAGTGGAGGTACTTCAAGTCCCATCATTCAAACAGGAATCCATTTTGTTTTCACAGAGCCAAGTGGGGAGGGAATGTTGATGGTGCATTTTTCCCCTCAGTGGGAAGAAATCCTGTTGTTTGAATGTAGAGGCCTGGATTCTGGGATGCTGGCTAATCAGTGGCAATCAATGCCCTCTGTCTGGTGCCTTAGAATTTTGGAGTGGCGAGGCTGGCCAATCAAATGACTTTATGCAAATAGCTGCCACATTTTTCCCCTCAGTGGGAAGAAATCCTGTTGTTTGAATGTAGAGGCCTGGATTCTGGGATGCTGGCTAATCAGTGGCAATCAATGCCCTCTGTCTGGTGCCTTAGAATTTTGGAGTGGCGAGGCTGGCCAATCAAATGACTTTATGCAAATAGCTGCCACATTTTTCCCCTCAGTGGGAAGAAATCCTGTTGTTTGAATGTAGAGGCCTGGATTCTGGGATGCTGGCTAATCAGTGGCAATCAATGCCCTCTGTCTGGTGCCTTAGAATTTTGGAGTGGCGAGGCTGGCCAATCAAATGACTTTATGCAAATAGCTGCCACATTTTTCCCCTCAGTGGGAAGAAATCCTGTTGTTTGAATGTAGAGGCCTGGATTCTGGGATGCTGGCTAATCAGTGGCAATCAATGCCCTCTGTCTGGTGCCTTAGAATTCTGGAGTGGCGAGGCTGGCCAATCAAAGGACTTTATGCAAATAGCTGCCACATATCCAAATCCTGTTGTTTGAATGTAGAGGCCTGGATTCTGGGATGCTGGCTAATCAGTGGCAATCAATGCCCTCTGTCTGGTGCCTTAGAATTTTGGAGTGGCGAGGCTGGCCAATCAAAGGACTTTATGCAAATAGCTGCCACATATCCAAATCCTGTTGTTTGAATGTAGAGGCCTGGATTCTGGGATGCTGGCTAATCAGTGGCAATCAATGCCCTCTGTCTGGTGCCTTAGAATTTTGGAGTGGCGAGGCTGGCCAATCAAAGGACTTTATGCAAATAGCTGCCACATATCCAAATCCTGTTGTTTGAATGTAGAGGCCTGGATTCTGGGATGCTGGCTAATCAGTGGCAATCAATGCCCTCTGTCTGGTGCCTTAGAATTCTGGAGTGGCGAGGCTGGCCAATCAAAGGACTTTATGCAAATAGCTGCCACATATCCAAATCCTGTTGTTTGAATGTAGAGGCCTGGATTCTGGGATGCTGGCTAATCAGTGGCAATCAATGCCCTCTGTCTGGTGCCTTAGAATTTTGGAGTGGCGAGGCTGGCCAATCAAAGGACTTTATGCAAATAGCTGCCACATATCCAAATCCTGTTGTTTGAATGTAGAGGCCTGGATTCTGGGATGCTGGCTAATCAGTGGCAATCAATGCCCTCTGTCTGGTGCCTTAGAATTTTGGAGTGGCGAGGCTGGCCAATCAAAGGACTTTATGCAAATAGCTACCACATATCCAAATCCTGTTGTTTGAATGTAGAGGCCTGGATTCTGGGATGCTGGCTAATCAGTGGCAGTCAATGCCCTCTGTCTGGTGCCTTAGAATTTTGGAGTGGCGAGGCTGGCCAATCAAAGGACTTTATGCAAATAGCTGCCACATATCCAAATCCTGTTGTTTGAATGTAGAGGCCTGGATTCTGGGATGCTGGCTAATCAGTGGCAATCAATGCCCTCTGTCTGGTGCCTTAGAATTTTGGAGGGGCGAGGCTGGCCAATCAAAGGACTTTATGCAAATAGCTGCCACATATCCGCCCTTCCGCCCTTCTGCCCTCCGCACACATACATACATACATACAAACATTCCGCTTTATTAAGGTATACAGATTATTCGGTCTTGTATGCGAAGATGTGAAGATGCTAATTGTTAAACCATGGCAGGCAGGCTATCCTTTATATCCCACCACTGCCACCAATTTGCGATGATGCTATTTTTAACCTGCCACCAATTATGTGATGATTTCAATTTATGTGAGGATCTGAATTCGAATTCGTGTCTTAAGTGAGGAGAGAATGGGAGGATTCAAACTCAGGGCTGTGACAGGGCAGAATATACTACCAATGCCACCACAATATGTAAGGATTACTCTTAATTTTTTTACTTGCTGCCACCATTAATTTACTGTGTTTGGCTACCCACTAAGAAAGAGGTGTTTTCAAGGTTTGTGGGAGAAAGAATCACCAGAATAGATGTTTTAAACAAAGAACTATCAAGTTTATTTAAACATGTTTCGAGCTTGGGGGTTTCAAGAGTTCAAGAGCTTGGGTGGTTACAATCTACTCAGAGGTACTTTCTTAAAGTTACAAGATGCTAACTATGGAGATACAGTCTAACACAAAGCTACTGCACTCCTAAAACTAATAACTCAGCAGTTTACACACACTCTGCTGGTCATTAACAGCCACTGCTTTCCTAGCAGTCTACACACCTCCACTACTACCCTTTCCCCAGAGTAGAGTCAGGCTTAGAATAAACCCAGAGTCTTTTAAACCACGCTGAAAGCTGGCTAAACAGACACCCTAATTCTCTCACACACCCTTCTGCGTTTGCAGTTAGCCACCAACTAAGTCCCTTTCCACACAGTAAGAATAAAACCCCCACGTTATTTATTTATTTATTATTCGGTCTTGAATGCCGCCACTCCCCGAGGGCTCGGAGCGGCTCACAATCCACATAAAACAACATAAAAACAGAAATAAAACATCACTTAAGGCTAAATCAAGATTTCGAATTTCAGCCATCGAATACCAGCCGAAATAGATAGGTTTTGCATGCCCTGCGGAAATATGACAAGTCTCACAGGGCATGCACTTCAGTTGGCAAGGCATTCCAAATGGATGGCACCACGACAGAGAAGGCTCTGTGCCATGTAGATGTTAAACTCTGGTTACATCCCGAATTGGCTACTGCAACACACTCTACGTGGGGCTGCCTTTGAAAACGGTTCGGAAACTTCAGTTGGTCCAACGGGCGGCAGCCAGAAGGCTAACTGGGATGTCATACAGAGAGCATACCACCCCCCTGCTGTGTCAGCTCCACTGGTTGCCTGTCCATCTCCGAGCCCAATTCAAACTGCTGGTATTGACCCATAAAGCTCTATACGGTCCTGGCCCAGCTCACTTGTCCGAACGCATCTGTCTCTATGTCCCATCTCACAGTTTAAGATCATCTGGGGAGGCCCTGCTCTCGCTCCCGCCAGCATCGCAAATGTGGCTGGTGGGGACGAGAAACAGGGCCTTCTTGGCAGTGGCCCCTCGCCTATGGAACACACTCCCAAACGAAATAAGATCGACTCCATCTCTCCTCACTTTTAGAAAAAAGCTAAAGTCGTGGTTCTGGGACCAGGCCTTTGGGCAGCAGATGTAAATTGTACCTTTGGGTTTGACTGGATTGACACTTTTGACTTGATTGGACTGACAGTGTGTTCCGCTTGATGGCTTTAATTAATTGTTGTATGTAGTGGTTTTTAATGCAATTTTTAAATGCTTTTTAATGATGTTGATTATATGGTGTATTTTTAAATTGTATTGTGTTGCGGCCTGTAGTGCTGTAAATGAAAGCCGTGCTGAGTCCCCCTGCGGGGGTGAGAAGCTACGGGATACAAATACCATAAACAAACAAACAAACAAACAAACAGATGGCTTTAAAACTGGGCACTTTGAGTAAGTTCAGATCTTCAAAACGAAGTGATCTCTGGGGTTGATAGTCCTTCAGATACATCGGCCCCAGACCATACAAGGCCTTGAAAGTTAACACCATCACCTTGAAAGTGATCCGGTGCTCGACCGGAAGCCAATGTAGCTGCTGGAGAATAGGAGTTATGTGGCATCTCACTGGAACCCCAGCGAGAAGTCGCGCAGTGGCATTCTGGATGAGCTGAAGTTTCCGGATCATAGACAAGGGTAGACCAATGTAAAAGGCGTTACAGTAGTCTAGTCTCGAGATGAACGTGGCTTGGACCACCGTGTCTAAGTCGTCTCTAGACAGCTAGGAGGCCAGTCGCCTAGCCTGCCGCAGATGGAAAAAGGCGGTTTTGCTAACAGTGGAGACCTGAGACTCCATTGTCAGCAAGGGGTCTAAGACGAGCCCTAAGCTCGTTACTGAAGGTGACGGGCGTAGTGCCTCGCCATCCAAGGTAGGCAGCTGGACCACCCCACTGTCCGGTCTGCTTTGAACTGGAATGTGGACTTGGATATTATTTATTTATTTCAATTATTTATAACCCCTCCCTTCTCGACCCCCCTGAAGGCAGACTCAGGGCAGCTAACAAAAGGCAACGATTCAATGCCGCATGTCCGTCTAATCAATAAAACAACAATTACATCATAAATAATACATTAAAATCAGATTAAAAGCATTTAAAATACAAATAGTTTTTAAAAGTACACATACTCCGACTTGTGTTGCAATAATCTATTTGGGATGTAACAAGAGTGTGGACCACCATGATCAGATCAGATACCCCAGGACCTTTCCATGCAACCCTATATGGATGATCTACGCTGGGAGCTCGACAGGGGGAGTGTGTCTCTGTTGGTTCAGCTGGACCTCTCATCGGCCTTCAATACCATCGACCACTGTATCGTTCTGGGACGCCTCACAGGAATGGGCCTTGGAGATACTGCTTTGTAGTGGCTCCCGTCCTTCCTCGAGGGCCGTTCCCAGAAGGTGTTGGTAGGGGACACCTACTTGACCCTACGGCCATTGTACTGTGGAGTCCCGCAGGGCTCAGTGTTGTCCCCTATGTTATTCAACATATACATGAAGCCGTTGGAGGAGATCATCCAGAGTTTCAGGGTGCGGTGTCATCTGTACGCAGATGATGTCCAACTCTGCCTCTCCTTTCCACCTGCTACTAAGGAGGCTGTTCAGGTCCTGAACTGGTGCCTGGCTGCTGTAACGGATTCGATGAGGGCTAACAAATTGAAACTAAATCCAGACAAGACAGAGGTCCTCCTGGTCAGTCATAAGGGCATAGGGTTACAGCCTGTGCTGGATGGGGTCACCCTCCCCCCTGAAGGCGCAGGTTCGCAGCTTGTGAGTGATCCTGGACTCATCACTGAGCCTGGAACCCCAGGTTTCGGCGGTGGCCAGGGGAGCTTTTGCACAGTTAAAGCTTGTGCGCCAGCTGTGCCCGTACCTTCGGAAGTCTGACTTGGCCATGGTAGTCCACACTCTGGTTACATCCCGTATAGACTACTGCAACGCACTCTGCGTGGGGTTGCCTTAGAAGACTGCCCGGAAGCTTCAACTAGTCCAATGTTCGGCAGCCAGGTTATTATTATTATTATTATTATTATTTACATCATTTCTACCCCGCTTCTTCTCAACCCCTGAGGGGGGACTCAGAGCGGCCTAACAACGGCAACGATTCGATGCCACATAGTATACATATAATAAAAGCAAACAGTTAAGAATAAAATACATTAAAATACAGCTAGAATTTAAATACATTAAAAATACAATTAACATTAAAATGCATCGTGTACATTCACAACAGTTAAAACAGTATTCCACCCATAAGCATTAGGTCTTGTCCACCAGATTGCCATCTCAATCCAATCAAAGTGCCGCATCGTGCTAAAGTGCAAACGCTTGGAAAAACCAGGATTTTACTTTTTTTCTGAATGCCAGGAGGGATGAAGCTGATCGAATATCAATAGGGAGTGCATTCCACAGACGGGGAGCCACCACCGAGAAGGCCCTATCCCTCATCCCCACCAACCGCATTTGAGATGTAGGCGGGAGAGAGAGCAGGGACTCCCCGGATGATCTTAAGGTACAAGATGGGACGTAGCAGTTGATGCGTTCGGACAAGTAAGCTGGGCCAGAACCGTATAGAGCTTTAAAGGTCAAAACCAGCACTTTGAATTGAGCTCGGAATTGGACAGGCAGCCAGTGGAGCTGACATAACAGGGGGTGGTATGCTCCCTGTATGTAGCTCCCGTTAGTAGTCTGGCTGCCGCCCGTTGGACTAATTACAGTTTCCGAACTGTCTTCAAAGGCAGCCCCACGTAGACTGCATTGCAGTAATCTATTCGGGATGTGACCAGAGCGTGGACCACCGTAGCCAGATCAGACTTCCCAAGGTACGGGCGCAGCTGGTTGCTCACGGGAGCGGGGTACAGGGAGCGCACAACTCCCTTGTTACTCCAGCTCCACGGGCTGCCAATTAGCTTCCGAGCACAATTCAAAGTGCTGGTTTTAACCTACCGTACCCTTTACGGTTCCATCCCAGTGTACCTGTCAGAACGTACAGTGTTCCCTCACTACTTCGTGGTTCGCTTATTGTGGACTCGCTGTTTCACGGATTTCAAAAAATATTAATTTAAAATATATATCATGGTATTGTCACTGTTTTGTGGGGTTTATAAAGACCTAAAATAATGTATAACTACTAAAATAATTTATAAATATTAAAATAAATAGAGCATCCCTACCTCACGGTTTTTCACTTATTGCGGGGTGGTGGTGGTGGTCCTGGAACATTGTTCATTTATTTATTTACTCCATTTTTCTACCGCTATTCCCAGCCCTAGGGCGACTCATAGCGGTTTACAAAAGCAAGAATTCAATGCACAACATTATAAAAACAGTTAAAAACCATTAAAAACAATAGCATGAATACACATTAATTGCAAAGTTGATAAAATATAACTCATTGGCGTCTCTTAGCTAAAATCCGTAATCCAAATTCATCGTCGAGTCATTCCATGTCCCTATATTTATTTCACTGTCTATTCAAACGCCTGTTCAAACAACCAGGTTTTAACTTTCCTCTGAAATGCTAACAAGGAGGGGGCCAATCTAATATCTTTAGGAAGGGTGTTCCATAGCTGAGGGGCCACCACCAAGAAGACCCTGTCTCTTGTCCCCGTGAAATGTATTTGTGATGCAGGCAGGATCGAGATCATCTGGGGACTCAGGGCCTCCCCAGATGATTTTAACATCCTAACAGTTTCATACGAGGAAATAAGTTCGGATAGGTAGGTTGGGCCAGAACCGTTTAGGGCTGCACAGTTAACCCGAGCAATAAGTGAGGGAACACTGTATTCTCCCTATAAACCATCAAGAGCTTTAAGATCTTCCGGAGAGGCCCTGCTCTTGGTCCCGCCACCTTCTCAGGTGGGGACAAGAGACAGGGTCTTCTCTGTGGTGCCCCCCTGGCTATGGAACTCTCTCCCGAATGAGGTTAGGTCTGCCCCTGCCAGCATCTTCCAGAAAGACCCCAAGACCAATCCATTAGACATTCAAACAAAGGAGTGGTAATCTTGTTTTCTGCCTCTGGCAGCAACATGGCTTAGGCATCTCCTGCTTGCTAGTTTACCTTCTGATTTTGATGATACAATAATCCTGGTTTGTTTGCTGTTCCTTTTGTTTAATCTGTAAACTGCTTGAAGGCAAGGGCCTGTCTTCATGTACCCTCCAACCCCGACACATTACTAATATTTTGATTATAAATGTATTATTTATAATTTTAGTATAAAACTAGTATAATCACGAATACAGTAAATTCTCGGTTAACCAGCACCCATACGGATTGGTAGATGATAAATGCAGTTTCTGTTTGCTTGAGAGTTACTATGAAAAATAGGCTTAACTAATACTATATCATACCAAAAAAACCCCTCTATATTGGCTTGATACTAATATTGAAACAGTCATTAAAAGCAAATAAAAGACAAACCTAACTTATTATAACACAATTTTACTGTATTCTAAAAATTATTATTATATTATCTTTATTTATACCTGCCTTTCTCCCCATGAGGACTCAAGGCAGCTAACAATCCCACACTTTAGTCAAGTTTAATAACAATAGCCAATACAAAAGTTAGCATTTAACATATTTTATAAGTAAAGGTAAAGGCTTCTCCTTGACATTAAATCTAGTCGTGTCCCATTCTGGGTTGGTGGGTGGGTGTTGGTGCTCATCATAATTTCTAGAGCAGCATGACTACATTCAGTTCTGTTACCTTCCCGCTGAAGTGGTACCTATTGATCTACTCACATTTGCATGTTTATTATTTATTTATTTATTTATTATTTAAAACTTTTATATCCCGATCTTCTCACCTCTCTAGAGGGACTCAGACCGGCCTGACAGTAAGAATTCAATGCAATTGATACAGATTAAAACATCATACAACAATACAAAATTAAAATACATATAGATGAAATACATTAAAACCAAATCGCCAAATGAAATCATATTCAAGTCACTCCATATATGTGGTCATTAACTTTTGTCTAAAATCAGTCTTGGTCCTTATTCTGGGAATGCTTCCTTCCAAAGCCAGGATTTCACTAGCCTTCTGAAGAACAAGAGGGAGGGGGCAGATCTAATCTTGCTCGGGAGAGAGTTCCATAGCCGAGGGGCCAGAACAGAGAAGGCCCTGTCTCTCATCCCCACCAAACGCGCTTGCGAAGTGGCGGGACTGAGAGCAGGGCCTCTCCGGAAGATCTAAGCGTCCTTGATGGTTCATAGGGGAGAACACATTTGGACTGTTTTCGAACTGCTAGGTTGGCAAAAGCTGGGGCTAAGAAAGGGAACTCACCCCGTCTGCAGATTCAAACCACCGACCTTCCGGTCTTCAAGCTCAGCAGCTTAGCAGTATAACCCACTGTGCCACTGCAATAACATATTTAATAATATTTATTAAATATTAACATATTTAACAATATAATATTTAGTAATATTTAACATATTATTTCTTCAAATTTTTTTTGCTGCCTGTTGGAATATTCTGGTTGCTTGAATTCAGGTTGAGGGCTCTTCCACACAGCCATATAATCTAGAATATCAAGGCAGACAACCCCACAATATCTCCTTTGAACTGGGTTATCTGAGCCAACACTGCCATATATTCAGAGGTGGCCTAAGGTAATTTTAAATGGTAGGCGAAAATTATTTTGCCCCCTCCCCCAAACCAATCCCTGTGGAGGCCCCGCATGCTGGAAACTCCGCCTCCACTGCTGGAGCAGGCGTGGAGGCAGCGTTATCAGCCGACGTGGAGGCGGAGTTTCCAGCATGCGTGGAGGCTCTGCATGCTGGAAACTCCGCCTCTATGCTGGCTGGTAGTTCCGCCTCCGTGCCTGCTGGAAACACAGCAGGCACGGAGGCAGAGTTTCCAGCCGGCGGTGGTGCGCCCCTGCGGATCTGGCACTCTCAGCGGACGCCTACTTTGCCGAATGTGTTAATCCGCCCCTGCATATATTCCAGTTCAAAGCAGATAATATGGGATTTTATTCCGTTGTGTGGGCCTGAGAGTGAATTGTAGTAACATTGACTGATATATATTTTAAAAGTCTTGATGAATTGTGTTTTTTCCTTGCTGTCGCCAACCAGCCCCGATTAATGTAATAATCGTTCTGAGAAATGAGAAAAATGTCTGTACTTTGTGCATGTCTAATGATTCGCCACACATTACAGGAGACAGGGCTTTAGAAGAGACATTCCACCTTGGGCAGGAGAGTAATGTTCCTTCCAAGAGACGCCCCGGCATTTTGAAATAAACATAATTTAAAATACTTTGAAAAGGCACCATGGAGCGCCTTTTCCGTCTTTCCGAATCGCTTGAGTCTGTGAGCTGAACACAACAACGAACTTCTTCTGGGACTGACTTTCAGTGCTCAGAAGAGAGAGGAATCAACACACTTGAAAAGATTGTTGTGTTTCAGCTCCTGAAGTTGCAAGGGAGCCAGTTTGGGGTTGTGGGGGAAGATGTGGCCTGAAATGAAGAACAGAGATAGGTTGTTGCTGCTGGAAAGAAGGTCCATGAGTGACAAAATTATCCCAGTGGTCGCTCCATAAAACTGTTTCAGACATATCCCATACAAAGGGGGGGGAAAGACCGAAGGGTGTGATTAAAAATTGGCTTCCTCGCAGTGTCAACTGTGGCCTGGATGTGTGCGCGAGTGTGGGGTTTTGCTGCAGTTCCTTGGGTTATTTCTGGTTTTGGTGTCTTCCTCTTCTCCCCAAATGACTGGAGTTTGGAAGGTGAGGTTGGTGAGGACGGGGGCAAGTTGTCAGCCTCTTGAATATATCGAGATCACTGGAGGCTTTTAACGCAGCCTCTTTGCCGCATTTGATTTTTTTTATTAAAAAAAATGCTTCAATGACTGGGGTCAGTTTATTAATTTTGAAACTCCGGCTTTTGAGGCCAGAGATTTGCCTGAAAGAGAGTACTGTAGGCCTTGGGTTAAAATTAAACTGGTCTTATAAATATAGGATTTTGAAGGCCCAGGCTCCATGTGCTTGGAAAAATGACTTTGAAAACCGGTTTTGCAAAGCAAGGGATGCCTGCTTTTGTGCCTCTCCTGGGTCTTTTCCCAAACTGGGAAAATCTGGAGGATGGCAAGCCAGTCTTGCTTCACGGCGGCGGATTTATTTGTTCTATCAGATGTTTCGAGCAGTTTTGTTTCCCTTCCAGCATTCATCACAACTCTTAAATCCCAACTTCCTCCTTTTTGTGGTTTACACTAGGACAGAGGGGAAACCCTTTCTTCCCCCCTCTGTTCAGTGTTTTGGACTCCTGCGTTCGAATAGAAGCCATGAAGTTTATTTTCAGCACACTGACTCACTGTAGCAGAGAGTTATGACAAGTATAATATACGGAGATAGTAATGGTTGGAATTGAGGGTGGGAGAGATGCGCTAGAACATTTAAAGGAACAGAATGTCTTTTAATAACAATCCCATTCAGTGATTTCTTTCTCCCTTGTTTCTGAAAGCGCCCCGCCCGCATTGTGTGGAAGCCAGTGTTTGGCTCTAAAATTTCATTTTCATTTTGAAAACGGGTTTTTTAAAAAATCAAAATGGCTTTTGCAATCCCTACTTTTGGAAATCAAAACTAAGATTACAAGGCTAAAGGCATGGAGATTTAACAGCCAGGCATGCATCTTTCAGCCCCCCATTCTCAGGGTGGTTGCGAGAAGACCTTATTGGTACATTATTTAAACTGTTATGTTTATTCATATTTGATCTGAAATCAAAATCCCATATGCATGGGGGTATTGGGATTACAAGGTCTGCTAAGGTAGCATCAGACTCAGCCCCCAAAAGAATTCTCAGAGTGGTCCGCGAGAAGACCTTATTGGTACATTATTTAAACTGTTATGTTTATTCATATTATGATCTGATCACTATGCTCAATATATCCCATATGCATGGGGGTATTGGGATAACGATACAAAAGGTCTGCTAAGGTAGTCCCTCTCTCACTCAGACTCAGCCCCCCAAAAGAATTCTCAGAGTGGTCCGCGAGAAGACCTTATTGGTACATTATTTAAACTGTTATGTTTATTCATATTATGATCTGATCACCATGCTCAATATATTCCATATGCATGGGGGCTTTGGGATAATGATACAAAAGGTTTGCTAGGGTAGACCCTCTCTCACGCAGACTAAGCCCCCCGCCGAATCAAACTCAGCCCCCCCGCCCAAATGAAAAGCCTGGCTACGGGCCTGCCTGCAACTGTATGATTTACTGGCACTGGTACCGGATTGCGATTGTGGATGGTGTGGTTTAAGCCACAGGTCCGCAGTTTGGGGGGCCTCCTGGAGTCAGCGCTGACATTTGATGCCCAGGTGTCGGCGGTAGCTGGAAGAGCCTTCGCACAGTTAAACCTCTTGTGCCAACAGCGACCATAACTCATGAAGTCTGACTTGACCATGGTGGTCCACACCTTGGTTGCCTCTAGACTGGATTACTGCAATGCACTCTACGTGGGGCTACCCTTGAAGACGGCCCGGAAACTTCAACTTGTCCAGTGATCAGCAGCCAGATTAATAACTGGGGAAAGTTACAGGGAGCGGTCAACCCCGCTGTTTAAAGACCTGCACTGGCTGCCATTTATTTTCCGGTCCCAATTCAAGGTACAGGTGATCACCTCTAAAGCCCTAAATGGTTCGGGGACCCACCTACCTTCGTGACCGGATCTCCCTCCATGAACTAACTCGAACCCTCTGCTCCTCAGGGGAGGCCCTCCTGTTGCCCCTGTCAGTCTCACAGACTCGTTTGGTGGGCACTAGGGAGAGAGCCTTCTCCTCTGTGGCCCCCCGACTTTGGAATTTCCTTTCGGGAGAGATTAGGAATGCCCCCTCACTGGAATCCTTTAAAAAACTACTGAAAACCTGGTTTCCCACCGGGCCTTTGGAGATTAGACTCCCCATATGGCCCCGTTTTGTCGAGAGGCCTCTTCCCCTATGTGATCCTTTATGTTTGACACTACTCCAGTTATCTCCCCCAAGTTTTTAAACATTTTATATGTACATGTGGCTTGCCCTATCGTTTCTGTTTTAGATTCACCTATGTTCTTGTGTTTTCAAAGATGTATTTCTTTTATTGTGTTTATTGCTTTTATTGTGTTTATTGTTTTCTGATGTTTTTGGATTTTTTTGGTGAAGTGTTGTTTGGGCACGGCCCCATGTAAGCCGCTTCGAGTCCCCTTTGGGGAGATGGATGTGGGTTATAAATAAAGTATTATTATTATTATTATCTTACTTCTCTGTAGACATATTTGGGTCTCCTGTATGTCCAATTAAAGCAGTGGTTCTTAACCTGTGGGCCACAGACCACCAGTGGGCCATGATTACGAAAATCTGGTCTGCGGGCCTCCTTCCTCTTGATTTTATTTTATTTCTGCTCCGTTGCGCTGCCATCTCCTCCTTCCCTGTCGCTGACCAGCCCTGACCCCTTGGATAGACCACATCAGCCGTAGATTATTAAATATGGTTTTCCGTGGGTGAGCAGATGGTGACAACTGGATGGCATATGTTCTGTATCAGAAACTAGAGCTGATGTCGTCTACCCAATGCAATTTTCTGAATGAGCACCCTAAATAACCAAACCAAATCTAAAGTTGACCAAAAACGGATTCGTAACCCTTTTTTGATACTAATCTTGGAGAGTGGTCCCTGGTCAAAGTGGTCCCTGGTCAAAAATAGGTTGAGAGCAACTGAATTAAAGAGAAAGCAGTTTATTTCTGACAAGTAATCATGAATATAATGTGTGAGCCAGTACCTGCAGAACAAACATACATGGGTTTGCTTATTCACGGTTTCACTTATTCAGTTATTCCCTTAGGCCGGGGCCTCCTGTGTCAGCTACACCCTCTTCTGTGTACCTCCAGTGTTCATCCCATTGCAAATAATAGAGTTTTGTAGTATCTTTCTTTTCACGTATCCCCACATGTGAGATAAGATTGAAAGGGTTATCTGGAGGTTTCTTTGCTAAAAGATGTTGATGATAACTGTAATGAGTAAATAGTTAGGAATTTAGGATTAGTGGGAGAAAGGGCATAAACCGGGATGGATTTAGAGCTAGAGATGGAAAAATCCATTGTCTCTGTTAGAACACACAGCCTACATTGCAGAAATGACAGCTGTTAAAATGAAAGTGTGCTTTCTAAAACGGATCCTACTGAAGATGTACCACCTGGAACTCCCTCATCCGTATGATATATCCTTTGCAGCAGTATTTCTCTACCTGCCTAATGCCACGGCCCCTTATTACAGTTCCTCATGTTGTGGTGACCCCCAACCATAACATTATTTTCGTTGCTACTTCGTAACTGTAATTTTGCTACTGTTATGAATCATAATGTAAATATCTGATATGCAGGATGTATTTTCATTCACTGGACCAAATTTGGCACAAATACCCGATACGCCCAAATTTGAATACTGGTGGGGTTGGAGGGGCATTGATTTTGTCATTTGGGAGTTGTAGTTGCTGGGATTTATAGTTCATCCACAATCAAAGCGCATTCTGAACTCCACCAATAATGGAATTGAACCAAACTTGGCACACAGAACTCCCATGACCAACACAAAATACTGGAAGGGTTTGATGGGCATTGACTTTGAGTTTTGGAGTTATAGTTCACCTACATCCAGAGAGCACTGTGGACTCAAACAATGATGGATCTGGATCAAACTTTGCATGGATACTTAATATGCCCAAATGTGAACACTGGTGGAGTTTGGAGGAAATAGGCCTTGACATATGGGGGTTGTAGTTGCTGGGATTTATTGTTCACCTACAATCAAAGAGCATTCTGAACTCCACCAATAATGGAATTGAACCAAATTTCTCACACAGAACCCCCACGACCAACAGAAGTTACTGTGTTTTCTGATTGTCTTTGGCGACCCCTCTGATGCCCCCTCGCAACCCCCCCCCCGGGGTCCCGGCTCTCAGGTTGAGAAATGCTGCTATACAGTCATATTTTAATTCTTTCTGAAAAATTATTGTAATTAGAAAGTGCAACGTTTGTTGGCATGAGGTTTTTTAATACCTGAGATGAGCTCTTAGAAGCATTTTGAGCAAAGGAAATTATATTATAATTATAATTATATGAAATTATATATTAATCCTTATATATAATTATGGTTTTATCTAAAATAAAACAAATATCTAAAGTCATTAAAACATTTGTTGAATCGTTTGAGTTTATATATGAGAGAATATAGTAAGGCGTCTTTGAATGACTATTGCTACCTCGATCCCCAAAATCTGGGGAGATGAAAGTGATACAGAATGTTGATGGCCTTTTTAAGTATGTGGCTAATTTATTGAAATAGTATCCCCTCCCTTCTATCCCCCCAAGATCCCAAAGGCACTGCTGGGTCATTTGGAGGCCCTCTGGCAATACATAGCACAGACTGGACAGATTGCTTGAAAATGCTGCTGAAGAGCTTGAATCCAATAATAGGAGCTGATCTGACATTTGGGGCATGTGACAGCTGGCCGTTTAAGGTGTGGGGAGAGATGCTAAAATCTGCTCAGATAATGGGCACTTCAAAGTCATTTTGCATCATGCAAATTGCATTAGAAACAAACACCAAGATGCTTTCCATGCTGCAAGTTCACAGGACAGTGGTTCCCAAACCTGAGATGGTAATGAACTTTAGCTGCTACAGCCCAGGATTCTGAGATCTGTAGTAGTAGTGGCTTTTCTTCGCAAACGAAGATTCAAATTCAGAAAGGACTCATCCTACGCTTTCTACAAGCGCGTTGGTGACTAAGAAGGCCAGTCCGAGATAGGCAACTCCGGTTGCAGAAAGCACAGCAGAAAGTCTCCTTGGGTCAGGCATGTACCCGGGGGGACTGGGGGGCTGAAGTCCCCCCCCAAATTCTCATGGTGGTCCACGAGAAGGCCTTACTGGTACATTATTTAAACTGTTATGTGTATTCATATCATTATCTGATCACCATGCTCAATGTATCCCATAAGCATGGGGGTATTGGGATAACAATACAAAAGGTTTGCTAGGGTAGACCCTCTCTCACCCAGACTCAGCCCCCCCCCGAATTAAACTCAGCCCCGAATCAAAATCCTGGGTACGGCCCTCCTTGGGTGATGTTGTTTCCAAGATGTGGTCCTTTCTGCATTGTCGTTTCTCTACGAGACTTGTTTGCCGTGTCTTCTCGAAAGAGGCCGCAGTGTTGTGGATAATGCGTCTCCATGCCTCCCGATGTGAGGCCAGGTTGGACCATTTTTGGTGATCAATCTAGCCAAGCCTGAGATGTTGTTTCAGGGAGTCCTTATATCTCTTTTTTGGGGCACCTCTTTTGCGCTGACCCATGGCGAGTTCACCCTAGAGTAGTATCTTTGGGAAGCGGTGGTCCTCCATCCTAGAGACGTGCCCTGCCCAGCGCAACTGTGTACTCAATAGCATGGCCTCAACACTGGTGAGATCTATAGTCCAGTGACATTTACTGTAGGACTGTGAGATTGGGAATCTATATCACAGAGCAGGGGTGTCAAACCCATTTTTATCAAGGGCCACATCAACTTTATGGTTGCCCCAAAGAGCCGCTGAATCTCTGGATGGAAAATCCGTGGATATAGAAGGCCAACTGTGATTTTGGTACCTAATAGTTGGCGCTCTTTAGTTTTTATCCAGATGGTATTGAACAACAGCTCCCATCACTTTAGATTTTGCCCCATGCAGACTGGAAATAGTGGGAATTGCAACCCAATAGCACTTGTGGCTCTGAGGTTGGGGAAAGATTAAAAGTCTGTCATCATTATACACAAACCTTAGATCTAAATTCAAACTCCACTATCCTGACTAAGGGCCCTTCCACACAGCCATATAACCCAGAGTATCGAAGCAGAAAAGCCACAATATCTGCTTTGAATATATGACAGTAGGGACTCAGATAACCCTGTTCAAAGCAGATATTATAGGATTTACAACGTCTGCTTTGAACGGATGTTATGGTTACATGGCTGCGTGGAAGGGCCCTGTATCCACACTGTCATATAAACCAGTTCAATGTAGATTTTATACAGCTGTGTGGAAGGGGCCTAAGACTGGATCTGCACTGGCCTATATCCCAATATCTGATCCCAGAATTTTTTGGCAGTGTAGACATATAATCCAGTTCAAACCAGATAATCTGGGATCAGATCTTGGGGCATATAGGGCATTATAGAACCAGTCAAACCAGACAAACTACGGACTTCCCATCAGCTCTAGTCATTATATGAAATGATGAGGAATACAGGAGTTGTAGTTCAGCATCTGGAGTGCCACAGAAAATGGCATGGAGAGCTGGATTCAGCCCATGGGCCTTGAGTTTGACACTTGTGTCATAGATGTTCCATAGGACCAATTGTTCACTCATGGGCCCTCCACAGGTTTTCTGGCTATATGTCCCATCATCCCAGATAATTGGCCGTACTGGCTGAAGCTCATGGGAATAGGCATCCAACCATATTTAAACAACTGCAGAGTCACAGCTACTTTAGCCCTAATATAATAATACTGTATTTCCATGACACATTTGCATGAAATGAATAATCTCAGAGTCTACAAACTGTTTCATATCTCACTCATCATATATTTGGGAACATCAGTTGTCGGAGTATGTACTTCATCTCAGCATGCATGCTCAGCACTTATGTGCTAATGAATCATCCCAGGTCTAACAAAAACTGCAATTTCATATCATTCAATATGATTTTCATATAGGCTTTAAAAAATAATTACATTGCATACTTAGTATGAATGTGTAACTAAGGATTCTGGTGGTGCGGTGGGTTAAACTGCTGAGCTGCTGAACTTGCTGATCGAAAGAATGCAGGTTCGAATCCAAGGAGCAGGGTAAGCTTCTGCTGTTAGGCCCAGCTTCTGCCAACCTAGCAGTTCGAAAACATGCAAATGTGAGTAGATGAATAGGTACTGCTCCAGCAGGAAGGTAACGGCACTCCATACAGTCATGCTAGCCACATGACCTTGGGGGCGTCTACAGTCAACGCCGACGCCTCGGCTTGGAAATGGAGATGGGCACCAATCCCCCAGAGTTGGTCACGACTGGACTTAATTTCAGGGGGAAACCTTTACTTTTACCTTATCTAGTGACTCTTCCACACAGCCATATAACCCAGAATATCTTCTTTGAACTGGGTTATCTGAGTCCACACTGCCACATATTCCAGTTCAAAGCAGAGAATATGGGATTTTATTCAGCTGTGTGGAAGGGTCCACAGTAACATCTTCTGACCCATCCTAATAGCCAATACCCAAATTGGTATTTTCAGCTGTGAACAGAGTGAACTTCCTTTGTGGAATATCTTGTCTACCCTAAAGGTCATCGCTATATCTACAGAAAGTTTTGCCTCAGTATTGTTATCTCCAGCAGTTTTTCCTTTGACAGTATGCTCTGAAACTAAGTATTTGAGGATGGCTGAGAATGGTCTTGGTTCCACTATATCAGTGGTTCCCAAACTGTGGTCCTCCAGATGTTTTGGACTTCACCTTCTAAGATTCATGACCATTGGCCATGTGACGAGGGATTTTGGAAGATGATACCCAAACACTTGGAGGGCCTAAGGCTTGGAAATCATTGCATTCCACCCTCATTCCACCAAGAAGTTACTGGATTAGGACCATCTAAACCTCATTTCAAGTGAATTAAAACTGAAGTAGAGCCAGAAGCGGATGAACACACTCGGCGGGGTAGGCGCCCGCTGAGAGCGCCAGATCTGCAGGGGCGCACCGCTGCCAGCTGTAAACTCTGCGTCCATGCCAGCTGGTAACTCCGGGAGGCGAAATTACCAGCCGACATGAAGGCAGAGTTTACAGCATGTGGAGCCTCCACGCATGCTGGAAATTCCACCTCCACACTGGCTGTTAACTCCGAGAGGCGGAGTTACCAGCCAGCATGGAGGCGGAGTTTACAGCATGCGGAACCTCCACACATGCTGGAAACTCTGCCTCAGCTCATGCGCATTTGGGCACGCGGGGGGGGGGGAATAATGCTTGCCTACCATTTGAAATTACCTAGGGCCGCCTCTGAGTAGAGCTTTGGAAGTGGTGGATCATCTGCCACAAAACTTTGGCTAGTTAGAATTGTTCTATAATTAAATTCTTTAGAAGAGGCATGTACATAATGTTTTAGAAGAGGCATGTCCCTTCTGTTTATAAGTAAAGGGAAATGCCTCTGCTGAAATGATAACAACTATCTGTGGTTCTTTTTATATGAAAGCAGACCCTCCAGCTGTTGATTTTTGTAAGACAGTCCCATTAATCTCTGCTATCTCACTTTTTTAATGCCTCATTTTTCCTGATTTTCCTTGTTCAGATTAATCCAATTACTATAAACCGAGTTCAACGTGTAAAAGTAGTTTTTCACACAATGAAATGAGAAAGAGGAGAGGAGTGCCGGAGACTTACCCTTCTCAGTAGAATCAGACAAAAGCAAACAACTGTAGCCTCCCTTAGTCTGTGTGTTCTCCTTTAATAGCGTTTGCCAATTTCACCACACCCTGATCTCCCTTGTCCACAGGTATCCTGCTGTAGTTTTCATCTGGGAAATGTTGGAGAGTATAAGAAAGTCTGTATGATGAGGTGCTTTGACATGTTGGACTATGACTTGGATGACTTGAGTTCAAATCCATGCTTTGGCTAAACAGTAATAGCATAATCTGACACAAAGGACTGTTATGATTACAAAGGAAGTAGAAAACAATCCAACTCTGTTGGGAAAAGATATAAAATTGGATTATACATTGGTGTGTTAAAATTATAAATATGTTTTAAAATTTGTTGCCTGATTAGTTAATAAAACTTTTTAAAGACTTTTATAAAAGGGAATAACAATACTATGAAACACAATTTTTGTTCCTGGGTTATAAATGTCATTTTCTAATTGGTTCTATCATATTTATTTATCACGTCATAAGCAAATTGAGAATATAGTCACAAAAAACAAAGTTTAAAACATGACATTATGATAAATTTCCTTTCACCAGAATCTGGCCACCCAAAGTGCCTCTGGTGTCGCTGTGAGAAGGTCTTCCATTTTGCATGTGGCAGGGCTCAGACTGCATTGTAGTCAGGGCTGGACTAAGGTGATTTAAAATGGTAAGCAAACATTATTTTGGTGTCCCTCGCTCTTCTCCACGAGGCCGGAGACTGAGGAGGAGGATTTGGCGGCTGGGGGCGGAGGCCTCGTGGAGCCGCAGTGGGCGGCTCTGGCCTGCTCGTGCTGCATTTGGTGCGGCGCAGGCAGGCCGCCTTCCACGGGGCCAGAGACTGAGAAGGGGCATTTGGTGGCCGATGCGCCCCTGAATATGTGGCGCCCCCCACGGGTGCGTAGTTCACGTAACGTAAGATCTAGCCCTGATTGTAGTATTTATTTATTTGTTTGTTAGATTTATTGGCCGCCACTCCCAGCTGGCTTGGGGCAGCTTACATCAAGTAGGTGGTCTGTGGTTCGCTCTTCTCCACACTCACATGTCGTGGACTCCACTTTGTAGCCCCATTTCTTAAGATTGGCTCTGCATCTCGTGGTGCCAGACCACAGTCTGTTCAGTGCCTTCCAAGTCGCCCTGTCTTCTTTGTGCCCAGGAGGGAGTTTCTCATCCATTCTCAGCCACTGATTGACATTCTAGGTTTTTGCTTTCCACTTTTGGACTCTCACTTGCTCAGGTGTTCCTGCAAGTATCTCTGTAGATCTTAGGAAGTTATTTCTTGATTTAAGATGTTGGCGTGCTGCTATCCGAACAAAGGATGGGCCTGAAATGTCAATGCCTTGGTCCTTTTATTACTGGCTGCTACTTCCCGATTGATATCAGGTAGTGCGATACCAGCTAAACCAGGGGTGCTCACACTTTTTCAGCATGGGAGCTACTGATTAAAAAACCAAGTCCCAAAGATCACCTACCCAGAAATGTAAAACGTATAACTATTTTCTTCTTTATTTATTTATATTTATTATTCATTTTTATGTACTGCTCCTTCCAGCAGGCTCGGGGCAGTTTACATAAAATGAAGTTATAAAACATCAACATTTCAATTTACTAACAACAATATAAAACAGAGCATAAAAATGCATCCAACCACCCCATTTCTCCCACACTGCCATATTACCACACATATTATCAGCCAGAAAGTAAGAAGAGAGGCTTTTGAACTGCAAGGCCATTTAATACTCAGCAAGGTAAACAAAGGGGCATGCAAAAATACATCCAACCACCCCATTTCTCCCACATTTCCATATTCCCCAACATATATTTCTCAAGGAACAAAGCAAGCAGAGAGGCTTTGGAGCTAAAAGGCCATTTTTAAACATTAAAAATAAACAAAGAGACATGCCACAGAACAATCAAGCACCCACCCCAAAATAAAAAGACCGACCTTTGAGATGCGATAAGGAAATGACCCCAAAGCGTCCTTCTCCTCCTCCGTCGTTGCTATTTCCATGCCGCCATCGTGCATGCGCCTCCAAGAGCTCACGAGAAGTCCGAGAGGCAGAAAGAGCGCTTCTGCGCATGCGCGCGGGGCCAGCCATGCATCGCGTCATCCAGGCCCGCCCCCTCTGGTCTCCTATGACTCTGAGTGGCTGGAGAAGGACGGAGGGAGGAGGAGGAATCCAAAAGAGGGGGCCCATTCTGCCTCTTGGACTCTGGAGCTTTTGGAGGCGGCGCGTGAGCAGGGAGCGGGGAGGAGCAACTATGGAGGACTTCTTTGCAGCGTGCAGGGGCGCGTGAAGAGGACCAACAGCAAAAATCCAGGTCAGGGACTTGAAGATCACCAGGATGAGGCCCGAAGATCACCCTGGTGATCCCGATCACCGTTCTGAGCACCCCTGAGCTAAACAGTATAATTTCTCTAGTGGTGTAGGGCGTAGACATCCAGTCATTAAGAGCCACATCCACTGTTTTAACATGGTGAGATGCATTCCACATTGGGCATGCGTACTCAGCAGCAAAGTAGCAAAGTGCAAGGGCAGATGTCTTCACTGCATCTGGTGGTGATCCCCAGGTTGTGCCAGTCAGCTTCTGTATGATATTATTTCTGGCACCCACTTTTTGCTTGATATTCAAACAGTTCCTCTTATGAGTCAGAGCATGGTCAGGAGTAACTCCCAGTTATTTGGGTGTGCTGCAATGCTCCAGTGGGATTCCTTCCCAGGTAATCCTCAAAACTCGAGATGCTTGCCTGTTCTTAAGATGGAAAGGACAAGTATATGTTTTAGATGGATTAGGAATCGGCTGGTTTTCCCTGTGATAGGCAGTAAGAGCACCTAAAGCTTTAGGCAGCTTCTGTTCAATCATTTCAAAGCTCCCTGCTGAGCAGTGATATTTCTATCATAAAAACATGGAAAAAGTTTATTAAATGGCAGATTGTGTTTTTGCGGTCTGAACAAAAGGTTAAAAATGGCACATTGAAAGGTTTTTAAAGGCAACCACAAAAATAACGTTTCTGGAGTATAACAACTACTTACAAAGTAAGTACAGCGGAATTAAACAGGAAATAACACTTTCAAACCAGAAACTGATTTTTTTCAGTTTTTGTTACATAGTGTATTTATTTATTATTTATTTCCTATACTTTTACCCCGCCCTTCTCACCCCCAAGGGGGGACTCAGGGCGGCCTCACAAAAGCATCATTGGATGCCAGCATCATAAAAACAATCAGCAATACAATTAAAAATATTTAAAACAGTAATTAAACTGTTAATTAAAACATGCCTGTTAAAATCAGAATCCAGAATCCAGTCCGGGTCAATTCATTGTCTTAAATCTTCTTTCATTTGCTGTTATTACTGGTTGAACGCTTGGTCCCATAGCCAGGTCTTAAGCTTCCTTCTGAAAGACAGGAGGGAGGTGGCCAATCTGATGTCTTTATTACTTTATTAAACAATGTGTATCCAAATCTTTTTTAAAAAATTGAAATGCTTTTCCTATTACTTCTTTGGATACTTTGTAATCCCCTAAAAATGTTTGTAACTTTTCTAGATATTCTGTATAAAAGGCCTCTCACGAGAATGACAAAGTATGGAAATGGAATGGCAAAAATAACCGAGCAAAAACTCTGCAACTAAGGCACAAATTGTGACGAGCCTATGCTGATAGTTCTTCAATTGTTAATTGTATTGCAAGGTTTTTTAGGTTTTTTAAAAAATAGCCTAGTGAAGAGGCCTTTCTCAGCAGGGGTCAGGAACCTATGGCTCGGGAGCCAGATGTGGCTCTTTTCATGATTGCATCTGGCTCTCCAGAGTAGCCCAGCCCTCAGTTTCCCAGCATGCAGCAGGGAGGAGTGACGCATTCTCCATTCTCCCTTTTCCTTCCTTCCTTCCTTCCTTCCTTCCTTCCTTCCTTCCTTCCTTCTTTCCTCTTCCTTCCTTTCTTCCTCTTCACCCTTTCCTTCTCCTTCTCTCCTTCCTTTTCCCCCCCTCCCTCTCTCCCCTTCTTTCCTCCATTCTCCCTCTTCCTTCCTTCCTCTTCCTTCCTTCCTCCCCTTCACCCTTTCATTCTCCTTCTCTCCTTCCTTTTCCCCCCTCTCTCCCCTTCCTCCATTCCCTTCCTTCCTTCCTCTTCCTTCCTTTCTTTCTCCCCTTCACCCTTTCCTTCTTTCCTTCCTTTTCCCTCCCTCTCTCCCCTTCCTTCTTTCCTCCATTCTTCCTCTTCATTCCTTCCTCTTCCTTCCTTCCTTTCTCCCCTTCACCCTTTCCTTCTCCTTCTCGCCTTCCTTTTCTCCCTCTCTCCCCTTCCTTCTTTCCTCCTTTCTCCCTCTTCCTTCCTTCCTCTTCTATTCTTTCCCCCAAGTCTTCCTTTTCTTCTCCTTCCTTTCTTTTCACTTCCCTCTCTCCCCTTCTTTCTTTTCTTCTTTTCCCTTCATTATTTTACTTTTTCCTCACTCCCTTTCCTTTCTTTTCTTTTCCCCACCCCTTCCTTTCCTCCCTTCCCATTTCCCTCTTTCTTTTCCCCTCCTTGTCTCTCCTGCTTTTCTTTTCTTCCTTTTCCATAGTCCATTCTTCTTTTCTTTCTTCCTCTCCCCCTCCCTCCTTTATTTCCTATTTATTTCTTTCCCCTTTCCTTCCACCTTCTCTTCCTTCCCAGAGTCCTGAGCATGCCTTTTGTAGAGCCAGGTCTGAAGTGTCCCATCATTCTTCCAGGGGAATCCTTTTCTCATAGTATGTATGTATAGACTCACATTTAGTTGAATTCAGTCTTAAAATATATTATACTAGCTGTACCCGGCACACGTTGCTGTGCCCTATTTAGGAGATGCGAGAAAGTCTGAGTATGTAAGGGTTGGAATTGATGTTACTTATGTTCTTTGTGGGGTCATGGCTGTGTCGTTGTGGGTTGTTCTGGTGGGTGGGATGTTGAAGTCCTGTGGAGTTGTTGGTGTGTGGTGTTCCTGGCGTTCTGCAGAGCTTGTGGATATACAATGTTTTTTGTCTTTCCGTCTGCTGTGTTGATGTAGAGGTTCTGTGGTTTCCCAACTCTGGAGCACTCTACGTAGAGTTGTCAGTGGGAGAAGCATTCTGTGTCAAGGTCTGTGCCACAGATTTGTAGTGTTTGTCCTTGATCCTTGTTTATGGTGATGGCAAAAGATAGTGTAGTGCAGTGTCTTTCTGTTCTGGCGTTTGTTCTGCCCTTTTTTGTGTGATGTATGTAGCGTTGCGAGTGTGTCGTCCGATGCTGTTCTTTTTAGGAGGCATGGCTTGTCTTTTGGGTCAGCTTATGCCTGTGTGGAAGGAAGGAATGGCATACAAATGGGTTGAGCAGTAGACACAAGGTTGTGTTATGTGCGTATTGTGTTGTGTGTAGGTATTACTTTTGTGTTATTCTGGGGGTATGTGTTTGTCAGTGCTGCCTGTGTCCCTGGTGCTCTATTTGTCTCCCTCCTAGATCTTGGCCATGGCAGTTTAACCCTCATCTGAAATCTCTCAGCATTCTAAGTGGCTTTGCCCACCATTACTATAGTAACTGATGTTGGCCAATGGGTTTTGCTGGCTGCCGCAGAGGATGCTGGGAAATGTAGTTTTATTTTTACTCGTGGTTTTAGGAGCCTTTTAGGTTTTGGGGGGAAAAGATTCTTTGCTACAAACGTACCTTGCTTGAGGCCTATTTCTGTTGGCAAGTTTTGTGTTTCTGCGTTGTAAGGTTTCTCTGTTTGAGGTAGTCTTCACATGACGACTCTTCCTTTATATAATAGATATATTATATGGCTCTCACTGAAATAAATTTCCAAATATTTTGCTTTCATGGCTGAGTCAAAAAGGTTCCCGACCCCTGTCTTAAAGGCTATCAGTTTCAGAAAAGCAATTCCAATATATTATATAAGAAAGCCTATGTAGCTTTGAGCCCTCTGTGTGGTTGAAAACAACATACAAAATTATGTTAGACATCCAAATAAAATATGAAAAATATTTATGACAGTCAAGACAGTGTATTTCTGTTGCATACTTTAGATTAGTTCCCTTCAATATTTCACACAGTGGTGCATTAGTGCATGACATGGCAAGAAATTCCAAAGATGAAATTGGTGGTATTTTTGTCCATGTCACTTTACAGGAAGCTCTTGCCCTCTTTGTTTTTGTTTTTGTTTTGGTATTTATGAACAACAATAAAAATCCCATGTAATAACTTTGATCAAGTTATTATTTACCATATGTGTCATTTCATATATTTCCCGATAGCTATTTCTGTTTTAAATTAGAAAAAAAGGAATCTCCTAATCTTTCCTCGTTTTGAAAAAAACGTTATGTATTATTTCCCAAGTTATCTTTTGCCTCTGTGTTTTTCAAAGTACTGATAACTGAATCACGCTTCTTTTTTCCTCCTTAATTGAAATTGGAGGCACATTCTGCTCTTCCACCCAGGAAGGTTTTCCATTAGCTTGTGCAAGAATAATTAGGGCTGAGGAAACAAAAAAAACCCTGAAAAGGTTCCATGCAGGGCTTTTTAACTACACTGAAAAGCCCATTGAACAATATTTATTTCAATGCCATTTCTTGCACTCAGTGTAGTCAAAGCATTGGTATGAAACCTGGAAAATAAAAGTCCTAGATCGCACCATGAAGTTTGATAAGTGAAGTGGGGGAAGCCAATGATTTTTATGTTAATCTTCCTTATAAGGTTGTTGCCAGAAAAAATAGAGGCCCAAACCCCTTATCATTTCACAGGTGAAAAGACAAATTTGATCCAGAGTGTAATTTTTTTATTAATAAGGAAGAACAGACAATCTGGAAGATGCTGCAGCAATGTCTTGTTGAAGGCTTTCATGGCTGGAATCAGTGTGTTGTTGTAAGTTTTTCGGGCTGTATGGCCATGTTCTAGAAGCATTCTCTCCTGACGTTTCACCTGCATCTATGGCAGGCATCCTCAGAGGTTGTGAGGATGCCTGCCATAGATGTAGGTGAAACGTCAGGAGAGGATGCTTCTAGAACATGGCCATACAGCCCGAAAAACCTACAACAACCTGATGCTGCAGCAGTTTGCTTTCGGGGGGAAAGCAAGACTCTGTTCCCTCCTGTAAGGACTCTCGATATTACACTTTCAACTGTGGCCAGGTAGTTTTCTTCAATCCACCCTTGCCACCAATTTATATAAATACTTCTTTTAATCCCTCTTGCTGCCCCCATATAATGTAATAAGTATTCACGCAGGTCAGCTTTCCCACTGACCTTTCAATTTCTGTGTCAGGGCAGGGTATTACTCTAACCCAAACTCCCACTGACACTATTTGTTAACTTTCGCTGCCACCATTCAATATACTTGGCTACCCACTAGGAAGAAGTTGTTTTTGAGACTTGTGGGTGAAGGAACTACACGGGGAGATATCTTTGTTAAAGAACTGTAAAGTTTATTCAAACAGTGTTCTAAGCGTGGAGGTTTCAGAGTTCAAAGCTCAGGTGGTTACAGTATCTTCTTAGAGGCACGTATCTTAAGGTTACAATACACTAACTATGGAGATACAACTTGATACTATATAGCTGCACTCCCAGAACTGATAGCTCAGCAGTCTTTACACTAACTGCTTTTCCTTAAACCCAACTGCTTTCCTAGCAGTTCAAACACAGCTTTTCTTCTACTCTCTCTCAAAGTAGTCAGTCTTTTTTTTAAAAAAAAACAACCCGCTGACAGCTGGCTAAAACGAACTCTCTAATCCTCCACACACCCTCTCTCCTTCAACTTTCGCTGTCAACTCCCAACTGCAAAAGTTTGAATTCGAAGATTCTAAGGCCAGTTGCAGGCTCCGCCTCCTGTTTCCATGGTAACGGAAACCCCTTGGAGGTTCTGCACACTAATATCTCTGTTAACCCTTTAGGGTTTGCCAAGTTTTTACCCCTTCAATACACACACACACACACACACCATATTTAAAACATGTAATAAAGAAATATGATTTCACCACACCTCCTCTCCACCTCCCACTGCATTTGCATCCATTTGGCAGCCATTGCTGGAAAGTGGAAGGAGGAAAGAGAAATTGGGACGTTTTAAAAGAAGCTGGGGAAAGTGGGATGGCAGAGGATTTATTTCAGGCATGGACAAACTAAGGTCCAGATGCAGCCCCCTGAGCGCTTCCCTCAGGCCCTCCTCATTTACCCTGTATTTTTGGCATAAGGACACAACCACCACCAGCAGCTGAGAGCCCTCTGGAGCACTCTCAGCCACCACTTTTCTCTCCCACCTCTTGGCATAAGGACGGTCCAAGCAGCCCTATTCGTATGCCAAGAGGACAGCTCAAAAAAGGCACGTGGTGACTGAGAGCCCTCCAAAGCACTCTCAGCTACTGCCTGTCTCGCCTTCCTTTTGGCATAATGTAAGGACAGCCTGGGGATTGGAAGAGGAGTATTGGGGCAATTACCACATGTCCCGTCTTCCTCCCGGTATAAGCATGGGACAAGCAGCCCCGTCCTTATCCTGTGAGGACAACCTGAGGATGGTCCAGGCCCTGCCCTACACCCTCTCCTGGGCCCTAGCCCACACGAGTCTGCCTCATCCAGTGTGTAAACAGACCCCCTCCCTCCTAGACCTGCCCTCCCAGCTGGGCCCACAATGCATACCCAAGGCAAAAAATGTTTGCCCATGCCTGATTTATTGGCACTATCCCTGCCAAATCAGGGCAGTTGGAGGTTGTGGATGAGGAGAAATTTAATATAAGGTGCCATGACTTCCTTGGATGAAAAAAGTGGGACTTTGTATGCGGACCGAATTTGGACATTTTTTAATCTTGGCAATCTGGTTTATATGTATTTATATATATTTATTTTACTTGTACTTTAATCTTTTATTGTTTTTATGATGTTTTAAATTGTAATTTGGCATTGTATCCTTGCTGTTAAGCGGCCTGAGTCCCTCTGCGGAGGTAGAGAAGATCGGTATAGAAAAGTTTTAAATAAATAAATAAATAAATAAATTCACTGAGTTGCTAATATTTGCATTGCCCGTGACTACAGCTATTGTATTGGTGCTCTCATAACAATAGGACAGTAACAACAAGAGCTTCTTTTTATTCTTCCTGTTTTGGTTTCATTAGATTTACAGAGCAAGTTAGTGAGAATCTAAAAGAAATGAGGTGATTTCACCTTTGTCGCGAGTGCGCTTGGTGGGGACAAGGGACAGAGCCTTCTCAGTTGTGGCCCCTTGCCTGTGGAACTCGCTCCGCAGCGAAATCAGGTCAACTTCCTCCCTCCTTTCCTTTAGGAAAAAACTAAAGACGTGACTATGGGACCAGTAGGACAACAGGCGGTCAGTAAAAATGTTGACAAGATATAGAAATGGATTGTGGACTGGCTTAATTGGTGACTTTAGAGCTTGGATTATTTGCACTTTTAAATGGTTTTTAATCTGTTGAATGTTGTTATTTATTATCTAACTTAGTTTTTTATTGATTGTACTGTGGGGCATCGAATTGCTGCCGATGTAAGCCTCCCTGAGCCCCCCTTCGGGGGTAGAGAAGGGCAGGGTACAAATCCCCTAAATAAAATAAATAAATAAATAAATAATAATACAGCAGTGTTGATATGTTTTCATTTATCTATGAGACCTTGTGTACTACCCCCTTAAAAGGCCCAGTTCCCCAGTATTTTAGGGGTATTCAATATCTGTCAATCACTATACTGCAATAGGAGGCTTTTAAAATGAAGACCCAGCGTGTATCAACACTGTAGAATTAATCCAGTTTGATGCCACTTTAACAGCCATGGCTCAATGCTTTGAAATATTGGGGTTTGTGACTTGGTGAGGCATCACCAAAGTTAGACTTAATAAATCCATGGCTGCATCCACGCAGCCCTATATTCCAGGATCTGCTTCCAGATTATCTTCTTATCCCAGATTATCTGGTAGTGTACAGTCATATAATCCAGTTCAAAGCATATAATCTGGGATCCGCTTTTGGGATATAAGGCAGTGTAGATCCAGTCTGTATCTCTCAGGATTCTATACCATAGAGCCATGGCAAAAATATAGTGTTCAGTTGTATTAATTCTGCAGTGTAGATGCGGCCATAATGATGTTAAAATCTTTGTCTCCATTTTCTTCTCTAAACTCTAGTTAGAACTATTTTCTGATTCTTGTTGGATATCCAGTTGCAACATGCTGCGTTTGTATGCATTGGAGAGAGATATAGACATTTGTGCATATTTTGTAATGCACGTACATACTTTTTTATTGCATTCATGATTTGGATAAATTTCTTATAAAATCAAGGTATCTCTTATCTATTTTTAACCGTAAAATGTGGGTTTCGGGGTGAGCCAACACAACAAGTGCTTTCCCTTGGTTTTTAAAGGAGTAGAAGAAGGAGTGTAAACTTTCATTGCTGCCGTGCCATGGGACTAACATATCAGCGGTATTTATTCAGACACAAATTCCAACGTTTCAAGTGAGATTTTATAGAGTGGGTTGAGAACTGTGTAGACTTCTGGGTGTTGTTAAAATTTCAGCCTTCGCTCTCAATGGCTATGATAGTTCAGGATGCTAGGAGCTGCAATTCATCAATGCCGAATGGCCACTTTACTGTAGCACAAAATTGGGAATAGGGGTCTCATTGCAGAATAGTCTGGAATGGATGCCTTTTAAAGCTGTTGTTCCCAACTGTCTTATTACGTACGAATGTCCGCTCTTTTTCAAGTTTCCCCAAGTTGTATTTTTGAAAGATGGCATGAACCTACAATTGTTGACAATTGTTAAAATGACAGCTTTTAACCAACAAAGCAACATTTCCTGGACATTTTATTTGTTTTAGTCTGACTATTTATTTAATCAACTACACACAAGGACAAGAATTATTTGTGCTCTATATACAAAAAGAACCGTTGCAATTTATAGTCATAACATATTTCATTGATAAGTTTATGAAGTATGTAACATATTATAGTACATACAAAGAATTGTTCAAATAAAGTGTGAAAATACTTAGCATCTAGGAGTCTGGCACCAGGCCCGGATTAACCCCTTTTGGCCCCCTAGGCCACACTTTGGAATTATGCCCCCAAACCAACCTCTACCGCCCCCGCCCCCACTTTCCTTCTTTCCGCCTGCCTCTCCTTACTCACCGAGGGGCGGGATGCCTCCCAGCGGACGCATGCGGGCCCGGCTCCCGCCTTCGGTGCAGCAGTTGCCCAGGATGCTGAGGGCGGGGTCGAGGGTGCGGCGGGGCCTGAGGGCGGCAGCCAGGACCCTCAGCAGTGGGGCCAGCCCCCTGCTCTCCCGGAAGCGGGTGATGCCGCCAGCCTCCTTGATGTGCTGCGTGCGGAGGGCCAGCAAGGCCTCGCCCAGGCCCGGCTCGGCGCTCTTGTCCAGCTGGGCCAGGCAGGAGCCCAGGGAGCCACTCCCAGGCCCCTTCCCAGCCCCTGGGCCTTTTGGAGCTGGCACCCAGGAACATTGGGGAAGGAGGCAGAGGCGCTCAAACCCTTTTGCCACACGCGCATGCCCAGCAGTGGCCTCGGGGACGGGGCTTCCCTCCACCTCCTCCTCCTCCTCGCCACGCCCTCCTTTTTTGAGTCAGGCAATGAGTCAGGAGGATGAAGCAGAGGGAAGCCCCGCCCCCGGGGCCGCTGCCGGGCATGCGCGTGCGGCAGGAGGGCACGAGCGCCTCTGCCTCCTCCGCCATGTTCCTGGGTGCTGCACATGCTCAGCAGTGGCCCCAGGGGCTTCCCTTCCTCCTCCTCGTGCCCTCCTTCCTTGACAAGGGGGCGGGGACGATGGCGAGGGGGGCGCCATTCCCTCCTCCCCCACCCCCTCGCAGCGCTCTCCCCCGCCCTCCCCCGAGAGAGAGAAAGAGAGAGAGAGAGAAAGAGAGGGTGTCATCATGCCGCGCGTTGCGGTTTTTTATCAACTTTTTTTTGCTCAGTGAATTGCGCCCCCCTCGGCTTACGCCCCTAGGCCATGGCCTAGGGTGGCCTTATGGATAATCCGGGCCTGTCTGGCGTATCTGGAAGTCCGCAAAGGGAAAAAATAGTTCATTGTCTATATCAGTGTTTCTCAACCTGGGGGTCGGGACCCCTCGGGGGGTCGTGAGTGGATGTCAGAGGGGTCACCAATTACTATCAGAAAACATAGTATTTTTGTTGTTCATGGTGGTTCTGTGTGGGAAGTTTGACCCAATTCTGTCATTGGTGGGGTTCAGAGTGCTCTTTGATTGTAGGTGAACTATAAATCCCAGCAATTAGAACTCCCAATTGTCAATGTCTATTTTCCCCAAATTCCACCAGTGTTCACATTTGGGCATATTTAATATTCGTGCCAAGTTTGGTCCAGATCCATCATTGTTTGAGTCCACAGAGCTCTCTGTAAGTAGGTGAACTACAACTCCAAAAACTCAAGGTCAATGCCTACTACACCCTTCCAATATTTTCTGTTGGTCATGTGTGCCTAGATTGCTTCAATTCCCCCATTGGTGGAGTTCAGAATGCTCTCTGATTGTAGGTGAACTATAACTCACAGCAACTACAACTCCCAAATGACAATATCACACCCCCCCACACACACACCTCGGTAGTATTCAAATTTGGGTGTATTGGGTATTTGTGCCAAATTTGGTCCAGAATATACATCCTGCGTATGAGATATTTACATTACGATTCATAACAGTAGCAAAATTACAGTTATGAAGTAGCAACAAAAATAATGTTATGGTTGGGGGTCACCACCACATGAGGAACTGTATTAGGGGTCGCGGCATTCGGAAGGTTGAGAAACACTGGTCTATATAGTCCGGATTAAATGTCCTTGAGGGTTAAATCCATCGAATGTTTGAAGTAAATGTATATAAGCGGATTTCCAATAGGGGATTCTAATCCAAAGTTTGACATCTGTGAAATGGCATCAGAAACTCCAAAACTCCGTGCTGTATTTGTGCAAGTTGCTTTATAAGCCAAAGTTGTACAGTAGTTCCGTGTGGACGTCTGACGGTATTATATGGAGCTCAACCGTTTCGCAGGGAGTTCCAAAGCTTCCTCAGAGGCAATCCATGGGATTATAGAACTCAATATTACAAATTGCAGGCATGAGTTTATCATAGCATTTCATACAGTTTGAATCATAGAGAGTTGCAGGCTCTATTGACATCTGTTTTACAACTTGTTAATTGTCCTAGGAAGGGCAGTCATGAGGGAATAGAGACACATGCTGTTTTACTCTCAATGGTTTAAGAGCATTTCGGTAATTCGGCACAAATATCATATGGTATTCTAAGGAAGGGTCACCAACAGCCAATTGTGGCCCCATCTACACTGCCAAATAAAATCCAGATTATTTGCTTTCAATTGGATTATATGGCACATATGTCCTTCAACCATGAATTAAACCTGTGTGAGTGCTGCTTCCTAGCATTTGCCACCTGAACCAATAGCTTCAGGCTACCTACCTAATGGCAAGGCTGTCCTTGGGTAGGAGAGAGGAAAACCCAGTGCATGTTGATGTTGTATCCATCATCGTTTTAATGCAGCTTGTTAAGAGAAAGAAATGAAAAGGCAATACAGGCTGGGAAATGCTCCAGTTTTCTCTTTATTTATTTTTGGCTATAAGTAATATTTTTAGCATTGAAAAACACTCTGCTTATTGAAAGTGCTGTATAACAGATTTAATATGGAGTTTACTGAATACCCCAAAGGCACCAGATCCCATCTGATCTTGGAAACTAAGCACTGATTAGTATTGGTTTCAAGACCACCAACAAATAGTAGGTGCTGTAGGCGATATTTCAGAAAAAGGAAATGGTAAAACCATGTCTGAGTTTTCCTTGCCTAAAAAGTGAATAAAATTCATGGAGTGTCCATAAGTCAAAGGCAACTTGATGTCGCACGCACACACACACAGAAAAGCCGTATTCAGTAGACTTTCATTAAACTGGCACCCAATTGGACTGAATAAATGCAGCTTCTACTGTATTTGCTTGAGAATTACTATTAAAATAGGTGTAATAAAAAGGTAAATGTAAATGTTTCCCCTTACATTAAGTCTAAGTGTTTCTGACTCTGGGTGTTGGTGCTCATCTCCACTTCTAAGCTGAAGAGCCAGTGTTGTCCGTAGACACCTCCAAGGTCATGTGGCCAGCACGACTGCATGGCGCTCCCTTACCTTCCTGCTGGAGTGGTACCTATTGATCTATTCACATTTGCATGTTTTTTGTTTTTAATAAATTTGTTTTATAGTGTATATAAGAAACAGAACAGATAGACAAAAGAAAAAAAGAAATGTCCATGTTTTCAAACTGCTAGGTGGGCAGAAGCTGGGCAAAACAGTGGGAGCTTACCCAGCTCCCCGGATTCAAACTGCCAAACCTTTAGGCCAGCTAGTTCAGCAGCTCAGCGGCTTAACCCTCTGTGCCACCAGGGGCCCCAGACGTAATAATATAATTGACTTGATATTAATATTGAAATGCAATAATTTAAATTAAATGAGGACAAATTTACTTACATGTAAATGGTTACTGTTTTACAAAAACAGTTTTCTGAATACAGTATGCAGTTTTAGAGTTTTATTTGCAGGTTGAGATTTTTGGTTACCTGGGAATCTACCAAACTGAGTCCCCATCTATACTGCCATATAAAATCCAGAATATCTTTTTTGAACTGGATTATATGTCAGTGTAGACTCGCATAATCCAGTTCAAAACAGATGATTTGGATTATCTGATGTATGCAGTGTAGAAGGGGCGTGAGAGGTAAATAAATCTAAGAATATACTTATAATTCTGAAATGTTTATATCTCAAACTAATTTTGTGATGAAATAAAAGTTTTATTATGAAATGGCCATTGCACATAAAGATGACAACATCTGGAAACTTCATTTTTTGAGATGTGCCATTTTTTAAAAACATGGTACTGTTGATTTTGATTTTTCGACCACTCCTTTCAATATTAAATACCAAGGGAAACATGAAATCAATAACATAATTATCATTTGTGTACTCAATTGATTGATGAAACAAATATAGAACTTGTTTTGTTGTTCAGGGCCTGGATGGTAGTTGTCTTTCCATTGGTGGTTAATGCCTCCCTTCGGGAAGGCAATATTCCAGCCAGCTTAAAACAAGCTGTTATAAAACCGCTGTTGAAAAAGCCATCGTTGGACCCCACTCAATTTGTCAACTATTGGCCAGTGTCCAATCTCCCCTATTTGAGCAAAGTCCTGGAATGTGTGGTTGCCTCGCAACTCCAGGAATTCTTGATAGACACTGATTATCTAGATCTGGCGCAATCTGGCTTTAGACCGGGACATGGTACTGAGACAGCCTTGGTTGCCTCAGTGGATGATCTACGCCGGGAGCTAGATGGGGGAGTGTGTCCCTGTTGGTTCTGCTGGAACTCTCATCGGCCTTCGATTCGTCGACCACGGTATCCTTCTGGGACGCCTCGCAGGAATGGGCCTTGGAGGTACTGCCTTGCAGTGGCTCCACTCCTTCCTTGAGGGTCGCTCCCAGAAGGTGTTGCTAGGGGACTCCTGCTCGACTCCGCGGCCATTGTACTGTGGGGTCCTGCAAGGCTCAATATATTGTCCCCTATGTTATTTAACATATACATGAAGCTGGTGGGGGAGGTTAACTGGAGTTTCGGGGTGTGGTGTCATCTATATGCAGATGGTGTCCAACTCTGTCACTCCTTTCCACCTGCTACTAAGGAGGCTGTTCAAGTCCTGAACCGGTGCTTGGCCGCTGTAACGGACTAGATGAGGGTGAACAAATTGAAACTAAAACCAGACAAGACAGAGGTACTCCTGGTCAGTCTCAAGGCCGAACAGGGCATAGGGTTACAGCCTGTACTTGATGGGGTTACACTCCCCCTGAAGGCGCAGGTTTGCAGTTTGGGAGCAATCCTGGACTCATCGCTGAACCTGGAACCCCAGGTCTCGGCGGTGGCCGGGAGAGCTTTTGCACAGTTAAAGCTTGTGCGCCAGCTGTGCCCGTACCTTAGGAAGTCTGGCTTGGCCATGGTAGTCCATGCTCTGGTTATGTCCCGTATAGACTACTGCAACGCTCTCTACGTGGGGTTGCCTCTGAAGACTGCTCGGAAATTGCAATTAGTCCAATGTTTGGCAGCCAGATTACTACCAGGAGTGGGGTACAGGGAGCATACAACTCCCTTGTCGCGCAAGCTCCACTGGTTTCCAATTAGCTTCTGAGCACAATTCAAAGTGCTGGTTTTAACCTACCAAACCCAATACGGTTCCGGTCCAGTTTACCTGTCCGAACGGATTCTCCCCTATGAACCATCAAGGACATTAAGATCCTCCGGAGAGGCCCTGCTCTCGGTCCTGCCATCTTTGCAAGCGCGTCTGGTGGGAACGAGTGACAGGGCCTTCTCCGTGGTGGCCCCTCAGCTATGGAACTCTCTCCCAAGCGATTTTAGACCTGCCCCCTCCCTTTTGCCCTTCAGGAGGCTGGTGAAGACCTGGCTTTGGAACGAAGCATTCCTAGAAGAAGGCTGAGATTGGTTATAGTTGAAATGAGTGACCACGTTTATAGATCGAGTTGAATTTGTTTTTAGTGGCGATTTGGTTTTTATGTATTTTACTTTTTATGTCTTTTAATCTGTTGTTGTAAAATGTTTTAAATTGAATCTTGCTGTAAGCCGGTCTGAGTCCCTCTGTGGAGGTGAGTAGGTCGGGGTATAAAAGGTATAAATAAATAAATAAATAAATAAATAAATAAATAGTCTTTTAAAATAGTTTTTTAAAAGGATGCATTCATTTGTTTAAGAATATTGTTGTTGGTTTTTTGTTTGGTTTTTTTTTAGCAGCTTGGCATAAAAAAAGAAGGACACAACTCATTGAAATTCTCCCTAAGTGTCCCTTTTTCAAGAGGAGTTGACATTGGTGTGATTTGTTTCTTTCTCTGGTTTGCCAACAAGTTCTGGTCTGGAAACACTCTCTTGTGGTGAATTCATTCTCCTTAGAGATAATGCAAAGTATTACTTCGCTGCAGCCAAGTACAAGTGGTAAAGACAGCAACTTGCAGAATAGTTTTGTGTTTGTTAGGGAGAGGTAGCAATGAGATATCATACCTCCAGTGCAAAACAGCAAAATGCTATTGGGAGGTGCTTTGCCTGAGGCATCAGAAGGTCTTATGTCAGCCATGGCAGTGACGGCTTCATTTCTGCAGCACTCTTCCTTCTTTGACAGGTGCCATTCAAAGAACGTCCCTTAAATAAAAGGGAAATAAAGCAAACTAAAGATGACTGAATTCCTGAGTTCAATGTAATAGAAAGTTTTAAAAGATTAAAACAGAGCAGGGGTAGGGAACCTTTTTGACTCAAAGAGCCATGAAAGCAAAATATTTGGAAATTTATTTCAGCGAGAGCCATATATAATATATATAATATATATTTGTAGCACTCAGCTATTGCAGTCCAGTCCAAACTGCGTTAATTCCCCAGTGCAGACACCACCTCCTTCCTCAGGACTTGGAGTAGGCCTTTCCCAACGCATTGTGGCCTTGACCCCATTGTGGGCCCCGCGGAATTCCAGCTCCCATTCGCCTCCGCCCGCTCTCTTCCCGCCAAAGCCGCCCATGGCCATTAATTACCTGGCAATCCCAGCCACCATGCTAGACCCAGAAGCGCCTTGACCTCCTGCCTCCTCTGCCTCTGCACCAATGAAAACACAACAATCCAGGAGGGAGGCGGGGCTCACAGGACTTTGACCAATAGGAGGCTGCGCGCACAGGTAGGAGGTGGAGAACGCATGGGCAAGACAGAAGCCGACCAAATTGGGGAAGAGGCGAGGGGGGGGGAGGCAGGGGAATGTGTGCCACGCTATTTACACTCCATCAGGAAACACGGCTTGTCACCTTTAGTTCTGGATCAGTGACAGGCTCATGTGAACTCCGTTCCTCTCTGGCTTCCCACGGAGCCTGGGAGCCAGATGCAATCATCACAAGAGCCACACCTGGCTTGCGAGCCATAGGTTTCCGACCCCTGAAACAGAGGAACAAATTATTGCAGTTTGGCAGTACTTTAACTATGGAATCAGGGAAGTTGTCATTTTACTTAGTATGTTGCCTTCTCTGCCAAAGAGTGAGGGTGTCTCATCAAACTGCAAATCTCAGCATTCCATGGCATTGAACTAAGCGTATTGATTTGCATTCATTCTCCAGCATTCATTTGCCGCGCATGCGCCGGCCGTCTTGGGTACGGGGGATGCTGGGAAATGTAGTCCCCCCACAGTTTTCCGATTTTTAAGTGATTTTCTTTGTGTTTTTAAAATGTTTTGAGTGTTGGTCACACCTTGTACAGTTTGGGGTTTGGTGGCCAAATTGGATGTTTCTGCATTCAGAGGTTTTGTTGTTTTTAAGCCTATAATAATGACATGAAGATTTTTATATATATATATATATATATATATATATATGCTGTATATAGATTTACTTTATGATTTATGGTGTTGCAATTTGTCCGGCGGATTTTATCGAGATGTTTTGAATTCAAATAAAATCATTCAAATGCATGCAGTAATACGTTAAAAAACCCAAAGAAACTGCATTCCCTCCTAATTTGAATAAAAAACAAAACAGCATAAGTTTTAAACAATGAAGAACATTCCAAAAGCATTCAAACACTGCGAAAACCACTATTTATAGTTTAAAACTCCCAATTAAAGCGATGTGTCTGAAGTCCTTTCCAAAAACTGAGAGAGGGCAACAAACTTGCCCTGAAGGAAGAGCATTCCAGGGAGCAGGAACAATGCTGGAGAAAGCCAATTCTTCGTGATCAACAAAGAGAACGCTGGAAACAGGGATGTTCTCAAAAGAACCTCTTCTGTAAATTTTTATAATTGGACAAGTGTTTGGTTTGGTGTGTTATCCTGTTTGCTATCTCTAATAGCTGTTTTAAACTTTATATGTCAAAAAGTGGGATTAGTAAATAAAGAAATAATAACACCATGTAACACATTTTTTGTTCCTGGGTTATAAATGTCATTTCCTAATTGGTTTTATCATAAAAACCTTGCCTTGCAAAAACATCGTTTTGGCAAGACATCCTGCATCACATTTTGCTATAGTTTTTCAATAAATATCTCATAGAGTCTCAGTCGATTCAACATTGTTTGTGTAAGCCACAAAAGCAAAGTTTCTGGAGGATAATAACTACTTTAAAAGTAAGTACCACATAATTAAACAGGAAATAACACTTTCAAACCAGGAAAAGATCTTTTTTTCAAATTTTGTTACATAGAGTTGCACAGAAAAGCAGTTGTGCTACTGTTTTCCAAGATGATTTGTTCTGCGTTGATACTTTAATTGTATGGACGCTTCTTATGGATAATCCACGTTATTTAGTACACCACTGAGCTTTGAAAAAGCCCTGGGGGGCGAAACGGACGGACCCACTGACACTATGTTCCGCTGGCTCCAGATTTACTACATTAGTTGTTTATATGCATGGTCTCTTAATAATACTCGTATCAAACACAAAGGAATAAATCTACTCTATGTTCCATATCTCTAAACACAACAAGGCATGAATGTATATAAAGAGCAATATACTCACAAATTGTTACATATGAAATATATATCTTTTATCTATGCAAACATCACCAAGCATATAATATTAGGGAGTGCATTCCTTTCCACCGATATCCAGCACATAAAGAGTTCAACACATAAAGAGTTCAACACATGAAGAGTTCAACACATATAGAGTTCAACACAAAAAGCGTTCAACACATAAAGAGTTCATACTCACTCTACTACTGGGCGTGTTTAGTATAATCCGCCATGAGCAGTCAATGCCAGTCCCGGTTAGGTCACCACAATTAGAGGAATAGTCGTAGCCAATATATGGGAAGAAGTGACGGTGTCCTAATGCTCCTCAAATGAGGCACTTGTAAGATCCAAAGTAGGTACGTAACGTGCTATTGTGAACTCAGTCACGCCGAGCGGTAGAGTTGGTCCCGGTGTGGTAAACCCAGACCTAGGAGGTGGATGCGGCCCCTTGGGCTCTTTTCTCAGCCTCTCCCTCTCTCTCGCCATCTTATCCTTTCTTCCTTTCCTTCCTTCCTTACCTCTTTCTTCCTCCCTCCTTCCTTCCCTTCCATCCTTCCTTCCCTTTCCTCCCTACATCCCACTCCCCCCCTTCCTTCCTTCCTTCCTTCCTTCCTTCCTTCCTTCCTTCCTTCCTTCCTTCCTTCCTTCCTTCCTTCTCCCTCTCTCCCTCCATTCCCTTCCACACTGCCTTCCTTCTCTTTTTCCTTCCTCCTTTCCTCCTGAGGGATGTTTAGCTGGGGGAAGAGAAAGTATAGAGGGAACATGAGTGTTTCAAGATTTCAAAGGGTGTCCCATTGAGGAGGAGGAAGAAAATGGACTTTCTGCTGCTCTAGAGCCCAGGGCACAAGGGAGCAATGGCAGGGAAAGAGATTCAACTAAAAGATTAGGAAGTCCTTCTTGAGAGTAAGAGCTGTTGGAGAGTGGCCTAGGCTGCCTGGGAGTGTGGTAGAGTCTCCTTCTCTGGAGGCTTTTCCGCAGAGGCTGTCTATTGGGAGTGCTTTGATGGTGCCTTCTTACATGGCAGGGGGTTGGGCTAGATGGCCCTCGGGGGTCTCTTCCAGCTCTAGGATTCTATATCAGGAAATATGGAGTCCAATGTGTACACTTTCCCTCTCCTATCCACCATCTCATCCTGACCAAGGCTAACCCTTTTGTGATCCAAGCGTTTTTCATCTTTTCTTCACTTTCTGCCTCCAAAAGAGAAGAGGAGGGGGAGGAAAGGGCAGGGCAGGGAGGGGACTTGGGGAGAAACCTCTCCCTCCCAACCAGCCCACCCCATTCCGGCTTGCCATGCAGCCCCCAAGTCAGAAAGTTTGTCCATGCCTTGTCTAGATCAGGGCTGTCCAACTTCTACCGGCCCAGGGGCCTGAATTCCGGTAACTGATGACCTGGGGGGCCGTAGGGTCTGCCCCGGCCCGGCTCCGCCCCCTCCCCACCCCGGCTCCGCCCTCTCCCCCAGCGCCCTCTCCCCTCTCCCCTTATTTTTATTTAATATTAAATATATTTAATTCCATCCTCCCTTCTCCCCTTATTTTAATGTATCCCATCTCCCCTTATTTCATCTTTTAATATATTTAATTTTATATTTAATACATGGGGAGATGGGGAGGAGGAGCCCCCTGAGGAATGAGGAGCCTCGAGAGAGCGACCGACTGAGTCGAGCCTCCTGCCTCAGCGATCCGAAGAGCCTACCTTTTCCAAACGCGCAGGATCCAGGCAAGAGGGCAAGAGGACCCAGTGGGCATTGGTGTTTGATGCACATCATGGGAGGCACAGTTCCATCCACATCATGAGAGGGACAGGATCAGTGCCGTTGTGCATTTGTCCCATTGTACACCCATCCCATTGTGCAATGTTCCTTTTGCTGGCTCTGCTATGTAGTAATCTTACAACAGCCTTCTATTCGATATAGATGTTACAAAACTTTCCAAGTCGAATTCCTGCATATGCAAGTATACAGGATTCTGGTCATACTTTCTCTCAATATTGCTGTAACCAAGATCTAGAAAACATTTGCTAAGGAAATTGCCTTTTTTTGGTAAAGAAGGGAGGGATACAGCTCCAACCCTTCCTTGGCCCTGCACGCTGCCTTGGGATGCTAGGACTTGTGGTGGGGGAAAAACAATTTCCCTTATCTTTGGATCTTCCTACCAAAGTGTGCTTCAGGCAGAACATAGTATGAATCTTAGCAGTGTGTTAAGTGCAGGACCCAGGTGCTTATCGCCCACATTTTGTCCTGGCAGAAGAATAGACAATGAAGACTTGTCTACACCAAGTAAGGTAGTGCAGTGTAAATCTGGTTGAGAATCAGCCCTGGATCCAGCATGTGTTTGCTGAATCTCGGGCCGTTGTCCAGATGATCAGGAACTGCATTGGCCCAATAGGTCTGCCACTCCTTGTCAGTGATGGAGCTCCATCTGAGCACCTGGCCATTATAGTTGTATCTGTGATATCGGAATAGGGTGCCTGTTTGACTAGCAAGGAAGAGAGCTTTGTGGCCAGCTAGGAATGGCATTGGCAGCAACACAGACACAAGCTGATCCGTGCAGGGAAAAGATGGTGGTAGTGATGTCTACCTGGAAAGCAGATCAAGCCAAATCAGATGTTGTCCAGCCGTCCAAAGTGGACTATCCCAGAGCTTTGGGGCAGAGCTTCTAGTAAACTCTAGCATATCCCCCAACTTCACCCAAAGCAATGCTAAGTCAGAAGAGAGCCCAGAAGATTCACCAGAAGGTATTGTGCATACTGCCAGCACTTCATTCATGATTAGAATGGGATTCTTGGTTGGTGTAGAAACTAGGCTTGGTTGATTTAAAAAAATGGTTCAAAACTCATTTCGGAAATAAAATGGAAACGATTAGGAAATGAATTCCGAATTTTTCCAGGAAAAAAATTCAGAATATTTCCGAGATTTCTGAAATTTCCGAATTGCTTTGTTATTTGCAGGCGCGATTGCACAATGCGCGAAAAACAGCAAGTGATGCTAGCCAATCCAGTTTGGAAATTTACTTTGGGAAAGGGGATTGTAGTATACCAAAGTACAGAGTCAGGGCAACATTTGAATGAGTTTTTGGTTTCTAAAGTTGAAGTTGGTGTTTCAGCAAGGAGTATAGTACGAGAAAAGGGGATTGTAGTATACCCAAGTACAAACTCTGAGCAAGATGTAAGTGAGTAGAAACTAAGTACAAACTCAAACCAAAATGGGAAGGAAGGTTCTTCAAATTTGGATTCACGGCATGTGCAAGGAAAGTAATAGGAGATAAGGGGATTCTGGTATCTCAAACTGCAAACTCTCCCCAAAATTGGAAGGAAGGGTCTTCAAACTTGAATTCACATCTTGGGCAAGGAAAGTAAGAGGAGAAAAGGGGATTTTGGTATCAGTAACTGCAAACTCTAGCCAAAATGGGAGGAAAGGGTATACAAAGTTGGATTTAGTGCTAGTGCAAGGGAATAGGAGAAAAAGCGATGATGTGTGCTGCCCTGCCTTTCTTCCCCCCCCCCAAGCGGAAAAGCTTAAAGACTCGCGCAGGCAATGGGCCTGCTAACAGCCACCCTCCCCTGTTGTTCCCTTCCCAAAAACTGTTTTTCCCCTCCACAACCCTGTTGTTTCCTTCCCAAGCAGTCAGGCACCTTTCCCACCCAAGCTCCCTTCGCGTTCGCTGCCCCGGACTGCAATGAGCTCCCAGGGCTTGCGCAGCAAAGTGCAATGGCTGCCATGCCAAAACCCCTCCCCTCCCCACATGTTATCCCCTCATTGGCTGGAGGCAAGCATCCAAGCATGCAGGCTGCAGCTTGCCTTCAAAATCTGGGTCATTTCCGACTCACTTCCTGATTTGGAACAAAAATGGCGACAGCGGCTTCGGAGGGGCAAGAATATCTCCGGTTTCAGAAAAAAGTTCAAAATCGATTCAAAAAGGTATTTAATCCGAATTTAATCCGAATTACGAAGGTTCCGAGTGGACCTAACCATGCCTAGTAGAAACCCTGAGTCCTGCTGTCATTGGCTGCTGCCTGACGGTATATCAGAGGCATTGAAACTGTTGTTGTACCATGTGTTGCCTCTTTCCCCTCCAATAGAGCTGGCTCGGAAATTGGCACATTGCTAAATTAAACAAGAACACAGCTTGGATATTATTAAGACTTTTGATCAGGAGCTTTTATGGGAAGTAAAAATAGAGTGTATGAATTCAAGACTTAATCCGCACAGTATTTTGGTTGGGGAAATTTTATACATTTCTGAAGATGGCCCTAGAAGGAAGAGTAGCAGTAGAAGTGAGAAAAAGCAGAAACTAGAGGAAGGTATACTATTTAAGTGTGGCAGAAGACGTGTGTAGTGAATAGAAAAATGAGACTAGATAATTAAAAGATAATGGGAAGAAAGAGAAAAAAATTACATAGCTTTTATTTGCTGAAATGTCTGAAAGCTTAGAGCAGTGTTTCCCAACCACTGTGCCATGGCACACTAGTGTGCCGTGAGCGATCATCAGGTGTGCAGTGGGAAATTGGAACCTCCCATACCCTTTCCAACCCCTCCTGCCAAACACTCTCTGGGTGTAGGTGAACTACAACTTCCAAACTAAAGGTCAATTCCAAAGCAAACCCTTTCAGTACTTTCTGTTGGTAATGAGAGTTCAATATGCCAAGTTTGGTTCAATTCCATTGTTGCAGGAGTTCAGGATGCTCTTTGATTGTGTGTTACCTATAAATCCCAGAAACTGTAACTCCCAAATGTCAAGGTCTATTTTCCCCAAACTCCATCTGTGTTCACATTTGGGCATATTGAATATTCATGCCAAATTTGGTCCTCATCCAACATTGTTTGAGTCCACAGTGCTCTCTGTATATAGGTGAACTACAACTCCAAAACTCAAGGTCAATGCCCACCAAACTCTTATAGCATTTTCTCTTGGTTATGGGAGTTCTGTGTGGGAAGTTTGTGTCTTTCTGCCATTCCTGCCAGGATATCTATATTGTGTTCATCAAAGCAGGTCCAGGTTTCACACTGAGTGTATAAATACATTTAAAAACATATTAACTATATGTATTACTGTGTTAGAGTGTCATTTTGTGTCATTTTGGTTGGTGGTGTGCCCTAGGATTTTGTAAATGTAAAAAATGTGCCACGGCTCAAAAAAGGTTGAAAAACACTGGCTTAGAGAATCCCTTAGTGGTCTGTCAGATCACTGATCTAACTAATCTAGTGTTGGCCATTCTCACTGACAGCACTTCTCCAAAGTTGCAGGCAGAGGCTTTCCCCATCTATTAATACCTTGGCTTTTTCATACTAAGGAGAGAACGTGGGTATGCTAAACATGAACTATATTGTCTCTCTTTATAAATTGATGTATGTACGATGAGTTGAATGGCTAGGTAGCTTGAGACTTACTGTGGTGCAATGGACAGTATCAGTCCTTGGATAAACGAACTTCATTTGCTCCCATACTAAGCTGGAATGCTGTCAGTGGATGACGGATAACTATTTCTCAGCACTGTCTGTTTCACAATGTGGCGGGCAGGATTAAATGGAGTAAGGAGATGAGCGATGAGCCATATACACTACATCAAGTTCTTTAAAGGAGGGTCAGATAAAAACTATAATAAAAAACTCTAAGACTTCTTGAAACTAGAACCACATCAAAGCTGCTGTGGATGCCATTGGGAATACCAGAAAGCAAATATTTGACCAAATGCTTCTTATAACCATTGTTTATTATTATTTATTTATTTACATTATTTATACCCCGCCTATATCAACCCGAAGGCAACTCAAGGCGGCAAACAATAGGCACAATTCGATGCCATTTAAAAACATACATTAATAGAATAAAAACATAGCATGTTCCATTGTTGGAAAACCAGACCATCTCTACATCAACACTAACCAAGGAAAAACAAGAAATATTGTTTATCCACAAGCATTAGGAAATAACACATATTAAAGACCACTACTTTCTTATTACTTTATTTTTCATACCTTCACACTATGCCGCAGCAACGCATGGCCAGGTACAACTAGTTACAATATCTAAAAACATCAAAAACAAAGACAATAAAAATTTAATTTTTAAATTTTTTTAAAAAAAATTAATGCCAATTCCCAGGCATTAGGGAATATTAAACTCCGTTTTTATCAGAAAATGTTTAACATGCCGTAATCAGAAGCAGTATAGAGTTAAAAATGCATTTGATAACTCCTGCTTGCAACCAGTTTTATTTCATGATCAGTTTAACAGAAAATCATTAAAACACTTTAAAACGGAACTAAACGTGTGCAGTAATGGTATTATATAAAGGTTTGTTATTTTTGTCTCTGGTAATGGGAATCCAAGACAGTATTTCAGAGCTGGAAGGTGCCCCAAAGGTCATTCAATACAACTCGAACCATTGCAGGAATCCAGAGCTAAAATACCCACCACAGATATCCATCTAGCCTGTGTTCAAAATTGAAGGAGCCCAAGACATCCCAAGGTAGTCTGTACTCCTGTTGAACAAGGCTTGTGTTAGACAGTTCTTCCTGCGGTTCAACTTTCATGCAATTTGAATTTATTGATTCTGGTGCAGCGGGAAACATCCTGGATATGACAGCCCTTCAGATGTTTGAAGACAGCTATGATATCACTTCTGTCTTCTCTTCCCTGTGCTACACATACGTACGTCTCTCCACCACTCCCAACAGGGCTTCGTTTTCAGCCTGTTTACCATCTTGATCATCCTTCTCTTGACATATTGTGGATTGGTAATCACCTTCTTAAACTTGAGCCAGAGCTGGATATAATACCCTATATACTTATGTATAAGTCTAGAAATTTTAGTTAAAAAACAGGGTTGAATTATCCACAGATCAGTATAAGTACTGTCCCTTAATTCTTTCTGAGTAGCTAATTTTTTCATACTAACTCTTATAAAAAGGGGAACCATCTCTTTCTCTTTCTTAAGTGGTAAAAGGCAGGAGCTTAGTCCATCCCAGGAGAACCTAAAAGGAACATTGATCAACTCTCTCTCTGCCATGGAGCCTGTAAGGACTCACCTGCCTTAAGCAGAGCGGAGGCCTGCTTGGAAGAAGTTTAGAAATCCTGTTTTGGTTGTGCTGGCATCCATCTTGGAGAGGTGGCTGCAGCCAGCAACCATTAAGGGAAGGGAAAGCCAGAGCAAGGGGGCGTGGCCTTGCAGGCTTGTGCCTAGTTACAGTGTAGAGGCTGTGATTGGTTAGAGAGTAGAGGGGGAGGAGTTGGAGCTGACAGAGTAGAAGTCCTGTCAGAGAATGTTTCAGTCTGGAGTCTGGAGTTTAGAGCGAGGCTGTGCAGACGCGCATCTCCAGCCTCTGCTGTTTAGAGTCAGGCTGTAGATTCGGCATCTACGCCTGAGGCAGTCTTGAGCAAGGTTTCTGGGGGAGTATCACCAGAGCCTTGCCAATAGAGACTGACAGTCTGTCCTAAGCAATTCACCACGTAGGAATAGGCTGGACTAGTGGGAGTCAAGACTGAGATCTGACCGCCCTTAGGGCCAGTAGTCATTCTAGTGAGGACGCTTGTGGAAGAGTGCCATTTAGAACTGTTCTTGTGATAGGCAGTTGGGTTTACCTGGTCATCTCTGGAAATAGAGTGACAGGTAGTTGGACTCTTAGACTGTGTGGGTTACGAGTAACCCAGTAGTAGCCAGACTCAGGGAACGATCTATGGGATTAGATGTTCCAGAAGTTTAGTACAACAACCATCTAGTGGAACTATTAGTTGGGAGTTGGGAGACAAGTCTCAGTACTGTCTGTGGAACTGAACGTAACATCTCAAGAAGATTTAATAGCCTTTTTAGTCAGTAACCTCTACGCTCTAGCACATATATATTATCTTGCAACCATCACGCTGTTCTTAGTCTATCATTGCTGTAACCGTACGCTAGTTGCCTCTTAGAAGAACCAATACGATCTGTGCCTATTTTGATAGCCTTGTTCTTGTTAATAAATACTTTTATTATTAACTTTAGAAGAAGCCTCCGTCATCTTTCGGTCTCCTCAGTTTACATTCTTGGTGGGCGGGTTGTTGTAAGGCCAAACGCTACAGACACTTCATTTAATTAGAGTTTAATTGTAAAGTAAATCCTAATGACCCATTAGGTTGGTGGCAGACTACCGGGAGTGTCAAATTAGTCAATTTAGGTGACCGAGATCGTCACAGAGCCATTCTGGCTTTCCAAATGCCTGGGTAGGGAAACTGCAGCAGGTAGGGGTGGCTGCCCCCCCTGAGTCAGCATTGGTGCTTTACCCTCTCTGCGGAATGACCTTGACTTCCCCATGAGTCATATTAAAATCCATTATTTTGGCCTCAAAACCTGCCCTTGAGTTTATACATGCGGTCAACTTATCCATGAGAATATACTGTACTCCAAATGAGGTGTAACTAAAGCTGAATAAAGTGGCATTATTACTTCTGTTGTTCTGAGCACTATGCTTCTGTTGATGAAGTACCTCTTATTTTATTTTTCGCAGTTCCATCCCACGTGTTGATTGAGAGTTCACCCCTTTAAAATGGTGTCATATTCTATTTGCCAAGTTTTTATTGGAAGACTTAGAATCATTAGAGTCAGGCTAGGTTAAAATGACTCCCATAATGTTTCTTGATCTATCTTCTTTTCTCGGGGTAAGGTTAAGGCGATGGCTCAGAAGACCTTAATGGTGTTTAAAATGGAAGATGGAGCCATTGCTTAGGTAGCAAGGAAACACTGGCCGATTTCACCCACGTCTATCTGTGGAATCTTTTGGATTAACTGCTGCAATATGACTCAAATGTGGTTTCTTTGAAGACCAGACAGAATTTTCACCTGAAGCAGAACATCAAACCTTCCAACATTTCATAGATTAAAACCAGACAAACAATATCAGAGTGGGGTTAAGATGGCAAAGGTTATTAATGCAGAAGAACGCTGCTGACAATGGAGACTCGGGTCTCTGCTGTCAGCAGATCCGCTTTCTTCCATCTACGGCAGGCTAGGCGGCTGGCACCCTATATCACCGGAAATGACCTAGCCACGGTGATCCAAGCGACGGTCATCTCGAGGCTAGACTACTGTAACACCCTTTACATTGGTCTTCCTTTGTCGATCATCCGGAAGCTTAAACTGGTGCAGAACGCAGCAGCGAGGCTCCTGTCCGGGGTGCTGGCCAGGGCGCGCATCACTCCAACTCTGCAGCGACTGCACTGGTTGCCAATTGAGCACCGGATCATCTTCAAAGTGTTGGTCTTGACGTTTAAGGCCTTGCATGGTCTGGGGCCAGTGTACTTGAGGGACCGCCTACTCCCATATGTTCCCCAGAGATCTCTTCATTCTGAAGACCTCAATCTTTTGCTGAACCCTTCTTTGCGAACCATTCAGCTGTCGTCAACTAGACAGAGAGCTTTCTCTGTGGCAGCACCTTACCTATGGAACAGTTTGCCACCTGAAGTTCGAGCAGTCAATGAGCTGCCTGCCTTTCCGGAAAGCTTGTAAAGCACTGTTCCGGCGCACATTCATTCTGTGACCACTCTTGGTTATAGCAGAATACTGTTAAGTTGGTTTTATTGCTTTGTTTTATGTGTCTGGTTGGTTGCTGATATGTTTCATGATGCAGTTCGATATGCTGTAAACCGTCCTGAGCCAGTCAGAAAGGATGGTATACAAATCGAAATAATAAATAAATATGTTGTAAGCCGCCTTGGACCATGAGGAGAGGTGGGTAAAAAATAAAATTATTATTATTAAACTAGGAGAGGCTGCAGCAGGTTGCTTTTGTGTGAGCTGAGTGGGTAGAGAAAGATCTGTTCACTTTCTCTCCTTTCCCTCTGCTGGGTTACCTAAGTGTAAACTATGTAATAATAATAATAATAATAATAATAAACAACTTTAATTATACCCTGCCACCATCTCCCCGATGGGGACCTGCCCAAACAACAGATTACAATAAAATGAAATCAAAACATCAACTAAACACAATAAAAATTCATACATATAAATAAAAGAACAATATACAAATAGATATCTAAAATCACAAATGACAAGGCGGGCTGCATGCATAATATAAAATGTTAAAACTCAGGGTGAGATAAGCAGAGTAGCTTCTTTGCGCAGGAGAGTACATATATACAGTAAGCTTGGGGTGGGGGTGGGGGGAATGGACTCCAAAAACGGGAGCATTGAGGAGACCAATGGTAAAATGTTAAATGACTACTCTCCAAAGGCACAGCGGAAAAGCCAGGTTTTAAGGTGTTTCTTAAAGGTTGCCAGAGTGGGGGCTTTCCTAAGCTCTCTAGGCAAGGAGTTCCAAAGTCAGGGGGCCACAGAGGAGAAGGCCCTCTCCCTTGTGGCCACCAGAGGAGTCTGTGAGACTGGCAGGGGTGAAAGGAAGGCCTCCCCTGAGGAACGAAGGATTCGAGCTGGTTCATGGAGGAAGATCTGGGCACGAAGTGAGAACAAAGGGAAAAAATGGAAGTTGCAGAGAGGAACAGCTGGAAGTGTGGAATGGCAGAAGTGTGTGTCATTCAAAACTGCCTGGAGTAGGAGTACAACTGCTTTCTCAGTTACTTTGCCCAAAAATCTAAGGTTAGAGACTGACCTGTAGTTATTAAAGTTCATGGGATCAAAGGAGGTGTTTTTGAGCTACTGCTTCTTTTAAACAGGATAGAAAATTTCCCTTCCTGAGAGATGTATTGATCATTTCTTGTATTTGATATCAAATTGCATGTCCTCTCCGGATAACCATCCAAGGGGGGCAAGAATCAAGAAAGCAGGTTGTCCTCCGTAGTTGCCCCAGCAGCTTGTCCGCATCAGCAGTACTCACCAATTGTAATCCCACTCACAAATTTGCGGGACACCTCGTTGTTAGACTCTGCTCCAATTACAGCATTTAAGTCGACTCTTATTCAACATCATTGCGGAAGTTAATAAGGTCAGAACCTGAAAAAACAGGTGGCGTGGAATCTATTCTTCCTCCAAGACAAGTGGATTGCGCATACTAAAAGATGACCTAAAATATTTTTATGAAGTTAATGTGTAAAAGTTCCATAATATCGTATCTTTCCTTTCATTCAGAATAGGTGCCATATTTAGACATTAGCACAGAATAAAACTGCAATAGATGACAAATCAGTATCCTCTCTTGTTCCTTTTTGTGCTAATGGCTTGTATAGATTGTGATTTTTAACGGTATTGTAAACTGTTTCAAGGATAGTCTATCATTTCTATGATTAATGGGGTGAGAAAATTGCACTACAAAAATGAAGTTATAATGTGTTGTAGTAGTGATTTTTCTACTATAAACCAGAACCCCTACCATCTTGCACGTGACAGACATTGAAGATGTTTCAACACTGAGAAGATTAAACATGTGACATCTCATTGGATGTCCTTGTGCACGTCTAATGGCCTTGTACACAGGCTGTATAATCATTGAATAATATAGCATTGGAATAGACCACATGGACCATCCAGTCCAACTCCCTGCCATGCAGGAAAAGCACAATCAAAGCACCTACAAAAGATGGCCATCCAGCCTCTGTTTAAAAGCCTCCAAGGAAGGAGCTTACAGCACACTCCGAAGTTGAGAGTTCCACTGTTGAACAGCTCTCATAGTCAGGAAGATCTCCTGTTCAGGTGGAATCTTCTTTCCAAGTCCTCATCTCCAGGGTTGCAATAAACAAGCCCACCCCCTCTTCCTTATGACATCCGTTCAAATATTTGAACATGGTAATTATATCTCCTCTCTGTAGAAGAGAACCTTCTCTTCTACAGGCTAAAAATACCCAGCTCTTTAAGTCACTCCTCATAGGTCATGGTCTCCAGATCTTTGATCATTTTAGTCACCCTCCGCTAGACACATCCCAGCTTGTCAATCTCTCTCTCTTAGATTGTATTGCCCATGTAACTTGTATAACACAGAGATGGAGAACATGTGATCTTCCATATGTTGTCGGATACATCTCTCATCAACCCTCAGAATTGACTCTGCTGGCTAGGATTGGTGGGAGACCTAGTCAAGGAACCTTTACAGAGTCGTATTTTCTTTCTTTCTTTCTTTCTTATTCAATTTTATATTCCGCTCCTCCCTGCAGGCTCGGGGCGGATCACAATTAGCAATAAAACTTGCGATAAGCATATAATAAAACATCAGATAAAACACAATACATGACAGAACATCAGCAGATTACACTTCTCAGCACAGATGGAAACACAACGTCGGCGCTCGGGTTTACCCAAACGCCAGCCTAAAAAGGGCCGTCTTATAGGCCCTTCGGAAAGGGACAAGCTCTTGGATTGCCCGAACGTGGCTGGGCAGTGAGTTCCAAATCGTGGGAGCCGCGGCAGAAAAGGCCCGTTGTCTCGTGCTGGACAGATGGCAAAAACTGCTCTTCCGAGCGCAGTGATCTCGGGGGAACATACGGGGTAAGGCGGTCCCTTAGGTACGCAGGCCCTAGACCGTGCAAGGCCTTAAAGGTTAAAACCAGCACCTTGAAGGCAATCCGGTACTCGATGGGGAGCCAGTGCAGTTGCCGGAGGATGGGAGTAATGTGCTCCCTCAGTGGTGCTCCCACCAGCAAGCGAGCGGCGGCATTCTGCACCAGCTTGAGTTTCTGGATCGTCGGCAAGGGAAGGCCTACGTAGAGGGCGTTACAGTAGTCCAGCCTCGAGATGACCGTCACTTGGATCACCGTGGCCAGGTCGTCCCTGGACAGGTAGAGTGCCAGTCGCCTAGCCTGTCGCAGATGGTAAAACGACGTTTTGCTAACCATGGAGACCTGGGCCTCCATGGATAGCAAAGGGTCCAATTGGACACCCAAGCTCTTAACAAGGGATGACGGGCTAAGTCGCTCGCCATCCAGGGTAGGCAACTGGCACTCATCCATCCCAGGGTGACTGGGCCACAAGATCTCCGTCTTCGACGGATTCACCTTCAGCCGGCTGGCACGCAACCAACCAGTCACGGCTTCGAGGCATTGATGGAAACAATCGGGTACGGTGTCCGGCCTGCCGTCCATTCTCAGCAGAAGCTGGGTGTCATCAGCGTACTGATAACACTCCAGACCAAAGTCGCGAGCCAGCTGGGCCACAGGGCGCATGTAGATGTTGAATAATAAGGGTGAGAGGATAGCCCCCTGGGGGACCCCACAACTTAATGGGAGTCTCCCGGAGACCTCCTCTCCCCTCTCCACTCGTTGTCCCCGATCCTGGAGGAAGGAGGCCATCCATTTAAGGGCAGTCCCCCTCACCCCAGTCACGGCTAAACGGTGGGCCAACAGTGCATGATCTACGGTATCAAACGCTGCTGTTAGATCTAACAAAACAAGCAGGGCTGACCCACCCTGGTCCAGCTGGCGGCGAAGTTGGTCTGTAATGGCGACAAGCACGGTCTCCGTCCCATGCCCAATACGGAAGCCGGACTGGAAGGGATCAAGTCCAGCTGTGTCTTCTAAGAACTGCTGCAGCTGATCTGCTGCTGCCCTCTCAATTACCTTGCCTAAAAAAGGCAAGTTGGAAACCGGCCGGTAATTGGAGGGAGCCGAAGGGTCTAGCTTCGGCTTCTTCAGCAGCGGTCTTACCATTGCCTCTTTCAAACCCCCTGGGAACACTCCTTGCTCAAGGGAGCTGTTGATAATCTTTCCCAGGGGGTCTTGTAACCCCTCCCGGCAAGATCTAACAAGCCAGGAAGGGCACGGATCAAGGGAGCAGGTAGTTGGTCTAGCTGCAGCAAGTAACTTATCGACAGCTGCTGCGTCCAGCAGTTGGAAATGGGTGAAGGTGGGCCCGCCGAGAGGCGGCGGAGTCTCGAGTTCCCCTACTGTATCAAGCGTGGCTGGGATGTCCCGGCGAAGAGTCGAGATCTTGTCGGCAAAATAGTTCTGGAAAGCCTCAGCTGTGGGAGCCAAACCCCTATCATTTGGGACTGTCGAAATTGTTGTCAATGACCGAATTATTTTAAAGAGTTGAGCTGGGCGTGAACTAGCCGACTCTATCAGGGACGCGTAATAGACCTTTTTGGCTTCCTTGATAGCTCGCTCATAAACGTCTTTAAATTGTTTATAAGCCGATCTCGATGCTCCGTCACGGAGACCTCGCCACACGTCCTCTAGCTGTCTCTTCCTCCGTTTCATCGCTCGCAGCTCCTCGGTAAACCAAGGCGAGCGATTACTGCGGGGGATGAGAGAGCGCCTGGGGTGATCTCATCTAAGGCAGCGGAAAGACAGGTATTCCAGCATTTTACTTGCCTATCGACTGAGTCGCTGGTGAGTTCCAAATCCCTCAGAGCATTCAGGAACCTGATGGGTTCCATAAGGCTCTTTGGGCGAACCAAAATAGGTTCGGCACTCTTTATTTGTACCCCACCACCATCTCCCCAACGGGGACTCGGGACGGCTTACATGAGGCCGAGCCCAGTACAGCATACATAAAATAATACAATACAAAACACAAAACAGCAACATAATGAAGTAAATAAATCATAAAATACTTTGGAACGCCCTCCCTCCTTACATCAGAGCCACCTGTGATCGAAAAGACTTTTGCACAGCTTGTAAAAGAACTGTTAGACTGTTGATTGTTTTTAGATGTTTTTAGATGCTAATTGTTTTTAGATGTTCAATATTTGTAGATTTTTATTAGATGTTTCAGGTATTTAGCAGTGTGGTTTTACTGTAAATCGCCCAGAGCCATCTGTGATGGGCAATTAATAATTCCCCCCCCCCTCCAAAAATAAGGATTGCATGTGAAGTTAATCTCCAAGTGCGCGATGGAAAAGCCAGGTTTTAAGATCTTTCTTAAAGGTTACTAAGGTGGGGGCTTTCCTAATATCAGCAGGTAATGAGTTCTTTCCTTCCTTCCTTCCTTCCTTCCTTCCTTCCTTCCTTCCTTCCTTCCTTCCTTCCTTCCTTCCTTCCTTCCTTCCTTCCTTCCTTCCCTCACTCCCTCTTTCTTTCTTTCTTTCTCCCCCTCCCCCCCACATGCATCTTCTAAAATAATGATCAACCCAAAATCTTAAATGCAAAGCAGACCTATTGATTATAGAAAGTGTCTCTTTCCATGGCTTTCTGGTTCAGGACAACATTTTCTATCCAGAAACGTTCAGTCATGCTATCTGGCAGACCTCCAATTTGTTTTATGTGCGTATGTGTGGTCTAAAAAGAATTGCAATATCCTAGTGACTTCGTTTTGTAGTATGAAAGTTGTGCAATTGCAATTCCTTCCAAATATTGCTGGGAAAACATTTTCTGGATCATGTGCAAGAATTTAGTGACATATACATCTGCCCATTCCCTGCATTAAAATAGAAGCACACAAACGCACAATCTAAAAAAGTTTTAAGTGAAGGCTAAACTAATTATGGCATTAAGTCAAACCTTGGCTGCTGTTTTTTCCTTTTTTTCTTTATAAATACATCAATAGAAACTTGGAAGAAAAGGCAGCGGACCCCTCTGGATACACCACAGTTTCAATGAAAAGCCCTTTCCATTAAGAGCAGAGGCATGACACACAAACAGAACTCAAAACAACATGTTTATCGTCTTGTCTAATTCATGTCTAATGGGACATGAACACAATAATAGCCCATATGGCTTTGCTTTTCTCTGTGAGGTAAAGAAATGTCTTTGGAACAATGACCTTCCATGATGTCAGTTGACAACTATAGCTGAGAGGTGGAAACCATATTGACAGACCAAATCATAAAACAACTAAGTGACATGCTTGGTTAGATGCATAAAGGAATCATATGCAATGGGTGACAGGGATGTTTATTAGCAGTATGGTTTTGTTTGTAATGCGTGATTATTTATTTACATTCTAACAGTTGATATAGCCCAGTGGTTCCCAAACCTTTTTGGCCTACCACCCCCCTTCCAGAAAAACATTTACTCACAGCCCCCCTAGAAATTATTATTTTTTAATTTAATAGCAATTAAACAGAAAGATATATGCATTAATGCAGTGGTCCTCAACCTTTCTAATGCCATGACCCCTAAATAAGATTCCTCATGTTGTGGTGACCCCCAACCATATCTTAGTTGCTACTTCATAAATAATTTTGCTACTCTTACGAATTGTAATGCAAATATCTAATGTGCAGGATGTATTTTCATTGTTACAAATTGAACATAATTAAAGCATAGTGATTAATCACAAAAACAATATGTTTGGAGGAGTATGGACAAAGGATGATGGGATTTGCAATACTTTCAATTGATTCAGCTCTGACTTCTGCCGAAGAGGGCTCTGAGGGGATGGGCAGCCGCGGCCTGAGGGGACGAAGAAGTGAGGCTTGCTCTCCACACGGAAGCCCTGGGCTGTCCTGCTCCCTCCGCCGCCACCTCAGCCGGGGAAGGCTGCGCTTTCTTCCGCTGTGGCGGGGAGGCTCCGCTGGAGGATGCAGAGGCCTTTGCACTGCAGCCTTCACACTGCACTGCATGTGGGGGTCAAAGCGAAGGGGTCAGGGCCAAAGAAGAGGGCCGTGCGACCCCTCCTAAATGGCCAATCGTTCACTGCCCCCTTAAAGGGGTTCACCCCCCCCCCCAATTCCCCTGAGCCTCCCACCGCCCCCTTGGATCGCCTCGCCGCCCACCAGGGGGTGGTACTGCCCACTTTGAGAATCAGTGATATAGCCCATTGATGGGATAACATATCCAATTGAGTTATCTGAAATAAAAAAGTTCTATTATTATAACAAATAGAAGTTCTTATTTTAGCCATATTCTCAGAAGCTGTGGCCTGTATCCTTAATAGAAAGTGTCCTTGGCACACTAGTTTTTCCCAGACACCAGATATAATCCCATCTGTTTTTGGATTATAATTACCTGGGATAATATTGGGTTGTTTACAGAATGGAATCCTGGATTAGAAATAACTCCAGAGATCAACTATTTCACCCACTTGACAGGACATAAAGTCTCTTGCTTCAGCACCCATCAAGACTCTGTTTTAAAGCCTCAAAACTGGGCCCACCAATTTCTAAGTCAGTCTGTCAACCATCAGCAATTTTTATGGCTGAGACATTCATTGTAATCAAATAATAATGTAATGATAAATGTAACATTGGCAGCTTTAGAAATGTTGAAGTGGATGCATGTGTCACAGCTATAATAATGTTTTAGACTCCAAATAGCAGTGTGGGTCATAATTATCTACAATAAAAAGGAGAAAAATCTAGAATACATTTGACTATGTCATAATCGGAGTGGAGAATACAGTCAAGAAATCAAAAGACTAGAATTGGGAAGAGTGGCTATCAAGAAACTAGATAAATCTTGAAATATATCACTGAATATTAAAGATATGGTGATTTATGCCGTTGCTGCAGAGCTGTTTGGGCTGGAAGTCAGCCTGAAGAAAATGAAAGTTCTCTACCAGCCCACACCACAGGAAGAACACCATTATCCCCATGTCAGCATAGGCAAATCTGTGCTTAAGTCTGTTCAGCAGTTTACCTATCTGGGAAGCATCATCTCTTCAGACGCCAAGATTGACAAACAGATAGATCACAGATTAGCAAAGGCATATAGTGCATTTGGAGCAACAAGCACCTGAGGCAAAGAACCAAAAGCAGTGTGTACAGAACTATCATACTGTCTATTCTCCTATATGGGTCTGAAACATGGGTCACCTATCGCCAACACCTACGATTCCTTGAACGTTTCATCAGTGCTGTCTTCGCACCATCTTAAATATACACAGGACTATGTGACGAATGTTGCTGTCCTTGAGCAAGCAGGGATCACCAACATTGGGGCAATGCTATAGAGAACACAGCTGCGCTGGGCAGGGCATATCTCTAGGATGGAGGACCACCACCTCCCAAAGATACTACTCTACAGTGAACTTGCCACGGGTCAGCGCAAGAGAGGGACTCCCAAAAAGAGATATAAGGACTCCCAACAACAACATTGATCACCAACAATGGTCCACCCTGGCCTCACTTCGGGAGGGATGGAGATGCACTATTCACAATGCTGCGGCCTCTTTCGAGAAGACACGCCGAATAGGTCTCGAAGAGAATCGACAACGCAGAAAGAACTGCAACTTGGAAACAACATCACCCAAGGAGACTTTCTGCTGTGCTTTCTGCAACCAGACTTGCCTATCTCAGATTGGCCTTTTTAGTCATCAACGCGCTTGTAAAAAGCGTGGGATGAGTCCTTCCTAAGAATCTCGTTCGCGAAGTAATGCCGAGAGAGAGAGAGAGAGATTCTGACCTTACAAAGGCATTTGACACAGTGAATTGTAGTGCTCTCTGGACCATCCTCCAAAAAATTGGGTGCCCTAACAAATTTGTGAACGTCCTGCGGCTCGTCCATGATGACATGATGGCAACGGTCTTGGACAGCAATGGCTCCCAAGGTGACCCATTTAAGATGGAATCAGGTGTCAAACAGGGATGTGTTATTGCCCCAACTTTATTTTCCATCTTCATCGCTATAATACTTCGCCTTGTTGATGGGAAGCTTCCCACAGGAGTGGAAATCATCTATCGGACAGATGGCAAGCTATTTAACCTCAGCAGACTGAAAGCCAAAACCAAGGTTATAACAACATCCATTATAGAATCCAGTATGCTGATGACAACGTTTTCTGTGTGCATTCAGAAGAAGACCTACAAGCCACACTAAACACCTTCACAGAAGCATACGAGAAGATCTGCCTGTCATTGAACATTGAGAAAACCAAAGTGCTGGCCAATCCCTCTCCAATGCCAGAAATACAGCTTAATGGTGTAACATTAGAAAATGTTGACCACTTCTGCTACCTTGGCAGCCACCTCTCCACAAAAGTCAACATTGACACTGAAATGCAACACCGCCTGAGCTCTGCGAATGCAGCATTTTTCCGAATGAAGCGGAGAGTGTTTGAGGACTGGGACATCCGTACGGAGACCAAGGTGCTTGTTAATAAAGCCATTGTCCTCCCAACCCTGCTATGCGCTTGTGAAATGTGGACTGTCTACAGATGTCACATGCAACTCCTGGAACGATTCCATCAGCGTTGCCTCCGAAAAATTCTGCAAATCTCTTGGGAAGACAAGCGAACAAATGTCAACGTGCTGGAAGAAGCAAAGACCACCAGCATTGAAGCGATGGTCCTCTGTCATCAACTCAGCTGGACTGGCCATATTGTCCAGATGTCTGACCACCATCTCCCAAAGCAGTTGCTCTACTCTGAACTCAAGAGTGGAAAACGGAATGATGGTGGACAGGAAAAGAGATTTAAAAATGGGTTCAAAGCCAACCTTAAAAAGCATAGACACTGAAAACTGGGAAGCCCTGGCCCTTGAGCACTCCAGTTGGAGGTCAGCTGTGACCAGCAGTGCTGTAGAATTTGAAGAGGCATGAATGGAGGGCGAAAGAGAGAAACATGCCAAGAGGAAGGCACGTCAAGCCAACCCCGACCGGGACTGACTTCTACCTGGAAAGCAATGCCCTCACTGCGGGAGAAGATGCAGATCAAGAATAGGGCTCCACAGTCACCTACATACCCACCGCCAGTGCAATGAACCTGGAAGACCATCATCCTCAGACAACGAGGGATCGCCTAAGTAAGTAAGTAACTATTCCTGTGGAATCTGAACAGTAAAAACTGATAGGAAAAAAATCAATGCATTTGTGATATGGTGCTGGAGAATAGTTCTGTGGATACAGTGGACTCCTAGAAAAGACAAATCAATGGGTCCAAGATCAAACCAGGCCTGGACACCTCTTAGAAGCCAAGATGACGAAACCAAGGCTGTTGTACTTTGGCCATATCATGACAAGAGATCTCATTAAAAAAAAGATGAAAATGTGTGGTAAAGAGGACGAGAACTGCATTCCAGAGAGACAGTTAATAACAACAATGATATAACAACAAATATAACAACAATGGTTGACATGTATTCGTTTCCTGACTCTCATTGATATCTTCCCCATTTTCATTACTTGCGTGCCACTCTTTGGATACACAGGTCGCTTTTCGGAATGTAAAGCTGCAGTGTTTTGCTTTAAAGCTTTAAGGTTAGTTTCCCCAAAGAGCCGTCATACACTTAGCCACAAGATGGCAGCGGGAGTTAAGGTTTAACATGCATTGTTGTGTTATGTATGTTCAGGTTTCCAACTCAGGAGGCTTTATTCTTTTCTCAGGATGGCTGGGCTTTCCAGAGAACTCGATTTGCACAGCAGCCTCAAACAATTCTCATTTTGCAGTATACCTCAAGGGCACAGACATGTTTATGCTCTGTATCTCGACTTAAATGTAGTCCTGGATTTTTACGGCTGATTTTATTTAATTATGAAAATGTTTTGTGATTGTCCTAGGTTAGGTACACACGAAACAGACAGATGTTGAAAAGTAGCCAGTAGAGTGGCTATATTGAAACAGTTGTGCCCAGGTTTACTCAGGCTGGATTTACACTGCCCAGGATCTGATCCCAGATTATCTGCTTATCCCAGATTGTCTGGCAGTGTAGACCAGTGTTTCCCAACCAGTGTGCCGGGGCACACTAGTGTGCCGTGAACGATCATCAGGTGTGCAGTGCGAAATTGGAACCTCCAGGAAAAAAGGGGGGGGGGAATAGTCTAGTGTGTTGAAGTATAAAAACCCTAAGAAACCTACCTCGATAAAGTCCCCTTCCCCACCCGTTGTCTACTTGGTCTCTCCCTCTCCATGCATTGGGAAGGCCCACCTCCTTTTCCCCAAGTAGAGACCTCCTCTTGTCTCCTGGGGGTTCTGTGTGGGAAGTTTGGCCCAGTTCTATCATTGGTGGGGGTTCAGAATGCTCTTTGATTGTAGGGGAACTATAAATCCCAGCAACTACAACTCCAGGTCTATTTCCCCTGGACTCCATCTGCATTCATATTTGGGCATATTGAGTATTCATGCCAAGTTTGGTCCTGATCCAACATTGTTTGAGTCCACAGTGCTCTCTGGATATAGGTGAACCACAACTCCAAAAACCCAAGGTCAATGCCCACCAAACTCTTATAGCATTTTCTCTTGGTTATGGGAGTTCTGTGTGGGAAGTTTGTGTCTTTCTGCCATTCCTGCCAGGATATCTATGTTGTGTTCATCGAAACAGGCCCAGGTTTCACACTGAGTGTATAAATACATTTAAAAACACATTAACTATATGTATTACTGTGTTAGAGTGTCATTTTGTGTCATTTTGGTTGGTGGTGTGCCACAGGATTTGGTCAATGTAAAAAAGTGTGCCGCGGCTCAAAAAAGGTTGGAAAACACTGGTGTAGACTCATATAATCCAGTTCAAAGCAGATAATCTGGGATGAGATCCTGGGATATAGGGCAGTGTAGATCCAGCCTCAGTGGACGTAAGATCACAGTCCAAATGGCTTTCTACTATCTATATTGCAGTGTGCCTTTTGGAAAGGATTAATCATATTTTAATTGGAGGGGGAACTGAAATAGCCCTAAATTCTTTGAAAGATCCTTTAACTGGTTTAATTTAACTCCTGTTATTTATTTTAAGATGAACAAAACAGACAAGAATAGAGGAGTATATTATTGTTGAATTCCTAGTCTCCATATTACATGCCAGGTGTTCCCTATTCCTGATTCTACTACTTATATATTGGAAAATATGCTGCGCTGATTCAATGAATATACATTTTGTGAGTATACAGCTCCCAGCGTTCTTCATCATTGGGCGTTCTAGCTAGTACTGCTAGGTTTTGCAGTTTAACAATCTTGACAGGTTCTTGTGGTTCTACCTTGGTTTACATTACAGCCGCTATGACTGTCTGGATGAAGATGAATAAACTGAAGATTAATCCTGACAAGACAGAGGTCTTCCTGGTCGATCATAAACAAGATTGGGGTATAGCGTGGCAACCTGTGCTTGATGGGGTTGCACTCCCCCTGAAGTCACAGGTCTGCAGCTTGGGCGTCCTCCTAGACTCGTTGCTAACGTTTGAAGCTCAGGCATCGGCGGTGGCTGGGAGGGCCTTTGCACAATTAAAACTCGTGCACCAACTGCGACCATACCTCGTGAAGTTGGATCTGGCCACAGTGGTCCACACCTTAGTCACCTCCAGATTGGATTACTGTAATGCACTCCATGGGGCTGCCCTTGAAGATGGCCCGGAAGTTTCAATTGGTCCAACAGGCAGCAGCCAGGTTGCTAACTGGAGCAATTTACAGGGAGCAGTCAACCCCCCTGTTTAAGGAGCTCCATTGGCTGCTGTTCATCTTCTGGTCCAAATTCAAGTTGCAGGTTCTTACCTACAAAGCCCTGAACGGTTTGGGACCTGCCTACCTTCATGACGACACTTCTGTCTACGAACCCAGGCGATCTCTCCGATCATCTGGAGAGGCCCTACACTCGCTCCCACCGCCTTTGCAGGCACGTTTGGTAGGGACGAGGGAGAGGGCCTTCTCTGTGGTGGCCCCCCAACTCTGGAACTAACTCCCCAAGGATATTAGACAAGCCCCCAGATTGGCAGTTTTTAGGAGGAGCCTGAAAACGTGGCTGTTCTAATGTGCCTTTCCTGATTAAAGCAAATAACACCCTGCTGATCAATTCCTTGCAAATTGTCCTCATAAGCACTTTAATTACCTGTTGGATCATCTGCCCCACACCATCCCTTAAAACCTTTCCTAATACATGCATTCTACGTCTGTTCGCATCCAGTGTTATTTATTTTAAAATTTTAATATTTCACATTTGGCCCGCCCAGAATGGTTTTAAACTGTCTGTTATTGCTTGTCTGTAAGTATATTGATTGTATTGTTGTATTATTTGCTGTTATGATGTTATTATTTGTTGTTGGGCTTGGCCTCATATAAGCCACCCGGAGTCCCCTTGGGGAGATGGTGGCGGGGTATAGATAAAGTTAATATAAATAAATAAATAAATAATGCATCCTAGTAAATTTGTTTAGCGTAACAGATTATGTGACTCCTATTAAAACTGAATGAGCATAGGGACAAAAACTAAATCCCTGCAATAAATGGGCCTTACATACCTTGTCTTAGATACACAGGCAGTTGAAGGGTTGCAGTAAGATTAGGGAGATTTGTCCTAATCCAAGGGGGATTTATCCGAATCAGATCCTCACTCATCCATGAAACTTACTCAGGGCCCTTCCAGACAGGCCCTATATCCCAGGATCTGATCCCAGGTTTTCTGCTTTAAACTGGATTACATGAGTCTGGACTGCCAGATAATCTGAAATAAACAGAAAACCTGGGATCAGATCCTGGGATATAGGGCCTGTCTGGAAGGGCCCTGAACGGTTTGGGACCTGCCTACCCAATCATGCTAGCCCAATTAATATGGCAAAGTAGACAACTGAGTATAACATCACATTTTTATTTATTTATTCACAACATTTCTACTCACCCTCACCCCCCCCCCGGGTGGGGGTGGGGTGGAGACTCAGAGCAGCTTGCAATGGCAACAATGCAATGCCACAACAAATATAACAACTATAACAGCAATATAAACAATAAATAAGACAATAGATTAAAAAGTTAAAACATTATTATGACAGTCATATAGCCATTTCTATCATTATCACAATCATGTAGGCCCCCTTAGACAGCAATGGGTGTAGGACTTCGTTTATCATCTGCATGAACACTCAAGGAGCTCCAGTCAGGACAAAAGGTAATACTTTGTACTGAGATGCCCCCAGTGGACAGTTAAATGCCATCTTCCATTCATCCCCCTTTTTAAAAATCCTAAACCGAAAATAACTCTTAGATCCAGCTTCGTAAAGATCCTTCCCTTTGATAAATGTCTCAACATATCTTTCAATAGAGGCATAGGGTATTGATTTGAAAGACATATGGCATTCAGACCCCTAAAATCAGTACAAAGTCTCAAGGTGCCATCTTTTTTTGGGCTGAACAGCAAGGAGCAGCCAATGGGGAACTTGCGGGTTCTATGAACCCTCTTGCTAAATTTTTGTCAATGAACTCACACAGACAATCCTTCTCCCTTGGTGACATAGCATACATCTTACGTTTTGGCAATTTAGCTTGAGGGTCGATGTTTATAGCACAGTCAGTTTTTCTATGGGGAGGCAGGTGATCAGATTCCTCCTTATCAAAAACATCCAAATACTCGTGGTAAATATCCGGCACCTCACTAAACGGCATTCTTGCTTTCCCTGCCACCTCTGTTGAGCCAAAACCCACTTTACCCACAATTTTTTTCCTTTTTTAGTTCTTGGGACCATGTGGGATGGAAAATAACTTCCATAGTTAAAGTGTAACACCTCCCTTTTCCAGTCTGAGGGTTTTGGCTCCTGAGCCATTCCATACCCAAAATTACTTCACACGATTTGATGGGGTCACCACAAATTGTAGTAGTTCCTGATGGGACCCCAACTTCATATTTACAAACTCGGTTTTGTACTCCCACCGCTTGAGACCCATCCAGTTGAGTAAAAGCAATGGGCCTCTCTAAATGAATCAATCGCAAACCCATCTCAGCAGCCACCCAAAGTGCTGTCATACCTCCTGACCAAAAGCCTGGGTCCAGAACCATGATTTTAATTTCTTCCTAAAGGAAAGGAGGGATGAAGTTGACCTGATCTCACTGGGGACTGAATTCCACAGGCCCTGTCCCTCGTCCCCACCAAATGAGAACTGCAAGGACTGGGCGAAACCAAGCACATACAAAAGCTGGAAACCTGTTTGTGATATGTACATATGCCCTTTTATAGTTTATGGTTGTTGCAATCTGAGGTATTCAATGATGGCTGACCACTTGGCTGATTGCAAGTGTCATTAGACAGATTCATGGTACAGGAAGTTGCTAGTCAGTGCCCAGCCTGCTAGTCATGATACCTATATATTTCTTCCAATATGAAAGATGGGTTGCTGGGAACATAAACAGGATGCTACTATTGCATTAATGTTTGGGTGATATCAGCAATTCGTATGGCCCATTGCTCATTCACAGCAACTTCTGCTGTAAGAGTGGCTGTGAATGAGATCTGACTCATCCATAGACCTTGCTTGTTTTATTTTTTCAGCTTTTCCATGTCTTCCAATTATCCACATTAAGAAATTTCAGCAAGAAATTGGACACTCATGCCTATGGATCTCATTGGATAGCAGGCATTTTCTCACTGATTTCAGCACAATGATAATAATGCAGCTAAAAACAATTTTTGGATGTGTAGATGTGCATATCTTGAATCATGTGGTATAGCTAGAGGCATACATGAGAACAATCTGCTCCATGTTATCTTTTACAAACTGATTTTAAACCCATGTGATATGGTGGTTAAAGTGTTGGACAAGGAGTTGGGAAACTTAGATTAAAGCCCTCTATGACCCATGAAACTCACTGGATGACTTTATCTCTATCAACTTATCTTCCTTTACAAATTCATTCAAAGTAAGGACAAAATAGGGAGAATTTGTGTGTGTGTGTGTGTGAGGAGCAACTTGAGAAACTGCAGGTCTATTCTGGTGTCTGCAAGGACATTGCCCAGGGGATGCCTGGATGTTTGCTTTTTTAACCATCTTTGTGGGAGGTTTCACTTATTTATTTATTTATTTATTATTTCAATTTGTATTCCGCCTTTCCCAATAGGCTCAGGGTAGTTTACAGCATATAAAACACTTCATTAGATAAAAATTACAAATTATGTCCCCGCATGGGGAGCTGGAGCTGACAGAGGAAGCTCAACCCACTCTCTCTGGATTCAAACCACTGACCTCTTGGGCAGCAGTTCACAAGTTTGAATAAAATGCAATACTAGATTTTTAAAATGGGTATGGTTGTGAAGGTCTGTGTTTATCATCCTGCCCATTTATGTTAAATTAATTCCTAAATAATGTGTTTTTGTGTCTTCTTTATAATTTCTCTTACTAAAAAAAAAACACTGCCTGCTAAAAGTAACGCCATTGAATTGTGTAGATGATGCTGTGGTGCATATTAAATGCATTTCCATAAGCGTCCAATGAGGAATTAATAATAATGGCTGATGATTGCATGCAAGCACCCGGAGGCCTAGAGGTTGTTGTCACGGTAGCCCTGCTATGTTTGAAGAGCGCATGTGGATTTGTCCATTTTGCATCTCTAAGCAGAATTTTAGAGAGGAGGACATGTGGCAAAAGGCACACTTCCTGTATTTTTGGCACTTAATCCGAGGGGAGGAAGAGGGATTGAAACACCCAGAAAGGATCTGTGGGTGAAGTGGCACTGCGTAACGGTAGCTGCCCAAATAATGTTGCTAAATTTTCGATGTGTGCTATATTTTATGTGCATGCGTCAAAGAAGGATAAACGCTTTATAACGTCTCCTTCAGATTTGCAAGTGTCAGCCAGCAAGCTCAATTTGCCATTTTTGTCCTGAGGAAAAAAGACCCATTTTCCAGTGATGAGGCACCACAGTAGGGAATGAAATCTAATGAGGTCATGTCTAATTGACTACAATTTCCTGAATCAATATTCCCTCGGAGCTTTCCATTCAGCATTTTGCAAGAAGGAGATTTCATTCATCCGTACCTGCCTGTAATCACATTAATTCTCTAGAGGCTGGAAGTGAGGTAATCTTTTCTGATGTCATGGCTTGTGTTTTATCGCACACTTGGTATACATATCCCGCAATACATTAAAGCACAAGTCTACCATGGGAATTGGCATTAATGATGGCTGTGAAAAGAATAAGGCTTGAAAATCTGACAGTAGCTGAGAGCAGATTTTAAGTGTTACCTTTAACCATTTCCTTCCATCTATTTTTCAGCTTGTATGAGATGTCTACTTGTATCTCAATAAGTTACAGAGAAAATGCCAGAACATGGGGTCAAGGAAATAGCTTTTAGGAATCATTTCTGTTGCACTCTAGCCTTTCACCCAACACACAGCAGAGTCCATTAATCCAATAGAAAAATGTTTATTAAAGAAAGTATATATATAAAGGGAAAAGGGCAAATAGATACACAATGCAATACACAAAAGAAGCCAGAGTTCAGTAGCAGAATTCCAAAATTGCCAGATTAGAAAACAAAACCAAGGAATCCAAATTCACAGAATTAATCCAAAGGTATATCCATGGACATGAAAACAGGAATTTCTCCAAGGTACATTCTCCAAAGATACATAGGTAGTAACATGAAACAGAAATCTTGACAATGCAGGAACCATGAACTTGGAATCATGAACAGGAATCATAAACAGGAGACCAATCTCCTTTAGCAATGTTGTCTCCTCTGAAAGGCCTGAAAGCAAACCACTTAGTTTAAGCCCTCCAAGGCACTCATGACATCATGCCTCACACATCTGGACTTCAGGGTCTTATCTCAACTTGTCTGAGAATACCTAGTTTGCCGGCTTTTCACATCCTGCGTTCTCAGGTCTAATCTATCCTCCCTTGAAAACTCCTCATCTTTCCAAGACCTTTTCTCAAGGGAACTGGTACTTTCATTTTCTTCTGTTGCCTGGGAATGAGCTGAAGAATCCAAAACATCAGCCTCATCTGCCTGCAATTCCCTCCAACTACTCACAGACTCCTCACTTTGAAACCCATTATCCCCCTCATCCTCTGAACATTCAGAAAAATCCTCTGATGATTGCCAAACTACAACAATTTCTACTTTTTGTTGCTGTTTGCTCTTTGTTGTTGTCTTCAAGTCATATCTGTCTTATGGTGTTCCTAAAGAACATCTATCATAGGTTTTTCTAAGGGTAAGAGTGTGTAACTTGCCCAAGGTCACCCAGTGGGTGTCCATGGCCGAACGGGAATTTGAATCTTGTTCTTCAGAGACATATGACCTCATCACATTGAGGTCTGTAAGCCGGGTGATAGCAGTAGAATTTGCCATGGGTTGTGGTGTATCCAATGGAGGGTGTGGGGAATCCCATGCTCCGCATCACCCCTCACATTATCCCACAGGGAGAAGCTTCACCGGCTTGCTTCTCCCCATTCTTCTCAATGAGAACACCCATGTTCTCGCTTCTCCCTCTTATGACACCTTCATCTCACTTCAGGGATGGAGCCCTGCTGTGGAAGTAGATCAATGTTGTCTGATCGGTTTTTGCAGGCTTCGTCCCTGAACTGAGGTGAAACTGTCATAGGACGGGCATTTTTGCCCATATGATGAGGTCGATAGTCCAGTGCTCAAACCACTCTACCATGGTGGCTTCTATCTGATGTGCTCCACTCATTTGCATGAAAAAAGAAGATAACCAGCCTGTTATGCTACATCAATTAGACCTTTACCAGGTGGGCAGCTCTGGGGCCACATACATTGCCCAGTTGTTTGTTGTTGCTGTTGTAGTCACTGAGATCTGCTTCTCCCAAATCCTTCAGTCAGTCCATTATTGCGTTTTCTAGAAGCCTCCAAGGATGACGAGCTATCTTTTAAACAGGTCACAGCACTCCTCTTCCATTGCTTAACATTAAAAGGAAACTGGTCAGAATCATCTTGGTCATCATGTGCTGGACTTGTATATTCAAGAAAAGAGTTGCAACAATGCACAGTGTCCATGTCAGGAAAGGGCCCCATCCTTCAGTGCAATGGGACTAAAGGAAATCCAGATCGATGTGCTACAGTTCCTGATATGCATCAGGCCCATTGTGCACACTGTTGCAAATTGGGTGTTTTTGTTGGTATTCTGCTAGGCATTCTTGTAACTTAGTAACTGGTTTTCTTAGAGCAGGGGTTCTCAAAGTCTGCTCTGTGGAGCCTTTGAGCTCTGCAAAGCTATCTCTCCTCTTTCCTGCTCCTCCTGCTTCCTTGCCTCCTTCGCTCTCAAAAAATTTTTTCCATCACCTCCCTTATCCCCCAAAACCTTTCCCTCTCGTATTCCTTGCTTTCAAAACCCTACTTCCCTCCCACCACTCAGGGGATGCTTTGATTGAGCTTTTCCTGCTTGGAAGAAAGAAGTTCAACTAGATTGAACTTGTTGTTGTTGTTGTTGTTGTTGTTGTTACGAAAGCTGGGCCTTTGTCTTTTAATGAAATGAACATGCACTAAAATATTCTTGCAATCGGGGAGAGTGTGAGTTGTGCAAATAGCTAACACGGTGTTCCCTCACTACTTCGCAGTTCGCTTATTGCGGACTCGCTGTTTCGTGGATTTAAAAAAAATTAATTTAAAATATATATCATGGTATTTTCGCTGTTTTGTGGGGTTTTGCCGCCGCCACTCTCCAAAGTGCTTTCCCTCCTCAGTCCTCCCTCCCTCCAGCCCTGAAGGGTCTTTCCTTCACAAGGTCATCTCGAGGCTGGACTACTGTAACGCTCTGTACATTGGCCTTCTTCTGTCGGTAATCCGGAGACTCAAGCTGGTGCAGAACGCCGCAGCGCGACTCCTGGTGAGGGTCCCAATTGGCCACCACATCACGCCAATCCTGCGCAAACTGCACTGGCTCTCAATAGAATGCCGGATTACCTTCAAAGTGTTGGTCCTGACTTTTAAGTCCTTACATGGTCTGGGGCCAGTGTACCTGCGGGACCGCCTTGTCCCATATCATCCCACCAGATCACTGCGCTCCAAAGAGCTAAATCTCCTGGTCATCCCAAATGTGAAGACCTACCATCTGTCCGCAACACGCCGGCGGGCTTTTTCTGTTGCAGCCCCTACCATGTGGAATGCACTGCCCACCAGCATCCGTGTCACCCAGAGCCTCCTCCCATTCAGGAGAGCAGTTAAGACATTGCTGTTCCAGCAAGCCTTCAGGGTTAACTAGACCAGGGCTGTCCAACTGGCGGCCCCCCAGCTCCTTCCCCACGGCCCCCTACCCTCCTGCAAGATATCTGCTTTTTAAGATTAAAAAAAATTAAAAATATTTTTTTGAATATTTTTTGGGATTTTTTTGAATATTTTTTATTTATTTTCTTCGTGGCGGGGGTGAGGGGCGGGGCAGGGAGGAGGAGCAGGCTCTCTTCCTCCTCCTCCTACTTCTCTCCCTCCCTCCCTCCTCCTCTCTCTCTTTCCCCCTTTTATTCCTTCCCCCTTCCACCACCTGAAGGAAAGAGGGAAGGAGAGAGAGAGTGCACAAGTGAGAGGGGGCGTGGCCAGAGCGAAAAAGGGGCGGGGCCAAGTTCGGAGCACGGGGGGTGCTCATCCATTCCCTTTCCAGCTTCCTCCTCTTCTGAGGCTCCGTGCCAAGTTTGGTCCTGATCCATCATTATTTGAGTCCACAGTGCTCTCTGGATGGAGGAGAACTACAACTCCCAAACTCAAAGTTCAGTACTTTCTGTTGCTCTCATGAGAGTTTAGGTTTGATTCAACATGGCTGAGGAATGCTTTGATTGTGTTTTCCCCTTATGGCAGAAGGAGATTGGACTGGATGGCCCTTGGAGGTCTCCTATTCTAGGAACCCATTGTAATTAATAATATTATTATTATTATTATTATCATCATCATCAGAGGCTGAATGGCCATCTGTGAGGAATGCTTTGATTGTGTTTTCCCCTTATGGCAGAAGGAGGTAGGACTGGATGGCCCTTGGAGGTCTCCTATTCCAGGAACCCATTGTAATTATTATTATCATCATCATCATCATCATCATCATCATCATCATCAGAGGCTGAATGGTCATCTGTGAGGAATGCTTTGATTGTGTTTTCCCTTATGGCAGAAGGAGATTGGACTGGATGGCCCTGGATGGCCCTTGGAGGTCTCCTACTCCAGGAACCTGTTGTTGTTGTTGTTGTTATTATTAGCAGAGGCAGAATGAATATTATGCCTTATCATTCAGGGTTATAGGCCTGTGTGGAAGGGCCCTGGCTTCTTATTTGACTTTCTTTCCACACATCTGAATAAAATCCCATGTTATTTGCTTTAAACCAGATTATATGAGTGTGGACTCCGATAATCCAGTTCAAAGCAGGTATTCTGGGTTATATGGCTGTGTGGAAGGGCCCTGAGTCCACACTGCAATATAATCCAGTTCAAAGCAGGTTTTGTGGGGTTTCCTGCCTGGATATTCTGAGTTATATGGCTGTGTGAAGGGCCCTGAGTCCACACTGCAATATAATCCAGTTCAAAGCAGGGACTAGGACTTGAGACTGGGATTTTGGTGTTCATCTCTATCTCCAAGTCAAAGCCCTGGTGTCCTCCACAGACACCTCCAAGGCGGGGGAGAGGGCGGAGCCGGGGAGGGGGTGGGGCAGGGGTGGAGCCAGGGAGGGGGCAGAGCCTGGGCGGAGCCAGGGAGGGGGCGGAGCTGGGGGTGGAGCTGGGGTGGAGCTGGGGAGGGGGCGGAGCTGGGGGTGGAGGCAGACCCTTCGGCCCCCCAGGTCATCAGTAACTGGAATTCCGGCCACAGGTCCGGTAGAAGTTGGACAGCCCTGAACTAGACTGTAGCTCTCGCTGCCTAGTTGACACCCCACTGCGACTCCATCTGCTGTTTCAACTGTTCTAATTGTAATTCTATTCTAATGGTGTTACTGTGGTTTATGAGATATCTGTCAATTGTATTTTACGAACTGTTGTGAGTCGCCCCGAGCCGTTGGGGGGGGGGGGCGGCGGCAGACAAATGCAAAATAATAAATAATAATAATAAGTTTTAAAAGACTTAAAATAGTGTATAACTCCTAAAATAATGTATAAATATTAAAATAAATAGAGCATCCTTACATCACACTTATTTACTTATTGCAGGAGGTCCTGGAACGTAACCCTAGCAGTAAGTGAGAGAACACTGTACATACTATATTGCCAAGTAAGACATTGTGGTTTGATAATGTACACTCACTACTGCTTGCACAACTGGGAAATCCAACCAAAAACTGCTTGCACGCTATTGTCTCCCTCCCCTAATAACAATTCATTGGATTTAAGATTAAGCATTAAAGGCTAAAATAATGAAAACAAATATAGCTTTGAGTTTCTCAGTTTCTGAAAATAAACACTGAATGACCAATTCAAGGGATCGTATGCATCTGAGTAAGTATTATGCAGCTATTCTATTTGGACTAGATATGTGCCAGTTACTTGTTAGACTTTAGGAAGTCTATTCCAGCCAGTCCTGTCTCCAGACAAAACAGGATTCTTCCCAAGAGTATGCAGTGAAATGCTTTCTTCCATCTATTTCTAAATGCCTGGAATGATAGGCGCTTCCCTTGGGGGAGTCATCTGCAGCTGACAAGATTTCACAGAATTTGAGATATTACATTTTAATGCTTTGTTCCCCTGCAGAGATTCATGGCTTTTAAAAGGAATTTCTGCAAATACAGTTAACTGTAAACTTTAAAAATAATGTGGAGATGCTTCAAGACTGTGGTGCAATAAACTGCTTCGGTCTATTACATTTTTCTTATGAGCTCATTTTTCTAAAAAAACAAAATCAAGAAAATGTGTTATCTATTCTCCGTTTTTATTGGCAAAAATAATATTTGGATAGTTAGAACTCCACAGTAGAGGACGCTCCAATATGTAGTTGGAAGATTGAAAAGGGCAAATCTTCAAGTATATCTTAAAGGAGAGTAAAAATGGCTACATCTAACTGTATATAAGCAAGGAGGCAAGAAATGCTGTGCTAGAAACTAGTTTGGCTCAACGTATTTTGCTGCCACAACAGAGCAGAACGTTGTACCATTTCTGTGACGGCGCAGCAAGCGCCACTTGTATCAAAAACTTTAAATTCCAAAGGTTTGCACTATTGTATTGTGTTTCTGCAAGCCTGCTCAGTTTTGCACTGCTTGCTAAGGGTTTGGTTGCATTGATTGGTTCTTTGCACCTGTCAATCATTGTTAACAGAGCCCAATTAAGTTTGTCCCGCCCCTTTTTCCAGGGACTTTGGCAATCTATCTATTTGCTTATCAGAGCTTCCTGGGTTTTCTTCAGAAGAGGGCATACCTGTAGGTTTGCCAGGCTAGGGCTTGGTCAGGCTATCTCTCAACACAGACAATTGACTTTCCTTGGGTCTCATACAGAAAGCCCAATATACCGGATGTTTGGGTAGCCCTGAGGAGACCCAGGCGCCTTCAAACCAGTCAGCTGGCATCCAGAGGAAGGTTCCATACCTTCAATTTAAGGCCAGCTGGCTGGGGTCTCGAGTGTCCTTACCTCGAGGCCACAAAGAAAGAGAGAACTTGGAGAGCCATCCGGCTGAAGCTTCCTGGACCTAAGCAACTAGAGACTGTAAAGTATCTTTTCTTTTATCCTTTGGGTAACAAAGCTTAGTGCCTGAGTAAGATAACTCATGTTGTAAACAATAAAGCCTGTTTGAGTTATATATAGCTTGGTCCTTGGGAGCCCCAAGCCTCTAAAGGAAGGCAAAAAGCAATCCCCCAGTATAGAGAGAGCACGTTCTCGCCCTTCACCAAGTATTTAGACCGGGTACGATAGCACACTTTCCTGTTTAATCACTGTACCCGTTTAAATTTTAGATGATTTATGGGATTATTGGGGGGGGGGTTGTTATTCTCTGCACATATAATACATGAGGTTGGTTTCTGCCGCCACCATCTTTGAGTAGTTTTACCACAGAGTACATGTGTATAAAGGCTCCTGCATTCAATCTCTGGCAACACCAGGCAGGACTGCAAAAAGCTTACCTCTGCATCCTGAAGAACTAGCGCCTGCTAATATTTAGATTTCCAGTAGAGAAACTGGAGATTCTGGGAGGCTATTTCTTTTCCTTGGACCCCTGGAGACTATAGCTGTCTGCTCCCCACTTCATACTCTCAGTGCCCCCTCAAGCCTCCAAATGGGGGGGGGGGTTGGATTGAAAGGGCTTCTTCTAGCCCATTGAGGAATGCCAGTGTGGGTTGCCTTAAGTTGTCATAAGCTGCAGCGCGACTCCTGGCAGGGGTCCCGATTGAATGCCGGATTGCCTTCAAAGTGTTAGTCCTGACTTTTAAGGCCTTACATGGTCTGGGGCCAGTGTACCTGCGGGACCGCCTTGTCCCATATCATCCCACCAGATCACTGCGCTCCGAAGAGCTAAACCTCCTGGTCATCCCAAATGTGAGGACCTACCATCTGTCCGCAACCCTCCCCCTGTGCTTTCTCTGTTGCAGCCCCTACCATGTGGAACGCACTGCCCGCCGGCATCCGTGCCACCCAGGGCCTCCTCCCGTTCAGGAGAGCAGTTAAGACATTGCTGTTCCAACAAGCCTTTGGAGTTAGCTAAACTTTAGCTCACACCATCTAGCTGTCAGCCCACTGTGACTCCATTTGTTGCTTCAACTGTTCTAATTGTAATTCCATCTTAATGGTATTACTGTGAGTTATTATGAGTTATCTGACAATTGTATTTTACAAACTGTTGTAAGTCGCCCCGAGCCGTTGGGGGGGGGGGCAACAGACAAATGCGAAATAATAAATAAATAAATAAGTCGGAAATGACTTGAAGATACATAGCGACGACAACAACTGGAGGCTTTGGTGACTATATGTTGTGGTTTGTGAAGAATCTGCTGCTTCAGAGGATGAGGGAGCTAATTTTGTGCGGCCTCAGAAGGGGTTTTGGGGGATAGAAGTGGCATGGAGAGATGTGTTAGTAAATTTCCTGGTAATTCTCAGGATCTTAGAGAAAGTGAAATCTGTTCCCATGAGAATGAACTTGCTCCTGGAAGGAATGTGGGGGAGTGAGTTTTTCCTTAGGTCAGAGCAGCTGCACTGAGTATGAAAGAGAGATAGACTCGCTTTTCCCAGCAGCTTCAAGATAAGCAGCGAAGAACCAGGTGCACGAGGAGCAATGTCATGGGAGGGAATTGAGGCTTTTAAGTGGGCTGCTCTTTGTGAGAACAATGTTGCATTTCACGTGGGAACAACTGTTAAGTTATGTGGCCTTGCTTCAAGTGTTCAAGCTTCTGGATTATGGGTCTTGTTCATTTTTGCTTGTTTAAGTTTCAAGTTTCTGAATTTTAATTCCTGCTCCTTTCTTCATGGTTTTTGGTCTGGTTTATTCTCTGTTTTGTTCTCAAGTTTTGGATATAACTGATCAAGTGTATGGAGTTTGCCTTGTTTCACTGCATTGACTCAAAATGAAATTCCAAGTTTTTGAATTCCTCTGGTTTGATTCATGAACCGGATTGTCACCTATACTCCAACACTTTCTGGATTTGTCTGGATTTGTCTTTTGGATTTTTGATTGTTCTTTTTTATTGTGCTTCTTATTGTTCATATTTCTCTTAATAAACTTTACTCAGTGGATTATCTCATCCCTGCGTGGTGTCTGAGTGAAAAGATGTCCCACGACTGGGGTGAAACAATATAATTTGCCACTCCAACCCTTTTGATAGATCCTTGGGTATTACTAGATGGAGCAATGGTCTGATCCTATGTGTCCCACCAACTACAATGGCTCTGCACGCCTGATCACACAATCATACCTCCTCTAGTTCTGCCCCCCATGTGCCCCATCTATGGGGTCCATTTTTCTGATGTTTGAATATCATTACAATTGGCCCAATGTCTCTCCCACCCCTTAACGTTTTGAATTCTAATGGGATAGCAAATTCATTTGAGTTGTGGCTTCACTGACAGTCCCCAAGTTATGAGCAAGATAGGTTTTGGGTTGCTGTGAGTTTTTGGGCTGTATGGCCATGTTCCAGTAGCATTCTCTTCCAACGTTTCACCTGCACCTGTGATTCCAGCCATGAACATCTTTGACAACATAAAATAGGTTTGTTCTTAAGTTGAATTTATATGTAAGTTGGAACTGGCGCTTTTTAAGTGTAAGTCCAGCCAAATATATATATACACACACACTATTGCTTGCACAACTGGGAAATGCTTTCTTCTAAGCACTATATATTAGTTAGGGGTGGATATCTCTGGTCATAATACTTTGATTTCCATTAATATTTCGTATTTGAAATTATTTTGGCCTTATATCAACCCTTGGCGTCCAACCTGGAAGTGAAGTTTCAAAACCGAACCCGGGATTGCCGAGCTTTCCTCCACAAGTGGAGGGAGAGCCTGGAGAACAGGAGGAAATTCCTCTGAATCACGGAGTTAGTTCTCAGCAGGGAAGGAGGATGCGAGGGGATGCCCTCCGAACCTCCTTCCCTGCCAAGAATTAAACTGCGCCAAGCTGCTAAGATCTAAATATAATGTGCGATGCTTCTGAGCTTGGGGGGGGGGGGGAGAAGGGAGTGCTTGTTTTCCCTTCTTCCCTCCCTGTCCCCCCCCCCCAGCCGAGAGGCATCGCACATTAAATATAATGCGTAATGCTTCTGAGCTCGGGGGGGGGAGGGAAGAGAGGAGACCAAGCCTTCCATTCTAGCCTCCCAGCTGGCATAACAAATAAAAATGAAAATTCGTTAGTAATTACATTTCAGTTACGAAATTTATTAAAAAAATTTCGGAATAATTTCTATAACGACCCAGCAAGGAAAATCCCCCCCCCACGAGTTTAGAATCAATTTTTTATGGATCAACCACCCCTAATAAACACCCTTACAGTGTTTGTTTTGCTGTCTATGGTATGTGCATGTTCCGTATGATTTGATATGGTCAAAATTGACTAATCAATAAAGAATGTATATGTATGCTGTCTATGGCCCTGTTCAGAAATGTTCATCTTACATTCTGTCCCTGTGATAACTAGATTTTGAAAAATTCAGCTTATTGTAGAAAGCTGGATTGGTGATAAAGCTTCAGTTGAGACCCCTTTTCCTCATAATAACTATTTCAGGAATGAATTTTCCTTCCGGGGGGTAGATTTATCTCACTTCCTGTTGTCTCACCTCCGTTCTTAACTATAAGTCATTTGTAAGTCAGATATTTGTAACTCGGGGACTGCCTGTATTACATACAGGCAGGTCTGTTGTAAGGTAAAACATCTTTTTAGGAAATGAGAAGAAAGGAAAATGTTGCAGTTAGTTAACATGTTATGCTTCAAAACTCATTGCAGAACAAACTATGAATACGGGAGGCAAAAAAGTCCCTACAGCCTTCAGACTTCGGTGGCAGGGACAGGTGTGAGTTGAGCAGCAGTCCTTGGAGTAAAAATAGACGCATTATAAACACACAAAAATAATTCTTTCTCCCCTGTGTTAATTGCTTGTGAAATATATGAAAAACACTTCATATCAAAAGAAAACTGTCAAAGATTCTACAATACCTAAGGCATACAGTGAGTTGCAAACCATTGCGTTCAGTGTAGTTATGTCCCAAAATAAATGTCCTAATTTGATACCAATGTCCCAAACTTCAAGTTTGACAGCTATGGCATATACCTCCGAGGGTGTCAAAATTGCAACTTCATAGATAGAAAAGTAACCCCCTCGTATAATTTTGTCCCAGAAGAAGTGACATTGATTAGTTCCTCCCTACAGACAGCATTTAATTCTGATAATTTCTAATTGCTTCCAGGGGATTGAAGAAACCCTACAATGAAAATTGTGCCAGGTTAGATAAGAGAAAGAAAGGAATGCCTTGTCGAACACAGCACTATTTAAAGTTAAAACAATCCAAGTCTTACCCTGTTGGACATCAGCATTACAGTGAACATTTATACTGAAGATGACAAAATTAATTGAGGGTTTGGTTTTTTTCTGGAATAAAAGATCACATCTTTAAAGTGTGTTATTTCTCCAAAATCAAATTCTGAAATAAACTAATTGTTCTTTTCAGTTATTGCCTTTGTGAAATAGCTGCACACAGAGAAAAATAGGGAATGCTTTTAGGTGCCTAAAAATAGAAAAAATTAAAGTAACTACACAAATGGTTTTCAAAGGCAGTTAATTACTCTGATATAACCATACCTCAGTAGGACTGAATATGAACACATAGCTCCACTAAGCGTGAGCCCATACATTTCAAAAGAATTCACTTCACCTATAGCTTGTCTCAGATCTTTGCTGCCCACACTCTACATAAGGCTCAGTTTGTATCCCCATAGCAGATAAAGCTTGGGAGTGATCCTGGACTCATCACTGAGCCTGGAACCCCAAGTTTCGGCGGTGGCCGGGAGAGCTTTTGCATAATTAAAACTTGTGCGCCAGTTGCGCCCGTACCTTGGGAAGTCTGATCTGATCATGGTGGTCCACGCTCTTGTTATATCCCGAATAGATTACTGCAATGCACTCTACGTGGGGCTGCCTTTGAAGTTTGTTCGGAAACTTCAACTAGTCCAACGGGCGGCAGCCAGGTTACTCACTGGAGCGACATACAGGGAGCATACCACTCCTCTGTTGTGTCAGCTCCACTGGCTGCCTGTCCAATTCCGAGCACAATTCAAAGTCCTGGTTTTGACCTTTAAAGCCCTTTACGGTTCTGGCCCAGCTTACTTGTCCAAACGTATATCCCCTTATGTCCTACCTCAAAATTTACGATCCTCCGGGGAGGCCCTGCTCTCGGTCCCACCTTCGTCACAAACATGTTTGGTGGGGACGAGGGACAGGGCCTTCTGGGTGGTGGCCCCTCACCTGTGCAACTCACTCCCTAGTGAAATTAGGTCAACTTCTTCCCTCTTTTCCTTTAGGAAAAAGTTGAAGATGTGGCTATGGGACTAGGCGTTTGGTTAGATATTGGGAGCAGACGGACAATAAAACAATGACAGTGTTTGAAAACGGACTGTGACTGGCTTTGGACAAATTTGAGACTACAGAACTCGGACTTTGTGGATTTGTGTATTTTAACTATGTGTATTTGTAACTGGTTTGTAATCTGTTTAATGTATTTTTATGGTGCAGTTGGTTGTTTTAATGATTGTACACTGCCTGTTGTTTGTCGCCCTGAGACTCCCTTCGGGGGTGGAGAAAGGCGGGTTATAAATAAATAAAATAAATAAAATAAATAAATAAAGGGAATATATGTTTGGGCAGTAATGAGGCTGCATGAGTTTAGGTTGCTCATGTGGGATATGCCCAATAACTACACCTGTTTACTCTCCCCATCCTGCTCACATGCATGCTACAGAACAGGCAAGTAGAGGCAGTAGTGACTCCTTTGGTTTTTGTCTGATATCACTATATAACAACATTTGGGAGGAAAAATCTGTTCCTGCTTTAAAAATGTTATTTCCTGTTTAATTGTGCAGTACTTACTTTGAAAGTAGTTGTTATACTCCAGAAACATCGTTTTTGTAGCACATATACTAACTAGACACTATGGGATATTCAGTGAAAAATGATAGCAAAATGTGTTGCAGGATGTCCCTCAAAAAGCAAAGTTTTTGCAGTTTCCATTTTTTTAATGATAAACCAATTCGGAAATAACATTTATAGCCCGGGAACAAAAAATGTGTTTCATAGTGCAATCATTGTCTCACTGACATGGAAGCTTCTCCATGGCTTTCAATTTCAGAGGTTTTCACTCTAGCATATGTCACCCCACCAATGCACTCTTTAGTACATAGCATACTGCTCAAGCCCTCAAAACATCTGTATTCATAACTACTTTCCCTTGTTTTCATTTGCTCTTTGTCCAGGGCTTCCCTGCTCTCAGCCAGAAGTCAGGGTGCTCAAAGTTCAAAAGTCATAGCAACCAGTGGTATCTGATATCAACAAGTCCAGGGTGTGTAGCCATAAGTCAGAACAGTGTCCAAATCTCAAAGAAGCAGGGCCAAGAAACAATCCAAGACTCAAAAATCAAGTATTAGCAGTATTCGATCTCGCTATTGCTCTTTGCACTTCAGTTGGCCCTCCCACCTGAAATTCCTGTTACTGTAAATGGCTAAGGACATTACCCTCCCAGCTGTGACCTTATTGAATCTGAAGTGAATCTTGCACTTTTCCTTTAGAAAAAAAAGCTAAAGACGTGGCTGTGGGACCAGGCGTTTGGTTGGTGTGGAGTAGCGGACGGACAATTTGAGTAGGATAGGGTTATGTTGGCGGACTGCGGATCGGCTTGAACAACCTATGAATATGGAACGGGGATTATGGGGTATCTGATATGTAATTGTTTTAATCTGTTTTGTTGTATTTTGATATGTTGATGTTTTGTTCCTTTGTATGCGGCGTTGAATTGTTGCCTTCTGTTAGCCGCCCTGTGTCCCCCTTCGGGGGTAGAGAAGGGCGGGTCATAAAAGAAAGAAAAGAAATAAAATAAAATTGGTTCTATCTTGGAACGATTGAACATACCCTGATCCCTCCACAGTTAGCACTTAATCTTTCAGCCATAATACTTTTAAAATGTGTATTGTGATTGTGAAATGTTTTCTTTTTCTGATGTTGCTGCCGATTTTATTTTTATTTTATGTTATTTTGTGTATTTTAATCTGTATTTTCGGGCTTGTCCCCTTGTAAGCTGCCCCGAGTCACTTTGGGGAGATGGTGATGGGGTATAAAAATAAAGTTATTATTATAATAAGTTATTATAGTCAGAATGTAAAGAGATCTGTGTATATGAAAGAAAATACTTTTCAACACCAGCTCAGCCCACACCTCCATTCCAGGAAGCATTTAAGGAGCATGTATATGGGCACACAGTTGCATTGGTGGGGAGAAATCTGTGCTCGAGCCTTTATGACTCATAGGGAGTCATCATTTCTACTCCTCTTCTTATTGAACTGGAAGAGTACATGGCTCTAGATCAGTCTGGCTATCAGCCATCTGCTCCATTTGTGGCACATCTGCTCTCAAGGGAGGGGTGATAAGCACCCCATATCCCCCCCCCTTCTTAGGAATTAGAACACAATGATTACACTATGCAACACCATTTTTGTTCCTGGGTTATAAATGTCATTTCCTAATTGGTTCTATCATAAAAACATGGAAAACATTTATTAAACTGTAAAAACTTTGTTTTTGCGGTCTGCAGAAAATATAAAAAATGGAATATGAAAGGTTAAAAATGGCACATTGAAAGATTTAAAAATAGCAACCGCAAAAACAAAGTTTCCAGAAGATAACACCTAATTTCAAAGCAAGTACTGCAAAATTAAAGAGGAACACTTTCAAACCAGTCACAAAACACTTTTTCAAATTTGGTTACAGAATGTTCTCAATTATTTATTTATACTGCAATCTTTGGTTGGTGGTGTTCACGTACCATCCTGTCCACTTGGTGATTCTCAGTTCTCTGAGTATTGCAGGATTGGCCAAGTTTCAGGGTATAGTCAAGTGGCTGAATAATTGTCATTTATTAGGCAATATTTGAGTTCCAGAGTTGAATTCAACACAGAGGGTTCCAATCATCAACTGGGTGTGTGTTTATATGTGTTAAAAATACTAAACGTAAGGAGATGTTTTGTCCTGCATGAGACACGCTTTACTGGCAAGGTCTAATAAGCCAAATCAAGATCAACAGCAACTGTTTCCCCCCCAAAAGCAAGTCAGTCCAAACAGGAGTCTCCATCTACACTGCCATATAATGCAGTCTCATAATTCAGTTCAATTGCATTATGAAACTCCATTATATGGCAGTGTAGATGGGACCAGAGTAGGCAGCAAAGTAAAACAAGCTCAAGTAGGACAAAACAGATAACAGGGAAGGGAAGTTCTACAGCAAAACCAAAATACATCACTAGATGAGCAAACACCACAAGAGGTTTGAAGATGAGAAGAACCATATCTTATACCAAGGTGCTCTCCAAAAGATCTACCTGCCCCCGCCACCATGCGCTCCCACCACTGCACTCTCTTGCCACCATGCGTGCTCCTGCTGCTGTTTTCCAACTGCTTAGCGCTTCTTCCGCCTGCAGGGCATTGCAGGAAGGAGAAAGCACGAGGCGGGGCATCCAGAGGGAGCGCTCCACCATGCCTGTCTCACCGGCAACGGAGGCTGCACAGCTGCTTCTGGACGAGAGAGGCAGGGCGCTCCCTCCAGAGGCCCCGCCTCGTGCTTCCTTCTTCCTGCAATGCCCCGCAGGCAAAGGAAGCACCGCAAGAGCGGAAGCCAGCAGCAAGAGCGCGCATGCGTGCAAGGTGTGCACGCTCATGGCAGGATCGCCCCATCCGGCTGATGAGTCCCGAAGATCACCTGGAAGAGGGCCGAAGATCATCTAGTAGCTCCCGAGCTACCTAATGAGCACCCCTGTCTTATACTGATCTCAGGAACTATGCAGAACCAGTTCTGTGTCTTTTATAAATGAGTTGCCTAAACCAGACCCAGTGTTGTAGATGAGTCTTCAGGTACTACTGAAAGCATGGAAGTTGGGGCTAGAAAGGCAAAATGGACTACTTGGGAGCAGGAGTCTGATGGGGAACAACAGAGGAAACGGATCTGGCAGATACTTAGTGATCCTACTGATGTGGATTCTTTTGTGGGCTTTTCATGGGATAATGGGTCTGGTGATGAGGAGTCAACTATGGGAAGCGTGGATGAGGATTCAGAGAATGTGTCTAGTGATATGGATTGGACCAAAGTAAGTGATGTTTGCGCTGAAACAACTAGTAGTAATACATTTGGGGTTTTTGCTGGGGATAGGACTTGGAGTACACGTGATCAGTCTTCATCATGGGGAGATCTAAGTCCTGGCAGAAGGAAGTCTGCATGCGTGGAGAGACATAACTCTACACGTGAAGCTGTAAGTGCAGCTGATGGGGCTAATGATGGGGTGCTGGCTCATTCCAGCTCTGATGAGGATTTGTGAATAAAGGAAGGGTTTGGATCTGGGGCTCCTTGCACTTGACAAGGTGTTTTTGCGTGCCATGTCCTGCTGTTTGTATTGTGTTTCCTGTGGACGGCCTTTTGGACATAAATTGGATCCTGCGCTGCCTCTGAGGAACTTGGTATAGTATGGGATGGGGTTTGCATCATGTTTCCCCTTTTGGCTACACTTTGTATTGCTTCCTGTGTGCTAGTTGCTGGTGGCTGCTTCGTGTTTGCTGCATTGCTGTTGCTGTCTTCACTCTCGTTTGATCTGGATTGATGTATCGTCGCTGACGTCTTCTCCCTCGCTGTGACCCGGATTGCTGTACCATTGCTGCTTCTCTCTCTGATGATGATGACCCATTTTGGCTTTGTGCTGCTGCTTCTCCTTTCCTGACCATTGGCCTGCATTGACGCTTCTTCACTCTTCAGTTTCTCCTCCCATTTGATGACGACATCAGCGTGGATGACAATGAGTGCTTTTTCCTGTGTATTATTTAGTTTTTGGGTTTAATGCGGGTGATAGAGAGATATAATCCAGGTTTTGTTCATATGTACTCTTTTTGACCATTTGGTCATAGTTTTGCTCTATTTTGATTCTCACACTGAAGTTAAGGTGTTTTTGGCTTTATTTTGGCCATTTTTTAGTTGACTGCACTGTTTCAATAAACTCTTTTCCTTTGCTTATTGGTCTGGCTCTTTAAGGCTCTCCGTATTGCGACACCCTGTCCTCCAGTGTAGCTCCCTTTTGAGGAGACCTCTTATTCCTAAGGAAATCTTACTCTCCTAAAGAGACTCCCTCTGAAACAGAGGATTCCTTCCTTCTGTTAGCCTTGACCGAGTCTATGCCTACACTCTGTGTCACTCCATTGAACTGAGCCCCCGGTGGCACTATTTATTATTATTATTATTATTATTATTATTATTATTATTAGGTTCGACTTGGTATACTGCTCTCTCTGGAGCCCAGAGCGGTTCACAAGAATGGCAGAATAAAAACATAAAACACATAAAATACATTAAAATACATTAAAAACAATTTTACTAGGGTAAAACATCTGGGCATCCCCTGGGCAATGTCCTTGCAGATGGCCAATTCTCTCACACCAGAAGCAACTTGCAGTTTCTCAAGTTGCTCCTGACATGGGAAAAAAACTCTTTTGAACCTGGGGTGGGGTGGGTCTAACCTGTTTCTCTGATTCTGGAGCAGTGCTGCTTCCCTCCGCGAAATCTCTTGTGTTCTTGATCAATTTGAGTCCAGAGGGGGCATTACTGATGTTGTGTTCCTTCAAGTCATTCCCAACTTATCGTAACCCTGGAACAATTCTTTTGTGGGGTTTTCTTAGCACAATTTGTTCAGAGGGAGTTTGCCTTGGGCCTCCTCTGACACTGAGAGTGTGTGACTTGGTTTTTCATGACCAAGTGAGGACTCAAGCCTTTTTCTGTAGAGTGATAGTCCAAAGCTCAACCTACCACACCACAGGGGGTCAGAACTTCAAATTTATTGTTGGTGGAATGCTCCAGGAGAGGCATGATACAGGCCTATAGACACTTTACAGTTAAAATGTATCTGTGGCTACAGTGATGAGATAGGGAACACTGAAAACATACATAGCACAAAGTTCGTATTCCCAGTCCGCACTGTTGTTTTTTCTGTAATCTAGCATCAGTGGGAAACAGGCATGGGGGAATTTCTCACAGGTGGAAGGTCATCAGGGGACAGATTTCAGGCTATTAACTTTCTTCCTCTGGTGTATTCCCAGAGGTATCTCCCTGGCCTAGTTTATAAAACAGTTTAAGAGATTTAAATATATATATATATATATATATATATATATATGCATATGCATATATATATATATATATATATATATATATATATATATGCAGATGCTAAAAACCGTGTCAATAACTTGTGCGTGTTCGCACAGGCACATAAAAGGGCACAGTTTTAAGAAGTTGTTTTCTTATTTCATTGTGAAAATAGTCATTATTTAATTCTGTGTAGCCATTGTTATTTTTAGTGATAGGCTTAGTTGTACAGAACTGGTTTGCATACTTTTCAGCTCTGAAACTAGGACCTTCATTGCAGAGCATTCTAAAGCATTTGTTATACAATATGAATGGTAATTGTAATCAATAATAGACAGTAGACAGTAATAGTAATAATAGACAGAAGGGAGGTTTCAGTACTTAGTACTACTACAGTAAATTCAACTTTCAAACTTATACTAATAAAGAAGACTACTGCCTTAGTTATTTTCTTCTTAGACTATCCACATTGCAGAATTATAGCAGTTTGAGACCACTATAACTACCATATCTTCATTCTGTGGAATCATAAGACTTGTAGTTTGTTGTGGCACCAGAGGTATATAATAGAGCAGGGTAAAATAGCTCACAAAACTATGAATTCCATATCATTGAGCATTACCAGTTAATGCTTCTGCAAGAACTGAGCCCTTAGCTGGCCAAGGTGAAGGCACATCAAGCAAACCCTTGTTGGAATAGTTTTCATCTGGAAATGTATATCCTCACTGTGAAAGACCATGCAGTTCCAGAAGATGTCTCTAGAGTCATTTACAGACCCACCACCAAGACTATCTTTTGCAATGTGTAAGTGGGTATTATTTCAGAAGGTAGGCTATGTTTTAAAAGGCATTAGAGTAGCACTGGAGATGCTGAAATTCAAATCCCTGTGTAGCCAAGTTGTTCTTCCTCTATCTCATCATCCTGAAAAGTTGCTTTAGCATATGAAGCCACCCTCCCGTGATATTTGCATGACTGATAATGCCAGAAATTTAACAGGACATGGGAGAGAGGAGCAAAGGGGGATAATCCCGACTCTTGACACGACTTCTGTGCTAGCATGTCAGCAAAGAAGTGGATTGGGGATCATTGCAGAGGTAGGACCCAAAACTGTGGCACAGTCGGGGTTGTTGATAGGTTTTGGCCACGGTAGTCCACGCTCTGGTCACATCCTGTATAGATTACTGCAACGCTCTCTACGTGGGGCTGCCTTTGAAGACTGTTCAGAAGCTTCAACTGGTCCAACGGACAGCAGCCAGGCTGATAACGGGAGTGGCATTCAGAGAGCGCACAACTCCTCTGTTGTGCCAGCTCCACTGGCTGCCAGTTTGCTACCGGGCGCAATTCAAAGTGCTGGTTTTAGCCTTTAAAGCCCTAAACGGTTCTGGTGCAACTTATCTGTTTGAACGCATCTCTCCCTATGAACCATCATGTTTAAGATCATCCGGAGAGGCCCTGCTCTCGGTCTCGCCTTCTTCGCAAGCGCGATTGGCGGGGACAGGGCCTTTTCAGTGGTGGCTCCTCGGCTGTGGAATGCTCCTCCTAGTGACATCAGATTAGCCCTCTCCCTCATGACATTTCATAAGAGAGTCAAGACCTAGCTGTTTGAGCAGGCATTTATTTATTTATTTATTCATTCGGCTTCTATCCCGCCACTCCTGGCGGGCTCGGGAGTTTTTTTTAAAGTGGAGCTGGCACAACAGGGGAGTTGTGCGCTCTCTGAATGCCACTCCCGTTATCAGCCTGGCTGCTGTTTGTTGGACCAGTTGAAGCTTCCGAACAGTCTTCAAAGGCAGCCGCACGTAGAAAGCATTGCTGTAATCTATACGGGATGTGACCAGAGCGTGGACTACCATGGCCAAAACCTGTCAACAACCCCGATTGTGCCACAGTTTTGGGGCCTACTTCTGCAATGAACCCCAATCCACTTCTTTGCTGACATGCTAGCACAGAAGTGATGTCAAGAGTCGGGATTGTCCTCTTTTGCTCCTCTCTTATATTTCATTTGCAGATGAAATATAATTGTTTAATTAGACCTATGGAATGATGACGATGTGACGGAAAGTGATTTTAACGAGACGCTGAGAATTGTATTTTTATGTTTTTAATTGCTAATTGTTAGTTACTTATATGTTTACTGTTTTAATTGTTTTAATTATGTTTTATCAGGAGGGCAGTAATTGCCTGTGTAAACCACCCCAAGTTGCCTTCGGGCTGAGAGGGGTGGTATAACAGTGTAGTAAAAATTTATTTATTTATTTATTTATTATTCATTCTTATAGACCGCTCCTTCCAGCAGGCTCGGGGCGGTTTACACAATACATACAAAACAATCAAGGTGCAGTTTAATACAATACTAAAAGTATAAAAGACATAAAAAGCATAAAAACATACAGCTATACAAAGAGCAAGCAGTGGCAGAGCCTCTGCAATTTACTTCTAAGCTTGACAGCAATGTCTAAGGACCAATGAGATTAAAAGCTTGTCTAAACAGGACTGTTTTACAAGCTCTCCTGAATGGGGCCAGTTCTTTGATGGTGCGGACTTCAACCGGCATAGAGTTCCATAGAGATGGCGCTGCCACAAAGAAGGCTCCTGATCTTGTAGTGGACAGTCTGCAGGAATGGATCGAAGGGACTAGCAGGACGTTCTGCTCTTCTGAACGCAGTGATCTCGAGGGAATATATGGGGTGAGGCGGTCCCTCAGGTTCAACGGCCCTAGACCATACTGAACTGAACTGAACTGAACTTTATTATTTATGAGTCGCCCTCCACGTTTGTGCTCCAGGCGACTTACAAAACTAGCGATTAAAATATTTAAAATATTAAATGGTTAAAATACTAAAATACCAGACTTGGTGAATTCCGAGTCGCTGGTTCCGTGCTATGCGTAGGCTTTCCTGAATAGCCATGTCTTAAGTGCCGCCAAGAACTGGGGCAGGTCGAGGGAAGCTCTTTGGCCTTAAAGGTCAATACAAGGCCTTAAAGGTCAATACCAGCACCTTGAAGACAATTTGGTACTCGATTGGTAGCCAGTGCAGTTGCTGCAGAATAGGTGTAATATGCTCTCGTACCGATGCTCCCACCAGCAGTCGAGCGGCAGCATTCTACACCAGCTTGAGTTTCCGGATTGCCGACAAGGGAAGGCCAATGTAGAGGGCATTACAGTAATCCAGCCTCAAGATGACCATAGCCTGGATCACCGTAGCCAGGTCATCTCTGGACAAGTAGTGAGCCAGCCGCCTAGCCTGCCGCAGATGGAGAAATGCGGTCTTGCATACCGTGGAGATTTGCTGCTCCATCGATAGCAGTGAATCCAAATGGACTCCCAGCCTCTTTACAGAGGACGGCAGGCTTAAAGGCTCGCCGTTGAGGGTAGGCAACCGGCATCCACTCAATCCAGGACGACCCAGCCATAGGATCTCCGTCTTCGACGGATTCACCTTCACTCGGCTGGCCCGCAGCCATCCAGTCACAGCTTCAAGGCATTGATGGAAACAATCGGGTACGGACTCCGGCCTGCCATCCATTCTCAGCACCAGCTGGGTGTCATCAGCGTACTGATGGCACTCCAGACCAAAGTCGCAAACCAGCTGGGCCAGTGGGCGCATGTAGATGTTAAACAATAGTGGGGAAAGGATGGCACCCTGAGGGACCCCACAAATTAATGGGAGTCTCTCGGAAACCATCCCTCTCACCTCCACTTGTTGTCCCCGATAAATAAATTTGTTCCTCAATAGTGGGGAGTGGGCTTATCACAAGAAGGTGGCAAACCAGGAATGGGGATCATTTGCCACCTCTGTGCAAAAAAGCCCAAGATTGCTGTGATTAAAATATAAAAATAGGATGGGAAAGGGAGAGGTCCATGTTCCCTACCCCAAGTTCCTTGATATTTAATGGGCATAATAAATAAATAAATGCATGTATCCTGGGGTGGGGAGGTGGGGGTGGTATTTACAGGATTGTTAGATAGGTTTCCACCCTTAAAGTATATATGTGTGAACTGACTGATGCTTCCAAATGTATTAGCAAGGATAGTTATTCTCAATTTCTGTGTAATAAAAGGGTGTGAGCATCATTTGTCCCAGTTCTTCTAGTGTCTCTCTGCCCTCATTCCCAATGCGTACCCTTTTTTTTGTATATACAGGCTGACAGATGTGACTTAATTCTAGCCTGGAGATTAGGTGGATGATCATAATACAAACAGAAAAGGAAGTATGAAACTGAAGAAAAGCACTATATTTTTGCACAATAGAAGGGAAGGATTTCACTTCGTCTGCTACATTGCAAAGCATCAGTAACATAGCACTCTCCCCAGGGGAGTTTTGAGTCATTTTTGGTACTGGTCTTGAAGCATTTCTCACTGGAGGGCAGTAATGTCTGAAGATAAAGAAAAGCAAAACTTTGGTGAATAATACATAAAATGGTATGGATTTCCATTTTTCTCTTACGACTGCAGTCCTGTTTATACTCTGCAAGTTGTACACAGCATTGATCATGAGGAGACTGTTTTTCAAAGCTAGCCTGGAGCCTATCGGAGTGTTATTTATTTAACAGTTTCATCATCAGCTGGAGTTCAGGGGGATGCATCTATGACAGCATGAAAACCACATATGATGTCTGGGAAATAGAACTGTCCTCTATCTCGAGGCTTTTCTGTGATTTGGAGCCAGTCGATTCTCTTAGAGTTTCTTTTTCCTTTTTGTTCGTTCTGAAATGGTAAATTCTCTCATAAATTCCAAATGTTTGCCACTGTCACTTGATTCCAAAAATCAAAGTACCCTTGATTCAAAGTGATAGTAGAAACATTTCTGGGTAGCTTCTTCTCCAGTGGAGTAATCCATAATGCAACACCAGTCTGTGAAGTCTGCATGGCTGGGGCTGATATGTTTGCAGGGAGGGTGTCAGGAAAATGAACATAACATCTAGGGTATGTTTAACCCCAAACATGTATGTATCTTTTTATTGTGTTCATTGCTGGTGTTTTGATTTGATTTTATTGTAATTTGTTGTTTGGGCTGGGCCTCGTGTGAGCTGCCCCGAGTACCCATTGGGGAGATGGGGTGGGGTATAAATAAAGTTGTTTATTATTATTATTATTATTATTATTATTATTGAGGTTCTGGTACATGGCTATTGACTGAATTTCTTCAGATGGGAATTTTCCTCTGGTTAATCCCAAAGCAGGGTGAGAATTGTTGAAAACAGTAGGCCTGTGCAATCATGGTTCTAAATGGTTCTAAAGTACTTACAAAACTAAAGTTCTGGTGGTGAACACTAGGTGGCGCTGGTGCTTTGCTTCTACAGTGTTGCTAAAGTTCTGGTGGTGAACATTTCAGAACTCTAACAAAACTTCCAAAATTTCGTTATAAATGGCTGCTCCTAATTGGTTCTATCTTAAAAATCGCCAATAATGAAATAATAATGAAGTTTTGAAAGTTTTGTTAGAGTTCTGAAATGTTCACCACCAGAACTTTAGCAACACTGTAGAAGCAAAGCACCAGCGTCACCTAGTGTTCACCACCAGAACTTTAGTTTTGTAAGTACTTTAGAACCATTTAGAACCATGATTGCCCAAGCCTAGTAGCAATGTCTGCTACAGTGATGTTATTGTATTCTCTGGACCTGCCAGTAGTTAACAAGTCTGGTGGCAGCATAAGAGAGATAATATCCACTTGGGTGGGAGCAATGGCTGAGTTAAATTGAGGGAAATGAGGCCAGAAGGAAAATTAAATAGCCCTTCATCCAGCACTAATGTTGTGATCTGATTTGTATCACCAGTACCTGCTTTGGAGTGAATATTGCAGAATGTAACAGAAGCAATGCAAGAAAGTATTATTAGAGATCAACAGAAATCACTGATCATAAGTAAACTTCCTTGGACTGGATCTGTTTGATATGTTTTTTGCTATCCGGAAAAAGAGGTTTAATTTCTTTACCAAGTATCATAATCAACGAGGAGGTATCTTATCACTGAGTTTTATGTCTACATCTTTCTCTTCATTCATCCCCAGCTGATAAACTTTCTTTCCTCTCAATATCGTAAACGCTAATGTTTTGTTCCCAGGTGGAGGACTTTCTATATTATTCCTAAAGTTAATAATATATGTAAGACATCTGCTCGAATACAAAATTCTTCTCTCTACCAGAGTTTTCTAAACATTTAATGCTGGTGACACACTTTTTGACTTGCATTATTTTATGACAGAGTTATTCACTTTCACTAGCAAAGCAGAGGTTAAACCAACTTCTTATAATTTTATTTATTTATTTACTTTATTTATATTCCGCTCTTCTCACCCCGAAGGGGACTCAGAGCGGGTTACAGGTACACATACTTAGCAGACAATCCCTGCCGTTTTTCACATACAGACATATAGACGAACAGAGGCAAACTCTGGCCACCAGGGGGAGCTGACGCACTCCTCCTCTCTCAGCATTCCCAGCGTCCCTTGTTGTTCCTTCCACATTCCTCAGCGTTCCTGGAGTTCTTTAATGGCCTCATAATTCAGTCAAAATTTGCCTCCCCACTTAATGTGGTACTTTTATCTCCTACTTGACAGATGCAACTGTCTTTCGGGCTGCAAAGGTCGACAGCAGGCTACACTTAAAGGTCGAGCACCCACCTAGACCCAGGCAAGCCTCAAACTCATGACTTACTGGTCAGAAAGATCTTATGCAGCTGACACTTAGCCAGCTGCGCCACATAAGACATACGGATACACACATACACTATAATAATGAAATGTGTCATTATTATTATTATTTCATTTGTATGTCGCTTTTCTCCCATGGGTGGGATTCATACAGTGGTAAAATCAGCAATAATATAAAAACACATTCAAATGGACACTCTTGCTGGCCTTTTTGTGGAGCCAGTTCTTCCCAGATGAATTATAAAAGGCAACTACCAGATAGCAGTCGTTAATATTTATCTCTTGGACCTGGCAATTTGACACGGCCTAATAAAAATTGACACTTTTCAGGATCTTGTATAACCCATTTTTATGTATAACTTCAGTGGCCTGAGGGTAGGGAATATTTTTGAATGGTATTGTTGTAAGTTATTGGTTTATTGTATAGAGTTTAGGTAATTGGGCATCTGTGTTAGTTGTTTTATGATGTCTATTTTGGCCTATAAATCCACCAACCATGGCAGAACTAGTAAAAGCAGTGGAACTGTAACATCTGGAGGTCTACAGCTTCCTCAACTATGACCCAACAGGCTAATTTGAGGGAAGTATAGCCAGGAACAGGACAATAAGTAATTTCTTTATGCAAATATAATCTGAGTAATAAGTCTACATAGAACATTTCCTAATGGAGATGATTATGTGTTTCCTTTTTAAATGGACATATATTCCAGGGTTTCTCACACTGAATCAAAAGATACAGTATAGAGCAGAGCTTTCCAAACTGCATGTCACCACATATTAGTGTGTAGGTGTGTCACGTAAGCAAACTGAGGATAATGGGAATTGCAACTCAACAGCACTTGTGGTGCTTAGGTTTAGGAAAAGTTAAATGACATTTTAAAGTCAGACATCATATCCGCAAGCCTTCAATCTAAATTCAAGCCCCAATAATCTGAGTAAACAAAACAATCTGCAGCCTTCCAGATGTTATTATATCAGATACATAGGATGCCAGAAATCTATGGCATCCTATGTATCTGATATAATAACATCTGGAATAACATCTGGAATATTATATCTGGAATATTATATTATATCGCCTGAGTCAAAGAACCTGCCATTATTATGGTTATGTACTGTGTTTTTACTGCATGTTTTATCGTGTTTTTATTGTATGTTTTATTGTATGTTTTATGTGCTGTAATCCGCCCCGAGCCTGCAGGGAGGAGCGGAATATAAGATCGAATAATAAATAAATAAATAAATAAATATCTGATGTAATAACATATTTATTGTAAAACATACTTTTTGTTTTACAGTTGAGGGGAAAATGTTGGTGGAAAGCACAATCTTACTGCAGTAGCATGTTCTTTATGGAATTATTGACAAAACCATACACAGGGTGTATCCTGTCATGCAACAGGTAGGTGACCAGGTTTGGCTGGTGGGTACCTGAAGGAAGATATATGCAGGAACTGATTTTTGCATTGGTACAGCAAGTTGGTCCTTGGGCTTGGCCTCATGTAAGCCGCCCCGAGTCCCTTCGGGGAGATGGTGGTGGGGTATAAATAAAATAATAATAATAAATTATTATTAATAAATTAATAATAATAAATTAATATAATAATATTATTTTTATTAATAACCTATTATTATTATTATTGGTCCGGAAGAATGAGGAGGCTCTGCTAGAGAGAAAAAATGTCCTGGGTTGGCACTAAGTGTCATTGTCATTTTCTTTCTTTCTTTCTTTCTTTCTTTCTTTCTTTCTTTCTGGGTAATAGAGGCTTTGTGCTCTAGTTCTTAGCAGCAGCTGGAGAAATGTGGTGATGGTAAGAAATGTCTGCTTTCAGCTTTCCTGAACATGAAGCAATTTTTAAAACCAGGATGCCTTGAGTTGCTATCCCGCTGAATGCCCTCTCGTATCAATACCGACGATGAAGGTTGATAGAGGAAGAAGCAAACATTAGATCCCATTCACCTTCTGTGCCCTTTTCAGCTTTTGTCTTCTCAAGGTGTAATCATTTTATAGACTTTTGTGATATCGTAACTCTCCAGAGTTTTCTGAAACCCAAGGTTGTTAGACTTTGTGATGGCAAATGTCCTTAGGTCAAAGAATAACAACAAAAAGCATGAGAAGAGACAGGAAGGGGGGGAAGGATCATAACATCTTGTCATGATTTCAGTTTTGGCTGGTTTCACCTTAAACCTACTCATGCGGAGCCAACCTATCATGGCTTCCAAACACTGGGAGAAACTATCAGGGACTGCGGTTATCCCAGGTTCCAAGTGCAGGAGGAGCTGGGTGTCATCGGCATATTGGTAGCATTTCAAACCAAAGCTCCTTACCAGCTTGGCTAATGGTTGTACATAGATGTTAAACAACACCAGGGAAAGGATAGCGCCCTGTGGAACTCTGCACTGAAGAGGGGACCTCTCAGATACCTGACCCATCCATTCTACCCACTGGCTATGGCGTCGTAGGAATGACTCAAATTGTTTAATTTTTTTTAAATGGTAAAATTAAAACTAGTTCTGAGTTCCTGCTGAATTACCCTTTCAACCAAGGCTGGTCTGGAGTAACAATATTCTGGTCTGACTCTAGGGGTAGCTCCTGTACCCGTATTTGTCCTGCAGTGGTGAGAGGGGAAGTTCAGGCCATCTAATGGGACCAGAACTGGATTGGCTCAGCTTGATTGTCACCTTGTGTCAACCAGAACTCTAACAAAACTTTCAACATTTTGTTATAAATGGCAGTTCCTAATTGGTTTTGTCTTTAAAATCACCAATAAGGAAATAATAATGAAGTTTTGAAAGTTTTGTTAGAGTTCTGAAATGTTCACCACCAGAACTTTAGCAACACTGTAGAAGCAAAGCACCAGTGCCACCTAGTGTTCACCACCAGAACTTTAGTTTTGTAAGTACTTTAGAACCATTTAGAACCATGATTGCACAGGCCTACTGTTTTCAACAATTCTCACCCTGCTTTGGGATTCACCAGAGGAAAATTCCCATCTGAAGAAATTCAGTCAATAGCCATGTACCAGAACTTTAGAACCATTTAGAACCATGATTGCCCAGGCCTAATTGCTACAAGTGTGCCTGGCATACTGTAACCACCCAGACTTCCGAGGGGTGCCATAGATGCCATAGATCTAGGCAAAACGTCAGGAGAGGATGCTTCTAGAACATGGCCATATAGCCCGAAAATCCTACAACAGCCCAATGATTCCAGCCATGAAAGCCTTCGACAATACATATATACATCATATTTCCTTATCACCCCTACAGTTTACCCCAATCAGCCTCACAGATGTAGTTCTCAAACCAAAATAGTTATGGAAAAAACAAAACACAGTGCAACACAGCAAGAAATGTCACATAGTTTGTGACAGCCACAAAAACAAATTTTCTGGACTATTATAACTATTTTCTAAACAAATAGTGCACAGTGAAACAGGAAACAACACTTTCAAACCAGGAACAGAAAATTGTTCAAATTTTGTTACATAGTGTTATTTTCACACACCAATCAGAATGGAGACATCTTAGTTTTTCAAACTCACTTTCCAAGCTATACTCTATTTTTCCTCTAAAGAGGTTCAGGTTGGTTTCTGTGTTTATCTTTGATAAATGATTTTTCTTTGTGCTGCCATTCATTTGTAATCTAGACTTGTTTTATAATTACCGTAGAATGCTTCCCTTGAGTGTGATGATTAGAAGAATAGATAGCTGTCAAATTCTGTTGGTATAAAGCACAATTACAGAATTAAATTTCTTGAGTGCATGTGAGAATTCCAAAAATAGAATCAGAGAGCAAGAGTGCAGTCTAATTGTGGATTTCCATATATATATATTTTACATATATATATGGGTTTCCCCATGAAATAGGCACCATGTACGTATTCGGAGAGGGTAAGGACTTGGTCTAGAACAGGGGTGGGCAATTATTTTTTTCCAAGGGACCACACGAAAGCCAAAAAATATTATGGATGGCCGCACCTAAAGGCTGAACTACATTCTAATCTACATTATTTATTTATTAATTATTATATTTACTATATATTACACATCATTAATATTAACATAATATATCAAGAAATATTCATATATTATTAGTATTAATATCGTAATTATTATATTATAGTATATATATAGACATTATCATATATTGAAATTATAATATAATATAACATCATATTATATTATTTATTATATTATTATATTATTATAATAAAATTATTATAATTATAAAATAATAAAAACCACTAAAATTAAATTAAATTAAATTCAAGAAGACAAGGTGCGAACCAAGATGAAGGCTGACATCCTCAAGAGAGGAAGGATCCCAAGATGGAATGTACCAATGTACCCTGCCCAGAGGATGGCAAAACGGACCCAGCCGCCGCCGCAGCAGAGGAGAGCAGAGCAGCAGGCTATCGGAGGCTGCAGGCCTCCGCCCACTCTCGTCCCCAGCTGTTCCTCAGCTGATCGCCCTGCTATGGAGTACCTGCCATCCCTGGCGGTGATCCGGGCCTGCAGGGGGAGCAGTTGGCGATCTGAGGCGGCTGATTGCCCGGGCGACCGGGAAGATGATCAAGTCTTCTGGGTCGCCAGGGCAATCAGCCGCTGCAAGTCGCCGACTGCTCCCGCTGCAGGCCCGGATCACCTCCAGGGATGGCAGGCACTCAAAGCCGCCCGCTCCTCTGGCCTGTCTGCTGATACAGGCCCCACAGAGTCTGCAATGGGATGGCAGCAGCGGCACCCCTTCCTCTTGGCCCTGCCCCTGATGCCCTTCTCCCCGGGCCAGACAGAATCGGCTGCCGGGCCACATCCGGCCCGCATGCCGTAGGTTGCCCACCCTTGGTCTAGAATGTGCACATATGTTTGAGAAAATTATTCAAGTCATGCCATGCTGGAGAATATTCTTTTATTCCAATGTTTATAAAGTATTTCTTTAAAAATGCTATCAATTTCTTAACAATGTAGCTTATCAGCAAGTGGTAGGTAGTCCCTAGTTGGCTTCTATTCAATCCTTTCACTGCTTTAAGGTAAAGGTAAAAGTTTCCCCTTGACGTTAAGTGACGCAGCAGCACACCTGCTCTCAGGAGCCGTAAGATCTGCTCACGTGACTCCACTGCTGCGCGAACTGCACTGGCTCCCAATTGAATTCCGGGTTTTCTTCAAGGTGTTAGTTCTAACTTTCAAGGCCTTATATGGTTTGGGGCCAGTGTACCTGAGGGAGCGGCTTAACCCATACATGCCCAGAAGATCACTGCGCTCAGAGGGCTCAACTTGTTGGAAGTGCCTGGCATAAAGACCTACAGGCTAGCCAGTACACGGCAGAGGGCATTCGCAGTGGCCGCGCCAACGCTGTGGAACTCGTTGCCCGAAGAGACGCAAGCCCTACGGGACTTGATGACATTTCGTAAGGCTGTTAAGATCTGGCTGTTTAGGCAGGCATTCGGCCCTGACCGGTGCCCGCCATAACCTGCCACCCACCGCATCACTGCCGCTACACCACTGCTGTCCTGTTACAGTTTCAGGGGGGGGGGGGATTGATTTTAACGCTGTTTTAATGTTGCTATGTGCTTTTATTGGTTATTTTATTGCTGTAAACCGCTCTGAGCTTCGGAGTGAGCGGTTTATTAAGCTGAAATAAATAATAAATAATAATAAAAATAATAGTCATATCCGACTCTGGGGTGTGGTGTTCATCTCCATTTTTAAGCCAAAGTGCCGGCATTGTCCGTAGATGCCTGCAAGGTCATGTGGCCAGCATGACTGCATGGAGCACCATTACCTTCCTGCTGGAGCAGTACCTATTGATCTACTCACATTTGAATAAAATAATAATAATAATTTATTTATACCCTGCCACCATCTCCCCAAGGGGACTCAGAGCAGCTTACATGAGGCCAAGCCCAACGACACATCAATAAAACAACAAAGCAGCACAGTTAATATAACTCATATATAAGCAATAACACAAAAAATTAAAACCTTATGACCGGGCCAGATATAATATTAATTTTTTTAAATAAACACTGGGTGCAAACAGAGGTAGAATGTATCTAAACTAAGCAGGAGGGTTTTAAAGGATAATGTAGGGAGATCAACCCAACGGGTAGTTAAAGTGCTTCTGAGGACATTTTGCAGGGAATTGGTCAGAGTAGGGCATTGTTTACTTTATTCAGGGAAGGCACACTGGAACAGCCACGTTTTCAGGCTCCTCCTAAAAACTGCAAACCTGGGGGCTTGCCTGATATCCTTGGGGATTGAGTTCCAGAGTTGGGAGGGGCCACCACAAAGAAGGCCCTCTCCCTCGTCCCCACCAATCGTGCCTGCAAAAGGGGCATGAGTGAGAGCATGGCCTCTCCAGATGATCGAAGAGATCGCGTGGGTTCATAGACAGAAATGCGGTCACGCAGGTAGGCAGATCCAAACCGTTCAGGGCTTTGTAGGTAAGAACCTGCACCTTGAATTGGCACTGGAAAATGAACAGCAGCCAATTGAGCTCCTTAAACAGGGGGTTTGACTGCTCCCTGCAAGTCACTCCAGTTAGTAACCTAGCTGCCGCCCGTTGAACCAATTGAAATTTCCGAGCCGTCTTCAAGGGCAGCCCCATGTAGAGTGCATTACAGTAATCCAATCTGGAAGTGACTAAGGCGTTGACCACCATGGCCAGATCTGACTTCACGAGGTTAGGTCGCAGCTGGCACACTAGTTTTAATTGTGCGAAGGCTCTTCCAGCCACCGCCGATGTCTGGGCTTTAAGCATTAGTGATGAATCTAGGACAACACCCATGCTTCGGACCTGTGACTTCAGGGGGAGTGCAACCCATCAAGCACAGGTTGCCACCCTATAATCCGATCTGGCTTACGATCGACCAGGAGGACCTCTGTCTTGTCAGGATTGATTCTCAGTTTATTCATCCTCATCTAGACAGCCACAGTGGTCAGTCACTCGTCCAATACCCGAGGGGCTTCCTTGGAATTAGTTTGAATGTTTTTGAACGTCTAGATTGGCAGAAGCTGGGGCTAACCCTGCTCCCTGGATTTGAATCACTGACCTTTCGGTTAGCAAGTTGAGCAGCTTAGCGGTTTAACCCGCTGCATCATTGGGGGCTCCACTTTCACTGCTAGTCTAGCTTAATCTGGACCCATTCTTGTTTGAGACTTTTATCAAAATCAATGTGCAAGTTGCCAGAGGCAAACATCAAATAGTACTATGTGGTGCAGAATTTCCATATAATGAATAGTTAGGTTTATGAACGTGAGATTTGGTTTCTAGTTATAGCTTGTGATCTTTGTGACAGATTTACCTAAAATTCTCGCTGCACTTCTGTAATGCACGGTATTGGTCAGCACTCTCTTATTTACTGTACATTTGTGGAGAGGACCGATTATCATGTTTCCATCTTCTCTGCCTCCTGAAAGTGTTGGGAGGAAATGCTGAGCTCTTATTATGGCTGAAGTGACAAGAGAAATGAAACAGCTGTTAAAAATATATGGTAAGAAAAGAGCAACACACTGTCAGGCAGGAAAAGACTTGTCTTCTCCAATTTCCAGTGTAATACAAGACAGACATACTCTTTTCTATATGCCATAAAAAGGGGAGCGCACAGACTACGTTCCCCAGCTGTCTTCCGGTTAATTTTCTCCATTTATATCAATGTTGTGAAATGATTTCAGTAGTACCTGTTGTTGTTTTGTGCTTTCGAGACATTTCTGACTTTGTTTGGTAAAAATGCATTTTGGGAGAAAGCACAATGTTCATATGGTCTTGGGGACAACATTAGTCACTAGACCAGGGGTGCTCAGAATGGTGATCGCGATCACCAGGGTGATCTTTGGGCCTCATCCTGGTGATCTTCAGGCCCCTGACCAGGTTTTTTTTGCAGTTTGTCCTCTTCACACGCCCCTGCACGCTGCAAAGAAGTCCTCTGTCGTTGCTCCTCCCTGCTCGCGCTCTGCCTCCAAAAGCTGCAGAGTCCAAGAGGCAGAATGGGCCCTCTCTTTTGGATTCCTCCTCCTCCCTCCGTCCTTCTCCAGCCACTCAGAGTTGTAGGAGACCAAAGGGCCTTTATGACGCGATGCATGGCTGGCCCCGCGCGCATGCGCAGAAGCGCCCATTCTGCCTCTCAGACTTCTCGTGAGCTCTTGGAGGCAGCACGCATGTTGACGGCGTGGAAATAGGAGCAATGATGGAGGAGGAGGAGAAGGACGCTTTGGGGTCATTTCCTTACCGCATCTCAAAGGTCGGTCTTTTTACTTTGGGGTGGGTGCTTGATTGTTCTGTGGCATGTCTCTTTGTTTATTTTTAATGTTTAAAAATGGCCTTTTAGCTCCAAAGCCTCTCTGCTTGCTTTGTTCCTTGAGAAATATATGTTGGGGAATATGGAAATGTGGGAGAAATGGGGTGGTTGGATGTATTTTTGCATGCCCCTTTGTTTACCTTTCTGAGTATTAAATGGCCTTGCAGTTCAAAAGCCTCTCTTCTTACTTTCTGGCTGATAATATGTGTGGTAATATGGCAGTGTGGGAGAAATGGGGTGGTTGGATGTATTTTTATGCTCTGTTTTATATTGTTGTTATTAAAGTGAAATGTTGATGTTTTATAACTTCATTTTATGTAAACTGCCCCGAGCCTGCTGGAAGGAGCGGTAAATAAAAATATATAAATAAATAAATAAATAAATAAGAAAAAGTTATGCGTTTTACATTTCTGGGTAGGTGATCTTTGGGACTTGGTTTTTTAATCAGTAGCTCCCATGCTGAAAAAGTGTGAGCACCCCTGCAGTAGACCAAGCATGGGCAAACTGAGGCCCAGGGACCGGATATGGCCCCTTGGGTGATTACCTCAGGCCCTTCTCATTTTCCTTGTCCTCTTGGCATGAGGACACAGTGGCCCACCACATCCTTATGCCAAAAAGACAAGGGAGGAAGGTACGCAGAAGCTGAGAGCCTTCTGGAATGCTCTCAGCCACAGTATAAATCAAACACACGAACTCCGAAAGAGTAACGTAACAATATTGTAATGATGAAGCACAATTCCAAATCAAAAGTCAGTGAGTGTTAATGCACACCGTAAATAGTCACTAGGTAACAAAATAATAATGGTATAATCCAAACGCGGTTGCGTTAAAAGTAATTGTAATCCACACGCCGTTGCGTGACAGTAAAGATCACACCGGGTGAGGTGATGGGTAGTGTCCCAAAGTCGTCTGAAGCCGACGAGGACGCAGGTGCGTGGGCCCTTTCCACGTTTCGACCTGGATGGTCTTTGTCAAGGCTATGCGACAGATGAGGGGGATGTCCAAGGTGATGGGTGACCAAATAAGTCTAGAGGATAGGGCGAGAAGTGTATCTCCCTATGTGGTCGTGGCAAATGCCCACGCACCTGCGTCCTCGTCGGCTTCAGACGACTTTGGGACACTACCCATCACCTCACCCGGTGTGATCTTTACTGTCACGCAACGGCGTGTGGATTACAATTACTTTTAACGCAACCGCGTTTGGATTATACCATTATTATTTTGTTACCTAGTGACTATTTACGGTGTGCATTAACACTCACTGACTTTTGATTTGGAATTGTGCTTCATCATTACAATATTGTTACGTTACTCTTTCGGAGTTCGTGTGTTTGATTCATAGTACTAAGCACCACGCCTTGTTTGAGATACTCAGCCACAGTATGTCATGCCCTCCCCCTGAGAAAAGAATGGTGTGAGCGGCCCCATCCACATGCTAGGAGAACGGCCCAAGGAAGGTACGTGCTTGAGATCCCCTTGGAGCACTCTCACCCACTGTTTGTCGCATTCTCCTCCCAGCGTAATGCCAAGAGGACAGCCCGAGGATCAGGGAGGAGAATCGAGAGGAGGTTTGGGAGGGAGGATCAGGGTAGTCACTGCATGTCTTGCCTTTCTCCCAGCATAAGGATGGGTGAGTTGCCCAGTCCTTATGCTGTGAGCACAACTCCTCCTGGCGCTCCTGCTCCCGGGCCTGCCCCCCCCCCCTGTGTGCCAGGCCCCACTCCCTCCTGGCCCTGTCCACAATGTGGCCCTAAGGCAAAAAGGTTTGCCCATGCCTTCATTAGACACTTCAAGTGTGCCCTGGTGTATGTGTGCACCTTCAAGTTGCTTGTTGACTTACAGCAACCCCATGAATTTCATAGGATTTTATTAGCAGAAGTGTTTTTTCCGCACCATATTCCTCTGAAATATAGCCTGCCGCATCTACTATTTGTTGGCAGTCTCCCTTCCAAGAATTAACAAGGGCTGACGCTGCTTAGTTGCCAAGATCAGATAGGACCTGTTTTTTAATAGGTTATTTAGTCCTTGCCCTGCTATAGCGACTTCAGAGGCTGATATCCTGGGAACTCTATAGATTCTCCCCATAGAACATGACATAGTGCTTCAGGCCAAACACTCGGAGATTGGAAGACAAAGCACAGGCAGATTGAGCAATTATAAACAATCTGGAACAATTCAACATGATAACACAACAAAGGGAAATGTGCAACCTAATGGGTTTCCGCTGCTCTTTTACTCCACATGGAATATTGCTTTTTCTCTGTAGATAAGGGGAGAGATCTGCTCAATTGTTTGAAGTGATCAGGGGACTAAAGGGCAACTCCTCTCTTCAAGCTCAGAGCAACAAGAGTAAAAAAGACAGTTCTTCTGAGCACAGGAGCTCTTAAACTGTGTTTAACCAATTGTGGGAACCAATCTTTCTTCTGACCTTTGTGCTCAGTGTACAAAGGACTGGTTGAGTTCTGGGTGCTCTGAGGTTTGGGGGGTCAGGCTTTCATATATGGTCATTAGGGTTGCCACTTTTTGATATAAGAAATAAGGGAGATTTACCTAAAAATATGGGATTTTTCACAAAAATAAGGGACACTTCATAAAAACCTCAAAATCAAACCTTAGGTATAAATAGTTTTATTACCAGTATAAGATCATGATTGAAATTCATAAACAGTACATAGTATGTTTCTGCATGTTTTGTCATACCTAATGCATTGTACTGTATATACTACATACAGTACTACTACTAATAACAATAATAATAGCTTTATAATAGCAGTACAATGCATTAGGTATGACAAAACATGCATAAAACCCATGCAGAGGCCCGGATTCAAATTTGGAGAAGTTCGCAGGGACCGCATTACAGTAGAGCAGTGTTTCCCAACCGCTGTGATGCGGCACAGTAGTGTGCCGTGATGGACCTCCTGCTGTGCCGCAAGAAAAGCTCTCTGCCCCCCTTCCTTCCCCCTTCCTCCTGCTGCTTGGGGGAGGAGGAGGAAGGGCTGGGCGGCGGCGATGAAAAAGAAGAAGGGGCCGGGGCACCGCCTCCTTTCAGCTGTTTCCCCAGCCAGCCTCCAATCCGCCATGACTCCCACCATGACTCTGGCCCCTCGCTCGCTGAAGCCGCACGGAGGAGCCCCGCCCACTGAAGCCCATCCACCGCTCATGCTCCTCCTCCTCCACACAGCCTGGCCCCGCCCCCTCCCCCGGCTTCAGCTCTCCCACAGCTTCTCCAGCCTTGAGGGGGCAGTGCCAAGCCAGCAGTGGCAGAGCCAGCACAATGCTGGCTTGGCGCTGCCCCCTCAAGGCTGGCGAAGCTGTGGGAGAGCTGAAGCCGGGGGAGGGGCATGGCGCAGCCTGGCTCCATCCCCTCCCCCCAGCTTTGGCACTCCCACAGCTTCGCCAGCCTTCAAGGGGCAGTGGCAAGTCAGCAGTGGCAGAGCCAGCACAATGCTGGCTTGGCACTGCCCCCTCAAGGCTGGAGAAGCTGTGAGAGAGCTGAAGCCGGGGGGAGGGGGGAGGGCATGGCATGGCCTGGCTCTGCCCCCTCCCCTGGCTTCAGCACTCCCAGCAGCTGCTCCCAGCAGGCCACCATCCCCTAGCCGTTCTTTACAGTGTTAGAGTGTCATTTTGTGCCGCCGGATATTTTAATGTTAAAAGTGTGCCGCGGCTCAAAAAAGGTTGGGAAACACTGCAGTAGAGGATGGGATCAAATATACCAGCAAATTTTACAATAAAGCACTTACTGTTGGCCTTGGAAGAGAGCACATTTTGATTGTGCTAATGGGGAGAAACTTGTACAAAGGCTAGAAAACCAGCAATGTTCAGGAAAACTCATGAAGGCAGGATTTGGGCCAGGGCTTGAGGTTCCCCAGCTTAGGTTTATATGATGCCTGGGATGCTGGGAGGACATGCACACACTCCAACTATCCTGATTTGACAGAGACAGTCCTGCTTAATCCTCTATCATCCCATCTGCCTTCAAAATGTCACTTTTTCTCTCTCCTCCTTCATCTTTGATTTACTTCAACTGATGCAAAAAAAAAAGAAACATTATTAGAACCACTACCTTATTTTCTCCCTCCCTCCCTCCCTCGTCCCCCATCCCCCCATGCTTCTGTCAGGAAATTAAATGGTAGACTGCTGATTTTTTCCTGAAATAGTTGGGGGTTGCAGGAAAAAATGGGCAAATTTCTAAACCACCCCCCAAAAAGCAGTAAGCCTCACTGACCTGCTCCCTACTAAGTTCCAACACTTTGAACGGAATCTTCTCTCGGCTCTGGGCCTGGCTCTCTCTCTCTCTCTCTCTCTCTCTCTCTCTCTCTCTCTCTCTCTCTCGGTGTCGTCCTGCTCTCAGCTCCCCCTTGTGGTATCTCTGCTGCTCTCGCCTCTCTCCCATGCGCACACTCCATGGTGGCCTGCCCTCATTGGCTGACCTGAGCGGAGCCCGCCATACGCAGAGGGCAGGCAAGGAAGAAAGTGGATGCTGGCTTGGCGGCTCAGCAAGGTGCTGCTGCTGGGGCTGCTCTGCTGTCTGCCATGCCTGTGAGTGAGGAAGAGGTGAGCGCGCGAGCACCATGGAGAAGCTGCTGGCAGTGCGGTGGTGCTCAATGCTGGCCCGGGCTTGCCTCCTGCTGCCACCTGTCCTGTCCTGTCAATACAGGACAGGAGCTGAAAATACGGGACATGAAATTTAGAGCAAAAATATGGGACATCCCATATAATACGGGACGTCCCATATAATACAGGACAGGTGGCAACCCCTAATGGTCATATCCATGCTCCCACTTTTAGCCCTCCCCACATTTAGGCAAGATTCTGAACAGGATAACTGTTCAGGCCTTCCCCCAACCTAGGTTAACCTGGAGAAAGGCCGAGTTAAGGTGACCTTGCCCCGGGTTAATTTGGAATAATTTTTTTCCCATAAAGATTTATTGGGGTTTTGGTAATAACAGTCGAAAGTGGGAGAACAATCTGGAGTATAGGACAGTAGGAAAGAAGAAGGTAAAAGAGAGGCGGTGGGTGGGTAGGATCATGGAGGGGGAGGTAAGGTTGTGAGAGGGAGGGGGGTGGTCCAGTCGTGGAGAGGGGGGTGTGGTCAAGAGGGTGGGGGGGAGAGGAGGTAGAGGGGGCTTCCGTAGTCTCTATATATCTCCTTGTGTACAGTTCTTCATGTGGAGGGGGGCTAGTGGAGAGGTGGGGGGGAATGTGGCCCTCTCATTTGGCGAGAGTTCGTGTTGATTTCTGTTTACTTGCTTGATACTGGTCCCGTCATCTTTCGTTTATTTTGGGGGGGCGCTGGGCTGGTGCCCGGGCCCTCAGGTAGTCTATGTAGGGTGTCCAGTCTGTTCTTCTTACCCCTTTTCCCACTGACACACTCATGTAATAGGACAGCTTGTCCATGCTCATAATATCTTGGACTTTACTTTCCCAGTCTTCGATCAGGGGTACTAATTTGGAATAAATTGAATAGCTTTATTGTCGTATCATTGCACAACGAAATTAAATGATTTTCCCAGCACACATCACAAAACAATACACCCATTCCTCCACACTGATCAGCCCCACATGGAATTTAGTCACTGTGGTCTGATCCGTATTTGCACCAACCTAACTACCTCATCAGACAGGCTACTTTCCCTATCATACGCCCATTACATGACATTCACATACTTCTGGCCAGGCTCCATCGGGAAAAGAAAGAGCAAGTGGTGTATTTTGCCTCTGTGACAGGAAGCTTCCCATGTTGCCTTCGGGATAATGGGGGAAGCTAGGTGGCGACGTTTCCTCCCATGTGATAGTGTTTCCGGTTAGTCCGTGAGCGACAGGTTCTCCACGCCCCTTACCAGGACCCCATGGATTAGCCACGATACATGGCGAATCCATGGACCTTTGTGATGAGTTTCTAAGCAATCACTTTAGCGGTCCTATGAAGATCCCCAAATGCCACAGCCCCCCTCCTCTCGACCTCAGAGATCCATATGCAGAACAAGCTATATTATTCCCTATACTGTAGAAAACTGCTTCTTATGCTAGGCACATTGGCGTTAAGCCACTTGAGTACCAAAAGCAGAAAGGATAAGCATTAACCTTCGTTACTACAGATGTGAGAGAATTATTTAGATTTAAGATAACTGCGGGCAGAAGAACTGTTCACCATTAATGACTGTAGACTGAAAATCAGAAGGCAATTTCTAACCCCTATTCTGGCTGTTAGGAGTGCATCCAACCAGGAGAAAATAACTCTTTTAGGACATTATTGCATGAAAGAGAGACACTGGCACTGAAGCAGGAGCATCACCTTTGGTGATGGTCCTTATTGCACAATGCCATCTGCATCCCAATGTCAGTCCGCCTCCTGTCTGGGATTAACCTGTCACTTGCTATTAATGAGCAAAACCCACCTACAATATTTCCAACACTGGAGCCATTTTGCTTCTGTGTCAGCAGGTTGGTATTGAAAGTATGCCAGGAGGCAGAATTCTCCTCTACTCACCCCTTTTCCTTACTATTCCCGAGCAGATGTTTAAATCTTTAGTGGTATTTTTAAATAAGTCATTGCTACAACTGCAAAATTGCTTTCCAGTGTTTAAAAAAATTCAGCTTTAAAAAATACCTAGGACCCTAAGATCATCCGGGGAGGCCATGCTCCTTGTCCCCCCATCATTGCAATCGTGTTTGTTGGGGACAAGGGACAGGGCCTTTTCTGTGGTGGCTCCTCAGCTGTGGAACTCCCTCCCAAGCGAAATTAGATCTGCTCCATCCCTCCTGACCTTTCAGAAGCAAGTGAAATCCTGGTTATGGGATCAGGTCTTTGCAGACTAGAGTGACCTGCTGGCAAAGCAATAGCTTTAATGAATTTGACGGACTGTTTTTAGGATGATGACTTAAATCGGCGAATGTTTGACTGTTTGAATGTTTTTATATTGTTTTTATATTGTTTTTATTTAAATTGTAGATTTATGCTTTTGGCTGTGGGCACCATGGCGTGTCGGCTGTTAGCCACCCTGAGTTCCTCTGCGGAGGTCAAGATAGGACGGAATACAAATGTCTGAAATAAATAATATTATGGAGTAGCCAAAGTGCAGGAAGGAAGGCAGGCATGTGAAAGCGCAAGTGAGAGCCCATGGGTTCGCAAATCGGTGCAGTTGCACAAGCAGAGAGAGGTACAATAATGAGGGTGCTCATGTTTGTGGGTATAGTATCTGTTGAAAAGTATCTTTGTGCTATAACAGGGCTGCCCACAAAGTCGATCGTGCTCGACCAGTCGATTGAGGGTCTAAAGGAGGTCAATCGCATCCGGATGGGGCCCTTCTGCCCTACACGCGGGGCACCTTGCACACACGCGCGCACCTTCCGTGCGGCGTTCCTTTGGCGGGGCATTGCGGGAATGAGGGAGCACGAGGCGGAGCCTCTGGAGGCCCTGCCTCGCGCTCCGCCATGCCTCTCTCTCGCCGGCAGTGGAGGCTGCACGGCTGCTTCTGCCTCGCGCTCCCTTGTTCCCGCAATGCCCAGCGGGAGGAGCGGTGCGTGGGAGGAGTGGTGCGTGGGAGGAGTGGTGCGCGGGAGGAGTGGTGTGCAGGAGGAGTGCACATGGAAGGTGCACGCACGTGGAAAATGCGCCACGCAGAAGGTAGATCTTTTTGACTTGATTTTTTCAAAAAGTAGCTCGCATGCTGAAAAAGTGTGGGCACTCCTGTGCTATAAAGTCCTTAGTGTAAATACTGGGTTAATGAGTATGATTCATGATGGGATGGAGTTTTGTGTATTTTTATCTTGTGCCTCACTGTGGTCAGGTAGGCTTTCTCCCACCAATATCTTGGAGCAGCTTTTGTGATAAGAATCCAGCATATCCATGTAACACTGACTAAAATAAAATGTACTGTAATAATCCATCTCCTTTGCATCACCTTGAAATATTATACCCGGTTGCTGTTCTCAGTCTCCTCTGTGACTTGGGCTACATAGGTTAATTGTGCTTCATACGTGCAGCATCTTTAGGGCAGTGAGTTGCTCATGATTACCTTTTTTCCCTTTTGGGTCCATGATTAGTAATTGCTACCCAATTACCACTTGATAAATCACTTTTCCAGCAGAGCAACTGATCTTATATACAATGGCCTATTGCCTTTGCTGGTCAGGGATAATTGCTCACAATAGCCCCTGTATTGGGAACTTACTTGCAGTCAATTCTATCAGGAATTGCTTTTGAAGTCACGTTGGAAGCTGCAGCAAGTGCAAAATGCACCCGTTAGACAGCTGAATAGAACACCCTGTAGAAACCATATACTGTAGGCTTGCAGTTAATCAGAACACAAGCAAACAGAACTCTCAAAAATTGGCAAAACAATGAAGAAATAATTATTTAAACAAAAATTTTAATATAATTTTTTATAATACAGTAAAATTGTTTTTTATAAAACACTAAAACTGTGTTACATTAAGTTTGTCTTTATTTGCCTTGATTGGCTTTTAATTACTGTATTTAAATATTAATATCGACACAGAGTTTATGCCATGGCATGGTATAGTATAGGGTATAATATTACTTAGGTTTAGCATTAATAGTAATTTTCAAAGAAGCTTAATCTACATTTACCTGGGATTTACCAATCCTCATGGGTGCCAGTTAATTGATAGTCTATTATAAATCCAATTTTAAAGCAGTTGCACTTTCGATCTGAATTCAAGGTGCTACAAATTACATTTAAAGCCCTAAATGGCTTGAGGCCTTGATACCTGTAGGCAGGGCCGTAGCCAGGATTTTGATTTGGGGGGCTGAGTTTGGTTCCGGGGCTGAGACTGGGTGGAAGAGGGTCTACCCTAGCAAACCTTTTGTATTGTTATCCCAATAACCCCATGAATGTGGGATATAATGAGCATGGTGATCAGATCATGATATGAATAAACATAACAGTTTAAATAATGTACCAGTAAGGCCTTTTCACGGACCACCCTGAGAATTTCGGGGGGGGGGGGCTGAAGCCCCCTTTGCCCCCCCCCTCCCTGGCTACATGCCTGCCTGTAGGCTTCTGCCTAGGATTTGAGGTCTGCTCAATAGGCCTGGGCAATCATGGTTCTAAATGGTTCTCAAGTACTTACAAAACTAGAGTTCTGGTGGTGAACACTAGGTGGCACTGGTGCTTTGCTTCTACAGTGTTGCTAAAGTTCTGGTGGTGAACATTTCAGAACTCGAACAAAACTTTCAAAACTTTATTATTATTTCATTATTGGTGATTTTTAAGACAGAACCAATTAGGCACTGCCATTTATAATAAAATTTTGAAAGTTTTGTTAGAGTTCTGAAATGTTCACCACCAGAACTTTAGCAACACTGTAGAAGCAAAGCACCAGCGCCACCTAGTTTTCAACAACCAGAACTTTAGTTTTGTAAGTGCTTAAGAACCATTTAGAACCATGATTGCCCAGGCCTACTGCGCGAGGAATTCTCTGTTGTATTCCATAACTTAGGGAAATATGCTGTGGGAAGACATGGGACAAGACCCTAGTTATAACAGGAGAGAGAAAAGAGAGGGGAGAGCGGGAGAGAGAAACTAAACTTTTCAAAAGCAGTTGAAAAAAAAGGTTTATAAAGACTGTCCCAGCCAAACAGACCAGTTGGAGGTTATGTACTGGAGGGCAGATCAATCGATTTACAGGTGAATTGCCAGATGTCTGGAGCACCCAAAATCTATATAAACAACCTGAGAGCCATTGCTCTAGGACAGGGTTTTCCAACCAGTGTGCCGTGAGAGATCATCAGGTGTGCCGTGGGAAATTACAGTGTGAGAGAGAGAGACAGTGTAAAGAGAGAGAGAGCCTAGCAGGAAACTTCAGGGAGCGGAAATGAGGCTTTCCTGGCCGAAGCAGCAATGCCAGCCAGCCTGGCTGTAGTCAGGGAGAGCCCTCGGCGTCCAGAACCTTCCTCCCTCCCTCCTCTCTCTCTCTCTCCTTCCCTTCCTTCCTTCCCTCCCTCTGCGCGCCAAGGGCTACCTGGCCAGGCTGTGGCTCCTCCTGCACTTGGCGCGCAAAGAGAGGGAAGGAAGGAAGGGAAGGAGAGAGAGAGGAGGAAGGAAAGTTCTGGACGCCGAGGGCTCTCCCTGACTGCAGTCTGGCTGGCATTGCTGCTTCAGCCAGGAAAGCCTCATTTCCGCTGCCTGAAGTCTAGCCCCTCCGCGCTGGAGAAGGGGAGCAACCCCTCATCTCCTGGCCTCTCCTGGCTGGGCTCCGGGTTTGCTGCAGAGCGGAGCAGGAGCAGAGTAGAGGCCGGGATGCGCAGCTCCAAAGCCTAGCTTGGTTCCTTCCCAATCTGGCCCCAAGGCAACAGCAGGGAAGCCAAAGGGACATGGGGGGAGGCACTCCTGGGGGGGCTGAACCCCTTCGGGAAGGACAGTTGGGGTGGCGTGGCTGTGAGCCTCCTCCACACTTTGTTCCGAGGCTAGGAGCCACCCCGTGTGCTCAATTCCTATTTGTCCTGCTCAGCCAACCCCACATGCCCTTTGTCCACTCAGCACAGCCCTCCCACGCGGGACTGTGATGGGCCTCCTGAGCGTGGGCCTACTGGGGGGGAGGGGGGTTTGGCGGAAGCAGCAGCGTCACGGGGGAGGGTGACAGTTAGTAAAATGACAGAGTGTCATTTTGTGTCATTTTGGTTGGTGGTGTGCCCCAGGACTTTGTAAATGTAAAAAATGTTGAAACTCACTGCTCTAGGACACTGCTCCTTAAATTGTGGGTCCCAGGCCAAAATGTGGTCTCCTTACCTCAGTGGTTTTCAACTTGTGGGTCCCCAGATGTTTTGGACTACAACTCCCAGAAATCCCAGCCAGTTTACCAGCTGTTAGGATTTCTGGGAGTTGAGGAACACAACATCTGGGGACCACAGTAACAGGTTTTTGAACACCACCAATATACACAATTCTTTTAGCAACAACATGCAGTGTTTACAGTGGATTCTGCAGAAAATGTTTCAGCTGTACTCCACAAAAAGGCAAATCAGCTTGTCTAGCAAGCCTTGCAAATGCCGATTTAATATCAATAAATGTTTGATTTTACAACTATTTTATATATCTATATATATCCATGGTTGCATAAACATTTCTTGGGCAGAAAAGGGTCGTGAGTAGAAAAAGTTTAAGAAGCCCTGCTGTGGGAGATAGTCCCTCTTCTTCCCATCTTTCTTGGCTTAGTTCTGTTCTGGTTGTGCTTTAAATTCCAGAGAGAAAGCAGTGGTGAGGATATATTGGAACAGCTGCAAAGGAAATAAAACAAACTGACAACTCTTGAAATGAAATTGCACTGTTTTAAGAGAAAATAAGGAAAAGGGAAAACACCGTATGTGTGTGTGAGAAAAAGAAACATAAAATGACCATGCGGATAGGAAATGCAATGCAAACAATTCAGATAGTTTAGGCTTCTCCAGCCACTCCACGCATAAATGTTTCAAGAAACAGTCCTACCTCGTGTGTATGTTTCTTACCCAAATTACTTTTCCATTGGACATACACACATTCCATATATGTATGTGCGTACCTGTGTACAAAGTGGAAATCTGTTAAAACTGATTGAACAAAAAGACACTATAATAGAATAATAATAATAATAATAATCTTTATTTATACCCCACCCCCATCTGCCCGATGGGGACTCAGGGCGGCTCACATGAGGCCAGGCCCAAACAACAAATACAATAAATAAAATCAAAACATCAGCAGCAGCACAATAAAAATACAGACATATACATAAAATCAATATACAGATAAGCATCTCCAATCACGAATGACAAGGCAGGCCTCATGCACAAGATAAAAAGTTAAAATGTTAAAAACCACAGGGTGAGATAACAGGAGTAGATTCTTTGCAAAAGAGAGCTCGTATAAACACGGGTAGTGAGAGGCCTTAATATAATGAGTATGATTATATTATATTATTTGCAAGTATGATCCGCTAAGGACATTATCGCACTAAGTTGCTATTCCACCACAGTTCAAGAAGACCTTCAGTATTGCACCTCAATTGTGCCAATTCAACAGTCAACAGCCCCATGATTTTTCCCTTGTGACCTTTCCAAACTTATGCTGTACTGTATTTTTTTAATTTTTAGAGCAATTTCCTAATTTTAGCTATGATTTTAAAAGGTAAATATAACTGTAATATATAAAATAAACAGTAAACAGCCAACGCAGAAGAAGAACAGATCCATCACCCAAGGTAGAGAGCAGCCACTGATGGGTTGAGCCTTTCAATATCGGTGGATGGATTAATCAAAAGGATGAGGCAGACCAGCAACAGGATGCATATGGCATCATGTAATAGGGATAGTCACCAAAGTGATGGTCTATATTTATGGCCTGTTTGCCTGTTTCATGCAATAAAATACTAAATTTAGTGGGACTTTCCCTCTAGTCAATCTTCATAGAATATTACTGTTTATGCCAAAAAAGGGATATATACCAACAAGTTCAATATGTTGTATGACTTTATTCCATGGTGAACACATGATGAATGTGGCGCAGCTGGCTAAGTGTCAGCTGCATAGGATCTCTCTGACCAGTAGGTCATGAGTTCGAGGCCTGCCCGGGTCGAGGTGGGTGCTCGACCTTTAAGTGGAGCCTGCTGTCGACTTTTGCAGCCCGAAAGACAGTTGCATCTGTCAAGTAAGAGATAAAGGTACCACATTAAGTTTGAGGCAAATTTTGAATGAATTATGAGGCCAGTAAAAAACTCCAGGAATGCTGAGGAATGCGGAAGGAACAACAAGGGATGCTGAGAGATGAGGAGTGCGTCAGCTCCCCCTGGTGGCCAGAGTTTGCCTCTGTTTGTCTATATGTGTGTGTGTTATGTGGAAAACGGCAGGAATTGTCTGCTAGTATGTGTACCTGTAATCCGCTCTGAGTCCCCTTCGGGGTGAGAAGAGCGGAATATAAATAAAGTAAATAAAATAAATAAATAAATAAATAAAATAGAACTACTTTACATAATTTTGTCCTTGCATGGATACAGAAAGTTGTGTGTGAAAATGCTGAATTACACATACACTTTTTCATGTGTACTTGGAAGACTGTGATGTCATGATTTTCAAAAACGAGCACACATTATCGTGATTTTCATGTGAGATGTCTATTTTTCATAGATGTCTTTATGCTACCCCAGTTGTGTAAATCCATGCTAAGTGGCCAAATGATATTGTAAAATTATGAGACCGTAGTACCAACAGAACTCTATAAAGGCTAAATAAGTCATTGGGAGTTGGATGAAATTGACAAACAAAAGTCAGTTGATGGCACTGTATAGAGGAACACAGTTTACATTTCAGAAATCGGCTTTTATTATACTTGCAAATCTTAGATGAGGCCAAAGAATGTCACATTCAGTTTGAAAGTGCTGCTGCTTTGTTGACAATAAATCAACAGAGACCAGGATTTATTTCATTTCAACAGAGAAGGAAATATCAAAGGGCTTTTGTTCATGTGGTCAGTTGCATGTATGACCTTTTCTACCAATATCTATAGAAGTACCGTTCCTGATCTTACCAGTTGAATCTAGTCAGGAGTTATACATGCCATTTTGTTATTTAGATGTGTTGTGCCTTCTGTTTTCTGTCAAGCACCTGCTGTCAAATTTATATTGGTGTTAACAGCAGGATTTAGGTGTCTTTCTAGCATAAACTGAGATAAATGCATTTTCCACTCCTACAGTTCTTTCAGTGGGAACATCCTAGTTTCTAAAAATAAATGAAAACAGACTTCAGTGCTCAGGTAGAAAAGCAAAGCATGCTGAAAGGGGGCATGCTAGGGTGAATGGGTGTCATATTTTTTACTCCCCCCCACAAACACACACACTTGGCATTTCTTCGCGAACGAAGATACTTAGGAAGGATTCATCCCACGTTTTTTACAAGCGCGTTGATGACTAAAAAGGCCAATCTGAGATAGGCAAGTTCGGTTGGAGAAAGCACAGCAGAAAGTCTCCTTGGGTGATGTTGTTTCCAGAAGACAGCGCTGATGAAAGCGTTCGAGGAGTCGTATGTGTTGGCATTAGGTGACCCATGTTTCAGACCCGTATAGGAGAATAGACAGTACGATAGCTCTGTACACACTGATTTTGGTGCTTTGCCTCATATGCTTGTTGCCTCAGATGCTTTTGTGAAGCCTTCCGAATGCACTGTATGCTTTTGCTAATCTGTGATCTATCTCTTTGTCAATCTTGGCGTCTGAAGAGATGATGCTTCCCAGGTAGGTGAACTGCTGAACGGACTGAAGCACAGATTCGCCTATGCTGTCATGGGGATGATGGTGTTCTTCCTGTGGTGCGGGCTGGTAGAGAACTTTCATTTTCTTCAGGCTCACTTCCAGCCCAAACAGCACTGCAGCTGTTGCAAAGCAGGATGTGAGGCGCTGCAGGGCTGCTTCTGAATGGGCGACAAGGGGCAGCATCGTCAGCAAAAAGCAGCTTATGGACTAGATAGTTTAGAGTCTTAGTGTGAGCCCTCAGTCGGCTTAAGTTGAACAAGCTACCTCCCTACACACACAATAATATGGAGCTCTTGCTAATATGTTAACATTAATTTATTAATTTATTTATTAACTTTATTTATACCCCGCCACCATTTCCCCAAGGGGACTTGGGGTGGCTTACATGAGGCCAAGCCCAATGATACATAATAACAACACAACAGCAAAAATAAAAACAATACAATCAATAAAACTCAAACATAAGCAGTAACAGACAATTTAAAACCATTTCGGCCAGGCCAAATGTGAATATTAAAATTTTAGAATAAATAATCACTGAATTGTCTGAATTGGGATTCCTTTATGTGTAGCTTTCAAAACTAAGGCATCCCTAGGGCCTAGAACCCTAAGCAGTACAGGGACAGCAGGGTTGGAGGCTAACAAGATGAAGTTTAGTTGGCTAAAGATATGACTCTGCCATCTCTTTCAACATGCTTTTCTGCATCTAGGCTGCATCAACAGAAGTCCAGATTGAGATAAGAAGCAGGGCCACTCTATTCTGCTTTGGTCAGACATCGCCTGGACTATATAATCTCCATTTCTGGAGACAGCAGTTCAAGAATGGTCTTGGTAAACTGCAGCATGAACAAAGAAGTTACCAAGATTATAAACATTCTGGAAACTAAAACTTATGAGGCATGATTAACAGAGCTGGGTATGTTTAGTTTGGAAAAGAGATTACTGAGAGGTACCAGGATAGCTATCTTTAAATATCTGAAGGGATGCCATGTAGAAGAGGGAGTCAACTTGCCTCTAACTCTAAAATACTATGACTCTCCGATTCTTTCATATGACCTTTATTTTGAGATTCTAATATAGTACACTATATGAGGATAGGATGAGATGAGGACACAGTTTTAATGTTTTAGCAACTGGATGTGTAGATTTAACATTGTTTTTAATGTTATTTAATTGATTGTGAGATCATTTTTGTTTTAATCAATTGTTACTGTTCAATTTTGTATTATTTATGTTTGTGTATTGTTAGGCATCGAATTGCTACCTTTGTGAGCCGCCCTGAGTCGTCCCCGCCCAGGGGAGGGGGGTTGAGAAGGGCGGGGTAGAAATATTGTAAATAAATAAATACTATTTCTCAAATCATTTTAACAATTCAATCACATATCAGAAATCCCTAAAGAGGATTTGGATTCCATTCTGAGAGAGAGAGAGAGAGAGAGAGAGAGAGAGAGAGAGAATATAAATTAAATAATCAAAATAAAAACTGACAAAAATAAATGAAGTTATCACGATCATAATTTCAATTCATTCATGTTTTGACATAAATTCAATTACAATGCATTTAAAACACACAAATAGTCTGACGACTTCATCAGATGGGCCACTGGAACCACCACACATTGTGGTAAATCTGGCAGTGTCCATCGGGGAGCATGGGGATCCCATCGACCCACGCCCTGCATCATCCAACTCACCCAAAACCCCATCTCACAGAGGGAAGCATTGGTTCCTCCAGTGGCTTTCCTCCACTGACTTCTATTCAACACAGAAGCCTCCCATCTTGCCACTGTGGCAGCAGGTGGCAGCTCACCTTTGCCTTTACAACGGAGCCTGCTGGAAGTTGCTCTATGTCGTGGGGTGAGAGCTGGCGAACCAGTATAGTATAGGCGAACCAGCACATGCAGCCAAAAAGGACCTCGTGATGAGATTGTATGTTATCATAACATAGAACAGAATGAAAGAATCATAGAGTTGAAAAGGCAATCATTTGATATCGAGTCCAACTCAATGTAGCATCTCCAGCTAAAACATCTCCAGAAAGTAGCAGCCTCTTTTTGTAAATGTCCAGAGAAGGAAACACCAACATCTCTGTAGGCAATTGGTTACTTTGCTGAACACTCTTAATGTCAAGAACACATCATACTAGTGAACACTACCTAATAGGCATGTTTTAGAATCCTAAAATGGCGATTCTTATATCAAATGGGGGGGGGGGATTTTTTTTTATTAGTATATCAAAGACTTACAAAAAATTTCCCAAAAATTTCGGAAATGTAACTTAAGTACTAACGAAATTCGTTAGTAATTCGTATGCCCGAGCATGCGCATTCAGATGGTTTTGGCCTACAACCCCAGAAATCCTAACAGCTGGTAAATTGGCTGGGATTTCTGGGAGTTGTAGGCCAAAACTTGAATAAACCACACTGAATTCTAGATGGGACTCTCCAAATAGGAAGGAGGGAGGGAAGGAGGAAGGGAGGGAGGGAGGGGGTTTTCTATTCTTGGAAGCAGCAAAAAAAAGGAGGAGGAGCCCCCCTCGCTCCTCGCTGCTCTCTCTCTCACCCCGATCCTGAGGGAGCGAGGGGCCCAAGTTTGCCCAGGCTGAGAGGAAGAGGAAGAGGCCTGAGGCTGTGAGGAATGGTGGGAGTTGAAGTCCAAAACACGTACCTGAGGGCTGCAGCTGGCCCCTGCGATGGGGCATGGCAGAGCAACGGGGAAGAGAAGCATCTGAGAGAGCGCAGGGAGAGAGAGGAGGAGAAGCGTGTGCGTGTGTGTGTGTGAAGCTGGCCCCTGCGATGGGGCATGGCAGCAGAGCAACGGGGAAGAGAAGGAGGGGGAAGAGAAGCATCTGAGAGAGCGCAGGGAGAGAGAGGAGGAGAAGCGTGTGTGTGTGTGTGTGTGTGTGTGAAGCTGGCCCCTGCGATGGGGCATGGCAGCAGAGCAACGGGAAGAGATGGAGGGGAAGAGAAGCATCTGAGAGAGAGCGCAGGGAGAGAGAGGAGGGAGAAAGCGCGCTGCCGTGGGCAGGTGAAGCAGGCCTCTGCGATGGGGCATGGCAGCAGAGCAACGGGGAAGAGAAGGAGGGGGGGGGAAGCCTGGAGGACTACACTTTCCAGAATGCATTGCCTAGCCTACCTAGCAGCAGCGTCACTTCCAGTTTCCCATAGAAATGCGGGAAAAAGAAGAAGCTGAATGAAGGCGGGAAGGAAATGAGGGGGAGAAGACAGGGAGAAGTGAGTAGTACAATAATTAATTAATTACTTAAGAATTTCTTACGATCCTAACGCAAATTGTTGGCCTCACGGACCGTAAAGGAAGTCTACTTCCGGGTTCGCGGCAGCGATACGTAAAACCTCAAAAGTCCCATTACATACGAATCTCTTACGAATCCTTTTAATTTCCGTTTCATTTTCCTCATGCCTACTACCTAATATTAATAATATCAACATTATAGGGCTTATCCAGACAGGGGGAAAGTCTCTGGAAGTTCTTTTTGTTTTTATTTTATCTGCATATTAATGGTTTTGCACCTCTGCTCTTTCTTGAAATATCCTGGATTTCTGTGCCCACTCTCTCCCTTGAGTTCTTCATCTTTGCCCTCCTACTGATCTCACATCATTTATAGACTCAGGCAATGTTTCAGAAATTGACTTTCCCCAATTTCCACTGAGAGCCTTTTGCTTATTATTCAAAAGTATGGAGTGTTAAAGTTCTTTAACAATAAATATAGATCATTTTATTTCACTGCTAGCATTCCTCTTTCCCTCTCTATTGAATCTGCTGCCCTGAAAAAAGTTGCTTCGTTTCTTAGTGACTGCCACCTTAGCTAGCTCCAGGATAACAGAAACATATTTTTCTGTTATTCCTCTCTCTCTATATATATATATTTAGGAAATGCTGATTTACATTTAAACTTGCTTCAAAAGTAGAAATAAAAGTCCTTGCAAATGCCGGGAGTCATATATATCCCCAAAAGAAACAAAAATAACCCCCTGAAAAGGATAGGGACAAAAACAATGACTTTCTTGTCTTGTCGAAGGCTTTCATGGGTTGCAGTGAGTTTTCCAGGCTGTATGGCCGTGTTCCAGAATACTTTTGGAACATGGCCAAACAACCCGGAAAACTCACAACAACCCAATGACTTTCTCGTTTTTCCAGTCCATCCGTATGGGCTCAAAGTTGCATCAGGCAATACATTGAACAGTTAATATGAACACATCTAAGAATGAGATGCCTTATATAGATCGAAACTACATCAAAAAGAAAAGATAAACATAGACAAAAAGCACTCAGACGCCCTCAAACAACAAAAAGAGACCCTCTTTTCTCAAGGAAGTGACCCCTCATGACAACTCCCCGTTCTGGTTCTCTCTGGAGAGCAGAACACCAAAAGAAGCAAGATGGGGAAAGTGTCCTGCTGAGCAGTTGCCCTCCTGAAAATACACAGTTTTGAAAGCAGCATAAAACACTTACAAACATACCACAAACATATCAACAACACCTAGATGAAGGTTTTGCTCATGCAAATAAGGAAAGGCAAGTGGGAATAGCAATGTCCCGATCACGGGCATTGGATCTTTCTTCTTCTCACTGTACTTTCTAGGACTGTCAGTAGAGCTAGGAAGGTGAAACAGGCAAACCCTGGAGGAATGCACTGCAGCCATTATAAAACTTTATTCCTAATTAAAAAAGCAAAAGATATCTTTGCTTTTTGTCCGTAGCTGGTAAGATTTCAGAAGGATGCAAATAATAGACACTATTAGTCCAGAGGAAGAGAATGGGTTGCAGAAATTAAACACAGGACTATATCAGGATGTCATACAGTATATTTACCATACACAATTATCTAGAGCTCAATACCACTTTGACTGCCATAGCTCCATTCTGTGAAATCCTGGGATTTATAGTTTGGTGGGGAACTTCATAGATTCTTTGCTTTCCCAGCAGTGTTTGCCTGGGGTGGGCACTGAAAAGTCTCTGAGTTCCTCTTGGAGCATGATGGGAGTTGATTTTTTTCCCTATCTCTGTTTCTCAGCCAATAAAAGGCCTGGCTATGTCCATGCTCTGATTGGCTGACAATGGACACAGCCAGCGACTACAATTCCCAGAACCCTTTCTTGCGATTTGCCTTATTTTTTAAAAAAATATCTGGTAAAAACTTAAAATAATTCTAAAAATAAAAGTAGATTGGTGAATTGTTCTGAAACTTGGCAGGCCTGCAGGTTTAGATGGGGATTAAAACTGAGGTTGGTTTCATGCAGATAGGCTGTAAAATGAGTGAGGAGTGAGCCTTTCAAGTTTCCCATTGTAGCCAATGGGCCAAATTTTTGCTGAATGAAAATGGCACCACTCCTCCAAATCGGGTAAACAGAATGAGGGGTTACTCAAAAATTGACCCCAAAATGGCATGCCTTTTGTTCAAATTGCACAAGCCTAATGAATAAATAGCTAATCAGTGCTCACTGATGCAGAGGGGAACCAACAGAACAAAATGCCTTGGACTCATGGCCCACAGTCTCCACCAACTTGGAACAAGCCAAGAGCTGTTTCTGGGACTTTATAAACCAATTCATTTTGTGATTGGCTATCTTTTATCATCATATAGAACCACACAAAGTTGACTTGTACTGGGGCAGACTACTAAACTATGAAGTCCACTGTTGACACTGTTGTCTAATGAGGTTCAGGAGAGTCGACTTGAGGACTCTAGTAAAAAATGCAAAGTATTTGTGTCCCATTCTGGAAGAAAGGTGGCATCTAATTTAAATTAGATAGACAAATACTTCAGGAAAATACCATCCCCAAGTTCCTGTACCCGTGTAATGAGAACATTATTCACGTTTAGTGTGGATATGCCCATGGTTTTCACTGATCCTACACTGACTGTCATGGGCAGATTAAAATGTGTTGTATTAGTTTAAACACTGGATAATATCAGATTGAGAGGGAGCAATATGAGGAAGAGGCAAAAGAGGCTTCCCGTGTGTCATGAAGTGAGAAATGATAATATGTTTTTATTTCAGAAAATGTGTTCTTTGCCTTTTTGAAATGTGCAAGTATTGAATGTTATGTATATGAAATGTTGTTATGGCTTTAAAACTGCTTATTTACAAATGAATGTATATAAAATAATGCTCAGGTAAGATGGGGTTAGGACAAGACCACTAGCAGTTAAAAGGAGAACATAGGCTAAATGTTGCTATGGCAACCTGCTCCAAGCTGGAAAAGGGGGGGGGGCAACTCTAACTGGCAAAAAAGGGTTTAGTTTTAAAAGTCAGTCAGTTTTTGAGCAGTCGGTTAGAGCAGTCAGGTGTGGAAGTCTGTCGGTTGATAGGGAATGTAGCAAAAGCTAAGGGTTAGCTGTAATCTGAAGATACTTGTTAGTCAGGAAATTGGAGTTAAGGGATTATCTTAACTCAGTTAAAGATCTAGCTAGGGAGCTAGGATAGTTGACTGACAACAGGGAGCTGTGAGAATAGAAGGGAGTGGAAGGGCCACATGGTCAAGACCCTTTTGTCAAGCTCAAGTTATTCAGGGATCATTTGGCCCGTGTTAGTATATTGAAACCTAGTTTGGCAACATCTTCTTAAATGAATGTACACATTGTAACCATTACGCTTGTAACTTTGAAACCAGTACGCTTCTGTCATAAAAGAAACCAAGTTACCGTTCTTTTGCCAACAAGCCTCTCTGTCTCATTGTGGCAATCTCCTAGTACAGTGCTGTCCAACTTCTACTGGACCTAGGGCCGGACTTCCAGTCACTGAAGACCTGGGGGGCCGCTCCGCCCCGCCCCCGGCCCTGCCCCCAGCCCCGCCCCCAGCCCCGCCCCCAGCCACTCCTCCTAAAGGGTCACGCCAGCTTCAGAAACGGCGATTTCGCTTCTGAGGCTGGCGTGACCCTTTAGGAGGGAAGGCAAAGCCAAGGGAGCCCTCCATGGCGTCTCCCTCCCTCCGAGTGTCACGCCAGCCTCCTCCCCGGTTCTGCCGCTCCACCCGGCGCACTGATCAGGGTGCCGGTGGGAGAGACAGAACGGAGAAGCCGTGCCAGAAGAGGAGGAAGGCAAGCGCCCCCCCCTGTTCTGCCTCTCCCACCGGCGCACGGAGCAGGGCGCCGGTGGGAGAGACGGAACGGAGAAGCCGTGCCTAAAGAGGAGGAAGGCAAGCGCTTGCCTTCCTTCTCTTTAGGCACGCCTTCTCCTCTGTTCTGCCTCTCCCACCGGCGCACCGATCAGGGCGCCGGTGGGAGAGGCAGAATGGAGAAGGCAGGCCTAAAGAGGAGGAAGGCAAGCGCTTCCCTTCCTCCTCTTTAGGCACGCCTCCTCCCTCCCTGGCTCCTCCTCCCTGCACCGCCCCTTGTCCCTCTCTCACCGGTGCCGATGCAAACCGGTTTGCATCGGCCCTCCTCCCTGCCCCGCCTTTCCCTCCCCCCCCCCCGGCCGCCATTTTTTAAAAATTTTTTTTAAAATTTTTTTCCCAAAAAAATTAAAAATGCCGGCCGGGGGCATAGCGGGGGCCATGTCCAACAGGCTGGGGGGCTGTGTACGGCCCCGGGGCCGCCAGTTGGACAGCCCTGTCCTAGTATATGGTAGCAGAGATAAGAAATTAAAAGTCAGAAAGTAAGAAGGGATTTCTGACAGGAAAGAAGATCTTCACAAGTTGTGGCTATTACACAATTTGAAACATCTTCACACCATGTAGTTCTCCCTTTCTGCATTATTGTGTGGAATGGTAGTAGGATGAGGGGTATCATAACCCCCTTTCTTGCTCCCAATAAGAATTACTGTAATTTTATGATAGGAGACATAGATTGAAGTTTTCTAAACTATTGTTTTTCTACTGAATATTAATAAGATAAGAATAACAACCCCAAAAGACAGTAAAATCTTAAATGAGTTCCTGGCTATATGTTGTTTGAATGTTTCACAAACATGTTAAGTCAAAGTTATGGTGCTGTTCACTAGCTTCTTCAATATTATTTCTGTTAATCCCTGGATGCTAGGACCGGAATGTATCATGCTGCAGTCTTACATGTGAATGAAGCCGCTTAAATATGTAGTTTGTATATATCTTTCCACATCCTGATAAACAAAAAGTGCTCTGCAATATGTCAGTATTACCATCAATAAATTATACTTCCTGTGGTGTTACTAATGCAATAGCAACATCGGAGAGCCGGAAGGAAAAGGTCAGCTCTTTGTATTTTCAACCCTCAGCACTCTACAACTTTCTTCTTCCTTAGATTATCCAATTAGCAGTATACACCTAAAGACGCCTGTCATTTTTTTAACTCAGGTTACTGTTTTTCTTGTAAGCCAAGTGGAAATGTATGAACTTCAATAATCTTCGTATAGCCAGCTGTTTCAAATATTGTAGTACTAAGCCATCATATTGCCTTTTCTATCACAGAGCACGGTTACAATCAGCTGTGTTTATTCTACTGTAGTTTTTTTTGTACATTATTTATGTACAAATTACCATTTCCAAGCCACTAAGTAAGTTAGGCAGAATGTAAGAGCCCTGAACAGTGAATGCCTGCTTTCGTGCATGCATGTGTGTGAGAGAGATAGAGTACATGAGATTTGTGTTTAATAAATTCTTTCTGGAAGTTGAAGCTTTATTATCGTTATTATTATGACTATGCTGTCTAGGAGCTAGCACTTCAAAGAATCATAAGATAATGCACGAAAAAGTGCCTTAAATTAAATACAGTATAAGATCGTGGGTGGGGCACATGTCGTTCATCTTCAAAGCCACTTTGTGTTTGAATCCAGCTATCTCTTTCTAATTCAAGAAAAGGTTAATGAATATTTTACCCGTGAATAGCAAAGTAGCATAAAAAGGTTTTTCCATTGATTTTTTCTCTCCCTGTAACATTACGAAGAAAAATATTCATACAGCACAACCCGAAAGATAAGCAACCCACGTAGATTTCCATTTATTGTGAAATCCTCTCAACTAATGTTTTGCTGATGCATTTAACTTCAGCTATTAGGAACAAAAGTCTGTCCAAAAAAGCTGCAATTGAGCCATGCCTTAATTTATCTGACTCAAAATAAAAATAAAGAAGATACCTTTTAAACCAGAAAGTAGGGAAGGTCAGCTTCTCGCACTGTAAATCATTTAATACTTGTATCTGTACACATTTATGTACAATGGAACACAGAATGGAACACAGCCTGGTGAATTTGCGTGACTGCATGCGTGCAACCTAAGTCTCAGAAGTTTGCTTATTTATTTATAATATTTGTATATTACCTCCCAGCCTGACCTATTTGATTTATGAGTTTCAGAGTTGAGATATTGCTCAGAAAAAAACCATGTTATTTGTATAGGAAACTGGAAGCCTCTGGATTTGCTAAGAATTGTTTCAGTACTATGTATGTTGACTGAGGCAAAGCACAAAGATCAGTGTGTACAGAGCTGTCATACTGTCTATTCTCCTTTATGGATCTGAAACATGGGTCACCTATCGCCAACACCTACAAATCCTCGAACGCTTTCATCAGCGCTGTCTTCACACAATCCTAAATATACACTGGACCGACTATGTGATAAATGTTGCTGTCCTTGAGCAAGCAGGGATCACCAGCATTGAGGTCATGCTACTGAGAACACAGTTGCGCTGGGCAGAGGATGGAGGACCACCGCCTCCCAAAGATACTACTCTATGGTGAACTCGCCACAGGTCAGCGCAAGAGAGGCGCCCCCCAAAAGAGATATAAGGACTCCCTGAAACAACATCTCTCGCTTGGCCAGATTGGTCCACTCTGGCCTCACATCGGGAGGCATGGAGACACATAAGAACATAAGAACATAAGAAGAGCCATGCTGAATCGGGCCTCAGCCCATCTAGTCCAGCATTCTGTGTCACACAGTGGCCCACTAGTTGTACACAGGGATCTCTAGCAGAAAGGAGGGCAAAACCCTCACCTGCTCCCGACCCCCCACAACCAGTACCCGGGGAAATCCTGCCTGCCTCCATCAACACAGAGGTGGCTCTTGGATGTCCATTTCAGTAACTACTGACACGCTATCCATAATGCTGCGGCCTCTTTCGAGAAGTCACGCCGAACAGGTCTCGAAGAGAAACGACAATGCAGAAAGAACCGGAACCTGGAAACAACATCACCCAAGGAGACTTTCTGCTGTGCTTTCTGCAACTGGACTTGCTTATCTCGGATTGGTCTTTTTAGTCATCAACGTGCTTGTAGAAAGTGTGGGATGAGTCCTTCCTGAATCTTTGTTTGCGAAGAAAAGCCAAAAAGAAAAGATGTTGACTCTCATTGGTCAAGAGCATAAGTGGTGTTTCAGATTCCAGATCACAACTTCAACTAATTGACTGGTCTAAGGTACTCTGATCTGGAAAAGGTGGTTAACAAACCTAGACTGAAGCCTCCGAATCCACAGTCCCTGGATATCCAGATATTGTCCAGGGACGTCTGGTCTGTAACACAGGGTACAAGTTAGTCCGATTTTGCCTTGTGGTATGCAAAGACAGGGAATGCTCGATGTGAGCGTGGACAGCTGGAACAGCTTTAATTCCCTCCCTGCTTCTCCCAGTTCTAGATGAAAATGTGCCTTTTCAACTATTAAATTAAATATATGTCAAATGGCTAAACAAGTGTACAGTACAAACTCAGTTTAAATAGATATGATTGGCCAATATTTCTCCCCAAGGGAAAGTATTTCAGAAAAGTAAAGTAACCAATTAGTTAAAACATTAAATGAAATCACTGGCACATGTCAAAGAAAATATATTCATGTTTGCATTACAGATCTGGAAAATAAATCACTATTATGGCTATGTAGTTGGGTTGTATTCAAACCAAAATTATGTTGTTGGGCCAGAAGGAGGCAAGCCACTCTGGAGAGGAGAATATAAAACATGCCAAAAATCGGTCAAGCAAGATTTCATAGAAATTGTGCTTTAATATCAGACAATTCTTATTCGGCACAATAATATAATATTTCACTCCTAGCAGTGACATCTCTCTATGAGTGAGCCATGCATGTGGCATTTTCAGCACAGCTATAAATATCAAGGGGATTAAAAATGGTAGTATCAGATAAAAAGTATCATTATTCAAAAAAAAACCCCACCAAATAATGTGATCCACAAAGATATATGTGGTGTAAAGATATGTCATTAAATACCAAAGTCAGAATCATCCAGACCATACTATTTCCAATGTCTATGTATCGTTGTGAAAGCTAAACACAGTGAAGAAAGCTGACAGAAAGGGAATGAACTCCTTTGAAATGTGCTGGAGGAGGCTGCTATGGATACTGTAGCCTGCCAAAAAGACAAAATAAATGGGTGCTTGTACAAATCAAGCCTGAATTTTCACTAGAAACAACAACGAGTCAATTAAAACTACTGTAGTTGGGCATTGCTTGCGACCATCTGACTCATTGAAATAGATGATAATGCTTGAAAGTGGAAGGCAGTTGGAAAAGAGAACAGATGGATTCTTTCATTGAAGTAAGCCACATAAACAGAACTGTTAACGGTTGGGGCTTTTGCAGGACTCTTAGGACCCTTCTACACTGCCATATAAAATACAGATTATTTGGTTTGCACTGGATTATATGGCAGTCAAATTTGATGGCAAATCTGTTATTGTGGTTAAGATATTGCACTGTCACTGATAGTCTCAATTATTGAGGCAAATCCATACAGGATTCTGGGAATTATGGACCAAAAAAGTAACTTTTCAAAGGATTGGTTTGTAGTAAGAATAAAATGTGTGTGTGGCATATAATCCAAATTTAATATCAATAAATAAGTGCTGGATAAAAATATATTAAAATAAGTGTATAAATGTGGTTTTCTTTCATTACAATCTGTGTAACAATCTGTGAATATATAACCAGAAATAGCAAACCGGTGACAATGTACTTTCTTTTGAAGTTCTGAGATCTTTGTTGTTCATTCGTTCAGTCGCTTCCGACTCTTCGTGACCTCATGGACCATCTGAGATCTTTAGATGAAATAATATAGCAATTGTAGACTTTACAAGCAACATTGCTTTATTTGTTCAGAATTCATGATTTATTTGTACAATTGGATACATTTTAATCAATTGTATAGTCAATATATAGGGTTATATCAGCCTATACACACACACACACACACACACACACACGCTATCGTACTGATGGCAGCTTGTTCAACTTAAGCCGTCTGAGGGCTCGCACTAAGACTCTAAACTATCTCGTCCATGAACTGCTTTTTGCTGATGCTGCTGCCCTTGTCGCCATGCAGCGCCTAACATCCTGCTTTGTAACAGCTACAGCGCTGTTTGGGCTGGAAGTCAGCCTGAAGAAAACGGAAGTTCTCTACCAACCCGCACCACAGGAAGAACACCATCATCCCCACGTCAGCATAGGCCAATCTGTGATTCAGTCCATTCAGCAGTTCATCTACCTGGGAAGCATCATCTCTTCAGATGCCAAGATTGATAAAGAGATAGATCACAGATTAGCAAAGGCATATAGTGCATTTGGAAGGCTTGTTCACAAGCAACAAGCACCTGAGACAAAGCACCAAAATCAGTGTGTACAGAGCTATCAGACTCTCTATTTTCCTCTATGGGTCTGAAACATGGGTCGCCTATCGCTAACACCTACGACTCCTCGAATGTTTTCATCAGCGCTGTCTTCGCTCAATCCTAAATGTACACTGGACTGACTATGTGACGAAATAAGAGATATAAGGACTCCCTGAAACAACATCTCAGGCTTGGCCAGATTGATCACCAACAATGGTCCACCCTGGCCTCACATCGGGAGGCATGGAGACGCACTATCCACAATGCTGCAGCCTCTTTCGAGAAATCACGCTGGAGACTATACACGAAGATCAGGCTGGCTTCTTGCCGGGCAGATATCTAAAAGACAACATCAGGGCGATGGTCAATGTAATAGAGGTTTGTGAGAGGAATCCACAGACAGAATATGGGTTATTGTTTGTTGACGCTGAAAAAGCGTTCGACAACATGAACTGGGGCTTCTTAAAACAAACGATCGTAGAGAAGGACATGGGCTTTTGTTTCAAGAATACTATTCAGGCAATATACGCAGAACAATCGGCGGAGCTTTTAATAAATGGAGAATCAGCAGGTGAAATTAAAGTGCAAAAAGGAACCAGGCAAGGCTGTCCGTTATCACCGCTTTTATTTGTTATGACCTTGGAAATGCTTTTAGCAGTAATTAGGGCGGACGGAGAACTAAGGGGGCTACGAGCCAGGAAGGAAGAATTTAAGATAAAAGCAGCAATGACACGACATTGCGTGTAGTGGAGGACCCACTTGAAACAATTACAAAGTGGTCAAAAAGGATAGCAGAATTCGGGGCAGTGGCGGGTCTAAAGATCAACAAAGAAAAGACAAAAATAATAACGAAAAACATCAGTGAAGAGAGGAGGATAAAGCTCCAGGAAATCTCCAACTACCAAATAGTAAAGAAGGTAAAATATCTGGGAATTATTATAACAGGAAATAATAATCAACTTCTGAAAAACAACTATGGGAAAACCTGGGAGAACATCAAGGGGAAATTGGAGAACTGGAGACTCCTGAACCTAAACCTGATGGGAAGAATTTCAGTTATTAAAATGGGGTTCTCCCCAGGATGATGTTTTGTTCCAAAATATTCCCGATACTACGAACAAATTATTACTTTAGAGTGTGGAAGACGGACATCCAAAAATTTGTATGGGGAGGCCAAAACCAGGGTGAAATATAAAGTTTTATGTGATAAGAGAGAGAGAGGAGGATTGGCCCTTCCCAATCTGCAGCTTTATTATGAGGCTGCAACATTAAGCTGGGTGAGGATTGGGCCAACCTGAAAAACAAAAGGGCCCCTAGCAGTGGAAGGTCTGGATGCTTGTGGCGGGGATGCATGCCTACCTCTGGAACGACAAAGCAACCATAGAGAAGAGCTTCACGGATCACTATCTCAGAGCATCCCTACTTAAAGTATGGAGGAAATACAGACCACGTTTTTATACGAAGACGCCAATGTGGATATCACCGCTGGAGGCTAAACATTTTAGAGAGATCCCAGCTAAGAGGTGGTATACCTACAGGCAACTCATAGAGAAAACATCAATGGGTTGGCAATTAAGATCACAAGAATCACTATATGAGATGGGAATGGAACTCACCTGGTTTCAGTATGCACAAGTGAAAGAACAATTTAAATCAGATCTACTAAAAGATTTTGAGACCGTGGAGGGGAACATGGGATAGAATAATGACATCAGAGAAGAAGGTGATAGCAATATTATACAAAAGCTACTTGAGTGGGAGACAGAGGAGGAAATCATAAAAGAGACCATGGTGAGGTGGGCCCAGGAATTAGGCCACTCTATACTTTATAGGGACTGGGAAGAGATTTGGAAAGTCAAATTAAAATATTCAGGGTTCACTAGCATGCGATAACTGGTATAAGATGTTCCACCACTGGTACCATACACCAGTGCGTTTAGCAAAAGTGGTACAAGAGTAAAAATGACAAGTGCTGGAAATGTGAGGTCCACAGAGGAACTTTCCTCCACTGTTGGTGGTCCTGTAGAAGGTGAAGCCCCTTCTGGAGAATAATCCATTCCCACGTGACAAAAATCCTCAATTTAAAGATGGATCTGAAGCCGGAATATTATTTGTTGAACTTAATAGATTTTGAAATCTCAAGTAATGATGCGATAAGATTCTTTTGTTTGGGCAGCAGGATAGAGATCGCTAGGATTTGGAAAAACTGATAACACCCGAGATTTGAGGCCTGGATAGGAAGGTTGAGCTTAGCGGAGATAATCGACTTTGGATAGGCTTAAAAATAGAGCATCCGACCAGAAACCGGACAAATGGATCGATTGGGAACCAAGTGATAACTCACTTAAAACTAGCGTGCACGGAAGAAGAAACCAACTGAGCGAGTGAAAAGGGAGCCCGAAATCTTGTTTTTGTATAAAAGGAGGAGGCGATTTAAGCATCAGTACGTAAATGTTTATTTTCAAGAACAACTGTTGACTCTGCAACTGACTGGGAGTCACCCACTTCAGATTTTCAATTCTTTTTCTACTTCTACCCCTCCCTGTTTCTCCCTTCTTTCCCTCACGGGCCTACCCCGACTCCCCTCTCCCCTACCCACAACCTTACCTGCCCTCCCCATCTATCCACCCCATATCATTCCTACCCAGACGTTTTCACCCCACTTTTTAAGTTCTGTATTGAAACGCCAATAAAGAAATTCAAATATATATATAAAAAAAGAGAAATCACGCCGGACGACAATGAGAAAACGACAACACAGAAAGAACATAACTTGGAAACAACATCACCCCAAGGAGACTTTCTGCTGTGCTTTCTGCAACCGGACTTGCCTATCTCGGATTGGCCTTCTTAGTCATCAACGTGCTTGTAGAAAGCGTGGGATGAGTGCTTCCTGAATCTTCGTTCACAAAGAAAATCCAGAGAGATGAGCCTAAGTGGAAAATGCTTCCACACATTTTTGGTCCCTCATCTCTGCTACCAAAAAGTTGGTTGCGTAGGTAGAAGGGACAAGATACCAAGGGAATCATGGCAAAAGTTGGATGCTGTCTTATAGAAGCTCTTTCTGTGAAAAGAAAGCAACCAATTGAAACAGCCTAGTGTGTTTAGCACATTCCTATCCCTGTTGGGATCCCAACAAAAAGCATCCTGCAGTGCATATGGAAAATGCCTATAGAAGTTTTTCTTTCAGAGCTAATAACCCACAAAGGAATGTTGCATTTCTTGTCAACTCAACCCCTCTCCCAGTTGCATTACGATCCTGGTGAAAATTTGGAATCACCTAGCTTAAAGAAATACCTTCAACAGATGACTGGTTGATAAAGCTAATGGACATTATGAATATGGATACTCAAACACAACTCTTGAAAGAGGACCATGGAAGACCCAAAATAAGAATGGACTGGCAACCTTTTAAAGATTACATGAACCAAGAAAAGAAGAAAATTATTATATAAAATTTTGACTTGGATGATTGCTCAGGAACTAAAAAGAACTAATGGAGGAAGCAAGTAGAAAAAGAGATAAATGGACTAAATATTTTCACCAGATGGAGAAGATTGGAAACCTCTAGACTTTTACCCCCATACCCCTATTTCCCTTTCTATCTCTCCCTTTCATTTTTATTTTCCCTTTCTTTCTTGATTATCCTCCCTTGTTATAGAACCCCTCTGTTCTTTATTTCTTTTATCCCTGAGACCTTAACCTAGACTTTCCCATCCCCTATTTCCCATAGCTCTGCTTTTTAGAAAAAACATGTAATATAAACGTCTATTTTTTTTATTTAAAAAAAATGGAATCACCAAGTGGTTGTACATTTAAAAATAAATAACCACAGTACAGTACTTGAAATGATGATCTTAAGTGTCACATCGAGTTTAATGCTTATTGCCCAACTCTGGAGTCTGAACCACTTTGGACCAACAAAAACAACTGAAATCGCGAGACAGTGCCAAATAGACATGGCTCCCCATGAATCTTCAAGATGTTCCCATGTGATGACAACTAAACTTCCATGAAATCATAAAATCGCTCTGTAGACATAGAGCTGGCCTGTGAGGTGTTAGTGGTTTGAGGTGTCTATTGCAAATATCATACAGAACCATGCCTTGGTTATGTATTATTTTTGTGCCATGGTGGCATTGCAAACCACCAGAAAACATCATTTTTGTAGTTCAGTCTATGAAGACAGACATGATCTGTGATTGAATAGAATCTTTTTCAAGGGAAATTCAGAATGATCTTTTTAAAGGGAGCTGATCGACACTATGTATGTATCTTTGTATGTTTGAGTACACAGATACATAAATATGGCATCTCTCTCTGCTCCCAGCTCCCATCCTTCTCTCTTTCTCTCATGTCTCTCTCTATCTCAGAGCCCATCTAGACAGCCCAAATAAGGTGGGGTGAGTGGACTCCATTGCATCCACATAATGCAAATTTTCCCAACGTGGCCTTGTCTCATGTTAAACAAATCTGAGGGATGCTCTGGAGCTAACCCCAACATTGTGACCTTGTGAACAGTTTGGCTGGTTATGGTTTGGAACTGGCCATGGCTGTTTACACAGTCATCCCACTTTCCTTGACTCGAGTGATCGAGGGACAGGAGATGGCACTTACCATCCCTCTTGTATGCTTGTGTACTGGTGATGGCCTCTCATTCTCTCTTTTCCACCCTGATATCTCAATTTGTCTCTTTTCTGTCTAACCCTTTCCTGTGTCCTCTCTTCCAATGCCCACACCTTTCCCCCTTCCCAGAAGGTTACAAACACCAGTTTGAATAAAGAAGTGAAATCCTGAGTGAGACATGGGGGAGTTTATGATTTGGCAGAGATCTACAGGCTGCCTTTTTCCTGAGATATGACAAATTTAGGTGCCCAACCTAAATTAAGTGAATGTAAATATTACAGCATTCCAACAAGCATCTTATAAGAACATAAGAACATAAGAAGAGCCATGCTGAATCAGACCTCAGCCCATCTAGTCCAGCATTCTGTATCACACAGTGGCCCACCAGTTGTACACGGGGATCTCGAGCAGAAGGGAGGCAAACCCTGACCTGCTCCCGACCCCCCCACAACCAGTACCCAGGGAAATCCTGCCTACCTCAACCAACTCCGAGGTGGCACTTGAATGTCCTTTTCAGTAACTACCGATACTCTTGGTATCCTTGAATCTGTCTAATCCTGCCTTGAAGTTGTTCAGGCTGACAGCTGTCACAACTCTTCTGGAAGTGAGTTCCATAACCCAATGACCCTCTGGGTGAAGAAAATTTCCCTTTATTAGTCCTTATTTTTCCTACCTTTGAGCTTCAGGAGTGCCTCTAGTCCTAGTGTTTTGGTGACAAAGAAAATAATTTTTCTTTATTCACCTTTTCTATCCCATGCATGATTTTATACACTTCGATCAAGTCACCTCTTAAACGCCGTCTTTCAAGGCTGAAAAGACCAAGGCGTTGCAACCTGGTTTCATATGGGAGCCGCTCCATCCCTTGGATCATTCTTGTTGCCCTTTTTCTGTACCTTTTCCAGTTCCGTTATATCCTTCTTAAGGTGCGGAGACCAGAATTGTACACAGTACTCCAAATGTGGCCTTACCATAGATTTGTAGAGAGGTAATACAACATTTGCTGACCTATTTCGATTCCCTTCCTGATCATGCCAAGCATAGAATTTGCTTTTTTCACTGCTGCTGCGCACTGGGTTGACATCTTCATTGAGCTGTCCACCAAAACCCCAAGATCCCTTTCCTGGTTTGTCTCGGAAAGCTTTGACCCCATCAATTTGTAGGTGTAGTTGGGGTTCTTTGCCCCGATGTGCATGACTTTACACTTGTTTAGGTTAAAATGCATTTGCCACTTTGTTGCCCATTCACTCAATTTCGAGAGATCTTTCTGGAGCTCTTTACAATCAGTTTCATTTTTAACTACCCTGAACAATTTAGTGTCGTCTGCAAACTTTGCTACCTCAGAATTCACTCCTACATCCAGATCATTAATGAATAAATTAAAAAGTAACGGACCCAAAACTGAACCTTGGGGTACGCCACTTCTCACCTCTTTCCACCCAGAGAAATGTCCGTTTATTACCACCCTTTGTTTCCTACAGTTTAGCCAGGTTCCAATCCAGGACAAGACCTGTCCCCTGATTCCATGACTGAAGAGCTTATTTAGGAGCCTTTGGTGAGGGACTTTGTCAAAAGCCTTTTGAAAGTCAAGGTAAACAATATCGATTGGGTCCCCTTTATCTATGTGTTTATTTACACCCTCAAAGAATTCTAACAAGTTAGTAAGACATGATTTGCCTTTGCAGAAACTATGTTGATTTTATTTCAGCAATGCCTGTTCTTCTATTTATTTATTTATTTATTTATTTATTAGTCAATTTTATATTCCGCTCCTCCCAGCAGGCTCGGGGCGGATCACAACAAAGATAAAATGTACAATACAAATGTACAGCGGTAAAACAATAAAAACACAGTCATAATCCATAGCCAACTGATTACAAGTCATCGGTCTTGGGTTCGAGTATAGGTGAGCCTCTTTGTTCGGATCAGCCGAAGGCTGTTCTAAAAAGGACAGTCTTACAGGCTCTTCGGAAAGGACCAAGTTCATGTATTGCCCGGACATGGTTGGGTAGCGAATTCCAGGACATGGGAGCCACAAATGAAAAGGCCCGTTGTCTTGTACTGGACAGGTGGCAGGAACGGGGTGATGGAACAACCAACAGGTTCTGCTCTTCCGAGCGCAGTGGTCTCGGGGGAACGTACGGGGTAAGGCGGTCCCTTAGGTACTCAGGCCCTAGACCGTGCAAGGCCTTAAAGGTTAACACCAACACCTTGAAGGCAATCCGGTACTCAATAGGAAGCCAGTGCAGGTGCCGTAGAATAGGTGTAATATGCTCCCTCACTGGTGCTCCCACCAGCAAGCGAGCAGCGGCGTTCTGCACCAGCTGGAGTTTCCGGAGTGTCGACAGGGGAAGGCCCACGTCATATAAATGTTGAATAATAAGGGTGAGAGGATGGCCCCCTGGGGGACCCCACAACTTAATGGGAGTCTCCCGGAGACCTCCTCTCCCCTCTCCACACGTTGTCCCTGGTCCCGGAGGAAGGAGGCCACCCACTTAAGGGCAGTCCCCCTCACCCCGGTCACGGCTAAACGATGGGCCAACAATGCATGATCTACGGTATCGAACGCTGCTGTTAGATCTAACAAAACAAGCAGGGCTGAACCACCCTTGTGCAGGTGGCGGCGGTTGGTCTGTAATGGCGGCAAGCACGGTCTCCGTCCCATGCCCATCACGGAAGCCGGACTGGAAGGGATCAAGTCCAGCTGTGTCTTCTAAGAACTGCTGCAGCTGATCCGCTGCTGCCCTCTCAATTACTTTGCCTAGAAAAGGCAAGTTGGAAACCGGCCTGTAATTGGAGGGAGCCGAAGGATCTAACCGGCTTCTTCAGCAGCGGTCTTACCATAGCCTCTTTCAGTCCCCCCAGGAAGACTCCTTGCTCAAGGGAGCTATTTATGATCGTGCCCAGGGGGCCACGTAACCCCTCCCGGCAAGATCTAATTAGCCAGGAGGGGCACGGGTCGAGGGAGCAAGTAGTTGGTCTGGCTGCAGCAAGTAACTATGTGCCTAGTAATTTTTTCTTTAATAATGGTTTCCATCACTTTGCCTGGAACTGAGGTTAAACTGACTGGTCTATAATTTCCTGGATCACCTCTGGATCCTTTCTTGAAGATTGGTGTTACATTTGCCTCCCTCCAGTCCTCGGGTACAGTGCCTGATCTTAGAGAAAGGTTATATATCTTAGCTAGAAGTTCAGCAATTTCACACTTGAGTTCCTTAAGAACTCTGGGGTGGATGCCGTCTGGACCTGGTGATTTGTTGACATTTAGTTTAGTAAGGCATATGAGAACATCCTCCTTGTTTATCTCTATCTGTTTTAATTCTTTTAATTCCCTCCCTGAAAAAACTGACTCAGCTGCAGGCATATGTTGTGTGTCCTCCTGTGTGAAAACGGAGGCAAAGAAGTCATTTAGCCGCTCAGCAATCTCCTTGATTTTCCCTTTCTGACCATTGCCGTCGAGTGGCCCAACTGCTTTTCTAGTTGGGTTCCTGCTTCTGATGTACTTAAAGAAGTTTTTGTTGTTGTTTTTAAAATATTCTTTGCTATGTGTGCCTCAAAATCTCTCTTGGCTTTCCTGACTGTTGCTTTGCATTTAGTTTGCCAGAGCTTGTGTTCCTTTCTGTTCTCCTCGGTAGGAAGAGCCTTCCATTTCTTAAATGAGTTTTTCTTCTTTCCAATCACATCTTTTACTTCATTTGTAAGCCATACTGGTGTCCTTTTGGACTTTCCATGCCTCTTTCTTTTTATTGGAATGCATTTTAGTTCGGCCTGTTTTAAGGTATTTTTAAACAGTTTCCAAGCAGTTTGGAGGATTTGATTTTTTTACTGCTCCTTTTAGTTTGTTCTTTACAATTTTTCTCATTTTGGTGAAATTCCCTTTGTGAAAGTTTAATGTCTCCGTGTTAGTTTTCACTGACAGTTTGCTATCCAAACTTATGACCTCCTTCTAAAGGAAACCAAACTTCTGGTACTTCTCATGAATAACACGATGTAACATGATTTTTATCCCTGGAGTATAAATGTAATTTTCTAATTGGTTCTATCATAAAAACATGGAAAAGGTTTATTAAACTGCAAAAGCTATAAATGAAGCACATTTTGCTATAGTTTTTCAATTAATATCTCATAGGACCTCTTCACATGGGGCAAAAATGTCCCGTTTTGCCACCTTCATGCATGGTAGGCCCTGCCCACTTTCCTCCCAAAGTACCAAGAGGTGCTTCACATTCCACTACGGCAGTGGTTCTCAACCTGTGGGTCCCCAGGTGTTTTGGCCTACAACTCCCAGAATTCCGAGCCAGTTTACCAGCTGTTAGGGTTTCTGGGAGTTGGAGGCCAAAACATCTGGGGACCCCCAGGTTGAGAACCACTGCACTATGGGGAGGAAATCATTGAGCCGGCAAGATGGAACAGCCCAGCTGGGCCTTGTGGCAAGGTCCATAGAGTCTCAACCATTTCAACATAGTTTGTGGCAGCCATGACAACAAAGTTTCTCGAGTATAACAACTACTTTCCAAAGAAGGACCACACAATTAAACAGGAAATAACACTTTCAAAACAGGAACAGATTTTTTTTCAAATTTTGTTACGTAGTCAAATAGTAGTTGGCGGATGCATAACAATACAACAGTGACCACCAAGTCACTTGTAAGATTAAGTCGTCATATGTTTTAATAAGCAGATCTTAACCACCAGAGGCTCCACACCTGTGATATATACAGTAACTTAGAAGAAATAAATATATTAGGAAATGTTAATGGTGAAACAAGCTGCCTTTTCAAAACTGTGTGTTGCAGAATAACTGAATGCGGTATACGTAAGGGAAAAATAACTTTTACAATGTAAAATGGCATATATAAGAGTTATCTGGTAAAGATCCATAGTGTTTATTATTTATTTATTTATCATTTTTCTATACTACCCCTCTCAGCCCGAAGGTGAGGGGCAATAGTGTTCCCTCACTTATTGCGGGGGTTACGTTCCAGGACCTCCCACAATACGTGAAAAACCGCGATGTAGGGACACTATATTTATTTTAATATTTATACATACTTTTAGTAGTTATACACCATTTTAAGTCATTATAAACTTAAAATACAGTGAAGGAAAGGAAGGAAAGGCCCTTCAAGGCTGGAGGGAGAGAGGGAGGACTGAGGAGGGAAAGCACCTTGGACAGTGGCGGCGGCAAAAACCCACGAAACAGCGAAAATACCGCAATATATATTTAAAATTAATATTTTTAAAAAACCCGTGAAACAGCAAGTCCGCAAAAAGCGAACTGCGAAGTAGCGAGGGAACACTGTATTCTAGAGCATGGCTATTTTGCTCAATAAAAATGTACAGGATAAACAACACAATACACACTAAATATAATTTCTTTTAGGTGATATTACTTATTTTACAAATTGAAAGCAGCTTGATGTCGTCTTTTGTTCTAATGGTTTATATAAAGAAGGGAGCAGTTTCAAGAGGAAAAACATAACATTTAGTCAAGGGTCACTGTGAGTTATGAATGAAAAGTGCTTTTAAATTTGTGACTCCATGTTGTGTTTTTACAGAAAAGACCCTCTGTGAATCCTGAAAGACCAGGTTTTTGAAACAAAATATGTATGTGCATGTGAGGGTGAGGTATGTTTTGCTACAGTACAGAGAAGGCCAAATTCTCAGTGGGGTTGCCCAGATATAAACTGAGGCTGCTGTCAACCCTGGCAAAACCTTAGATGAATGAAAAGCTTCAGTGTTTAGCCACTGATATTTTTATCAGTGCAAACCTTAGAGAAGAATTTGTGTTAAATCCAGCCAACTGGAAAACACACACACACACCTCGGGGAGGAGAAGCCTCTGAGGTTGGATTCCAAACAGAACTGGAATGCAGCAAATACTTTTAATTCTGTTGGGAAGCTATATATGGAATATCCTTTTAAGATGGCTGGAATATATCGGCAGAGACAGACATGTTTGATAACTTAACATTGCGGGCGATGGGGTGGTTTCCTCACTTGGAAATGAAAGCAGCTGCCAGGAGGGAAGAACACTCCATCCTATCCTATCCTATTTCTGAATATTTTTGTTAAGTAATACTATGGGAGTGACTGCAACTCAGCTTCATGGCACATGTTTTGCATGAAAAATATTCCCAAATTCGATTCTCATTCTCTCTTGTTGAAAGCATCAGATAGCAGAGGCTGGGGAAAACACTCGCAGGAGGCTCTCCAAGGGAAGCTGCTGCCAGGAGACAATATAGGCTTGGCCTAATGTAAGGCAGCTCCCTCTGCTTTGGCTTATGCAAGATCCTTTGCCTTTCTGTCATCTGTCTTTCAAAGGGCTGTTTTCCATTGCTGTGTTATATGAAACAAGACTGAGCTTAACCTGCTGGGAGTCCTTTCTGGCTTCTCTTTCTCCATTGCAGAGTACAGCTTAGCTCTTTCTCACACCTCTCCGATTTCAAGAGCTTAATTAAGGTGGGAGGATACCTTATATTGTTGTGCTTTTTTCAGTGCAGTTTTGCTTTAACATCAGGGGAGAGAGCAATAATGGCACGGGAAAAATATACAGCATGAGCTTTGACAGGATTTTAGATGCTACTTAAAATCCCACACCATTATGAATGACCTGGTTCCTATTGTTTTTATTTTGGCTATTGTATGTTACCTTAAAAATGTGCTGTAAACATAATTTCCCAGCACTGGCATACAATACGAAGACACTGTTTGTGCCGTCGCACCCGGTCTGTATACACTCAGGAAGGGCGAGGACATAGGCTCTCTTTACCGGGGGATTGCTTCTTGCCTTCCTTTAGAGGCTTGGGGCTCCCAAGAACCAAGCTGGACACTATAGATCAGTGTTTCCCAACCTTTTTTGAGCTGTGGCACACTTTTTACATTTGCAAAATCCTGGGGCACACCACCAACCAAAATGACACTCTAACACAGTCATACATATAGTTAATCTGTTTTTAAAATGTATTTATACACTCCGTGTGGGCCTGTTTCGATGAACTCAACATGTGCCTTTATCGAGGTAGGTTTCTTAGGGTTTTTATACTTCAACACACTAGACTCTCCCCCTTTCCTGGAGGTTCCAATTTCCCACGGCACACCTGATGATCACTCACGGCACACTAGTGTGCCCCGGCACACTGGTTGGGAAACACTGCTATAGATAACTCAAACAGGCTTTATTGCTTAAAACATGAGTTATCTGCACTCAGGCACTTTACTTTCTTCCCTAAAAGGAAAAAAGAAACATACTTTACTTTCTTAGTTGCTTGGGTCCAGGAAGCTTCAGCCGGATTGTTCTCCAAGTCCTCTCTGTCTTTATGGTCTCGAGGTAATGACACCCGAAACCCCAGCCAACTGGCGTATATTGAAGGTATGGGACCTTCCTCTGAATACCAGCTGACTAGTTTGAAGGTGCCTGGATCTCCTCAGAGCTACCCAACCGTCCGGTATGTTGGGCTTTCCGTATGAGACCCAGGGAAAGTCTATTGTCTTGTGTTGAGAGATGGCTTGACCAAGGCTGGCCCTGGCAAACCTTCAGATATGTCCTCTTCTAGAGAGATCCAGGAAAGCTCTGAAAGAAAATAGCTAAAATTCCAAGTCCTTAGGAAAAGGGGCAGAAAAAACTCAATTGGGCTCTATTAAACAATGATCGACAGGTGTAGGGGGCAAAGATGGCGGCAGGACGGGTGTTCTGAGGCTCCTCATAACACCAACCGCTGCCCTGATCGGAGGGCGATTTGCGCCCCCTCTCCAGGTGGGAAAAACCCACCAAGGCGACTTGGCCCAGGGTCGACGCCGCAGGCCCCAAAAGTCCCCCCTTCCTCAAGAGGGGGAGGCTGAGTGGGCCCGGTAACAGGCCCGACTGGCGAGTGGATCGGGACGTGGGAAGCGGGCGAAAGCCCGCATTTACTGCCAGCCCAGCCCACAAACAAAGGAACACCGAAGGAAGAAGGGAAAGAAAAAACCATATGAGAGGCTGTGAGTAACAAAAGGGGCCTCTTGCCAACAAGGGGGAGGGAAAGATCCATTTAGTTTGGAGGGCAAGCTCTCCCAATCCCAAGCTCCTTAGGAAGGCCACACTGAGTTCAGCTACCTGCCCCAGGCAGGAGGGAGCAAGGGGAAAGAAGCAGGCACTAGAAGATCCAAAATGGAGGACAAGCCCTTGTAGTTCAGAAATTGGAGAAGAAGACAAGCACTTTTGGTTGGAGCGCCATTTTGAAAAAAGGAAGAGGCCCACACCAGGCCATACAGAGGGGCAGCCAATCATTCCTGGCAAAGGAAGAGGGTGAAGGAGGAAAAGAGCTGGTGGGTGCCAAAATGGCGGATGAGCTCTGATAGCCCCAGGAGCAGGGAGGAAGAAGAGCTTTTCGGCGGGAGCGCCATCTTGGAAGGGAAAAAAAAGACATACTTTCAAGAGCAAAACAGAGTAAAGCACAACTGACAGCAAAAAGATGGCGGCGCTACATGAATGGGCCCCAGAAGCGGAAGAGCGGAAGGGAAGGCGGGAAGGAGACCAGAAGAGGAAGAGATCACTTTGGGGACATTCTCACAGAACTACGAAGGTTGGGGAAGCCCAAGATGGACTCCTGCAGACGATCGACTCTATAGCGACGAGGCAAGAGACGCAGATCAAAGCGATCCAGGAGCACTCCCAACATGCAAGAACAGAACCAACCAGAGAAACGCTTACCACAAAAGAGGAGCTGATGAACCTCTATGAAGATGGAAAAGAAGCGCCTCAGGTCAAGGGAAAAAACGTAACAATACGTGAAGGTGGAGTGATGAGAGGGGAAGAGATTAAAAAACCGCAAGAAACATCAGAAGACAGTGAACTCCACTTCAAAAAGAGCGAGGAAGTTCCACTGGAAGTGCCAAGAACGAAAAAGAAGGATTCCAAAATCTCTGCCCCCCAAAAAAAAGAGAAGAGGGGGGGAAACCAAGAAGAGGTTGCACCTTCCAAAAGTTCCACCCTGGTTCCAGATAAGAACAAAGACAAAAAGATAGGGACGCAGCCCAATAGGAAGAGAAGCTGGATGAGAACAGCCCAACAAAAAGGAAAGAAAAACCTAAAGAAAAGGTGTCTTTACCCTCTAGAGACGTATTTTAGTCATCGGAGATGTGACGAACTGGAAATGGATGTAAAAAGCCTCGAATCTCCTAAAGAGAATGGTTAGAAAGAGGACTGAGGAAGATGAAGGGGTACAGACCTAGCTATATTAAAGGACAAGGAAAGGATGATGGACACCAAACAGGGACTGTACAAGATAAACAAGAAGAACCCAAGAAAAGGAAGCTAGAAGAAAACTCGTTACCCCTATCTCTATCCTTTCTCAACACCCTTATCCATTACTATCCTTCCCAGATCCCTGACCAGTCTACCACCCTTACCGCCCTTAACCCCCCCCCCCTCTACCCCTCATCCCCCCATACCCCCAGTTCACCCTACCCCAAAACCATCCCTCCCCCATCTGCACGTATTCAAAACTTTCAATAAAAATTTAATTAAAAAAAAAAAAACAATGATTGACAGGTGTAATCAATGCAACCAAACCTTTGCAAAACTAAACAGGCTTGCAGAAACACAATACAACAGAGCAAACCTTTGCAACTTAAAGTTTACATACAAGTGGCGCTTGTTGCGCCGTCACACTGTTGATGGCCCCTGTCAGAGGAGTTCAGCCAGCAAAGTATTACGGTTCTGGCCCAACTTACCTGTCCATACACATTTCCCCTTATGAACCATATAGGACTTTAAGATAGTCTGGAGAGGCCCTGCTCTCGATCCTGCCTGCGTCACAAATATGTTTGGCGGGGCTATGGAATGCCCTTCCTAGGGACATTAGATCAGCCCCCTCCCTTTTAACGTTCTGGAAAAAGGTTAAGACTTAGCTGTTTGAGCAAGCGTTTGAAAATGCAGTGTAACAGACATAGGAATTTGGACCGACTGGATGATGAGATCGGACAATGTTTTTAACTAGGAGACGCAAATGATCTATGTTTTATTAATCTTGTTACGATTTTATATGTTAATGTTTTAAATGTTTTTATGGTGTTGTTGGGCATTGAATTGCTGCCTCTGTAAACCATCCTGAGTCGCTTGCGGCCTGAGAAGGACGGTATACAAATATAGTAAATATATAAATAAATAGTAGTTCTATTATTATTTTAATTATTTAAAACCCACCCTTCTCCACCTCCGAAGGGGGACTCAGGGCGGCGAACAACAAACAACAATACATATACAATGAATAAAACTAATTGCACCATAAAGGTACATTAACAGATTAAAAACCAGTTAAAATTACACATAGTTAAAATACACAAAATCCACAAAGTCCGAGTTCCGTAGTCTTGATTTGTCCAAAGCCAGTCACAATCCGTTTTCACACACTGTCAACGTTTTATTGTCAGTCTGCTCCCAATATCTAACCAAATGCCTGGTCCCATAGCCACATCTTCAGCTTTTTCCTAAAGGAAAGGAGGGAAGAGGTTGACCTGATTTCGCTGGGGAGTGAGTTCCACAGATGAGGGGCCACCATGGAGAAGGCCATGTCTCTCCTGTGCCCTGCCCCTTCCCCCGGCTTTGGCACTCCCAGCAGCTGCTCCCAGCAGGCCACCATCCCCCAGCCATTCTTTAAGGTAATGCTGCCTCACGCTCCTCCTCCTTGCCCCCTCTCTCCTCTTCCTCCTCCTCCCTCGCTTCTCCTCCTCAGGCTGTGCTGCTCGGGATGGCGAGGGAGGCAGGCAACTCCCCACCTGCTGGAACAGGTTTCGGGTTCCACAGCAGCCGAAGCAGAGACCAAAGGGACCCCGCAATATCTGGCGTATAAGATGACTCCCCTCTTTAGAGATTTTTTTGGGGGGTTCAAAAGTCATCTTGTACCCGGAATATACGATAGATGTTTATTTTTTCCCCTTTTGCATAGGTACTGATTTGCTGGGAATAAGTAGTCTCCGTTACATTTAATTGAATGCAATGAGGCTTGAATGTTGTGGCAAGAAACCGCTTTCTAACACCAAGCACATGTGTAATTACTTGGAAGTAAGTTTCACTTATTTGCGTATCAGTATGAAATCATGTAAGACAATACAAACCAAACAGTATGGCCTGCAGATAGTCATGACAAATGACAATGGAGTGCGCTAGAGTTCAAAAGGTCTTCTTCTAAAGTGTGTCAAGAGGGGTAGTGAGTTTCATCTAACAGTTTGCCATCTCCCCCTTCCTTTTCAGGACTTTTAAAAAAGCAATGCATCAATTCTTTTTCTGTTAGAAAGGGGTTAGTTGAGACTTCAGCATGGAATTCCTCATGTCTATATCCTTTCTAGACCAAATCTCTTCTGCAGTAAATCTCTTGATTGGAGATTATATATATATATATATATATATATATATATATATATATATATATATAGAGAGAGAGAGAGAGAGAGAGGCCTGGTTGATCCATGGTTCTTCAAAAGTACTTACAAAACAAAAGTTCTGATGGTGAACATTTCAGAACTCTAACAAAACTTTCAAAATTTTGTTATAAATGGCAGTTCCTAATTGGTTCTGTCTCAAAAATTGCCAATAATGACACAATAGTGAAATTTTGATAGAGTTCTGAAATGTTCACCACCAGAACTTTTGTTTTGTAAGTACTTTTGAAGCATTTAGATCCATGGATCAAACAGGCCTTATAGAGAGAGAGAGAGAGAGAAAGGGAGAGAGAGAGAGAGAGATTGAGAGAGAGAGGGAGAGAGAATGTGTGTGTGTGTGTGTGTGTGAGAGAGAGAGAGAGAGAGAGAGAGATCTTCCACACAGCTATATAAAATCCACATTGTACTGGATTATATGACAGTGTGGACTCAGATAACCCTGTTCAAAGCAGATATTGTGGATTATCTGCCTTGATATTCTGGGATCTATAGGCTGTGTGGAAGGACCTTCTCTCTCTCATAGGCTTTTCAGCGGAGTGTCTGCTGTATCACCACTGTTTCCTCTCTGCTTCTATCTATAACATTTCCAACATAGGTAGGATCTTATCAGAATGAAGAGTCACAGTCCTGAGATAATAAAATGGATCCTACAACTTCAAACTGCTAGTGGAGGATGTCAATATTTTTTCTTAAGTAAAAAAACCCCCAAAACAATCATTTCTAGGAGAAAACGACATCTGGCATGATGTGGTCTGAAGATTTTTCTTAGTGTGTATTTGTTTGCCAAGAGGGTTCTCTATATGTAAGTATTCAAAAATTGTGCTTGATGTGGGCTCCTCTTTTCTACTTTTCAAGGGTCAGTGGAATGTGTAGACTAAAGGCCTTATCATTGATCAAAAGTACGTATACACTATGTTTCCGTCTTAACTGTCATGGCAATATTCTATGCAATCCCAGGCTGGATCTACAGCACCCTATATGCCAGGATCTGATCCCAGATTATCCACTTATCCCAGATTATCAGGCAATGTAGACTCATATAATACAGTTCAAAGCAGATATCAGTATGCTGATGATACTCAGCTCGTTCTGAAAATGGAAGGCCGACCCGACTCCATACCCTCTTGTTTCCAATAGTGCCTTGAAGCCGTTACTGGTTGGCTGTGTGCCAGTAAATTGAGGGTGAATACAGCAAAGACTGAGATACTGTGGCTGGGCCGCCCAGTGGGTGGGCAGGTCCGACTGACTAGCTTGGATGGCGAGGCATTACGCCCAACATCATCAGTAAAGAGCCTTGGGGTCGTCTTAGACCCGTTGCTGTCGATGGAAGCCCAGGTCTCTCCCGTCAGCAAAACAGCTTTTTTCCACCTGCGGCAAGCTAGGCATCTGGCCCCCTACCTATCCATAGACGACCTAGCCACGGTGCTCCAAGTTACGGTCATCTCAAGACTGGACTACTGTAACGTCCTTTACATTGGCCTGCCCTGTCAGTGATCCAGAAACTTAGGCTTATCCAGAATGCCGCTGCCCGACTTCTCACTGGGACTCCAGTGAGATGTCACATAACACCCATCCTTCAGCAGCTCCATTGGCTTCCGGTCGAGCACCGGATCACCTTCAAGGTGATGGTGTTAACTTTCAAGGCCTTGCATGGTCTGGGGCCGTTGTATCTGAGGGACCATCTCTTCCCCTATCAACCCCAGAGGTCTCTTCGTTCTGAACAACAGAACCTCCTTGAAGTGCCGACCTTCAAAGCAATTCGTCTTACATCGAACCAGCGCAGAGCCTTTTCCGTAGTAGCGCCGTCAATCTGGAATACCCTTCCAAGTGATGTGCGGGCCATGCAGGACCTATTCTCTTTCCGCAAGGCCTGCAAGACCCATCTTTTCTGGCTAGCCTTTGATTGCTAAGACCTTTTTAGTCTGGTTTAATATGCTGTTTTACTTCTGTTGTGTTTTTACATGATTGTGAGCCACTCCGAGTCCTCGGGGGGGTGGTGGTGTACAAGTCCAAATAATAAATAAATAAATAAATACTCTGGGATCAGATCCTAGGATATAGACCAGTGTAGATCTAGCCCCAGGGATTGTAGTTTGGAGAGGCACCATTCCTATTACAAAAATTATAAATGATCTGTCCTGTCTTAAAGTGCAATTTCTAGAGACTGTTGCCATGACAATTAAAGTGGAATCATAATGCTGTAACTATGTAATGTGAAAGGGATCAAGGTCTACCACTACCTTGAATCCCCCCCCCCCTCAAAATAAAATCTATAAGGCTCTATTTTCCTGCTCTTGTTACTGTGGAATACGTAGAACATTTGACACCGGAAAGGAAGAGCTGCCAGCCACACATCAATTTTTAAATGAGAGGTTTACAGGAATGTCTGTTCTAGGAAATAAACTGAAGATCATATTTGTTGGGAAACATTTGCTGTGATTTTTTTCCTGTTTTCTTTCCTGTTGATACCTCATCCCCACCCTTCCTAAATGGTGCTTCTGGGCAATTACATCTGAGTCATGAATTTCTAAATCTCCTACATCAGCTCTTCGCACATTACCTTTTAGTGGTCGGATTGGATGATCTGCCTAGATTGCAGACACGTTGCGATGATTAAGTAGAGAAAGGGAGACCATCATACTGGAACTTAAGCTCATTGGGAGAACTGGGAATACAATAAATTGATAGATCATAAATATGCCACAATTTATTTGCATTAGACACCACATGATATATACCGTATTTTTCGCACCATAAGACACCCCCCCGGCGGCTCCCGCGCATGCCCAGACTCTCGCCGCCGTGTCGCCGCAGCCAGCCGGCGGCGCAGAGGAACGGGGGTGGAAGAGGGGACTCGTGGGGTGGGCTCACAGACCCGAGGAGGAGGGGGGAGGCCACGAGGGCGGCCCCATGGCACGCAGCGGCAGCCGTAGCAGCAGCCGCAGCAGCAGCAGCGGAAGGGCCCGATGCCAGCGGCGCATCGTCGTGACGTCACGAAGATGCGCCTCTGCCAAGGAGGAAGGCCTCGCCGGCCGCGCGCTGTGAGAACGCTGTAAGCGCGGCGGCGAGGCCTTCCTCCGGCAGAGGCGCATCTTCGTGACGTCACTGTCGCGCCTCTGCGAGGAGGAAGGGAGGCAGCCGCGCTGTAAGAACGCCCGGAAAGAGACCGGAGGGAGGGAGGGAACTCTTCCTCCTTCCCTCCCTCCCTGCGGCCTCTCTTCGGGCCTCCTTTACAGCCGCGTCGCTCCCTCCTTCCTTCCTCCTCAGAGGCGCATCTTCGTGACGTCACGAAGATGCGCCTCTGGCTTTCGGGCCCTTCCGCTGCCGCTGCTGCGGCTGCTGCTGCTACGGCTGCCGCTGCGCCGCCGTGGGGGCTGCCCTCATGGCCTCCCCCTCCTCCTCGGGTCCGTGAGCGGCGAGCCCACCCCACGAGCCCCCTCTTTCGGCTGGCTGCGGCGACACGGCGGCAAGAGTCTGGGCATGCGCGGGAGCCGCCGGGAGCCGCCGGGCGCGCGAATATAGCGTGAGTACATCGCCCTCTGCTCCAGCGCCTCCCCCCCTCCATAGTCGTGTAGCCAGCCCCCATTTTTTCCAATTTTCCTCCTCGAAAATCTAGGTGCGTCTTATCAGCAGGTGCGCCTTATGGTGCGAAAAATACGGTAATCCTAGACTTAATGTGGAAACATGAAATCACAAAGATCATATTGAAATGGACACTACAGTGATACCTTGGCTTAAGAGTTTGACTTGTTCCATGACTGATCTCTTAACTCAAAATGCTCTTATCTCAAAGTGAATTTCCCCATTGAAATGCTAGAAATCTGTTCCAGCCCCCCGAAAGTCCCCTGTTTTTGTTACAAGTTTTTAAATAAGAAAATGTACTTTATAAATAACAAAGAATGTGAAGAGGTAGAAGCATCATTTTCTTCATTCTGTACTGATTCCAGCCTTCCGCCCTCTCTTGCCCTCTCCCTCTCTCTTCATCAAGGCAAACATCCAAGCATGCCAGGAATAAAAAGCACACAATCAATTAACCCAAAGTTCCTCTAAGTGGAAAAAGAAGAACTGACAGCAATCTCCCAAAGTGGACAAGAGCACAAACGCACAGAGACTGCTCCCTCAAAGTCCTAAATCCCCGTACTCTTGCACTGGCATTCCCTCTGACACCAGCTCTTAACTCAAAATGTTGCTCTTATGTCAAAGTAAAATCCAGAGTGAGCAACAGCTCCTAACTCAAAACACTCTTAAGTTGGGACACTCTTAAATAGAGAGTCCACTGTATTTAAATGAACAACTTCTGGTGGAAGCATAGCATAGGATTATTATGGATAATCTAGAAAATGCCTAGAGAAAACATCTCTTTAGCATTTCTAGGTTCTCCATAGTGATCCTATATAGGTAAGCTTCCATTGAACGCATACTGTAAAACCATGCTGGAGGGCCAATAAAATGTGTAGAGAGAACATATTTGTTTGGATATTGATAAGTGAAACTGTGGGGGCAATAATGTATAGATAAGTCAGCTGTACTACACAAAGATAGCAAGGAAAATTCATGCCTCTCTCACACACCCTGCTTACCAGAAATATTATACCAATGAAGTTTCAAGAGAGCCAAATTTTCATTCTAAGTTCACATTCACATCAGGCTCTTCACTACAAATATCGCAGGGCTGGGACAGGGAGTAAATAGAAACATTTTTTAAAAAAACTTCTCCAAATAAGAAGTCCCACTTTTTACTTCTCCCTTTTCCATTCTTAACTGGATGAGAAGGACTGACCCGGCCTGCCTCCCTTCCAACCGCACCATCCACGCTTCAAAAATCATGTCTCCAATCTGCACCCATGTCTTAACCTTGGTCAGAAAGAAAGTTATATAATTTCTGTCAGAGACTGGTAAAACCACTTTGCCTCCCAAAATTCAGACCCATGTATTGTACTATTATTAGACCACTCAAAACTATCTAAAAATGTGGCAGACTTGATATTTCCAGAGTTCTTCATCAGGCAAGAAGCAAGGTAGTTCGAGAGAGAAAAAATACAATTTTTGGCAGGATCTGATGAAGGTGTAATATGTTTTGGCAGCCCAAAGTTGACTTCTAGCTATCTCATTTTTCAAAATTCTTGCACCATTACCTTCTTGGTAAGTAAAATATATTCATAATAGCCATGCTGCCAAGGGGGGAAAGAAAACAGACGCAGATGGAGAAATTTTTGAAAACTCAATTTTCTTGTTAACAAAAGTGGTAAGCATTGACTACTGAAACCAGCATAACTAGTAATGGTTTATACGGGTGTGCAGCAAACTAAATTGAGAAGAGGGGACACAAAACATATTTTCCAACAGTTTGGAAACAAGTCAAAGTTAGGATTTTAAGGATCCTGAAATATTTGATATTCATTCTCTAACATATAAATGACAATGGGGGAAATATGCTTCTTGCTACATAAAGCATGCAGTTATGTTTAGGGTTGACTCTTTCACATTGTACAATTATATTGCTTCCATTCCACTTTAATTGCCTTGTTTCTGTTCTATGGAATCCTAAGAGCTGCAGTTTAAAAGGTTTTCTCAGCCAGAGCTGAGAAATGCCCTGAAAGATCTCTCTAGCTACTACAAAGATAACCACCTGAATCCTAACCCTGCCAAGACACAAGTGTCTTCTTTCCACCTACATAACCGTGAAGCCAACAGAAAATTGAGTGACCTGGGAAGAGCAAGAGCTCGAATACTATTCCCACCCTAAATATCTCAACAACAACAACAATTTTATTGATTAGCCAGAAGCCATATCAAATACACACAGAACACAGACACATTGCAATGATTCTAAAAACAATCTGAGGAGAATTCTAGACCATTACATCAATTAAACCCCTGTTTTTCCCAGCAGGAGGGATTCTAAGGGAGGTAATAACAATTCACCGGTCCTCATCTCCAACACAATTTATTCCAATTGCATCTATGTAATCAGATCTAAAATATCTCAGAGTCACCATAGATCAGTGTTTCCCAACCAGTGTGCCACGGCACACTAGTGTGCCGTGAGAGATCATCAGATGTGCCATGGGAAATTACAGTGTAAAGAGAGAGAGAGAGAGAGAGAGAGAGAGAGCCTAGCAGGTAACTTCAGGCAGTGGAAATGAGGCTTTCCTGGCCGGCAGCAATGCCAGCCATCCTGGCTGCAGTCAGGGAGAGCCCTTGGGGAGAGCTCCTTGGCATCCAGAACTTTCCTCCCTTCCTTCCTTCCCTCCCTCTCTCAAGGGCTACCTGGCTGGGCTTCCTTCCCTCCCACGCAGAGGGAGGGAAGGAAGGGAAGGAGAGAGAGAGAGGAGGGAGGGAGGAAAGTTCTGGACACCAAGGGCTCTCCCTGACTGCAGCCAGACTGGCTGACATTGGTGCTTCGGCCAGGAAAGCCTCATTTCTGCTGCCTGAAGTCTAGCCCCTCCTGGCCTCTTCTGGCTGGGCTCCGGGTTCGCTGCAGAGCAGAGCAGAGGCCGGGATGCCCAGCTCCACAGCCTAGCTTGGTTCCTTCCCAATCTGGCCCCAAGGCGACAGCAGGGAAGCCAAAGGTACGCCAGGGGGGGAGGCACTCCTGGGGGGGCTGAACCCCTTCAGGAAGGAGAGCTGGGGGTGGCGACAGCTGTGAGCCTCCGCCGCACTTTGTTCCGAGGCTCGGAGCCACCCCGTGTGCTTAATTCCTATTTGTCCAGCACAGCCGACCCCGCGTGCGCTTCGGCCAGTCAGCACAGTCCTCCCCCGCGGGACGGTGACGGGCCTCCTGAGCGTGGGCCTCCTGGGGGGAGGGGGGTTGGCGGAAGCAGCAGTGTCACGAGGGGGGGAGGGTGACAGTAAAATGACAGAGTGTCATTTTGTGTCATTTTGATTGGTGGTGTGCCCCAGGATTTTGTAAATGTAAAACATGTGCTGCGGCTCAAAAAAGGTTGAAAATCACTGCCTTAGATCAAACACTAACATTTAGGAAATAGTGTATGAACACCAAGCGCAAAGCAGCTGCACACAGTAACATCCTGCAGAAACTTACTGGCAACACATGGGGTGCAGCACAAAAATTAATAAGAACAACAGCCCTGGCTTTGTCTTACTCAGCTGCTGAGTATGCCTTCCCCGTTTGGCACAAGTCTGCCCACGCAAAGCAGGTAAATAGAGCACTGAATGAAACATACAGAATAATCACAGGATGTCTTAAACCTACATGTGTTGATAAACTCTATGAGCTAGCTGGCATTGCCCCCCCCCGCCCTCAATGTGCAATGGGAAGTTGCTGCTAACTGTGAGAGATGTAAGGTTGAACACTATGAAAGCTATTCACTGCATGGCGATCAGCCTCCTCCCAGTTGACTCAAATCAAGGGAAACTTCACGAGAGCCACAATTCCTCTTAATGTCCCCCCAGCAATAGCAAGAGCATCCCTTTGGGCAGCTAAACCAGGAAATCCCAAGGGTCTGCCTCCAGGGACAAGCCAAGAATGAGCAACCTGAACGCACTGGGAATGTGGCGCAGCTGTCTGGGAGTCAGCTGCATAAGATCTCTACTGACCAGAAGGTCATGAGTTCGAGGCCTGCCCGGGTCGGGGTGAGTGCTCAGCCAATTTGTGTAGCTCGTTGTTGACCTTTGCAACCCGAAAGACAGTTGCATCTATCAAGTAGGAAAATTAGGTACCACTTTGTGTGGAGGCTAAATTTAACTGATTTACAAGGCCATAAAATCTTCAGGGAAAAAAAGAATGAAAGAATGTGACAGGTCCCCCTGGTGGCCAGAAGCTGGAATGTTAAATTGCCTCTATGTCTGTCATATATATCATAAATCTCCTGGTCATCCCAAATGTGAAGACCTACCATCTGTCCGCAACACGCCGGCGGGCTTTCTCTGTTGCAGCCCCAACTCTGGGGAAAGCACTGCCCGCCAGCATCCGTGCCACCCAGAGCCTCCTCCCATTCAGGAGAGCAGTTAAGACATTGCTGTTCCAACAAGCCTTTGGGGTTAGCTAGACTGTAGCTCGCGCTGCCTAGCTGACACCCCACTGCGACTCCATCTGCTGTTTCAACTGTTCTAATTGTAATTCTATTCTAATGGTGTTACTGTGGTTTATGAGATATCTGTCAATGTATTTTACGAACTGTTGTGAGTCACCCCGAGCCGTTGGGGGGGGGGGGCAGACAAATGTGAAATAATAAATGAATATATGTTGTATTTTCAATGGCATTGAATGTTTGCCTGTATATGTGCATTGTGTTCCGCCCCGAGTCCCCTGCAGGGTGAGAAGGGTGGAATATAAATGATGTAAATAATAAATAAATGAATAAATAAATAAGTCCCTGAACAGACTCAGAAGTTGAGTGGGTAGATCAAAAGACAACCTGGCAAAATGATGCTACCTAGAAAAATCCTCCACCATGTGCAACAGTGGAGCAGAACAAACAACTCCGCATCTGTATGCTTGTCTACAATGCTCTGCCTCATACACAGAGGAATAATTGTTTAAAGCTACAGACAATTGTGATTGCTTTTGCCCGTTATTGGTCTAAAATTATTTAGTTGCTTGTGTTCCCTCTATTTTTATCAGTTTTATATTTATTTATGCAATGTTTTTGACACAAAATAAATAAAGTCAGACCTCTAGTGCAGTGTTTCCCAACCTGCTGTGCCACGAGAAAAGCTCTCTGCCACCCTTCCTTCCCCCCCTCCTCCTGCCGAACTCCTGCTGCTTGGGGGAGGAGGAGGAAGGGCCGGGCGGCGGCAAAGAAAAAGAAGAAGGGGCCGGGGCGCCACCTCCTTCAACCGTTTCCCCAGGCAGCCTCCAATCCGCCCTGACTCCTGCCATGATTCTCGCCCCTCACTCGCTGAAGCCACGCGGAGGAGCCCCACTCACTGAAGCCCGTCCACCGCTCATGCTCCTCCTCTGTGGGAGAGCTGAAGCTGGCGGGAGGGGGCGTGGCGTGGTGGGGCATGGCCCCCCCTCCCCCTGGCTTCGGAACTCCCAGCAGCTTCTCCAGCCTTGAGGGGACAGTGCCAAGCCAGCATTGAGCTGGCTCTGCCACCACTGGCTTAGCACTGCCCCCTCAAGGCTGGAGCAGCTGCTGAGAGAGCTGAAGCCAGGAGAGGAGGCGGGGCATGGTGTGGCCTGGCTCCGCCCCCTCCCCCTGGCTTCAGCACTCCCAGCAGCTGCTCCCCGCAGGCCACCATCCCCCAGCCATTCTTTACTGTGTTAGAGTGTCATTTTGTGTCATTTTGGTTGGTGGTGTGCCCCCGGATTGTTTTAATGTTAAAAGTGTGCCGCGGCTCAAAAAAGGTTGGGAAACACTGCTCTAGTGCATCACCAAACTACAAACCCAAGGATTCCAATGGAAATTGCCATGGAATTTAAATTTTCTGTAAAGTGCTACAGTTGTGCAGTGTGAAAAGACTCCAAATAAAAAAGCCTGTCTGTAATGGTATGTCGATTAGAGCTGGGATTGCTCTTATCTCATACCCTTCCAGCAGGATAATCTCCACCAGGTGGTGGCCTTGGAGACATGCACAGAGCTGGAAATGTGCCTTAGGTCACACCACACCAACATGAGTAGCACTGACTGGTATAGTGCTGACTCAGGCAGGATATGATGCAACCTTTCCTGTATAGTGGAGTTGCTGAGTCAGAGGGGATATGATGCAACCTCTGCTGGGCATTGCATGCCATGGGGGTTGGGCCTTTGAGATGATGGACAGGTGATGGGGGTGTGTTTTGTATATAAGGTGTGTTTGTTCCTTGTGATGCCAGTTCTGGCATCAAAAGCGTTATACCTTCAATAAATCTAGTGGGATCGATTTGCCGTCTGCGCGTGGTCCTTACAGAACATTGGGGAGTTCTCACACTGTCATTAAAAAAAATTAATGGCTAGTGGTGATGATATGACCACACTGTATGAAATTTAACTCAATTCTCTCTTGTCATTGGGACCAAAAAAATTGTAAAATATTTCAAATATTTAGCCTAGATTCAAATAATTATTTTTCCCGCTTGGGGAGGTTTATTTTATTTATTTATTATTTCGATTTGTTAGTCGCCCCCTCCGATAGGCTCGGGGCGACTTACATTTGCTTAAAACCATTAAAAAAACACAATAAAACTAGGCACAAAGTTTATAAATCCATAGATGAGAATACAAGCTTGAAAAAAGAACAAGAGAAGGAGAGATAGATTGAAAGAGAGTACAGAGGATATCACATTTCTAAAGCGAGCAATTAGCAGAGCTCTTCAGTTCAGAAAGGTGTAATGCCTGGGATGAGTTGTGCATATGGAAATACTAAACCAGGAAGCTGTTCCCTTTCTTCTGTCCATCAAGATTATGATTGCAAGAGATCCCGTGTTTTTAGATACACTGTGTACTTTGGAATGGCCACTGCTTGAAATTGCCAAGCCACCAGCCAAATTAGGACATCCATCACAACTTTGTCTGTGGCTGTAGATCTATAAAAGAGCAGATATTGTTGGATGCTTACCTTACCTTTCTCATTGCCTTTAAAAGAGAATTGGATGTATATGCAGATTGATGTGCCCTGAGAGGAGGGTGTCCTTTGGGCTTCCTGCTGCCCTCCCAACCCTTCAAACCATTTTCTTCAGCTGAAAAAAATGTAATTGCAGCTCAAAAATTACTCAAGGGAGCACGATTCATCATTTTTTGCACTGTTAAAAGGTTTCACCCCCAAACGGCAAAAAAAAACACTCCCCAAAATCACCCGAAAGTGACTTCCATTTCTCAGAATGTCATGGCTGGTTTCTAAAAAATGATGGTGCCGCAGGCTATCAAGTGTCGGGAGAAAAAAGCAAAAATGGTTCTGCAACCTTTGGAGTGTGCTCATTGCTGCTTTACACAAGAAAACACGCTAGCAAACCTCTGCAAATATAACTGTCGAAGTCTGGCATGTATTTGAAGAACGGGGCCACAACTAATGGAATATAATTCCATACTATCCCGACATCTCCGTTTGGCAAGGGCCGTCCTAATGAATCCTCTGTGGTCTCACTTTCACGGCTTCATAATGTTTCTTTCTTTCTTTTCCTCCTACTTCCTCCCTCTGTCCTCCACTTATTTCAGTTATTGAAAGTTGTGCTCAAAGTGCAAAAGTAATTTAAAGAGTAGCGGCATTACCCGTGTGTTTAGGGTATTTATTCTAGGCAGGAAAAGCAGAAAAGGGGAGAATAAACAGCTTTGGAGAGTAAAGCACTGAGGCATAAACTCAAGTGTCCTTTGTTGTTGTGAGTTTTCCAGGCTGTATGGACATGTTCCAGAAGCATTATCTCCTGGCATTTTGCCTGCATCTATGGCAGGCATCCTAAGAGGTTGTGAGGTCTGTTGGAAAATCGGAAAATAGGGTTTATATATCTGTGGAATGCCCAGGGTGGGAGAAAGAACTCTCATTTGTTTGAGGTAGGTGTGAATGTTGCAATTGGCCACCTAAATCGAGCTCTACAGGCCAATAGATACTCCACCACGGACATCAGAGGAGCTGCAAGACCGAGAACAAGCCACGACAGTAAAGACAAAGATCCACCCAGAGGAAATGTGTTCTTGCCATACATCAAGGGAACCACTGACCACATAGGGAAGCTGATGAGGAAACACAACATACAAACTATCTACAGATTCACTAAGAAAATCGAACAAATGCTAGGTTCAGCAAAGGACAAGAGGGATCCTCTCACCTCTGCAGGAGTGTGCCGTTGCGCCCGGGCTATATGGCTTCGTAAAGGGCAAATACGTTATCTTTTTCTTCCCGGGGGATTGCTTCTTGCCTTCCTTTAGAGCAGGGGTTCCCAAACTTTTTTGGCCTACTGCCCCCTTTCCAGAAATTTTTTTTACTCACTGCCCCCCCCCTGAAATTATTTTTTAAATAATTTAATAGCAATTAAAGATAAATATATATGTATTAATGCAGTGGTTCTCAACCTTTCTAATTCTGTGACCCTTAAATAAGGTTCCTCATGTTGTGGTGACCCCCAACCATATTTTCATTGCTACTTCATAAATAATTTTGCTACTCTTACGAATTCTAATCCTGCCTGAATCGCCTCCGTCTCTCTCTCAGCGGCGCCGCTGCAAACTGCCTCGCAACGGCGCCGCCGAGAGAGGGAGAAGGGGCAATACAGGTAGGAGGAAGAGAGCTGGCTCCTCCTCCCTGCCTGTATCGCCCCCTCCGTTCCTCTCTCAGCGCCCCCCCCCGGCCGCCATTTTTTTTCAAAAAAAAATTTGAAATTTTTTTATGAAAAAAATCTTGCGGGGGATAGCGGGGGTAGCGGGGGCCGTGTCCAACAGGCTGGGGGGCCGGATCCAGCCTGCGGGCTGCCTGTTGGACAGCCCTGGCCTGTATGAAGGCAGGAAACCTTCCTCTTGGCTGCCAACCGACTGTTTTAAAGGCGCTCAAGATTCCTCAGCGTCAGCCAACCTTCCGATATGTTGGGTATACTGTATGAATCTCAAGATGTGAAGAAGTAGTACTGGAAGATGGCTTGACCAAGGCCTGGCTAGCAACCTTCCAACACGTCCACTCTGTAGAAGCTCTGGTGGTCTAATAAAAGAGAAAAATGGCATCCTTCTCCAAAACTCCCAGGGAAAGGGGTGGAGTGAGCTTGATTGGGTTCTGTAAACGATGATTGACAGGTATTAGGGACCAATCAATGCAACCAATACCTTTGCAAGCAGTGCAAACTAAACAGGATTGCAGAAACACACTATAACAGTGCAAAACCTTATACACTCAATGTTTTACATACAAGTGGTGCTTGCTGTGCCGTCACAAGGAGTCTACCGTATACCATGCAGCTGTGGACAAGTCTACATACTGTGTAGTACATAGGGACCACCAACCGCAGCATTGTCCAAACACGAATCAAGGAACATGATAGGCACTGTAGACTAACTCAACCTGAGAAGTCAGCTATAGCAGAGCACCTGATGAACCAACCTGGACACAGCATATTATTTGAGAACACAGAAATGTTGGACCACTCTAACAACCATCATGTCAGACTACCCAGAGAAGCCACTGAAATCCACAAGAATGTGGTCAATTTTAACAGAAAGGAGGAAACCATGGAAATGAACAAAATCTGGCTACCAATATTAAAAATAATACCAGAATCAAGACAGTAAATAAAGAACAACACTCAAAAACAGGGGAATTCCAGACAAAAAACAACCAGGGCCAGCTCATCACCTCCCAACAAAAGATTCCCCTAGGCAGTAAGAAGCCACACCTTGAAACTACTAGGCCATTCAATACTAATCAAGGTGGCCAATTGCAACATTCACACATACCTCAAACAGACAAGAGTTCTTTCGCCCACCCTGGATATTCCACAGATATATAAACCCAATTTTCCTAATTTCCAATAGACCTCACAACCTCTGAGGATACTACAGATGTAGACGAAATGTCAAGAGAGAATGCTTCTGGAACATGGCCATACAGCCTTGATAAGTCACAGCAACCCAGTGATTTCAGCCATGAAAGCCTTCGACAATACATTCAAGTGTCCTTATTTGGGAGGGACAGTCCGGATCAATCCTCTAATGTCCCACTTCTTTCTAATGTCCCAGTTTCTTTGACTTACTCCCACTTTATTGCTTTGGCTTAGGTTCATTTTGCTGAAAACGGAGTTCAAAGTTCAAAAGTAGTTTTCACCCGATGAACACACAAGGTGGGAGAGGAAAGGAGGGGATGTAAAGTATCCTTTCCAATCAGCAAAGGCAAAATCAAACGACTTCAGACTCTTCTTGTCTCTTCTTCCTCATTGATGACTTCTGCCATCTTGACCACACTCTGATGATGATGATGATGATAATAATAATAAACTTTATTTATACGCCGCCACCATCTCCCCATGAGGACTCGGGGCGGCTTACATGAGGCCAAGCCCAACAGTGCATTACCATAAAATAATACAAAACACGCTGTGGAAATGCTTTATGCAAGGTATTGGAAATCCGACAAGACTCCAACTAAAGAGGAATGGGTTCTGAAGATTGTTGAAACAGTACAAATGGAACAGATGACTGAGGCTCTAAGAGAGAAAGGGAAAAAAAGAAGAACATGATGTACATAACTGGGATTTGATTAAGGTATACTGTAGAATGGAATGCAATATAGATCTAGATTTAAAATGGTAATTAAGAGGGGAGGGGGAAAAGAGAAAGGGAGAGAAAAGGAAGGGGAAGAGGAAAGGAAAAAGGATTATTTATTTATGTTTATGTTACATCAATAAGAATAATATTTATTAATATTTATTTACTTCATTTATATTCCGCTCTTCTCACCCCGAAAGTGGACTCAGAGCGGATTACAGTACATATACTTGCAGACAATCTCTGCAGTTCAACATATATAGACATATTTAGACATATATTGATGAACATAGACAAACAGAGAGGCAAACTTCTGGCAAACTTCTCGCCACCAGGGGGAGCTGACGCAATCCTCATCTCTCTCAGCGTTTCCCAGCATCCCGTGTTGTTCTTTCCGCAATCCTCAGGGATTCCTGGAATTCTTTGGCTTCATAAATCAGTCAAAATTTGCTTCCCCACTTTATGTGGTACCTTTATCTCCTACTTGACAAATGAACTGTCTTTTGGGCTGCAAATGTTGACAGCAGGCTACACTTAAGGTTGAGCACCCACCTCGACCCGGGCAGGCCACGAACCCATTACCTACAGGTCAGAGAGATCTTATGCAGCTGACACTTAGCCAGCTGCGCCACTTCCCGGTGCAATAAGAATAATAGAATTTTTTTATTTTATCTTTCCTTTTCCTTTTATATTATAGGTACAAATTGGAATACAAAATAAAAAGAAGATAATGGTAATTGAAATTATACTATGCAGGACTCTCTCTCTCTAAAAAAAAGTATAGGTTACTCTATTTCCACATCTTCGAGCACTTCTATATGACTCTATAATTTCTGATACTTTATACTTTTATTCTTTATTGACTTTATTTCACTTTCTTTTCTCCCCTTATAGAGGATAGACGGAAGGGAGGAAAGAATCCTCCCTCCAATACATGAAATGTATAATTTTTAAAAGTTTTTCTGTTTTTCTTTGTATACTTTTTATATTGGAAACCTAATAAAGACTTTTTAAAAAAAAAATCATAATAATACAAAACAAAACTCAAAAAGCAGCACGAAGGATAAATAAACCATAAAATGCACTCAACAATATAAAATAATGCAACCAGATCAAATCATTCAGACACAATAACAATGAGCAGGCCATATGTAAAGGATAAAATGTTAAAAATGATTTTTTAAAAACGGAGTGAGATATTAGTGGAGAACTTCTGTAGGGGAGAGACTCGTAGAACGGAGTCATAGGGTTAGGTCTTCTAATAGCCGGGGAGAATTATTCTAAAGAGAGAGGATTGAAGGTACAGCTAAAAGAGAGGGGGGGGGGGGTGTTGGTAAGGCTAATCTCCAAATGCGCACTGGAAAAGCCAGGTTTTAAGATCCTTCTTGAAAGTTGCTAAAGTGCTGTTTGGCCACTACACCTCGCACCTCTTTTGTAAGGCCCAGATGTCATTGGGGGAAGGTCCCCTTGCCCTTGCCCCAGGGTGTAGTCTAACCTCCTGAGATAGCACTTTGCTCCACCTGCCAAGCCTAATAACACAGCTGGCTCCTGATAACTTCCGTGAATAAAGCAAAAAGGTTTAAATAATTAATGGGACTTAAATAATTAACGTTAGAAATACAGTACATGGATTTAGGAAAGTGACCCGGGTGATGAATAATCATCTTTAAATAACCCATAAAACTAACAGGAGATTGCCTGTGTTCCCAGCACTTTCCCTCTCTTGGGAAAGTGATATAGCCCAAATGGTTGTGTAAGCTGAAACATGGATTTTACGGTTTAAATTTCAATGGAATTGTATACTATTTTGAAAGAATTGGGTTTTATTCAGATAGGAACACAAAGCAAAGCCTTAAATGGGAAGCAAACCTCCTGTCGAAGTATTAAAAAGAGAAAGGGAGGGAAAGCAAGAGAAACTAACTCATTTTTATTTTTGCATGAGCTTCCAAGGATTTGAACCTACTTCTTTGGATGTTGTTCATTGTGCCGTCACACCCGGTCTGTAAATATTCAGTGAAGGACGGGGACTTGTTCTCTCGAGACTGGGGGATTGCTTCTTGCCTTCCTTTAGAGCAGGGGTGCTCATTAGGTAGCTCAGGAGCTACTAGTAGATCTTCGGCCCTCTTCCAGGTGATCTTCGGGCCTCACCAGCCAGATGGGACACTCCTGCCATGCGCGCACACACCCTGCACGCACGCGCGCTCCTGCTGCTGACTTCCGCTCTTGCGGTGCTTCTTTTGCCTGCGGGGCACTGCAGGAAGAAGGAAGCACGAGGCGGGGCCTCTGGAGGGAGCGCCCTGCCTCTCTCTCGTCCAGAAGCAGCTGTACAGCCTCCGTTGCTGGCGAGACAGGCAGGGCGGAGCACTCCCTCTGGATGCCCCGTCTTGTGCTTTCTCCTTCCTGCAATGCCCCACAGGCGGGAAGAGCTGCGCGCAGGCGGAAAACAGCAGCAGGAGCACACATGGTTGTAAGAAGAGCCATGCTGAATCGGGCCTCAGCCCATCTAGGATGGCCCACAGTTGTGGGGGCAGGTAGATCTTTTGGACTTGGTTGCTTTAAGAGTAGCTCGCATGCTGAAAAAGTGTGAGCACCCTTGCTTTAGAGGCTTGGGGCTCCCAAGGACTAAGTTGGACACTATAGTTAACTCAAACAGGCTTTATTGTTCTTAACATGGTTAACTTCACTCAGGCACTTTATGTTACTCCCCAAAAGATAAAGGAAAGATACTTTACAGTCTCTCTGTAGCTTAGGTCCAGGAAGCTTCAGCTGGATGGCTCTCCAAGTCCTCGCTTTCTTTATGGCCTCGAGGTAAGGACACTCAAGACCCCAGCCAGATGGCCTATATTGAAGGCACGAAATCTTCCTCTGAATGCCAACTGATTGATTTGAAGGTGCTTGAGACTCCTCAGAGCTGCCCAACCATCTGATATGCTGGGCTTTCTGTATGGAATTTGATTTTAACTGGGGATTTTAATCTGGTTTTATTGCATTTTAAGTGTTTCTCTGTTTTTAACTCTGTAAACCGCTCTGGGCTCCAGAGAGAGCGGTATATTAAGTCGAACGAATAAAATAAAATAAAATAAAAATAAAATAAAATAATAAATGAGTCCCAAGGAAATTCAGTTTGGTGTTGAAAGATAGCTTGACCAAGGCCTCAGCTGGCAAACCTTTAGGAATGTCCTCTTCTGGAGAAATCCTGGAAAGCTCTGCTAAACAAATGGCTTGATTCCCAAAATCCCTGGGAAAGGGGGCGGAACAAACTTAATTGGGCTCTGTAAACAATGATTGACAGGTACAAATAACCAATCAATGCAACCAAACCTTTGCAAAACTGAGCAGACTGCAGAAACACAATAGAACAGTGCAAACCTTTTGGAACTTAAAGTATTTTTTATTCAAGTGACGCTTGCTGCGCTGTCACATTCATAGCGGTGATAAATGCTCAGTGTCTCAGTATTAAACAATGATAATCTTAGAATCATAGCAGCTTAGAGTTGGAAGGGACCACAAGCGCCATGTAGTCTAATGCCCTACCACAAGTAAAGCTAAAAAATATCCATGCAATCTCTGTTTAAAGATCTCCAAAGAAGGGAGAGTCCACCATGTTCTGAGGCATTTCATTCCAATGTCAAAGAGCTCTTATGGTAAATAAGCCTTTCCTAATGTTTAAGCAGAATCTCTTTTTATAATGTGAAACCATTGGTTCATGTACTTACAGCTGGGGTTTTGCCTCACATAACCTCAGGCCAATTTTGAATCAAGTTTTTGGGGCTATACTGTGACTCAGATTAAGGTGGGGCAGGGAGCTGACTTTAAGGGAAAGAGAGATTCTCCAACATCAAATCGTGAGTTGAGAAGTGCACTAATAATAACTGAGATTTAGAAATTACTCATAGTTTGTGCACTCCAATAATCTAGCCGCCTCATGCACATCTGTAGATGATTAATGGCTCCTTGAAAAATGACTATTTTTGTTCAAGTAGTATAAATTGGTATTTTACATCATTGGATGCATTATGGTTTTCTTGAAATTTTTGTGTGTGGAAATAAGCCCGGTTTTACTCGTCCTAAATATATAACATGCATTCCTTTCCTCTCTACTCCACTCTTTTCTGCTTTTGGAATAATAAAGTCAAAGCTTTCCCCGATGTTCGCTCATCAGATAAAAAGTTCAAATGCGAACTAGCCAGGAATCTCTCCATTTGGGAAAGGAAAGGCTCACTCGGACTTTCACACACATGATAATGTGAGAGAAAGATATTTATTAGGAGCATTCATGCATTAGTTGGGCAGATTTGTGCCTCTAAAATAAAACAAAACCCTGTAATCCGGCTGTTCCGATAAGATTACTACAGAATTATGTGCTGGTTAAAGGTAGTCTATTAATGACTGACTGCATATCATATTTATATCACCAACACCGTATATTAATTTCTATGCTTCAGCTATTAAAGGACAATGAAAAACCTGAGATCATATTGCAAAATGGGCTATCTGCCAGGAGACCATTTTTTTGCAGAATGAAGTGGTTTCCAAGAATACTGGTTCATGAACGCTATTTGAAAAAGGCAATCACTTCTGACAGTTGAAGAATTGTTTGGCTTCAGTATTTTCACTGTGATATTAAAAGGTGATAGTTCAGTGACTTTGGTTTAGGCCTCATTGCACAGATAATGCAGCCTTTGTTCTTTTTTTAAAAGTTTGGTTGTCCTGATTCCTTGCAGCATGAAATCTCTCTCTCTCTCTCTCTCTCTCTCTCTCTCTCTCTCTCTCTCTCTCGGTGTGTGTGTGTGTAAAAGGATAAAAAAAGTACAAAGGCAGATCTACTATGATAAGGTTGAATACTGCCTGCTCTAAAAGACGAAATGTGTACTCCACATAGAAGATCTCCATGTTTCAAATGGTCCCCCAGCATTTCATCATTTTGTGTTAGTTGTGGGCGAACAGAATTTAGGGGGCCTTGCCATGACGGCAGAGCAGTTAGACCCCCCAAGGAGGGCCCATGTTAAAACCTGGTGAGAAAGGAAGCAAACCATCCCAATTTCCCTAGAATTTTCCAATAACAGAGCTCACCAAGCGTGAAGAGGTACCATTGAAGCTTTATTCATTCCAGCTGGAACGGATGGGCAGCAGCGATCCTTCGTCATGCTGACATGTTTTATTTCAGGTTTCCAAGCCATTTTTATAATGTTACAGAGCAGTCAGATTCGGATTTCCTGCCCGCCCCAACCGGCTGTGCTAATGGGAAGAGAGGGGCAGAAACAATGGAGCCAGGGCCTTCGAGGATGTAATTAAGATGTGTAAATGAATGTCCGGAAGATGAACGAGGACTCAAACATTCTGAAGTTGGCCAACTCTATGGTGTGGTGTGAAAATAAACATTTTAGACATGATCCAGGATCTGCGTCTTCCTGACTTGGCAAACACAGATTAACTTGGCTTTTTGTGAGTTTCAGGAAGGTGGAAGGTGACAAGGGAAGACTATGACCATATATGGGGTCTCGACGCCCATATGAATGGCCATTTTGTGTGAGGTTTGTTTACTGTCCAACTATCCATGATTTCTTAGCAGACGAAAAGCTCAGAAACTAATTAAACTACAGATAGGTAAAAAGATCCAGTTTGGATTTGGAAAAAGACCCCCTAAAGGCTGGCTTTTCACCTTATTGTCATGCAGGAGGAACTGGATAGTTTCACAGTGAGTCATCAGCTTGGTCAACAAAGCAGCTACTAATCCCTGGAAAATGCAGGTCTTAGCTTTTTAAATTACATTTATTTATTTATTTATTTATTTATTTATTTATTGTTCATTTTTGTATTCCACTCCTCCCAGCAGGCTCGGGGCGGATAACAACAAATATAACGGGCAACATGTCACCACATGTCGGCATGTAGCCCTACATTAAAAGCGTAAAAAACATAAAACACATTTAAAACACATTACATCACCACACAGGTATGGGAGGACATGCGACATAGTTCTTAGTCCAGTGTGCCTAATTGAAGGCCAGGCCAAAAAGAGCCGTCTTACAAGCCCTCCGAAAAGGGGCCAATTCCGAGATAGCTCGGGCACTGTCCGGGAGGGCGTTCCAGAGCACCGGCGCCGCTACGGAAAAAGTTCTCTGTCTAATCGTCGATAGATGGCAGGAGCGGATTGATGGCACTGACAACAGATTCTGTTCATCTGAGCGCAGTGATCTCGGGAGGGAATACGGGGTAAGGCGGTCCCTCAGGTACGCAGGCCCTAGGCCGTGCAAGGCCTTAAAGGTCAAAACCAACACCTTGAAGGGGGGGAAGGGACATGCAGGGAAAAATACAATGATTTTTAGGGTGGAAAGCATCATTTTATATCCTGTCCATCATTTAGATCATTTCATTTTCCTTTATTTTTCACTGAAGGGGAGTCTAGGGAGTATTGGGGAGATCTGAGCTTTAGAAATCATGAAAACGTCCCTTGAGAGGAGACGGGGGGAAAGGGGGGCTTCAATTCATATAAGCAGAAGTCTTGAGATAAAGTCCAGGAAGGGAAAAATTCATAAAACAGAGTCCATATGGGTCCAATATAGTTGCAGGAAAAAAGTTCAATGTCCTGTTGCCTCAGGAGAGTCCTTGGTTTTTGACTATCTTTCACAGAACCCTGAGAAAGGGGGGGTCGACTCGATATCAGTTACTCTTCTTGGTACTAATACTGGAGAGCAACCTATTAATGCCCTGGCTTTCAGGGCTCCCATTCATATGAGGTTCATGTTGGGAAACTGGTATTACAGTAGCTGAAGTGCCAGTGATTCCTGATATTCACTAGTGCAGTGGTTCCCAACCTGTGGTCCATGGACCACCAGCGGTCCCCAAGAACTAAAATATGGTCTGCGGCCTCACTGTTACTACACAGTTGCAACGAGAGCAACTAATCTTGCGATACCCTCTTATAGTGCCAAGGCAACAGGTATGTTGGGAGGGCGACTACTGGATGGCATATATTCTGTATCAGAAACGAGCGCTAATTTGGTCTATCCAATGCAATTTTCTGAATCAGCACCCCAAATAACCAATCGGAAATCTAAAGTTGACCAAAAACTGATTCGTAACCTTTTTGGTACAAATGTTGGAGAGTGGTCCCTGGTCAAAGTGGTCCCTGGCCAACAAAACCTTGGGAACCACTGCTCTAGTGTATCTGTTGTCTCCATCTGAGTATATTAAGCAGATAGTGGGGGGTAACATATTATTTATTTATTTATTTATTTACATCATTTATATTCCGCCCTTCTCACCCCGCAGGGGACTCAGGGTGAATCACAATGCACATATACAGGCAAACATTCAATGCCATAGACACACAACATATCTAGACAGACAACGAGCTACACAATTGGTCGAGAACTCACTCCGACCCCGGCAGGCCTTGAACTCGTGACCTTCTGGTCAGTAGAGATCTTATGTAGCTGACTCCCAGCCAGCTGCGCCACAGTCCTGGGTCGGACCGGAGAGCCTAACACATTATGAGGTTACTGAGACTGTCTTCAAGCCATGCTCTCAGTAATCTCATAATGTGTCAGGATCTCTGGCACGACCCAAATCCATTCCAGAGTGCAGGTTGATTCTCTCTAAATTTTCATGTTGTAAAAATGGTGGAAATTCCAAATTATTTTGGATGAGGAGCCACTGCTCTAATGATTCATCACTGCTGTCACCACCATCACCACCATCTACATTTTATCCTGTTCTTCAGCCAAAATAGTTTGCATGAGCTCATTAACATAGAAGAGAACCCAAGCATGTAAACATTAATGTAAAATATATGTATAGTTTTTTTTGGGGGGGGATGAGAAAGGAAGAGGAGAAGAAAAAGCAGATAGATGCACCAATGCTCAATTATCGATAGTAGTTTTGTGGTGATTAGCTCAGGGAGTGGGGGACGCTAATACATTTAATTTTCCCAGTGGATCTAGCTTTCCAGCAGAGATAACTGAAATACTCGTGTTTCCATCAGATGCAGCATTATCGGATGTCTGCTATCAGCTGTCAGTTGAGACAGCAATGCCTAATGGAGCTAGTGTTGCAGCAAAGCTGATGGAATGCTATGGATCCTTGCTCTCCTCCTGCTGCCACTTGATGGAAGTTCTGCCTCAAAAGACAGCTGAGGGAGATAGAAGGCAAATAGAGTTGATTTTTCAAAGAATTAATAGAACGATCTAGCTTTTTATCTGTCCTTCATCTATAGCCTGATAGAGTGGCTGCTGCCACACAACAAGTCAATGAGGAGTGTGACGCAACAGATCTTTCGGTAGAGCTGATGGAATGGTTGTGCTTTGTAACTCTCTCACTGCAGGATGACTGGTGCTGCATAAATGACAAGAGAGGAAGCAGTTGGTCTTTCTCTGGAGCTGTCAGGATATCTTCTTTCCCATTACCACTCTGCAGCAGCTTGATGGAAAAAAGCAATAGGAAGCAATTTCTGTAGAGAAGCTGGCCAAGCTTTGGCAACAAAAGAGGTGGTGGAGGCTCAAAAGACAGCCTTTTAATTTAATCTGAAATCAAGCCATTCTATCAGTACATTAATTCGCTGATGTCTTCTGGTATTTCTAGACCATTCTGGTGTTTCTACACCAGTGTTTCCCAACCTTTTTTGAGCCGAGGCACACTTTTTACATTTACAAAATCCTGGGGCACACCACCAACCAAAATGACACAAAATGACACTAACACAGTAATACATATAGTTAATATGTTTTTAAATGTATTTATACACTCAGTGTGAAACCTGGGCCCGTTTCAATGAACTCAACATAGATATCCTGGCAGGAAGGGCAGAAAGACACACACTTCCCACACAGAACTCCCATAACCAAGAGAAAATGCTATAAGAGTTTGGTGGGCACTGACCTTGAGTTTTGGAGTTGTAGTTCACCTATATCCAGAGAGCACTGTGGACTCAAACAATGTTGGATCAGGACCAAACTTGGCATGAATACTCAATATGGCCAAATATGAACACAGATGGAGTTCAGGGGAAATAGACCTTGACATTTGGGAGTTGTAGTTCCTGGGATTTATAGTTCCCCTACAATCAAAGAGCATTCCGAACCCCACCAATGATAGAACTGATCCAAACTTCCCACACAGGACCCCCAGGAGGCAAGAGGAGGTCTCTACTCGGGGAAAGGGAGGCGGGTCTTCCCAATGCATGGAGAGGGAGAGACCAAGTAGACAACGGGTGGGGAGGGAGGGGTGTTTGTAATTTTGTGCCTTTATTGAGGTAGGTTTCTTAGGGTTTTTATACTTCAACACACTAGACTCTCCCCCCCCCCCCTTCCTGGAGGTTACAATTTCCCACGGCACACCTGATGATTGCTCACGGCACACTAGTGTGCCCTGGCACACTGGTTGAGAAACACTGTTCTACACCATTAAATAAATAATAGATAATTAAAATCTATTTTAATTCACATCCTGAATAGATTACTGCAACGCGCTCCACGTGGGGCTGCCTTTGAAGACCGTTTGGAAACGGCAATTAGTCTAACAGGCGGCAGCCAGATTACTAACAGGAGCTACATACAGGGAGCATACCACCCCCTTGTTGTGTCAGCTCCACTGGCTGCCTGTCCACTTCCGAGCTCAATTCAAAGTGCTGGTGTTAACCTATAAAGCTCTATACGGTTCTGGCCCAGCTTACTTGTCCGAACGCATCTGCCTCTATGTCTCACCTCACACCTTAAGATCATCCGGGGAGGCTCTGCTCTCGCTTCTACCAGCATCTCAAATGCGGCTGGTGGGGACGAGAGACACGGCCTTCTCAGTTGTGACCCCTCGCCTGTGGAATGCGCTGCCAAGTGAGGTACGATCAACCCCATCCATCCTAGCATTCAGAAGAAAGGTAAAATCTTGGTTGTGGGACCAGGCCTTTGCACAATGACATAGCAGCACTTTAACTGGAATGGACTGGCTTGACGACAGAGATGAGGACACGGTTTTACTACTCTAGCAACTGGATGTGTGGATTGAACATTATTTTTAATGCTATTTTAATTGATTATTTTGTTTTTAATTAATTGCTATTCTTTTAATTTTGTATGTTTTATGGCTATTTTGTGTATTATTTAGGCATCGAATTGCTGCCTGTGTTAGCCGCTCTGGGTCGTCGTCTGGGTGTGTGTGTGTGTGTGTGAGAAGAGCGGGGTAGAAATACTGTAAATAAAATAAAATAGTTTACATTGCCATCTAATATAATATTTGTAGTATTATGCTTATTGGTTTCCCAACGATTCAGCCAGTGTGATAAGTTTAGAGACTTATACGAGCTCTTCTGTGAAGATAAGGTGGCCACAGATGTTGTCAACAGCCCATCATTTCTGAATGTGTTCAACCTCTAGTCCCCAGACTCTGCATGTTAAGTGGCAAAGTGTGAAGGGGCAGTCTTAGCACATCCACTTGAATGCGAGTAATAGACACTTCATGATTAAGTACTCTACACTAGTACCATCTTGCATACACCTGTCAACCTACAGTTAGAGGTGACCCAGTCAGATTTGATGGAAAGAAACAATATAGTCTCTCTAAGAGAAGACAAGAAGTTACTCATAACCCCATATATTCCTTCGGAATGCCCAATACTATATGGCTTGAGGCCATACTATCTGAAAGAACTTACTCTTCATACATATCTGCCAGAGTTCTAAAGTCTAGAGCAGGGGTCGGGAACCTTTTTGACTGAGAGAGCCATAAAAGCAAAATATTTGGAAATGTATTTCAGTGAGAGCCATATAATATATATAATATATTTTAAGAATTCAACTAAATGTGAGTCTATACGTACATACTGTGAGAAAAGGATTCCCCTGGCAGAATGACGGGACACTTCAGACCTGGCTCTGCAAAAGGCATGCTCAGGACTCTGGGAAGGAAGAGAGAAGAAGGAAAAGGAAGGAAGGAAGGAAGGAGGAGGAAGAATGGAGGAAAGAAGGAAGGGGAGAGAGGGAGGGAAAAGGAAGGAGAGAAGAAGAAGGAAATGGTGAAGGGGAGAAAGGAAGGAGGGAGGAAGGAAGAGGGAGGATGGAGGAAAGAAGGAAGGGGAGAGAGGGAGAGAAAAGAAAGGAGAGAAGAAGAAAGAAATGGTGAAGGGGAGAAAGAAAGGAGGGAAGAGGGAGGAAGGAAGAGGAAGGATGGAGGAAAGAAGGAAGGGGAGAGGGAGGGGAAGAGAGAGAAGGAGGAAATGGTGAAGGGGGAGAAAGGAAGGAGGGAGGAAGGAGGAAAAGAGGGAGGATGGAGGAAAGAAGGAAGGGGAGGAGGGGAGAGAAAAGAAAGAGAGAAGGAAAAGTGAATGGGAGAAAGAAAGGAAGGAAGAGGAAGGAAAAAAGAGGGAGAATGGAGGAAAGAAGGGGAAAGAGGGAGCTGCATGCTGGGAAACTGAGGCCCGGGCTGCTCTGGAGAGCCAGATGCAGGCATGAAAAGAGCCACACCTGGCTCCCGAGCCATACTGCCACCACAAGCTTGCTTGGTGAAGACATGAAAGAGAGCCTACTCAGGGCACATTTACACTGGCCACTTGTCAGTTTCAAGCTAATATTGAAAAAAGTGGTTTCGCTGTGCAGGTAATTACATGGGAAATCCTGGAAGCCGTTTGAAACCCAGATGGTGAGCACTGATACGCATTAAGGGTTTTATTTCATGCGTTTTCATGAGAGTCTGTTGACTAGCCATTGCTCCCTGTGAGCCTGAGAGAGTGTAAAATGCCCAAAGTGCGTTTCCATGGCTGAGTAAGCAACCAAACCCCGGGTTGCCTGAAGTTCTAATCCATTCTAGACCTCATTTTGGTGATCCCTGTTTGAAAATACCAATTCCTACAGTAGGCTCTCGTAGTTCCTTCACTATAGCCATCTGTTTCCTGATTATAAGTATTATTCAGTGAACTTGAATCGCAATTACTCTATGATCAATTGGGTGAATAATATTCTTTAGCAGTATGTGTGAGTTGAAGGGAGCTGTAATGGTCAATTTACTAATATAACCTGCTTCACTTGCTCGGATTGAATACGCTATTGCAGTATAAATGAATGCAGGCAATGTATGAGGTTGAACTTGATATAATACTCAAAAGAAGAGGCTTTGAGTATGGAGAGTACTACACATAAGTCCCTGTTTGCAATTGTGACACACAGGGGTGTGTGTCATAATACCAAAAATGCTCATACATATGGAGAGGTCAAAACAGCATATCCAGTGTAAAATGCAAAATAGATAGACATGCAGTGGTATTTTGACCTAATGGGCCTTGATGGACTGTGTTATGGTGAAGCATTATTGCCATAGCATATATTTTTAGCATATGGTGAAATTATGCAGATTTTTTTATTTGTGGTTCACACATAATATAGTATGTCTAGTATCATTTCAGGATTCAGATCTGCAACAGTATTAATAGGTCAAACTGATTAAGCTATCTCTTGTTCGCTTATGACCATAAGTCTGTAACTATGAGGGTTATCTGGAAAGTAACGTTACAAGGCACGTAGCTCTCACAGGGAATTTTTGTGGGGGAAGATGGTATCACTGCCGTGTAGCGGGAAACCAGTGGAAGTGGACAAGCAGTGCCAGCCATTAGTAGCTCATCGAATGGCGTTGTGGTGAAGGTTAGAGATAAGCGTCCTCTTTCCGTTTCCTTCCAAGTGTGAAGTTTGCACTGTAATACATTACCTAAATGCTAAGGACATGAACGCCGCTGTGATTCATCACAAAATTGTTTCAGTTTATGGAGAGAATGCAATGTCAAGACAGCATGCGACAAAATGGGTACAGAATAAATTGTGAGACCATTAAGAAAGTCGCAGCATCATCCAAAACAAATGTCATGGGATGCTGATGGCAAGAGTCATGGCAATGCGCATCCGCACACCGCTTATTATTATTACTATTATTATTAGCATATTTATATACCGCCTCTCTCAGCCCAAAGGCGTCACGAGGCGGTTTACAATCAGCAATCAATGTCTCAAACACATAAAATATAGTTTAAAAACATTAACATATAATATAAACCATAATAAAGCAATAATAACAATAAAACCCATAAAACATAAGTCCTAAAATCATTTCCCCGTCGCATTGTCCATAGATCTAAATTAGTCTGTTACACTGCATTTGCAAATGCTTGCTAAAAGAGCCAGATTTTAACTCTTTTTGGAAATGTTAGGAGGAAATGGGCTGATCTGATATCCCTAGGGAGGGCATTCCATAGCTGAAGGGGCCACCACTGAGAAGGCCCTGTCTCTCATTCTCACCAGTCACATCTGCAAAGGAGGCGGGACCGAGAGCAGGGTCTCCCCAGAAGATATTAATCTCCTAGCTAGTTCATAGGGAGAGATACATTCAGACAGGTAAGCTGGGCCAGAAACATTTAGGGCTTTAAAAGCTAAAGCCAGCACTTTGAATTGTGACCGGTAGCAAACTGGCAGCCAGTGGAGTTGGCGCAACAGAGGAGTTGTGTGCTCCCTGAGCACCACTCCTGTTAGTATCCTGGCTGCCGTCCGTTGGACCATTGGAAGCATCCGAACAATCTTCAAAGGCAGCCTCACGTAGAGAGTGTTGCAGTAATCTATACGGAATGTAACCAGAGCGTGGACTACCGTGGCCAAGTCAGACTTCCCAAGGTATGGGCGGAGCTGGTGCACAAGTTTTAACTGTGCAAATGCTCCCCGGTCACCGCCGAAACTTGGGGTTCCAGGCTCAGCGATGAATCCAGGATAACACCCAAGCTGCGAACCTGCATCTTCAGGGGGAGTATAACCCCGTCCAACCCAGGCTGTAACCCTATGCCCTGATCGGCCTTTCGACTGACCAGGAGTGCCTCTGTCTTGTCTGGATTTAGTTTCAATTTGTTCACCCTCATCCAGTCCAACACAGTGGCCAAGCACCGGTTCAGAACCTGAACAGCCTACTTAGTAGCACATGGGAAGGAGTGACAGAATTGGATGTCATCTGTGTTCAGGTGACACCGCACCCTGAAACTCCGGATGACCTCCCCCAGCGGCTCCATGTAGTTGTTGCCTTCATTTGGTTGGGATGTTTTAAGCCACCCCTCTCTCAGCCCCAGTCTCGCACCCAGTGACTATAATCTGTTCACTAAATTGAAGGAACACCTTGGTGGAAAACACTTTTCTGATGAGGGGGAGGTGAAAATCAAAGTGACGAACAGGCTGAAAAGGGCGGCAGGAAACTTATATGACACAGGCATCAAATACTCTTTCCATAGATGACAAAATGTATTGAACTGAATGGTGATTATGTGGAAAAATAATGTAATACCTATGCTACAATCCATTTAAGTTTTATTAAAATATATTCATTCTTTGTATTTAAAAAAATCTTGTAACCTTTATTTCCGGATAACCCTCATATATTAGTGGTATTACCACACCCTCACTACTATCATTTTTTTATTTAAGGTCAGTGATATGCTAGTCTCAATAGCAGTGATATGGCCCTATGCATATTTCTAAAAGTCTGTAGAACACAGAAAAATAAGGATGATGCTCCCCATGACATTCTCACAAAGAAGCTAGTGAAACGTGGGCTAGAAAATGCTGTGAGATGGATTGGGAATTGGTTGACTGGACAAATTAATATTATTTATTTATTATTTATTTAAAACTTTTATATACCAATCTTCTGTACCTCCGCAGACGGACTCAGGTCTGTTAACAGCAAGGATTCAATGCCAAATTACAATTTAAAACATCATGAAAGCAATAAAAGATTAAAATACAAGTAGAATCTCTTCTCTTGGCTTTTCTTCACGAATGAAAATTCTTAGGAAGGACTCATCCCACGCTTTCTACAAGCGCATTGATGATTCTGAGGTTGGATGTGTCCGAGCAAGTGCAACGGAACTTTCTGGTGCAGCGCACTGTGCACAGAACTGGCCTCACCCTTTAAACCAAAGGTTCGCCTGCCAGGGCCTAGCAAGCTTAGGCGGTGGCAACAAGGTCCTCAGGTCATAGGTTTGGTTTGAGTTTTATTCTCTTACATGGTTGACCTTAAAGGGTTAAACGAGGACCATCTGCCCGGGTTTGAAATCAGAGTTTTCCTTCTCTTAGGATGGTTGCCAAAAGGCTAGAGAGCCCATCCTGCCCGTTGACGCTCTTTGTGACCTTTCTGGCATAGGAGGCCCTACCAGTGGCTATTACGCCAACGCCAGCATAGCTCACAACTTCATTAGAGTACACAAGCCTCTCCCCCATAACAAGGGGGCGCCAACGGAGAGAATAAATACATATACAAATAGAATAAATACATATAAATACATATAAACCAGGTCGCCACGATAAAAAACATGTCCGATTTTGGTCTCTGTACATCATCGAAACTTAGTCTATTATTAAACTCAGCCATTATTCCGGGAATGCTTCTTTCCAGATCCAGGATTTCAATAGCTTCCTGAAGGTGAGGAGTGAGGGGGGAGATCTAATCTCAGTTGGGAGGGAGTTCCACAGCTGAGGGGCCACCACAGAAAAGGCCCTGTCTCTCGTCCCCACCAGCCGCGATTGCGAATGTGGCAGGACCAAGAGCAGGGCCCCTCCAGAAGATCTTAATGGCCTTGGTGGTTCACAGGGAAGAATACGTTCGGACAGGTAAACTGGGCCGGAACCGTATAGGGTTTTGTAGGTCAATACCAGCACTTTGAATTGTGCTTGGAAGCTAATTGACAGCCAGTGGAGCTGGCGCAACAGGGGAGTTGTACGCTCCCTGTAACCCAAAGAGTTACCCATTGCTCCTATTCATCCTGGAGATAAGTGTCCAATGGGGTGCCACAGGCTTCTGTCCTGGGCCTAGTGCTATTCAACATTTTATCAATTATTTAAACAATGGAATAGAAAGCATGCTTATTACATTTCCAGATGACACCAAATCGGGAGGAATAGCCAATACCCTAGCCTAGAGGACATTTTATTTTATTTTTTATTTCATTCGGCTTCTATGCCGCCACTCCCGGTGGGCTCGGGGCGGCTCACAGCACTAAAAGATCACAGAATAAAAACAACAATTCTGACATGATCAGAATTCAAAATGACATTAGAATATTGGAGAGCTGAGCCAAAACAGACAAAATGAATTTCAACAAGGAGAAATATATGGTCGATTTAGACCAGTGTTTCCCAACCACTGTTCCGTGGCACACTAGTGTGCCGTGAGCAATCACCTGGTGTGCTGCGGAAAGACCTCTCTTCCCCCCTTTCTTCCCCCTCCTGCCCAACTCCTGCTGCTGCTTGGGGGGGGGAGGAGGAGGAAGGGTTGGGTGGCGGCGAAGAAGAAGGGGCCGAGGCGCCACTTCCTTCAGCCGTTTCCCCAGGCAGCCAGCCTCCAATCGAGGGAGGGAGGGGAATGGAAGCGGAAGTGAGGAGTGCAGTCCGAGGCTGGCTTCTTCTTTCGAACTGCAGGAAAGAAGGAAGGCAGGCAGGCAACCACGGACCGAGTGAGTGCCTTCCCTTCTGGTGTGGAAGAGAGAGAGAGAGAGCCATTCAGGAAGGGAGCCACTTGGGGATTCTGTGTGGGAAGTTTGGCCCAGTTCTATCATTGGTGGAGTTCAGGATGCTCTTTGATTGTGTTAACTATAAATCCCAGAAACTGTAACTCCCAAATGTCAAGGTCTATTTCCCCCAAACTCCATCTGTGTTCACATTTGGGCATATTGAGTATTCATGACAAGTTTGGTCCTGATCCAACATTGTTTGAGTCCACAGTGCTCTCTGGATATAGGTGAACTACAACTCCAAAACTCAAGGTCATTGCCCACCAAACTCTTATAGCATTTTCTCTTGGTTATGGGAGTTCTGTGTGGGAAGTTTGTGTCTTTCTGCCATTCCTGCCAGGATATCTATGTTGTGTTCATCGAAACAGGCCCAGGTGTCACACTGAGTGTACAAATACATTTAAAAACATATTAACTATATGTATTACTGTGTTAGAGTGTCATTTTGTGTCATTTTGGTTGGTGGTGTGCCTCAGGATTTTGTAAATATAAAAAGTGTGTCGCGGCTCAAAATAGGTTGGGAAACACTGATTTAGACAAATAAAACCTGACACCAGAATCCTCAAGCAGTGATACTTTTTTGTCAACTCTAAAACATAAAATACATTATGCAACCTTTTGAAGCTTGGCTGGCATCTTCATCAAACCAAGATGTTATTTATCATGCAGGAGGGGGAAAAAGTGACTTGCAGGCTCTCCTGAATATTATGTTGATTACTCCATGGTCATGGGCAATTAGACACTAGAGGGCACAATTGCACCTTAAAATTGTCCATCTTTCCTTCCTCTGAATGAACCAAGAAGGAATCTGATAGATGTGATACATGTTAAAGCTACTGACCATTTAAGGAAATAGATAAAATGCTAAATAAAGAAAGAGGTAGGGGGGGAAAGGAAAGGGAAAAGAGGCGAATTAACTTTAAGTTTGTTTAATGCTAAAATAAGGGGGAAAGGCCATCCACTGACTCAAGGGCTAAAATACAAGCCATATTTGAACAAGAAGTTAATGTATTCATAATAGAACGCTGACATTTAAGAAAATAGCACAAAACTTGCACTTTTATATATTAATAGCAGAAGCAGATTGCAAATGTGTTTGCTGTTTGGTTAACCTAGCATTAAGAAAAGGCACAAAGTACACTATTACAACTACTCTCCTTTCATGGTTTAATATCATCAGTACATCCACTAATAGGATGTTTAGTGGCTAGTGTGAGATTGCACTTGAACTTTGCATAGCTGCATCTTTTATCAGGGCACATTGGAGCAAGGAAATAAGAAAGCGTAATGTAAATATTGCATATATCATAATAAAAAGTGCCATTATATTAAGTAAACAAAGAAAGCCTTCTAGGAACATCATTTAGGAAGATATTGCCATTTTGTACTCAGCACAACTCTTACCAGATAACTTTCATACCACATCACAAAATTTTGGTAACTAGAATATGTGGAGAAAATTGCATTTGTGTAGGATGCATTATATTGGCCTATAGCACTGATTCTCAAAGTGGGCGGTCCCACCCCCTGGTGGGTGGTGAGGCGATCCAAGGGGGCGGTGGGAGGCTCAGGGGAATTTGGGGGGAAGTGAACCACTTTAACAGGGAGGTGAACAATTGGATATTTAGGAGGGGTCGCGCGGTCCCCTTCGCTTTGACCTGCATATTAGATACTTGGATTAGAATTCGTAAGAGTAACAAAATTATTTATGAAGTAGCAACGAAAATATGGTTGGGGGTCACCACAACATGAGGAACCTTATTTAGGGGTCATGGCATTAGAAAGGTTGAGAACCACTGCATTAATACATATATATTTAACTGTTTAATTGCTATTAATTTTAAAAAAAAATAATTTATAGGGGGGCGGTGAGTAATTTTTTTTCTGGAAAGGGGGTGGTAGGCCAAAAAAGTTTGGGAACCACTGGTCTATAGCTACAACATGATCTGAGGGTGTATGATGCATTATGTAACTAATACAAATTAACTCTTTCACACCATAGAATAAATGCATATGCTTTGCCATGTCCAGAGGCGGTCCAAGGTAATTTTACATGGTAGGCGAAAATTATTTTGGCACGCCCCCCCTCCCCAAACCAAACCTGGAGCAGGCATGGAGGCGGAGTTACCAGCCGGCATGGAGGCTCCATCTCCACGCACGCTGGAAACTCTGCCTCCGTGCCGGCTGGTAACTCTGCCTCTGCACCTGCTGGAAACACAGCAGACGTGGAGGCGGAGTCTCCAGCCAGCGGCGGTGTGCCCCTGCGGATCTGGCGCTTTCAGCAGGCACCTACTCTGTCAAATGCGTTAATTTTCCCCTGGCCATGTCACTAACAAGGACTCCAAAACCTTTTGCTTGGCAGCAACATCTGAACATCTGTGCCCGTTCCCTATTGGCCTCCAGGAGCATTTCATGCAGGAGGAAGGCAGTCTCTGCTCAGAAGGGGGAGACACTCTCTGCAGATCAAAGACTGAAGTCTGGGAAGTGGCCAAGAAGGGAGAGTGCTAGTTGGCGGTGATGGTGATTGTGTACTACCAATCATCACCAAGACTCAAAGGTTTTTGGGAAAGGAAGATAACGTTTGAGGAGGTAGGGATTCACCAGGATCTTTTGGCATCTTAGCTTCCATTCGCCCTTACTAGCAAATATTTCCAACCAAATCAAATCCCAGGAAAACACAACAGAAAACTATGCGGAAGCGCATCCTCAGTGATGTTGCTAACCATGCTGCTGCTGAGTGCACTTGACTACCTAAGAAAGAAAGCAAGTGTCCCAAGAAGTGACAATTGGGAGTTTGAAGTCGATGGTCCTTGTAGTATCTTCTGACTTTATGATTCTATGACTTACCAGTACTTTTTTCTCGTCTCCCATTTGTACCCATCACAACGTTCTCCTCCACAAACCTGATTCAAACATTTGAAAACTCTCTTCCCCTCCTTAGTCTGTTTTATGTGTGAATGTCCCTGAACAATTTATCTACTTTTGCGAATTTTGGGATTCTCTCAAGCATGCTAGATATGTCTGGTCTCAGTGGACATTTTTGGACATCATGACTCTCACATCTTAGCATTTGATCTTGCTATTTTGCTGCCTGACCAGTCACTCCTTTGTTAGTAAAACTGGTGTCTAATGGCCCAGAGTAGTTGGCTGATAGTTTCTCAGTGGGATTCAGTGGTTGAGAGATATATCAAGGCTACTATTTGGGATTAGACATCACTGCTTTCAAATTAATTCCTCCACTATGTCACAAGTCAATGAGACTGGTGATACTAATAACAGTAGTAATTTATTTGTGCTTTGCCTTGACAAGGGCAGCCTTTGGACAACACTTTAGGCCAGGGAACTGCAGGAACTGTGGCTTATTGATTTGAAAACAGTGTGCTGGCTGTATAGAGATTACAGCAGGAGCAGTGAAACAAACCAGAACTTCACTCCATGATTTATTTTGCTTATGTTTTGTTTCTCTTTCAAAGAAAAACTAGAAAAGAAATGTGGGACATGTTTTCAGACTCCTTTGCTGGTTTGAAGGGACAGAAAAAAAATGGAGATGATGCCCTACCCACATTTAGATGACATGACCAATAAACCATGAAGTTTTTGTTTTGCTGCTTCCATGAAATAGGGTAACTAATAGGTCAAGCTTCCTGGTGGGTGCGTAGCTTGTCATGGTGTTCACACCCCTCCAATAAAATAACATTGAAAGCAGGAAAGAAAAGAAAGGAAACAGGTTAAACTGTACATATATTCCATGGAAAATGGTTATGTAATGGTTATGTAATTTCTAGGCTTGTTTGATTTTTAAAAAAAGATTCAAAACTCAATTCCGATTCTCACAGAAAAAAAGTTCAAAACTTTTCAAAACTTTGTTAATGGCAGACACACATGTGCAGTAGGAAAGAAACAGCACTGACACTGGAGAAACTTCAGGAGATTGTCCCTCCCTCATTTATAGACCAATCGTGATGAAACTTGCTGTTAAACTACAGGACCTTTCTACCATTGGGGGCGTGGCCTTCAAGAATAGCTGTGCTTAGCCACACCCACCTCATCCCTCTTTGCATCACCACTCACCAGGGAAGGGAAACCGTGAGATTTTAAAACTGTTTAGGCTTTACCAAAGTTGCTTAATGGTTCTGAAAATCAAAATAACCATGAGAGACATCCGAACATTACAGAATAATTCCAAACAATGGGTAAGTGGTTCAAATTCGGATTTGCCTCTCCCACTTTTTCTGCATGGTTCGAAACTGCTTCAAAAGTCCAAATTCGGTAAATTTTTCCGACTGTTAGGTTTTTCCGAACTGAATCTAAGCAAGCCTAGTAATTTCCTTGCAGCCACAAAGCTACCATGTAAAACACACACACACACACACACACACACACACACACAAAGTTCACCAGGACAAATAAATTTCACTGTAACATTCCAAAATGTTTGACTGTACATTAAGGTTTCATTTTCCATTTTAATTTCTCCCATCTTTCCACAAATTATAGTATCAGAGGTCCTGAACCTGGACTTCAACTATAAATATACACTTGTTTCAACAGTGGTACATCAGACTGCTTTTGTTGAGTTCCTTCAAATTATTTATGATTTATAGCACCCAATCATCTAGGTTTCTATTCCAAATTTGTTTAGAGGGGAGTTGTTTTTGCCTCCCATGAAAATCCACTCAGTGGATTTCCATGGTTTAAGTAGGAATTTGAGCTCCATAGTCCTAGCTCAACATTCAGAGCTCTACACCACACTGGCTCTTGGTACACCCAGATACCTTCCCACAAATAGATAGAGAACTACACCTAAAAGTCAGGTGAATCTGAATACAACTAAAAAAAATTAAATAATGTGTCCCACAATAACTCTTTTTCATCTGAGCAACCAAAGGTGACAAACAAGAATAGTTTACAGCTCTATTGTCTTCACCCGCATACTCATGAAGGTCCCAGATCCTTAGTGCAGAATGGCAACCAGAAGACAGAAAGGTCTCCCAGGACAAATTATATTTCATTGCTGAGATGAAGTACATGTGCAGTCAAAAATTCAGTTGTTTGAGCCAGCATTGCTTGGCAAGAAGGGTACCTTCTATTCCATCCAGCCTCAATCTGTGTCTCAAATATAGCAAATGGTTCCTGGCAGCAATAGATGGCAACCCCAGTTTTGCCGAAGATATACACCCAAGGCCAAGCGAAAAATAGACAAAATGTCACTTTAGGGTTATTTGCACATTTACAATGCATTGTCATTATAAATTAACTGAACTAATAATAATGTAAATCGGTTTTTTAAACATTTTTTTTGTGACCAAACAAATTAAAATGAAGTATGAGAAATCGGAAGGCATGCCTTAGTTAACAAAGACGCTGATGTATGTTTTTTCAAAGTATTTTTACACATCTTTTCCAGCTGGATGGTCTTTGTGTGTAGCATTTGGGAGGTAGTTAAGAAGCATAGTGCTGGATTTCAGCAATGCGCCTGCAGTAAGTTTTGCAGTATTATTTATTTATTTACTTATTTATTTACAGTATTTCTATCCTGCCTTTCTCAGCCTGAAGGCGACTCAAGGCTGTTTACAAAATTGGCAACAATTCAATTCCACAACAGCCATACATATACTTAAAAACAACATAATAAAAAAATCCATATAAAAACCAGTAAACAACACATGTACTAGGAAAAAATGAGATTCCATTGCAGCTGATCCTTCTGTAGATTATTTATTTATTTATTTATTTAAAACTTTTATACCCCGGCCTTCTCGCCTCCAAGGAGGGACTCAGACCGGCAAACAGCAAGTATTCAATGCTAACATTTAAAATCTAAAAACATCATAAATTTACAATAAAATTTACAATAAATTACAATACAATAAATACTTTTAAATAGCCTTTTGCCAAAGTAAAATCAAGTCCAACTTAGTCCATATATTCGGTCCGTGGTTAGCGACTTTAGTTACTTTGCGATCTCCTCCTTCATTCTGCAAAGGCCTCATTGCACAGCCACATTTTAACCCACTTCCTAAAAATCAGGAGGGAGGGGGTGGATCTAATTTCATTTGGGAGGGAATTCCACAGCCGGGGGGCCACCACAGAAAAGGCCCTGTCCCTCATCCCCACCAGACGCGCCTACGAAGGTGGTGGGACCGAGAGCAGGGCCTCTCCAGACGATCTTAGCACTCTTGACGGTTTATAGGGGAGAATACGTTCGGACAGGTAAAGTGAGCTGGAACCGTATAGGGTTTTGTAGGTCAACACCAGCACTTTGAATCATGCTCGGAAACTAATTGGCAGCCAGTGGAGCTGGCGCAACAGAGGAGTTGTGCGCTCCCTGTACCCCGCTCCCGTTAGTAGTTGCGTATGTGTTTGCCTACAATAGGCAAGGTAAACAGTAGCTGATTCCAGGATCTCTTATTTAGAATATCTGGACATAGCAAGAGGGAAAAGAGTAGAGCAGATAAGCCTGTCTCACTAGTTCGCCCAATCTGTATACCTTTATAAAACGGAATGTTTGTATGTGTGTATGTGTGTATGTGTGTATGCGGAGGGCGGAAGGACGGATATGTGGCAGCTATTTGCATAAAGTCCTTTGATTGGACAGCCTCGCCACTCCAAAATTCTAAGGCACCAGACAGAGGGCATTGCTAGCCACTGATTAGCCAGCATCCCAGAATCCAGGCCTCTACATTCAAACAACAGGATTTCTTCCCACTGACGGGAACAAAGCCAGCGACCCAGAAGCAGGCCTCTACATTCAACCAACATGATTTCTTCCCACTGAGGGGAAAAAAGCCAGCAACCCAGAATCCAGGCCTCTACATTCAAACAACAGGATGTCTTCCCACTGAGGGGAAAAAAGCCAGCATCCCAGAATCCAGGCCTCTACATTCAAACAACAGGATTTCTTCCCACTGAGGGAAAAAAGCCAGCATCCCAGAATCCAGGCCTCTACATTCAATCAACTGGATTTCTTCCCACTGAGGGAAAAAAGCCAGCAACCCAGAATCCAGGCCTCTACATTCAAACAACAGGATTTCTTCCCACTGAGGGGAAAAAAGCCAGCAACCCAGAATCCAGGCTTCTACATTCAAACAACAGGATGTCTTCCCACTGAGGGGAAAAAAGCCAGCATCCCAGAATCCAGGCCTCTACATTCAAACAACAGGATTTCTTCCCACAGAGGGGAAAAAAGCCAGCAACCCAGAATCCAGGCCTCTACATTCAAACAACAGGATTTCTTCCCACTGAGGGGAAAAAAGCCAGCAACCCAGAATCCAGGCCTCTACATTCAAACAACAGGATTTCTTCCCACTGAGGGGAAAAATGCACCATCAACATTCCCTCCCCACTTGGCTCTGTGAAAACAAAATGGATTCCTGTATTCTCCTCCCCCATAGCTTTTAGAAAACGGCTGCCTGCCATTCGGCCTTTTAAAGTTACCAATAGCAGGCCATAACATTACAGGCCCCAAAATAGAGTTTAGGGCAGGATGGCCAACGAATGATGGGATTTGCATCCCAATTCACTTCCCAGAAAACATGGTAGCCCCTACAAATCCCCTTCTCCCAGATAGGCCCAAAAGAGGCATCCATCTTCCCTCTTCAACACAGTGTCAGAGAAAGGCAGCTTCTGACAGGATCTTTAGAACAGGCACTGTCACTCTACAAGGTAAGGCCCTACTTCACTCAAAAGACACAAGAGAAAACAATAAATACCTTTCTCTAATGCCTTTTAATGCTTATATAAATAATTCTGGCCCAAAGCCCCCTCACCCAGCCTCATTGGACCTTACTGCTAATTCCATGCAGGCCTTTTCCATTTTTTTACTCCTTTCTGTTTTACCGGTATACTTTCACAGGCCAGGGTGGATATGTGGCAGCCACTTTCACAGGCCAGGGCGGATATGTGGCAGCCACTTTCACAGGCCAGGGCGGATATGTGGCAGCCACTTTCACAGGCCACAGCGACCAGCGCGGGTGATGGACCTGCACCAAACTTGGTACACATAACCCCCCTATGACATGACCACGTATTATGGGATTTGTAGTACTTTCCAAGACTTTGGTTCCCACAGACCACTAAGGCCACCAAAAAGGACCAATACAGACCACACTCAGCACACACAGCCCCCATGACCCACTCTACGTCCTGGTGCAGTTCGGAGGAGGGTGGTCCTTCAGTAATTTCATGATACCACTGCAACTCCCAATAATGATGGATCAAGACTAAACTTGGCACACAGAGCCCCCATGACCCACTCTACATCCTGCTGTACTTCTCAAATGACCCGGGCAGGGCCGGGTCCCCAAGCTAGTATGTTATAAATTAGATCTATAAATCTGGCTTCTAATATGGCAATCCTAAGAATGTTAGAGCTTGAACTGAAAAGTAAGAAATGTCATTTGGTACACCGTGGAAGCAGCCTTCCAGTGGTCTCCGAGATGGCTGAAATTTTGTCTGCTTATGCAAGATATACCTGAGCTGGTTGTTTCATTCCACGTGTCCATATTGTTAGCTTTGGTTAAAAAGTTTGCTGAAACATTTTGTATTGTTCTTCTTTTTTTGTAATGTAGGAAAAGTATTGTTATTCCTTCCGTGTTATTTCTGTGTCTGCTACCAAATTTGCTGGTAAAGAAATAATGCCTAGGAGCACACCTACTTTGTTCATTGAGGCACATTTCTTGAAAATGTAAAACTGGCCAAGACAAGGAGGTTAAACCTACACAGTGGAACTTAGGAAAAGAATCTCCTAGTAGCGGTCTTTCTCTTAACGACAATTCGACTTACTCTTGCTTTTGTGTACTGTAGTTCTTCTTTAGCTTAGTAAGTGTCTACTTCTCTGACAAGCAGTCACATCATCCCTGTGCATGTGGGTGTTGTGGCCCTGAATTATCTTTACCCATTTTTTTCTGATACAGCAGAGACAGTTGCTTAGCAACCACAATTTGTCTGCTATTCTTAGTCCAGCAACACAGCAAAACTAAGAATAAAACATTGGTTTAGCTGCTGTGATGTCACAGAGGCACGGGACACCTTGGAGTCAGGGGGAGGACTGCTTCGATCAGGCTGGACAGCAGGATCCCTGTAAGATTTGTAAGAGGCCAGCTGTGTCTCTGGCTCACAATTATATCTGATGACAATGACAAGGACAATAACCCTTTCTGCCCCCCTTCCTCAGTTGAGGCTGCTCAAATGAAGAGAGTGGTGGAAACAGGAAGGGATGTTAGAGTAAATCAACTATGAACCCCTATCTATAGCTATAGTAGATATATATGTACTTTTTATATGGCACCAGGATCTTTAAGATCTTCAGAGGTTCTTTCTGGATTGCAAAAAGGTGATTTGGACCATATAGGTACAGATTCTGGAATAAATAGGCCACAAAGGACTAAAATTGACAGTTTGGGTCATATATATGTTTGTGTGTGTATACACACACATATACATATTTCTCATAAGTATACTTTTGGGGGGTTATAAATATTTCAGAGGAAGAAACAGACAAAACCACCTCTGAATATTCCTTGTCTGTCTGTCTGTCTATCTATCTACACACACACACACATAAAGAGAGGGGGGAGAGACTGTTCATTTTAGTCCCTTATAGGATAAATTGGCAACACACACACATACATATTTCCTTGTCTGCCTGGTATTCTATGTACACATGCGCACACACACATATAGTGTGTGTGTGAGAGAGATTGACAATTTTAGTCCTTTACAGGATAAATTGCCAAACTGTATGTATACAGTCTGGCAATTTATCCCGTAAGGGACTAAAATTACGAATAAGTTTAATTTGTTCGTAAGGCAGAACAGGTACATTTTTAAGTGTAACTCCAGCCATATCTATCTATGCATCTATCTATCTATCTATCTATCTATCTATCTGGCTATCTATTAGGCTTGTTTGATTTTTTAAAATGGTGCAAAACTCATTTTGGATGTAGGGGGCGCTGGTGGTTCGGATCTAAAGTCAATTCTGATTTTCATAGAAAAAAAGTTCAAAACTTTTCAAATTTCCGAGACTTCCGAATCCTTTGTTAATGGTTTCAAAGTGTTATTTCCTGTTTCATTGGGTGGTCTTTACTTTGAAAGTAGTTGTTTTACTCCAGAAGGGGGGGAGCAAAGGGAAGAAATCCATCCACTCTGGTTAAAACCGCTTCTCTCGCTTAAGACTGAAGCAGGAGGGAAAGGAAAGGAATCCATCCATATTGTTTTAAACTAACACGTATCCATCCTATCCACACTGGTTTATACTGATGCGGATCCATCCCATCCACACTGATTTAAACTGACACGGAAGAGAAAGGAAAGAAAAGGAATCCAACCACATTTGTTTAAACTGACATGGATCCATCCCATCCATACTGGTTTAAATTGACATTTTCCTGCTATTTTTCTCCCTTCCCTTCTCCTCTTTCCTTATCTCTCTTCCTTTCCCCTTTCCTTTTCTCCTCCAAATCCCAGCCCGTTCAGGAAAACATTGGGGGCATTTTACTAGGTTCCCCGGGTATGTTGTTCCCTTGCAAAGCAGTGGTGTGGCACCTTTCCCACCAAAGCTGCCTAGTCCCCTTCCCGTTCGCGTCCCCGGCTGCCGTGCCGAAACCCCAACCCTCCCGAGGTAGTTTTCCCTCATTGGCTGGAGGCAAGCATTCCAGCATGCAAGCTGCTGCTTGCCTCCAAATGCTGGGTCTTTTCCGAATCACTTCCTGAGTCGGAACAAACATGGCAACCATGGCTTTGAAAGGGCAAAGATACTTCCGGGTTCCCAAACTGCTTCGAAATCACTTCAAAAAGGAATTTGATCCGAATTTAATCTGAATTAATCTGAAGTAGGCATGGTTAGGTCCAGATTCCAACTGGACCTAACCATGCCTACAATCTATCTTTTGGATAGCATAGATAAGGGTTTTTGCTTGGCTGTCTGTGTCCCTGTTCAGAAGATGATAACTCGCTTTCTGTCCATGTAAGAATTAGATTTTGAAAAAAATTGGGTTGCTGTGGAAACAAGAATTGGTGTCAAAGCTTCAATGGAGACATCTTTCCCCCATGACCACTTTTTAAGGAGTAAATTTCCCTTCCTAGGGATAGATTTATCTCACTTCCTGCCAGGCATGTAGCCGGGCGCTAAGGGGCTTCAGCCCCCCGGAAATTCTCAGGGTGGTGCGAAAAGGCCTTACTGGTACATTATTTAAACTGTTATGTTTATTCATATCATGATCTGATCACCATGCTCATTATATCCCACATCAATGGGGTTATTGGGATAACAATACAAAAGGTTTGCTAGGGTAGACCCTCTTCCACCCAGTCTCAGCCCCCCCAGGGCCGTAGCCAGGATTATGATTCGGGGCTGAGGTTGGTTCGGGGGCTGAGACTGGGTGGAAGAAGGTCTACCCTAGCAAACCTTTTGTATGGTTATCCCAATAACCCCATGAAGGTGGGATATAATGAGCATGGTGATCAGATCATGATATGAATAAACATAATGTACCAGTAAGGCCTTTTCGCGGACCACCGGGGGATTTTCGGGGCTGAAGCCCCCTTAGCCCCCCCTGGCTACATGCCTGCCCCCCCCGAACCAAACTCAGCCCCCCTGAATCAAAATCCTGGCTACGGCCCTGCTTCCTGCCTTTTGCCATCCAGAAAGAACCTCTGAAGACTCTCTAATTCAGGGGTGCTCACACTTTTTCAGCATGCGAGCTACTTATAAAACAACCAAGTCAAAATGATCTACCTACCCACTACAAAAATGTGTAACATATAACACAATATCTGCTTTGAACTGAGTTTTCTGAGTCCACACTGCCATATAATTTGACTCAAAGCAGATAACATGGGATTTTATTCAACTGTGTGGAAAGGACCTCAGATAACCCAGGGCCGGCAGCACTTGGGCAGCGTCAAGAGCCTGCGGGGCGGGACTGAGCCATCCTCCTGCCCTGCCTGCGATCTACCAGGACACCCTATGCGATCTACCAGTAGATCCCGATCTACCTAATGAGTACCTCTGCTCTAATTCATACAACTCCACCGTTGTTAAGTATTAGAAGGAAATGGTCCGAAATTCCCCTAAATTGTCAATGAGTGCAGCAGTTTCCCTTGGCCCTTTTGGAACACCCACCCAACTCCTCTGTTAAAAATGGGCCATACCAATTGGAAATGATATGTCACCCAGACAGGTGCAACTGTGAGGACCAAAGGGGCAAAACTGGCCCTGATGCCCTAATTGCCCACCCCATTTTAGCAATATTGTGTTCTTTAACTCGACAAAATAGGCATTCCACAGTTACTACAAAAGGAGTGCAGTGGGCCCTTGTATATAAAGGATTATGTTTTTCTTGCTGACGTTGAATTTATAACTATTCCCTTTTACAGTTTAAATCAGCTCTTTTGAAAGACTTCCTAGCTAACACTGGGGCATGGTTGATTATGAATTATTGCAAAGCCACAGGAAGAGATAAGACGTACCGCTGGGCTTAGAAGGCGATCAGAGGAGTCACCAGAAATACAGACCTGAGATGCTGATAGCATTGCTAAGACTGATGGTTCAGGAAACCAACAGGGGCAAAAAAAATCCCCCAATAAAATATCAAATAAGTTATAAATAAGAAAAATGATGACAGTATCTAGTAATATCTTCTCATGATCTGCTGTGCTGTGCTGGGCAGTTTTTAAAATTCCCTATCCTGGATGGTTTTATTGTCTTGTTTCTGAATGTGTATGTGTGTGTGTGTGTGTGTGTGTAAATATATATTCTCCTTATCACACTTATCCCACATTTTGTGAGAATTGTTGTAAGCTTCCAAAAATGGAAGATGACATTTCTGGTGTTTTGAGATGAGTTACACTGGGTGCAGATGTTTCATCTTTGCTACCATAGCAAATAATGCCTTGAAAGTAAACAATGCTGCAATGGTAGCTTGAAAGCAAGTGTGCAAATAAATTTGATATATTTTACACAGCTGTGCTATACTCATATTTATGCATGAGATCAGCTAACATATCAAAGGCCAGTGTTAGAAAGCCCCTATTTAAATAGCTTTATTAACAAAACATTCAGCGGGGAAGGAGATTACACTTTGCAATGTTTGTATTTCAGAGTTTAGTTCCATTTAAGCAATGTTAAAACTTGCTTATTATTGTCCTATGAGATCACTACGGTCAGAAAACACCAACCTGCTGGTCGTTCTATCTGCTAAGGTTTGTAGGCTTACTGCAACCCGGAGGAGAGCATTCTCTGTAATTGCTCCTACACTATGGAACGCTCTCCCGGCCGACACCCGAGCCCTCCAAGATCTCCTGCCCTTTAGACGGGCATGCAAAACGTTCCTCTTTCAGAAGGCCTTTGGTCTCTAGATGCCTGCGCACATAGCCCATCGATGTTGATGTGGCTCCACTGCATTTTGCTGTGCCCGTACAGCATATTGCATTTTAATCTGATGTTTTATTGTGTGTTTTACTGAGTGTTTTTATTTTAACGTGTTTTACTGTGTATTTTACTTGCTGTGAGCCGCCCCGAGGCTCCCGGGAGTGGTGGCCTAGAAGCCTAATAAATAAATAAATAAATAAAATAATAAAACTGATATAATATTACAATAGAATTGGTATATAAAAAAGAACATACACACATTCATAATAATGTTCAGTCAACATCCAAACAAAATATAACAGGTTATAAAATAGACAGAGTTAGAAAAGTTTGATCTGCCTTCTTGGGGTCCTTCCAGTTGTTCATTCGTTCAGTCGCTTCCGACTCTTCGTGACTTCATGAACCATCTCATGCCAGAGCTCCCTGTTGGCCGTCACCTCCCCCAGCTCCTTCAGAGTCAAGCCAGTCACTTCAAGGATACCACCCATCCATCTTGCCCTTGGTCGGCCCCACTTACTTTTTCCTTCTATTTTCCCCAGCATCATTGTCTTCTCTAAGCTTTCCTGTCTTCTCATGATGTGACCAAGGTACATCATCTTTGCCTCTGCTATCCTTCCCTCCAGTGAGCAGTTGGGCTTTATTTCCTGAAGTGTGGACTGGTTGGATCTTCTCGCGGCCCAAGGCACTCTCAGAACTTTCTTCCAACACCACAGTTCAAAAGCATCTATCTTCCTTCGTTCAGCCTTCCCTATGGTCCAACTCTCATCCGTAGATTACTACAGGGAATACCATTGCTTTGACTATGTGGATCTTCATTGCCAGTGTGATGTCTCTACTCTTCACTATTTTGTCGAGATTGGTCATTGCTCTCTTCCCAAGAAGTAAGCGCCTTCTGATGTCCTGGCTACAGTCTGCGTCTGCAGTAATCTTTGCACCTAGAAATACAAAGTCTGTCACTGCCTCCAGGTTTTCTCCCTCTATTTGCCAGTTACCAATCAGTCTTGTTGCCATAATCTTGGTTTTTTATGTTTAACTGCAACCCAGCTTTTGCGCATTCTTTTTTCACCTTGATTAGAAGGCTCCTCAGCTCCTCCTCACTTTCAGCCATCAAAGTGGTATCATCTGCATATCTGAGGTTGTTATTGTTTCTTCCAGCAATTTTACACCCTGCCTTGCATTCATCAAGCCCTGCACATTGCATGATGTGTTCTGCATACAAGTTGAATAGGTTGGGTGAGAGCATACAACCTGTCGTACACCTTTCCCAATCTTGAACCATTCTGTTTTTCTATGGTCAGTTCTTACTGTTGCTACTTGGTCATTATACAGATTCCTCAGGAGAGAGACAAGGTGATTTGTTATCCCCATACTACTAAGAACTTGCTACAATTTATTATGATCCACAGAGCTTTAGAATAGTCAATAAAACAGAAATAGATGTTTTTCTGAAACTCCCTGCCTTTCTCCATTATCCAGCGGATATTGGCAATTTGGTCTCTCGTTCCTCTGCCTTTTCGAAACCCAGCTTGTCCACCTGGCAACTCTCTCTCCATGTCTTGCTGGAGTCTTCCTTGCAGGATCTTGAGCATTACCTTACTGGCATGAGAAATAAGAGACACTGTACAAAAGTTTGAGCATTCTTTAGCATTTCCCTTTTCTAGTATGGCAATATAAGTTGATTTTTTCCAGTCTGATGGCCATTCTTGTGTTTTCCATATTTGCTAGTATATGACATGCAGCACCTTGACAGCATCATCTTTCAAGATTTTAAACAGTTCAGCTGAGATCCCATTGTCTCCTGCTGCCTTGTTGTTAGCAATGCTTCTTAAGGCCTATTCAACCTCACTCCTCAGGATGTCTGGTTCTAATTCACTCACCACACCATCAAAACTATCCTTGATATTATTATCCTTCCTATACAGATATTCTGTATAGTCTTGCCACCTTCTCTTGATCTCTTCAGCTTCTCTTAGGTCCCTGCCATCTTTGTTTTTGACCATGCCCATTTTTGCTTGAAATTTACCTCCAATGTTTCTAATTTTCTGGAAGAGGTCTCTTGTCCTTCCTATTCTGTTGTCTTCTTCCCCTTCCATGCATTGCTTGCTTAAAAATATTTCCTTATTTCTTCTGGCTAACGTCTGGAATTGTGCATTTAACTGGGCATATCTCCCCTTATCACTGTTTCCTTTTGCTTTCCTCCTTTCTTGGGCTACTTTAAGTCTCTCAGCAGACAACCATTTTGCCTTCTTGGTTTGCTTTTTCTTTGGGACATACTTTGATGCCGCCTCCTGAACAATGTCACAGACTTCTGTCCATAGTTCTTCTGGGACTCTATTTATTAAATCGAGTCTCTAAATCTGTTCTTCACTTCTATTGCATATTTGCTAGAAATGTTAGTAAGATCATATCTAACTGGTCTGTGTGTTTCCCCTGATTTAATCTTATTCTTAATTGAGCAATAAGAAGTTCATGATCTGAACTACAGTCAGCCCCAGGCCTTGTTTTCACCGACTAGATGGATGTCCGCCACTTTTGGCTGCAAAGGATGTAGTCAATCTGATTTCGGTGTTGCCCATCGGGTGAAGTCCATGTATAGAGCCATCTTTTAGGTTGATGGAAGAGAGTGTTCGCTATACACAGTGAGTTTTCCTGGCAAAATTCTATCAGCCTATGTCCCACTTCATTTTGTTGTCCCAGACCATGCTTGCCTGTGATCTCATTTGCCATTTGACTTCCCACCTTAGCATTCCAGTCTCCTGTAATGAAAATAACGTCTCTTTTTTTGGTGTATTATCCAGTAGGTGCTGTAGATCCTCATAGAACTGATCTACTTCTGCTTCTTCAGCATCTGTGGTTGGGGCGTATATTTGGATCACTGTAATGTTAAAAGGCTTGCCTTGCACTCGAATTGAGATCATTCTGTCATTTTTTGGATTGTATCCGAGCACTGCTTTAGTGACTTTCTTATTAATTTTGAAGGCTACTCCATTTCTTCGGAGTTCCTCTTGCCCGCAGTAGTAGATCTGGCGGTCATCTGATGTGAAGTGGCCCATTGCAGTCCATTTCATGACACCCAGAATGTCTATCTTTAGTCTTTTACAGCTATAGCCCTTCCAAATGTTGTCTCTGAGGTTCAGTGCCAAATCATAAGAACCCCTTAAAATGATTGTTTCAAAGCAAGTTTGTTTGTATATTTGCTTTAAAGGATTATTCTTGGTTGCTTCATGTGGTTTCAGAAATTTTATAGTATCTGAGCTAGGAAGGGAGGGTCTATGAAAGTGGTTTTCAACCTTTGATCTTCCATATGTTTGGAATTTTAACTCCCAGAAATCGCAGCCACTGTCTGTACTGACTATGTTGATTGGGGTTGAAGTCCTAAACATTTGGAAACAACCATGGATTCATCCACATTTAGACACTCTAGACCTCATTTTTTGTGTTCAGTCAGATGTTGGCTATCTGAAAATGGAAGAGTTGCCTATAGTTCAGTTGTCATTGACACATCATAACCTGATAAGAAGTATGCTTACTGCAGTTCAAACCTTCTGCAGGTGTTGGGGACTACTTAAAGATGGTTTCCTGATGGCTCTGAGAGAGTTTCTGGCAACTTGATAGATTTCCAGATGCCTTGAAAGGCATTTCTGGTTCACCTCTGGAAGAGAAATGGGCAGACTAGTCAACATGATAGATCTTGAGGAGTGGCTCTCAACCTGTGGGTCCCCAGATTTTTTGGCCTTCAACTCCCAGAGATTCTAACAGCTGGTAAAATGTTTGGGATTTCTGGGAGTTGTAGGCCAAAACACCTGGGGACCCACAGGTTGAGAACCATCGATTTTGAACATCTCGTCTCCTAAAATATAATTATATAGAGCCAAAAACATTTTTTGTATTTTTTGTTTGACAATGTCCCAAAATAAATACTAGAAACATGTAGAGGGAATCCAAATGTTCCGCCATATCTGGGTAAACATTTGGATAAACTGGTGCTCCAACATGTGCACTAGGGAGTCTAAAGCACATTTCCCCTATATTTTGTGGACCCCATGCACTAATTGAGGCCCAGGAGAGGCCTTTTAAAAAAAATCTCAAACAAGATGAAAATATCCCCTTCCTTCTAGATTGTTTGGGTGCAAACAAAAAAAGGTTTTGTTTTTTGCTGGCACAGGTGTGACCTTCCAATATCTGCAAAGGCCTAATGAAGCCTCCTTCTTTCCACATATGCCCAGTACTTTTTAAATCCTTTTCTAACTAAGTATAAGTCTGTTTATTTTATTTATTTATTTATCATTTTTCTATACCGCCCCTTTCAGCCCGAAGGCGGCTCGGGGCGGTTTACACAAGGCAGTCTCTGCCCTTCAATCAAAAACACAAGCAAAACAAAAACCAAACAATAACCATATAATATAACAATTAGCAATTAAAACATACAAATGCAGTCTCAGCGTCACGTTGAAATCACTTTCCGTCACATCGTCATCATTCCCTATATCTAATTAAACCATTGTATTTCATCAGGAAATGCCTGCACAAACAGCTAGGTCTTGACTTTTTTCGCAAAATGTCAGGAGGGAGGGGGTCAATCTGATGTCACTAGGGAGGGCGTTCCAAAGCCGAGGAGCCACCACTGAAAAGATCCTGTTTCTTGTCCCCGCCAATCGCACCTGCGAAGAAGGTGGGACCGAGAGCAGGGCCTCTCCGGATCATCTTAAACATCTCTGTTACCCTACTCCTGGGGATATTGCGGTCTTCCAGATGTTGTTGTACTCCTGTGAAGAAGTGAAGATTCATGAAAGCCATGTTGAAACAACATGAGAAGGGCTTCAAGCTGTCAACTTAGGTTCAAGGGTTTGACGACCTAATCAGACTGTGTGTAACTTTCTCTACAGTTTTACGATGGAGCCCACCAACTCCCATCCTACAACACTGAACTACTTCCACCGGGACTCTGTCATAAAACTGTAGAAAAGCAATGTATGCTGCCATTGTGATAACATGAGTCCTGTGTTCAATGGCGATAAACCCGGGAAGCCTGGTGGCTGATGCTTCCACTCATGGAATAGGACAGCAAGTGAGTCAGGTGATGTGGGGTGTGGGGTAATGTGTTCCCCCTGCCGGGCACCACTAGATTTGCCACAATGCGTGGCAATTTTGGCAGCACATGTGAACAGGTCCTTAGTGATTCTTGCTGGTTGTAAGCTGCCTTGAGTCCCCCTATGGGGGTAAGAAAGGCAGGGTATAAATGAAGATAATAATAATGATAATATTAATAATAATAAATGCCTAGAACAATGTTTCCCAACCTTTTTTGAGCTGCGGCACATTTTTTACATTTGCAAAATCCTGGGGCACACCACCAACCAAAATGACACAAAATGACACTCTAACACAATAATACATATAGTTAATATGTTTTTAAATGCATTTATACACTCAGTGTGAAACCTGGGCCTGTTTCGATGAACACAACATAGATATCTTGGCAGGAATGGCAGAAAGACACAAACTTCCCACACAGAACTCCCATAACCAAGAGAAAATGCTATAAAAGTTTGGTGGTCATTGACCTTGAGTTTTGGGGTTGTAGTTCACCTACACCCAGAGAGCACTGTGGACTCAAACAAACGTTATGTTGTTGCTTGTTTTCTATCCAGAATCACAATGTTGGAAGGAGGCTCACCACTTTAAGATCCCTCTAAAACAGGCATGGGAAAATTTTGGCCCTCTGGGTGCTTTGGACTTCAACTCCCACCATTCCTAACAGCCTGAGGCCCTTTCCTGCTTAAGTGGCTGAGGGGGGGAAAGGGCCTGATGCTGCAAGGAATGGTGGGAGTTGGAGTCCAAAACACCTGGAAGGTCCAAGTTTACCCATGCCAGCTTTCGACAGAGTCCTCTTCCTCCCCCTTCCCCTTCACGCCCTTTCTTCCCCCTCCTGCCGAACACTTACTTTTTCTTCTACTCTGCCGCTTCTGCCACCATTTTGATCTGAGGGGGCAGTGTAAGCAGGTTCAGGAGGGGAGGGGGGAGGGAGGAAGACGTGACCCGTCGGGGTGTCACTGCGCAGACTCGCCCCAGAGCAAAGCGAGCAGAGCGAGGCTGGGAAGAAGGGAGCCCGAGTGGAGAAGAAAAAGTGTTCGGCAGGAGGGGGAAGAAAGGGTATTGGAGGTTCCAATTTCCCACGGCACACCTGATGATAGCTCACGGCACACTGGTTGAGAAACACTGGCTTAGAACACATCCAAAGATGTTCATCGCGCAACAGCATGAAACAGCTCCATGTCTTGATAAAATGGGAAAATTTTGGGCCATATGAAAGCATCCAAAACTGACATTTAAAAAAATGGAACAACCTTATAAAAGCATTTCAAAACATGTTAACCTCAATAAGTTTAAAGGCTTCTGGCTGCGTAAACATCGTTGTTCTGTTTAATTATCTCCCGTGTGAAAGTCAGTACATCTGTCTCCCTAGACTACTTTCATCTTGGCAAAAGAAATCCTGCAATCTCCATGAAGCTTTTAGGTATGCTTTCTCATGACTCCTTTTTTACAATGATTTAGAGACGACTATTACATCACTACTAATCCTCTGGATTTGCATGTACATTATTCGGTGTTCCATATGCAAGGCGTCCCATGCATTAATGGAGATGCAATGCCTTGGTACTAGCATACAGGCTGACAACTAATTTTAATCTAGTTTGTTAGTATCACTGCAATTTTTTTAAAGGAGGGCAATGAGGTTTAAATTATGTAGAGCTATTTCCCAGCATGAAGTGTTATCCTGGATAGAAACAAGGATAAAGGTCTTAAACGCATCAGCTTTGGAGTGTGGTGTTAAAAGAAGGACTTTAACAGCATGATGTGACTAGAAATGGATCCTTGGCATGCTTGAAACTGCCTGCATTTCCAGGGCAGACTCAACAGCAAAGAACTGATAAATTTTTTTGGCCAGGATAAGATCTTATTAGGAATAACGCCAAACCTAGAGAAAAAAATTAATTCCTATTCTGGCAAAGATTTATACAAGAGCTAATAGGGTTTTGCAAGTCTCCTTGAATCTGGTTCTCACATAATCATGCTAAAGAAATATGGGAACAATCCAGACAGGGTCATCCACTGATTTAAATGGAAGGGTTTTAAGCACATCATTAACTTCCCCACCATAATGGCTTAACTTTAGTAGGATCATGATATGCATTTATATACATTTCCACTCATGAAAATCTAGAAACATGTCTCTAGAACATTCGCTGCACGTCCTTTTGCAGACTTTTAAAGATTCTTTTTTTAAAAAAATTTACCAGCTCATTTCACTGATTTCTTTGCAACATTTTGTTTTACAGAGCAGTGCCGTAGGCTACTCTCCCAGAAAAAAGTTTTATTACTTTATAAGTGCATCCTGCTATCCTGCAAATCCATTCTTGCTGCTTTCATAAAAGGGGATAAGTTGTTCATAGGGTTGCCACCTGTCTCATATTATATGGGATGTCCTGTATTATATAGGATGCTCTGTATTTTGTGTCCCGTATTTTTAGCTCCTGTCCCGTATTGACAGGACAGGACAGGTGGTAGCAGGAAGTGAGCCCAGGCCAGCAGTGAGTGCCACTGCACTGCCAGCAGCTTCTTCACAGTGCTTGCGCTTGCTCACCTTGCACTCACTTGCAGGCACAGCAGGCAGCAGAGCAGCCCCAGCAGCAGCGCGTCTGCCCGGCCAGAGGCTGTGCCTTGCTGCACCACCAGGCCAGCATCCACTTTCTTCCTGGCCTGCCCCCTGCCCTATGGCGGGCTCCACTCAGGTCAGACAATGAGGGCAGGCCACCACGGATTGTGCGCACGGGAGAGAGGCGAGAACAGCAGAGACACCACAAGGGTGAGCTGAGAGCAGGACGACACCAAGAGAGCAAGAGAGATAGAGCCAGGCCCAGAGCCGAGAGAAGACTCCATTCGAAGTGTTGGAACTTAGCAGGGAGCAGATCAGTTAGGCTTGCTGCCTTTTGGGTGGTGATTTAGAAATTTGCCCATTTTTTTCCTGCAATCCCAACCATTTCAGGAAAAAATGGGCAGCCTACCATTTAATTCCCTGAGAGAAACCTTTCTCTATAACAGAGAGCCTCCTTTTCTCTATAAGGGGGAGTCATGTGTTTTGTCATGTCTAATGCATTGTACTGCTATTATAAAGCTATTATTAGTAGTAGTAGTAATAATAATAACAATAGTACTGTATGTAGTACATATAAGCACCGGGAATGTGGCGCAGCTGGCTGGGTGTCAGCTGCATAAGATCTCTACTGACCAGAAGGTCATGAGTTCCTGCCCGGGTCGGGATGAGCTCTCGACCAAATTGTGTAGCTCGTTGTCGACCTTTGCAACCCAAAAGACAGTTGCATCTGCCAAGTAGGAAATGTAGGTACCACTTTGTGTGGAGGCTAATTTAACTGATTTCTGGAATGTTAAATTGCCTCTATGTCTGTCTATATATGTTGTATGTCAATGGCATTGAATGTTTGCCTGTATATGTGCATTGTGATCCACCCTGAGTCCCCTGCGGGGTGAGAAGGGCGGAATATAAATGAGGTAAATAAATAAATAAATACATATAGTACAATGCATAAGGTATGACAAAACATGCAGGAACATACTATGTACTGTTAAGAGGGTGTAAGTCAGTTTCTTTTATGAATTTCAATCATGACCTTATTCTGTTAATAGAACTATTTCTAGATTTTAGGACGAAAACGAACCGGAGCTGCCAATTTTGGCTCCTAGTTGTCCAATAAGGCAAGCCGACGGAAAGTCATAGAAAACACATCGGGGCCACAGATTCCGTTTCGTAAATCTTTGTCAAGGCTAGATGTCCATATTTAGGTTCATGTCCTGAAACAATTATATATACATATAAAGAATCATAATACAGTAGCAAATAGAAACATAACCCACAGTTTAACAGTAATTGAAGGCGAAATCGCAATTTGAAGCATACCATAGTATAGGAGATCCTAGCATAACCTCGTCTCGATCCGGCGAGGTGACCGTAAAGGTAATTTTACCTGTGAACGTACCTATTTAAATTAAATTAAAGGGAGTGTAGGCTGACCGGCTAATTAAGGCCAAAAGGTAATTCGCATTTTATTTTAATTGTCCATAAAACTTCAAGCCGTCGGAGCACCTGGGATAGGTTTCCATGTGTAGGAACTAAGGGCTTTTCCAGCACCATGAGTTTTAAAGACGCAGGGAATGCTGTTTTCCATGCAATGTTGATAGAAGGGGATTTCTGTACTTTTATTGTTTATCCTGCTCCGATGCTCAATAAATCTTTGTTTTAATTTTCTAATCGACATACCCACGTAGGTTTTTGGGCAGCTGCACGTGATGGCATAAATTATCCCGGAGGATGCGCAGGTAGTGAATGATTTTACAGGAAAATTACGATTTTTGGCTGGACTGAAAATAGACTTATCAGTGCATATATTTGAGCAAACTGAGCAATTTCCACAAGGTCTACTGCCTGGAGAAAGATTGGATTTCGCTGGTCTAATATGATTGGCATGGGTCAGGATTTGGCCTAAGTTCCTCGTACGCTTGTACGCAATTATTGGGGGGGATTCCAGGCCCTTAATATCAGAAATGAGTGGCCAGTATTTTTTGATGATAGATGTGTACGTTCGATTTTGAGGAGTTAGGGTAAGGGGCCAGACCAGTCGGTTTAAAGGTTGTCTATTGGCAGGTTGCAAGAGGGAATTTCGATTTTTGTTGTTGGCTTCAATTTGCGCATTCTGCACAATGTGTCTTGGGTATCCTCTTTGGATGAAATCTTGTTCCATGCGTGTTGCTTCCATGTCAAAGTCTTCCTGTCTTGAAGTTTATCTAACCCTGACTTTTGCTAAGAATAGAACTATTTCTACCCAAGGTTTGATTTTGAAGTTTTTCTGAAGTGTCCCTTATTTTTGTGAAAAATCCCGCATTTTTAGGTAAATGTCCCTTATTTCTTATATCAAAAAGTGGCAACCCTAGTTGTTCACCTTTTTAATGTTTGTTTGTATACTGTACATTTTCATTGAGATTGAATGAGAAAGAAAAAATAACAACTGTTATTATTTTGTTCTAAGCATTCAGTTCTAACCCTGTTCCACAATCCTTTGCGCCATGAAAATCAAACAACAATAATGATTTCGCTTTTAACAGGCCAAAGACCTGTAGAAGAAAACCAGAACTGAATGTATAACATTCAGTGTCTAATTTTATTTGCTAATTCACTAATGGCTCAGTTTCAAATTGCATGATTACCCATCATCTTTGCTATTATAGATCTAATGAGATATAAAAAGATAATTACATTATCAATTATAGTGCAGTAGTACATCACTATCTTTAGTCATTGCAGCAGGTGTCTGTTTTCGTCATGTTGGCATAGCTTTGGTCTGTCTCCCTCTTCTAATCATTCTTTGTAAGCCATCTGTTTTTACTTATGCAAACTCTTCTGGTAGAAAAATACATTCCTTGAACTGGGAGCAGAATATTCTCGCACAGGAGCTATATGTGACCCTATGGTGCTAAGTTTTTTTTCTCTGACTTGTTTTTTAAAGCAAAATTATCTACATATTAAAGTGATATTTGCTTGCCTTTGCAATATTATAAACCCAGGTATTTTTGTTAAATGTGACAAAGAGAATATTTGATATGAAAGTATAAGATTTCTGGTTTGTTGCTTTCTCCCTCCCTCTCTCTCTCTCTATCTCATAGTATACAAATGTGGGAGCACTTTTCTCATATTCTTGCTTAATAAATTAATGTGTAGATCCGTGGTTCCCAAAGTGGGCGGTACTGCCCCCTAGTGGGTGGTGAGGCAATCCAGGAGGGCGGTGGGAGGCTCAGGAGAATTTGGGGGGCACTGAAGCCCTGTAAGGGGGCGGTGGCGGGATTCCAACTCACAAGCATGCGAGCGTGCACCTGCCAGTTGGAAACCCCAGGCAGGCGCTGCCTGGAAACCGCAGCACGCCCCCTTCCTCTCCTCAACTCCACCCAGGGCGCAGTCCTGTATCACCCTTTCCAATCCAACGGGTCCCTTGGAAGGAAGGGGCGATAAGGGACTGCACTGTGGGCAGAGTTAAGGAGAGGAAGGGAGGGCGCTGCGGTTTCCTGGCAACGCCTGCCCAGGGATTCCAACTGGCAGCCTGAGACAGTTGTGCGCTTGCGAGTGTGTGCCTGCCAGTTGGTCCAGTGGAGAAGGAAAGCCTCAATGTCTGCAAATGCCCCGAGTCGCTGCGGCGTTTGCAGGCGACTCCTGGGAGATGGCCATGGCATGAAGGAAAATGCAAGCAGCTCCCAATTTCCAAGGTCCAGTATTCTCTATTGTTCAAGTTTCGTTCAATTCCATTGCTGTTGGAAGTTCAAAATGCTCTTTGATGACAGGTGAACTATAAATCCCAGCAGCTACAACTCCCAAATGACAAAATCAATCCCCCCCCCAACCCCACCAGTATTCAAATTTGGGCATATTGAGTATTTGTGCCAAATTGGGTCCAGATCCAAGGGTTGTTTGGGTTCCGAGTGCTCTCCAAATGTAGGTGAACTACATCTCCCCTAAATCACTGTCAATTCCCCCCAAACCCCTCCAGTATTTTCTGTTGGTCATGGGGGTTCTGTGTGCCAGGTTTGGTCCAGGTCTGTCACTCATGGGGTCTCGGCTGTGGAAGTCAGAGCTGAATTGGTCGAAGGTTCTGCAAATCCCATCATCCGTTGTCCATACTCCCCCAAACATATTGTTTTTGTAATTAATCACTATGATTTAATTATGTTCAATTTGTAACAATGAAAATGAATCCTGCATATTAGATATTTGCATTAGAATTCATAAGAGTAGCAAAATTATTTATGAAGTAGCAACGAAAATATGGTTGGGGGTCACCACAACATGAGGAACCTTATTTAGGGGTCACGGCATTAGAAAGGTTGAGAACCACTGCATTAATACATATATCTTTCTGTTTAATTGCTATTACTTTTTTAAAAAAAATTAATTTCTAGGGGGGTGGTGAGTAAATTTTTTTTCTGGAAATGGGGCGGTAGGCCAAAAAGTTTGGGAACCACTGGTGTACATGGTGAACAGATAAAAGGTGAAAATAGCATGGTAATGCTGAACATTTTTTTCAGAGACCCAGAAAAGGTGAGATTCGCTCGATGAAATTGCAAATGTCATATTCATCTTGGTAATTGAATTGTCTTCACTAAAAATATATATTCTGTGAAGCAACAGCATGAAAGGTCTGCATTTGACTTCTAGAACCGAATTCACCCCTTCATTCATCTATCTGTCTAACGCTTTAAAACTGCCGCACTACTCTGCCTTTTGGCTGGAAGAGGTATTCTGAACTTTAATGGGAGTTGCTCAAAGTACTTACCCACCACTAATGTATGAACATCGGGAGACGTTACGGAATAAATTCAGAAGAGGCAAGTGTTAAACTGTGGAGGAAAAGGCCAACTGTTCTTTATACTGCTCTGGCCTTTAGATAAGCACAAAGAGGCTTGCACAATTGTAATATTATGGCTAACATAATCAATTGATCCCAGTTTCATGGAGAGCACGGCCCGGAGACCCAGGGGAGTGTAAACGCTGTGAGATACTTCAAATATAATTGCATTGATTGGCTCCCCAATTGTTCAATAATGTTCCAGATATCTCCTATAGGAAGGCAGCAATCAAAACGGACTTTGGAGGGATGTTGTCAATTTGATGTGAAACATTGGGCTGCATCCAGGTACAAAACCAAGCAAACCATTCTTAGAGACCACTCAGTCTACTCTAAACATAATAAATCTGGATATAGACCACTGTGCCATTGAACCAATAGTGTTACAGCAAGCCAATAATATTGCAACATCAATTTCCTGATAATTTAGAAGATGTTTAGGGGTCATAGCCTTGCACATTAGTGATGTGGATTTGCATTTAGTAGCACTCAGTGAAGAGCCGTTAAAATCAGCAAGACATGAATTAGTAATGACCACCTTAAATCCTGTTGATTTCACTGACTGAACACTAAGAATAATTATATCTGGAACCAACCCAATGTATGAACATTCTTTAGACACTAGAAATGCGGTCATATCCATATTATAACTGTAAACATGACCTCATCACACAGCTGTAAAAGTGTAATTTGAGCATCTAGAAGTGTGATTTTCTTTGGTGTATTATTATTTATTTATATAATTTATATTCCACCCTTTTCACCCCGCAAGGGACACAGGGCGGATCACAATACAGGCAAACATTCAATGCCATAGACATACAACATATATAAACAGACATAGTGGCAATTTAACATTCCAGCTTCTGGCCACCAGGAGGAGCTGTCACATTCCTTCATTCTTTTTGTGTACTTCCTGGCCTCGTAAAGCAGTTAAATCCTTGTGGGAGGCTTCTCTTATGTCCCCGCACAGGGAGCTAGAGCTGATAAAGGAAGCTCAATCCACTCTTCCCAGATTCAAACTGCTGACCTGTTGGTCAGCAATCCTGCTGGCACAAGGGTTTATCCTAGATCATGGGGATAGGTTATTAATATAAACTGCATCAAGAAAGCAAAAGGTTTGGGTTACAGATTGCAGCTCGACTCGACAGTATTTTCTCCTACCTTTCCTGTGCCGCTATCCTGAATGACCTTCTTCTGTTTCTTTTCTTTAAATCATGATAACAATGCCCATGTGTTGCCAGGGAATAAGCAGCATTCCTGCAAGTAGCATTCATATGATGCATAATGAGATTTTTGCCTAAGGCCTCCATATCAGAATTTTAGATGGGGAGACTTTCTTTTCCAGACTCAAGTTTTTAAAATGGGATGCAGCAAGCAAAATAGTGAGGAACACAGCTACAGCAAAAAACTACTAAGGCGTGAGCCACCAAGCACAATATAGTTCCAGTGTGTGACCTATCAACTAGAGCAGTGTTTCCCAACCAGTGTGCCGTGGCACACTAGTGTGCTGTGATCGATCATCAGGTGTGCCATGGGAAATTGGAACCTCCAATACCAGACCTGGGCATTTTGCAGCCCACCGGCCAATTCTGACCTGCCCGCGTAAGGCCCCCTAGTTTGTAACAAAAAATTTAAAAAATGTTCGGTTCCTGTTTTGAAAGTGTTATTTCCTGTTTAATTGTGTGGTACTTACTTTTAAAGTAGTTGTTGTACTCCAGAAACTTTTTTGTGTGGCTGTCACAAACTATGCTGAACTGGTTGAGACTCTATGAGATATTCATAGAATCATAGAATCATAGAGTTGGGAGAGACCTTGTGGGCCATCCAGTCCAACCCCCTGCCAAGAAGCAGGACAATCGACTTCAAAGCACTTCGAACAGATGGCCACCCAGCCTCTGTTTAAAAGTTAAAAGTTCCACTGCTGGACAGCTCTCACAGTCAGAAAGTTCTTCCTAATGTTCAGGTAGAATCACCTTTCCTGAAGTTTGAAGCCATTGTTCCGCATCCTAGTCTCCAGGAAAGCAGAAAACAAGCTTGCTCCCTCCTCCCTATGACTTCCCCTCACATATTTATACATGGTCCTCATCATGTCTCCTCTCAGCCTTAGGTTCTGCAGGCTAAACATGCCCAGCTCTTTAAGCCGCTCCTCATAGGGCTTGTTCTCCAGACCCTTGATTGTTTTAGTTGCCCTCCTCTGGATACATTCCAGCTTGTCAACGTCTCCCTTCAACTGTGGTGCCCAGAATTGGACACAGTATTCCAGATGTGGTCTAACCAAGGCAGAATAGAGGGGTAGCATGACTTTCCTGGATCTAGACACTATACTCCTATTTATGCAGGCCAAAATCCCATTGGCTTTTTTAGCTGCAGCATCACATTGTTGGCTCATGTTTTTACTTGTTGTCCACAAGGACTCCAAGATCTTGTCCACATGTACTTCTCTCGAGCCACGCGTTATTCATTGAAAAACTATAGTAAAATGTGCTACAGGATGTTCCTGCAGAAACAAAGTTTTCGCAGTTTAATCAAGTGTTTCCATGTTTTCATGATAGAACCAATTAGGAAATGGCAGTTATAACCCAGGAACAAAAGTCATATTACATAGTGTAATTGGATTTTGCTAATAATCACCACGGTTTCCAAGTACTTTATCAATGTTGGAAACATGTCAAAGGAAGTTGTAAGGCTTCATGCTCTCTGATAACAAAGGCGGCCCTCTCAGGCCAAGTGCATAGGAAAGCCTCTATGCTGTTAGCTGCAGTTGGTGACTTCTTCTTCCTGAAGTAGCTAAAGGGGATTTTTTGCAATAGAACGAAATCTCAGAATGGGTGACCTGTTGATACTTAAAAATGGTTCAAAACTCACTTAGGATGTAGGGTGCGCTGGCACTTAGAATCTGTTTGACATCCAAAGGTTTCTGCAGTATTTTCGAAATTAATACGGAAATAATTCCGAAATCCGGAATGGCTTCAATAATGGCGGATTCTGTCATTTTTAACCCAGTTTAAACATGACAGCATCCGCTCCAAACTGGGTGTTTTAACCCAGTTCGGAAGCCCATGCCTTCCCTGCGCATCTGGACCCCGCCCCCTTCAGATCCGGAGGGAAGGCATGGGCTTCCAAACCGGGTTGGGAAGCCCATGCCTTCCCTCTGGATCTGGACGGCCATGAGTGTTCAGATCCAGAGGAAAGGCATGGGCTTCCAAACCCCACCTTCCCTCCGGAACTAGACGGCCCCATCCAGATCTGGAGAGAAGGCACGGGCTTCCAAGCCCATGCCTTCCATCCGGATCTGGATGGCCCCGCGCCCAGATCTGGAGAGAAGGCATGGGCTTCCAAAGCCATGTCTTCCCTCCACATCCAAAGGGCCCCGAAGCCTTTCCGATAATGGCAGCACTGACTTCATAATTGCAATTTCACTTCTGGGTTGCTTAAAGCCCTTCAAAAACACGTTGGAAGTGAATTTCATCCGAATTTAATCCGACCTTTGGAGCATTCCGATGAACCAAGCCAGGCCTTGTGACCTGCCCTATTTGGGGGTGATTTTTATCCACCTATCTCTGTGGATATTCCACAAAGGTCAGAGAGAAGCTTGAGTCTCTTGAGAAACATTTTAGTTGGGAAACTTTCCATCTATGACTTTTTCTAAAGTTACATTTCTTATGATTGAAGACAATTCACTTTTCTTTTTATTATATATGTCTTTGGAAGTTAAAGAGGCACTGTCTTTATGGATCATTATATGCATGCGAAATATAGATCGGGTTAAACTGTATGTGTGCAAATTTCTATACCCAGAGCTGTCAATTAGTTGTTACAGAGCACCATAAGGGTATATGTTGTTTCATAAATCACCTCAATCCTGACCTTCTATGTCTCTTATGGGATTATTGATTGGAAATAATGTTCTTGGCTTTTTCCTTAATTAATATTCTGAAACCTTTGCCATAGAAAATGCCATTTCTCCAAGTATTGGATGAATCAGTTTATGATTATTCCAGGGGGGGAAAGTACCACAGCATGTCCTTTACAGCAATTGTCTTCAATTGTGCGACTTTTTCCTGATAACTGTCACGACAGTAATCACATTATAGTGTGTGAGCATTAGGTGTTGAGAGAGAAGTTTGATACATATCTTCTATGATGAGCAGAAAGAATTATATGATCATTTTTATGACACCTCACTCTTTTTGGGATATCCGAATGATCACATCTCTGCAATCTGAGAATAAATATTAAATAACTATATGCATAAAGATTGGTATGACTGCATCCCACTAGTATTTTGAGTCTTTAGTTTTGACAGCGTGAATTAGTTTGATTTCACTGTGGAGAGTTTTTAAAGAACGAAATCCTTCTGAAGCCCGACAGGTCTTCCTCCATACACCATGGTATTAAATGCAAACATTTTGATCTTTACAGGACACTAAAGCATGTGTCTGATAAGTGTGTTTGGAGGATGGGAACAATGGTAACAAATTGCCAAGACCTAAGGGTACACACTTTCAGAAAGCTACGTTTCAAGGACTCCTGATTTTATCCAAGCCACACACAAACTGTTATTGTAAAAGTCGTAATGGGGGTCAGAAAGAGTGGAAGTATGACTTGAGAAGAACACTGTTGGATAATCAAAACGATGTTATAACCATTAAAGAGAGCTTGCATTTATACTCATTCTCTGTGTGTGCATGTTTGTATGTGTACACACTCCTATTCTGAAGGAAATATGATGTCTTCTTGATGTCATACTTGTATCTTAAATGTCCATGTTGTGCTATTGTACAGGTGTGGTCTAGATCAATGTTTTTCAACCTGAGTTGCTTGGAATCATACTTTTTGATGCTATATTATATTGACATGATTATGTTATTATTTGCAACTTAGTGACCTTTTCTCCGCATTGGATTACAAATACCGTGGTTTTGCGGTTGTGATTTACGTTGTACTGTTTCCATCGGAATTGAATCTACTCTACTAAAGATATATTGAACATTGAATATTGATTTTTGGATTATATCCGTGTCTGCGTTTTTGTTCTTTCTTATTAGATCATATTTCAACCTGACTTCAGATATACTGTTGTCCCAGGGTCTATTTGTGTGATGAAAAAGTTAAGAATGCAGGTGTGTAGCATGGGATAGAGACTCTTACTACCAGAAACTGATGTACCTTCATATTTTATACATCACTTCAAACAGTACTTTACTGTGAGTTCCAATAATGACCCGAAGTTGTTATCTATCTGATCCTGGTAACTGATGCTTAAGCATACTGAGTGTGCCCTTCCCAGACAACTCGAATGAGTACCATATATTCTGGAAAGAAGGCACCTGAGGGTATAAGACGACTCCCCAACTTTTCAAGATAAAATAGAGTTAGGGATATATTCAGCATTTAAGACTACCCTGCTCTTCTAGTTCAAGGACCTCCTTGCCCTCGCCGCTTACTTTCTTGAAAGGCCACTTGGCTTGCATAGGCCCAAGGAAGTGCCTCCGGACGTCAACTCCTAGCAGTGCTGGGCAACGGCATGCCTTGGATGTACTCCCAGATGCATGCTCCATGATTCATGTTCCATGAATCCTACTGCTCCCAGCATGCCTCTGGGAGCACATCCAAGGCACGCCGTTGCCCAGCGCTGCTAGGAGTCAACATCCAGGGGCCCAAGGAAGTGTCTCCAGACACAGACTCCTAGCAGCACTGGGGGACAGCATGTCTTGGATGTACTCCCAGATGCATGCTGGGAGCAGTAGTTCCATGAATCCTACTGCTCCCAGCATGCCTCTGGGAGCACATCCAAGGCACGCCGTTGCCCAGCGTTGCTAGGAGTCAACGTCCGGGGGCCCAAGGAAGTGCCTCCAGACACCGACTCCTAGCAGCGCTGGGGGACAGTAGTTCAGTGACTCCTACTGCTCCCAGAATGCCTCTGGGAGCACATCCAATGTATGCCGTCACCCAGCTCTGCTAGGAGTTGGCGTCCGGAGGCACTTCCTTGGGCCTAGGCAAGCCTTCGGAGGTGCTAAGTGGTGAGGGCGGAGGAGGTCCTTGAATGGAGAGCGGCGGGGGCCGCAGGGAAAGCCCAGCGGGCCATCACCCCCATCTGGTCTCTGGGGCAATGTGGCCTGCCACTCCTCCTCCCCATGCCCTCCCTCCCTCTTCAAGCCGCGCCAATAAGGGTGATTTTATTTTTTTCTTTAACTTATTGTTTTAATTTATACCTGGTGTACTAGACGACTCCCAACTTTTCATATTATTTTTCTAGGCTTAAAAAGCCGTCTAGTACGCCGGAATATACGGCACTTTCCAACATTGATGGGGAAATGAAGGTTCGGGATACAATTGTGCATTTGTGTTTAATAATCCCTCTCACCAGATGTCATATATTTAGTGCTCCTTAAATGGCTGCCCATCTACTTTCTACTTTCTCCAGTTGTGAGAAAGCCTTACAATGTTTCCATAGTAATGTTCTGGCAACAATGGACAGGCTCTCTCTGTGGCTCTTTCTTTGCTTCCTTCATTTCTCTCATACATTTTCTTCCTCTTCCTTTTCTTCCTTTCACTCTTCCCTTTCTTTCCCTCATACACCTTGATACTTCTTTCTTTCCTTTATTTTGCTTTCTCCCCTCCCTCCCTCTTTCTCTTCTCTTTCTCTTTTTTCCTCCTCCCCTCTCTCCCACCTTTTCCCCTTTACTTTCTCTTCCTTCCTTCCCTCACTTCTTTATTTTCCCCTTCCTCTCTTCCTTCTCCTGTTTTCTTTCCTCCCTCCCTCCCTCCCCCTTTCCCTCACACACACATCACTTAGCAACAGCCAATCTGCTTCACTCCCTTTATTTTCCAATCACCAATTCACAGCCAATTGACTTTAATCCTTTTCTTCCCTTTGTTCTGGGCACAAATGGGGCGGGTTTTTTAAAGGCCCAGTTTACCTATCTGAACGTGTTCTCCCCTACGAACCATCAAGGATGCTAAGATCTTCCAGAGAGGCCCTGCTCTCTGTCCTGTCACCTTCTCAAGTGCGTCTGGTGGGGACGAGAGACAGGGCCTTCTCTGTGGTGGCCCCTCAACTATGGAACTCTCTCCCGAGCGAGATCAGATCTGCCCCCTCCATCCTGTCCTTCAGGAGGCTAGTGAAATCCTGGCTTTGGAAGGAAGCATTCCCAGAATAAAGACCGAGATTGAGTTAATGACCACATGGTGGATTGAGTTGAAGTTGATTTTATTTGGTGAGTTGGTTTTAATTGTATTTTAATGTTTTATCCATGTATTTTATTCATGTATTTTAATGTATATGTTTTGCCTTGAATTTTGCTGTAAGGCCGGTCTGAGTCCCTCTTTGAGGTGAGAAGATCAGGATATAAAAGTTTTAAATATATAATAAATAAATAAGTTCAAACTCACCAATTATTTTAAGTTAGATAATGAAGGAAATTGTGTACCAAGTTAGGTCCATGCCCATCTAGCCATGTAGGATCCCATACATACATACATACATACATACATACATACATAGACTTAGGACCCTTCTATATAATCCGGATTTTCCATATAATCTGGATTTTCAAAACAAATAATCCACATTATTGGCTTTGATCTGGATTATATGTGTCTACACTACCATCTAATGCAGCTCAAAGCAGATAATCTGGATTTTATATGGCAGTAGGAGCCTAAGAGATAAATAGATTTTACTCCATGGAGGATATATTTGCTTAGGACTCTCTTATTGGGTCAAGTGTGTGTGTGTGTTAAATTTGAGCATATAATACCTACCAGATTTCCTTTTATTTACTTTCTTTACTGATGCTACTAAATGAGATTAAAAAGATAGTGGATCAAAATTGTTGCAAGTTGTTATGGATGCTCAAAGATGTTTTTTATAAAGTTTTTTTTCTCCTCATGAATATCCATGAAACAATAAATTTGTATGGAAAATGATGAAGATGAGCACTTGGAGTACTTCCAGAAATTGAAAACAAGTTCATCCCGAGCTTGAGACAAAACTCTCATGTTTTTGACCTTCTCTGCATTCTTATTGGAACAACCCCACCCTGCCCAAGCTGCATTTATGAGCATTCTGACATCACAGTGTAGACTCAGAGCAACAACTGGGGCAAGGAATGTCATTAGACTGGGACCCCATCCACATAGCTGTACGAAATCCCACATTATCTGCTTTGAACTGGCAGTGTGGATTCAGAGTTAGATAAGTTCAAAACAGATACTGTTGTTGATTATCTACACTGTGATATCAGAATGATATTCTGGGGGTTATGTGGAAGGTCCTACATCATGTTGGATTCCAAACTCAGATAACCCAGTTCAAATAAACCCTATTCTGGGTTATGTGGAAGCCTCCCATAAACCCCAAGCCTAGCCAATAGCGAGGCTGCATCAACATCTGTTTTATTTACTTACTTATTTATTTAGTCATGTTTATCTTGCCCTTTATGATAGGATCTCTTGACAGTGAACAATATAAACAATTTAAAAGCATGAACAACTGAAATAAGATAAAATTACAACAACAATTGAAAACCATGTTGATGCATACTTTCTAACTAATTAGCCCCTGAAGGAATAACAGTAGCAATAACAACACAACAACAATGTTTTAGTTTGCAGCTGAAAAACCCCGATGACATTGGCATTAGACCAATGGTTCTCAACCTGTGGGTCCCCAGGTGTTTTGGCCTACAACTCCCAGAAATCCCAGCCAGTTTACCAGCTGTTAGGATTTCTGGGAGGTGTAGGCCAAAACACCTGGGGACCCACAGGTTGAGAACCACTGCATTAGACCTTCAAGCAGGAAGCATTCAATAGTTGGAGTGCCACAGCTTGGAAAGTCATCTCCCATGTTGTCCCATTTCGTATTGCCTCCCGTGGTGGGACATCAAGGAGAGCTCTTTCTGCAGATCTTCAGACAGGTATAAGTGGAAAGATGCACATCTTCAATATATGGGGAGAATTCCTTCAATACACAACTTCAATATATGGGGAAAGGTCTCATCCAAAAGCCTTTAAGGGACACAGATTGCTGTTGAAACTATTTCTACCAGAATTCATTCCACTGTGTTCTTGTCAGGGTCTTTGTTTTCCCAAATGCCCCCCCCAAAGCATCTAGTTTGTGGTAGAATCAAGGCGGAATAGGAATCTCCTTTCACACCCCAGATAGAATCCATAAGTCTGGCCTATGGGTGCAACATTTATCAAACCATAATCTTCCATATAGACTACTGTAACATGCTCTATGTTGGGTTGCCTTTGAAGTCTGTTTGGAAGCTTCAGTGGTCCAACGGGCAGCAGCCAGATTACTCACCAGATCAGGGTACAGGGAGCATACAACCCCCTTGTTACGCCAGCTCCATTGGCTGTCAGTCTGCTAACAAGCACAGTTGTGGCTTTAGCTTATAAAGCCCTAAACTGTTCTGGCCCAGCTTACCTGTCTGAACCTATCTCCCTCTATGGAGCATCATAGAGGTTAGGTTCATCTGGGGAGGCCCTGCTCTTGGTCCCACCTCTGTTGCAAGTTGGTGGGGATGAGAGACAGAGCTCTGGAACTCCCTCCCCAGCGAGATTAGATCAGCACCCTCCCTCCTGGCCTTTAGAAAGAGAACAAAGATGTGGTTGTGGGATCAAGCATTTGGGTAAAAAATAATGCGGTACAAAGAATAATTAAGGAACATGTGCAATGACAGTTTGGAATGGCTATGGTATATTTCTGGATCATGGGATTTTAATGTTTATACTAGGATTATGTTATGCTTGTCTGAATGTTTAGTTTATGTGTGTTATGTTTAATGGTTCTAACTGGTTTAAAGTTCATAGTTATATGTAGTAATTCATTATTATGATTTCTTTGTGTACTGTATGTTGGCATGTAATTTTTCTCATTAGTGTGTTGCAAACTGCCTTCAGTCACCCCACGGGTGAGAAAGGTGGTATATAAATACAGTAAATAAATAAATAATTTCTAATGGCAGGGATTAAGTAGAGCAATACCAAAGCTATGATTGTCCATGCAATTGTATTTCCAATTTCTATGTATAGTTGTGAGAACTGGGCAATGACAAAAACTGATACCCATTTGAAATGTTCTAGAGAAGAGTTCTACTAATACCATGAACTGATAAAAAGAAAAGCAAGTATGGCAGGGCAAATCAAACATGAACTCCCCCTAGAAGTCAGATGACTAACCTGAGACAGTCATACTTTGGTCACTTTAGGAGAAATCATTGCTCGTTAGAAAAGAGAATAATGTCTGGCAAGGTAGAAAGCAATAGGAAAGGAGGAAAACTGAACTACAGGAGGACTGACTCAAGAAAGGAAAACCCAACCCTGCTGTTTGCAGGACCTTGATAGCAAGGCGACTTGAAGGTCTCTCATTCATAAAATTGCCATAAGTCAAAGTTGTGTTGTCAACAACAACAGTAATTAGAGCAAGGCCTTGTCTGGCGGGCTGTGTGCTGGCCATTGTCAAATAAGTTGCTCATATGGCTTTCCTAATCACCGGCCATCTGGGTTTTATAGTTTAATTCCAGCACCTGAAATTACAGTTAAAAACTGATTGGAAGCCAGTAGAGGTCTTTGAAAACATTGAATTATATGTCCAGAGCATCAAGTTTCACTCAAAGTCTGTTACAGAGTAGTGGCAGCTTGTGAAAAGTTTGTAAGGAGAGCATCAAAGAGAACGGTCTAGATATTCTTATAATCATGAATGTTAACTCTACTGTACGAGGGCGGGTCAATAAATCCATGACTTTTTGAATTTCCTGCCTCTTAACTGAAAGGGCAACACTGCTCCTGTCAACAGGCATCTGTCAGTTGACTCCTGTCAGCATTTGAACAAGCTGCGTCATTTAGTTTGTGTTTGACAGCCATTGATAGCAGACTACCGCGTGATTTGAGGAGAAAATGGAAAAAAGTGAATTTCGTGTGCTCATTAAGCTTTTTTTTTTTTGCGGAAAAAAACCATCACTCAAACCAAGGCTAAGCTTGAGAAATACGATGGGGACTCTGCACCATCAATTCCAATGGTTAAAAAGGTGGTTTACTGAATTTCGTTGTGGCTGTACAAGCACGGAAGATGCAGAATGTTCTGGATGCCCAGTTGAGGTCTCTACACCCGAAACAATTGAAAAATGCATGATATGGTGTTGACTGGAGATTGAAAGCGCGAGAGACTGTGGAAGCCATGGGCATCTCACATGGCTCAGTGGTTTCAATTTTAAATGATCACTTGGGTATGAGAAAACTTTCCGCAAGATGGGTGCCGCATTTGCTCACAATCGACCACAAACACAATTTTGCAGGAGTGTTTGGCATTGTTCAACCGCAATATGGATGAGATTTTTGCGCCATTTCATAACCGTGGACGAAACGTGGATCCACCACAACACACCAGAGACCAAACAGCAGTCAAAACAGTGGGTTTCTTGGGTGAATCGGCGCCAAAGAAGGCCAAGGTGGCTTTGTCAGCCAATAAAGTCATGGCGACCGTTTTTTGGGATGCACGTGGTGTAATCCACATTGACTACCTTCAAAAGGGTAAAACAATCAATGGCGAATATTATGTCAACTTATTGGGTCAATTTAATGAGGATTTGAAAAAAAACCATGACTGCATTTGGCCAAGAAAAAAGTTCTTTTGCACCAGGACAATGCAAGGGTGCACAAATGTGCAGTTGCCATGGCAAGAATCCATGAATTGGGATACGAATTGCTCCCTCATCTGCCCTATTCTCCGGATTTAGCCCCAAGTGACTATTTCTTGTTTCCAAACCTGAAGAAATGGCTCGGCGAAAAGATATTTGACTCCAACAATGAAATCATCTCAGAAACAAATACCTATTTTGATGACCTCGACAAATCTTATTTTTTGGAAGGGATAAAAAAATGGGAGAAATGTTGGACAAAGTGTATAGAGCTCAAAGGAGACTATGTTGAAAAATAAAATGATTTTTTAATCCAAAAACCTGTGTTTCATTCAAGAAGTCATGGACTTATTGACCCGCCCTCGTATGTTGACTCTAACTTGTGAACTCTACCGAATGTTATTTCTACTGCATGTTAACTCTACAGAAAAACAGCTCAGGCCATGGAGACCACTTGATCTCCAGGTAAAAAATCAGGTAGAAAATCTTAAACATTCCTATTTTTTTCCTTCGCTGAAAATCAAACATAACTACCTCAAAAAAGTAAAATCTGCTTTCAGCCAAGCATGCTAATGTTTAGTATATTGCCTCTGAGAGGAGGATATTTTTCAATTTCCATGGAAAGAGCTGTCATATTGTCAGCACAGGACTTTAGGAGGAATGCTTTGGAGCTGCAGTAAGCAAGATGAGCAGCAAATACCTCTAAAACAAGAGCAGGGCCATCATACCAGGTGGTGGAATATGTGAGTTATTATATAATGTCACCAAATTCAGGCAAAGTGTGCCCATTAAGATAGGCATTTAACATTTCTGCCTCTATCCCTGACAAGCAAAACAAACAAAGACAAACAAAAAGAAAGAGTTGGAGGAAGGAAAGGCCATTTTTGTGAATGTTCGAAATTATGTCCTGAAATTACATGTGAATGTTTAGATTCCAGCTAAACATTAGGAAGAACTTTCCGATGGTACGTGCTGTTCCGCAGTGGAATGTGCTCCCCTGGAGTGTGGTAGAGTATCCTTCTCTGGAGTTTTTAAAGCAGAGGCTGGATGGCCATCTGTTGGGAGTGTTCTTGTGGTCTCTTTCAACTCTGATCCTAGGATTCTTCACTATACATTTTGTAAGACAAAATGTTAGGGTGCAGTCTTGGTGAGTGGTATAGTCGCAAATACACACAATACAACCAAAAGTTAACTGTATATCCAGTAATCATCTTCCTTAAATCTATAATTTGCTGCATTGTTATTACCCTATTTCCCCTTCCGCTCCCTCACCCCCATTGTGCTTCAGTATATACTGAAATGTACTAAACATACCAAGTTCATATAAAACTGTGACTTTTATTTCCTGTGGTGGTCTATGACCAAAATAAATGATTTGATTTGATTCACACAATAAGAATATGTATCTGTACTCCATCTCTTGTATATACCACCATAATTCTGAGAGCAAAAACTCCTGGAAGGGGAAATGACTATATAACTCCTTGGACTTCTTAGCCCCGCACTCCACACTCTTTTTATTTTATGATTTAGATAAAAACACTGCACAAACACACACCATAGTTAGTATGGAATATGTGCAATTTGACTATGGATTGGCCTTTAGACTACAACTCTGGATGACATGAGTCATTGAAATTTATTTATATTATATAATACATAATAATAATACACTTTATTTATATTCCGCACTTCTCACCTCGAAGGGGACCCAGGATGGATTGTAGTACACATAGAAGCAGACAATCCCTGCCGTTTTTGTATTTGACGTACAAGACATACAACATACAGTAGGAGGATCTTCCAGTTGAGCCACAGGTTCTTTTCCTGATTCTTTCCAGTTGTATCACCGGGTGCTGTTGCTCCATTACGCCACAGGGGGTGCTGTTGCTTCATCCTCCTATGACGAAGAGCTTGACAGCCCGTTAGGCAATCGGTCTTCCTTATTTATTGGCGTTATAAAAGTCCCCCCCCGCAAAGCGGTCCGTAATTTATCTACTCACAGCTAGGCTTGTTTTCGACTGCTTAGGTCAGGGCTGTCCAACTGCCGGCCCTGCAGGTGTTTTGGACTTCAAATCCCAGAAATCCTAACAGCTGGTAAACTGGCTAAGATTTCTGGGAGTTGAAGTCCAAAACACATGCAGGGCTGGCAGTTGGACAGCCCTGGCTTAGGTAAACAGGAGGCAGGGCTGACAGCTGGCTGCCCAAGCCAGCCCGGGGTCTCGAACTTGTAACATTCGGTTGATAAGATCTTTTAGCAGCTATTGTTAGCGCTGGGCTAAACCTCCGGCCATATTATGCTTATAATGTTTTATTTTTAATTTATGTTTTAACTGATGTACATATGTTTTAAAGCACTGTGGAAGTGCGATTGTAAGCTGACTTTTTTTTAAGTCTTTATTGAATTTTTAAGGGGATAAGGTAGGAAAGAGGGAGGAGGGAAGAGGGGAAAGCTATCTATGGTTGAAAGGGTATGGAAATATCCCTACTGATGGGGGTGGGAATGGAACGCCTAAAAGGGAAGGGAAGGTAGAAAATTGTGATTAAAAGGGGGGGGGGGGAGAAAATAAAAAATAACCATAACCATAAATATGTAAAATATGTTTTTAAAAAACAAACCCATACATATGTAAAAGATAAAAATAAGAACAAAAATAAAAAATATATTAATTTTTTAAAAAAAAATCGTCTTGTTGACTTCCGAATTATTTTCCTGTTCAGGAAGTTAGTCTCTTAGATGTACATTGTAAGCTGACTTGAGTCCCCCTCGGGGTAGAGAAAAGCGAGATATAAATAAGGCAAACAAACAAACAATTACAGCTTCAGTGGCCTGCCCTTTTTATGAGTTTCCACCTTAATTCAAAATCCACATGGATCTTTCTTTCTGTGGAAGAAAGGTCTGTAAGAAGAGATGGGGCTGCTGTCCACTCTGGCTCATAGGTGCATTCCATGTCAATTTTCTACAGCAATGGAAACATTTTTATGAGGATTTCTCACTGAAAAACCACACGGCTCATTGTGCTCGGGTTTTTACAAAGCTAAAATGAAGCTGTCAGCTGTTCTGAAGTTTGTTGTACCATCGGTGGTGCTTTATTTTCATTTGGAGGAAAAGCCCTCCCTTCAAATTCATCACGAAAGGAAGCATTTGTTCAGTCAACATGCGCTGACACAACAGTCTAGATGAGGGTGTCACGGAGACACAGATAGCAATTACCATTCCAGGGCATCAGTCAGTCTTAAGATTCATGCAATCACGCCTGAAGAGAGACAGGCAGGGAAAGTGGACACTCCTAAGAACATTAAAATTGGCTTGCTCTATCAGACCAAAGGTCTGTCTAATTCGGCACTGTCTCCGAGAGCAGCCAGCCAGGTGCAACTAGCAACTCACAAGCAACAAAATGGGGAAGATATCATCTCTTGTTGTTGTCAATAGCGTTTTCTCATTTTGTATATAGTGCTTTGGTGGTACATGGAGATTTCATGTTTAGCTGTAATGGCTAACTGACAGGCACCTCACTTCCAAGCTGCTTCTATCTTTCTGGTACTCTGTACCAGATTCAAATTTCCAGGTTCACATACATTTATGTTCATCATATCAGTCCTTAATTACAACACAGTACGACAACATTTTAAAAAAATTATTTACTACATTTCTATACCACCATTCTCAGCCCAAGGGCGGTTTACAAAGCAACACAATTTGATGCCCAACAATATAAAAACAGATAAAACAATTAAACATAGTTTAAAATTTCAATACATAGTTTAAAATTTCAATTTTATATGTTTATATAAAAACATAATAAAAACATAAATCCTCTGCAATTCATTGCCAAATCATTGTCCAGTCATGTTGCCCAGCCATTCCAAGATCAGATTTATCAGCTATACTTCAGGAAAAGCCTGTTCAAATAACCAGGTCTTAACTTTTTTACGAAATGTTAAGAAGGTGAGGCCGATCTAATATCCCTGGGTAGGGCATTCCACAGCCGAGGGGCCATCGCTGAGAAGGCCCTGTCTCTCATCCCTACCAGCCGCATCTGTGAGGATGGCAGGACTGAGAGCAGGGCCTCCCCAGAAGATCTTAAATTTCTAGATGGTTTGTAAGGAGAGATACGTTAGGACAGAAAGGTAGGACCAGAACTATTTAGGTCTTTATAGGCTAAAGCCAGCACTTTGAATTGTGCTCGGTAGCAGACTGGCAGCCAGTGGAGCTGACATAACAGAGGAGTTGTATGCTCCCTGAGCACCACTCCTGTTAGCAACCTGGCTACCGCCCGTTGTACCATTTGGAGCTTCCGAACATTCTTCAAAGGCAACCAACGTAGAGAGCGTTGCAGTATTCTATACAGGATGTAACCAGAGCATGTATTACCATGGCCAAGTCAGACTTCCCAAGGTACAGGCGCAGTTGGAGCACAAGTTTTAATTGTGCAAATGCTCTCCCAGTCACCGCCGAAACCTGGGGTTCCAGGCTCAGCGATGAGTCTAAGATTACACCCAAGCTGCGAACCTGCGCATTCACATCCATAGGAGCAGAACCCACAGTTTCACTTAGCCATAGTTAAAAAGATATTTTCTCTCTTGGCATCTTGTAGGTCCACAAGTGCAATTCTATAGTATGCTTCTACCAGAAGGCGACCAGAGTCATGCTGGATGATCTAGACAGTTTTTCTACCTAGGCATTTTCTAGGTCCTCCAGCAAGATTCTATGGTATGCTTCTCCTGGAAATCAATAAGGTTCACTATTATTTGTGGTTTAACATTGCCACTGTATGTCCAGGAATATTTCATCCACAGATATTGAGGTCAAGCTGTACTGAAATCTGTGGTAATGCCATAAGCTTTCTACTACCTGTTTCCTCACTCTCAACATTATCCAGCCGGGACTTAAAAATGAATCTCTCTGCTTGTTCTTCTACATCAATTTTATACACACATATCCATATAGGGATTTTAAAAAATAAAAATTCCACTGTTGCAAATGTGTTTTTTCTGTTTATTTTAGCCCCAGTGTGCCTGTATATGCATGGGCATTAAGTGCAAGGAAATAGCTGAGCAGGACCTTTTAGGCCTCCTCCTCCTCTCTGTATGCATGCTTGACCAAGTCTTCTGTAGTTATTTGGAAGAAAGAGACACTCCTCTGCAAACTAGAAACATGTGGGCCATGGTTCAGTGTTGCGAATACTGGGTGATGATCAAGTATACATTGTTTCCAAAATAATAATTGTTACAGTACAATCATAGTCAGTTTGATTGGAAAATGGCTGTTTCCAAGAAGTTTTAGCCATGTGGTGAAATTCACCTGCTGAATTTGCATTACTAACGTGGCAGATTCGTAATTCTGAATTTGCTGGTAACATGCATCAGGCAGAATGGTACCTGCAGGATTTGAAAGACCCACTTCTTGGCATGATGTGTGGCTTAGATGTACACGGCAGTAAGTTGCATTGTGCACAAACTCTGCCCGTGCTTTCATTTTCTGCACCAAAGGCTGCCAGGGTTGTGTTTCGTCCTCTGGAACGACATTTGGAATCAAAGGTGGAAAAAAATATATTGGCTAGGTGGGAGACAGGTGCTGAATTTGAAGTCATGCCTCAATTGCTACTGGAAAGGAACAAGCTTGGGCCTCAGCTATGGATGAAGGTGGAGCATTATGGCTGCACCTGTTTTGTTCCTCCAGTACAAAGGTACGATGGCCAAACACTCAGCAAGATCCAGGTAAATAAAACTCTTTCCTTTCGATTGATCACGTGAAATGCAAAAATGTTTCTCCTCTCTCTGGATGCTGATCAAGGGCTTTCCTCTCTAGTAACCGTTTTCCTTATTTCCTGTGGCTGTAATGACACAGTAGGTGAGCAAGTTTACTACTACCCAGATGTAATTAGGGATGAAGCTCAAAACTGTCCTGAGAGAAGTAGCTGACCTAAAAAAGCTAATTATCTTGCATTTCCTAAAGCTCTCAAAAGTGAGAGCTCAGGAAGTGGAGAGAGAAGAGGCCCTGGAGATTGCTTTAGGCAGGTTGAAATACTCTGGCAATATGAGGGATATTTTAAATGTGCCTCAACGATAATGCCACTATTAATATATGTTGTCTGGATGAAGTTTCACCTGAATCCGGAGGAGACTTGAGGCAGGGCTGAGGAAGCCTGTCCAATCTCTTGCTAAAGGGAAACTTGGAGAAGGAATCCACTCTGCTCCTTGTGATGTAAACCAGTGTGCCGTGGCACACTAGTGTGCCGTGAGCGATCATCAGGTGTGCCGTGGGAAATTGGAACCTCCAATACCCTTTCTTCCCCCTCCTGCCCACAGTGCTCTCTGGGTGTAGGTGAACTACAACTTCCAAACTCAAGGTCAATTCCCAAGCAAACACTTTCAGTACTTTTCAGTACTTTCTGTTGGTAATGAGAGTTCAATATGCCAAGTTTGGTTCAATTCCATTGTTGCAAGAATTCAAGATGCTCTTTGATTGTGTTTTAACTATAAATCCCAGAAACTGTAACTCCCAAATGTCAAGGTCTATTTTCCCCAAACTCCATCTGTGTTCACATTTGGGCATATTGAGTATTCATGCCAAGTTTGGTCCTGATCCAACATTGTTTGAGTCCACAGTGCTCTCTGGATATAGGTGAACCACAACTCCAAAATCCAAGGTCAATGCCCACCAAACTCTTATAGTATCTTCTCTTGGTTATGGGAGTTCTGTGTGGGAAGTTTGTGTCTTTCTGCCATTCCTGCCAGGATATCTATGTTGTGTTCATCGAAACAGGCCCAGGTTTCACACTGAGTGTATGCATACATTAAAAAACCTATTAACTATATGCAGGGGCGGACCAAGCTTTTCCCGGGGGGTACGCAAAAAATTTTTTTGCGCCCCCCAGTACGCATGCGCCAATATGCGCACGCGCACTGACTCCTAAGCGGGAGCCAGTACGCATGCGCAAAAAGGTCAGCACTTGCGGAAGCGCGGCTGGAGCGCCCCTCCCCGCTGACGTCGCCCTACGCGCCTGCTTCCTTTGTCTAATGGACGAACCGGCCCTGACTATATGCATAACTGTGTTAGAATGTCATTTTGTGTCATTTTGGTTGGTGGTGTGCCCCAGCATTTTGTAAATGTAAAAGATGTGCCGCAGCTCAAAAAAGGTTGAAAAACACTGATGTAAACCATGTGCAACATCAGGTTCGATGGGTATGCTCTCCTAAAGGCAGGGCTGGATAAAACATGAAACGAAATCAGCATAAAATCAGGCATCAAGGGAAAAAGAACGCTGCAGATATCGTATCATTTACCATGGACCATTTGGTGCAAAACTGCAAAAGGTGTAGCTGAAGCAGGTTCTTCAAAAATGGGCTCCTACAAGCGATATATACAATAAACTATAACAATGAAATGAACAGGGGCATACCATATCTCATGAAAACCTTCAATTTATATTTTTAATAATTTAGGATTCCTTGTTTATTTTAATTACAATCATGTGACACAACTGTGCACTGCAGCCAACACACTGATGTCTCGCAACACACAGCTCACTTTCAGGGCCAAATAGCCCATTTCAAAGCATGTATCCTGGATTATCTACCTTGATATTCTGGGGGCCCTTTCACACAGCCATATAACCCAAAATATCAAGGCAGAAAATCCACACAGCTGAATAAAATCCCACATTATCTGCTTTGAATTGGAATATATGGCAGTGTAGACTCAGATAATTCAGTTCAAACCAGATATTGTGGGATTTTCAGCCTTGATATTTTGGGTGAAATGGCTGTTTGGAAGGGCCCTGTCTTATATGGCTGTGTGGACTCAGATAACCGAGTTCAAAGCAGATACTGTGGATTATCTGACATGATATTCTGGGTTATATGGCTGTGTGGATGCAGATAACCCAGTTCAAAGCAGATAGTGTGATATTCTGGGTTATATAGCTGTGTGTGAAAGGACCCTGTCTTATATGACTGTGTGGACTCAGATAATCCAGTTCAAAGCAAATACTGTGATATTCCGGGTTATATAGCTGTGTGAAAGGACCTTGTCTTATATGACTGTGTGGACTCAGATAATCCAGTTCAAAGCAGATACTGTGATATTCCGGGTTATATAGCTGTGTGAAAGGACCTTGTCTTATATAGCTGTGTGGACTCAGATAATCCAGTTCAAAGCAGATACTGTGATATTCCGGGTTATATAGCTGTGTGTGAAAGCACCCTGTTTTATATGACTGTGTGGTCTCAGATAATCCAGTTCAAAGCAGATACTGTGATATTCTGGGTTATATAGCTGTGTGTGAAAGCACCCTGTTTTATATGACTGTGTGGACTCAGATAATCCAGTTCAAAGCAGATACTGTGATATTCTGGGTTATATAGCTGTGTGTGAAAGCACCCTGTTTTATATGACTGTGTGGACTCAGATAATCCAGTTCAAAGCAGATACTGTGATATTCTGGGTTATATAGCTGTGTGTGAAAGCACCCTGTTTTATATGACTGTGTGGACTCAGATAATCCAGTTCAAAGCAGATACTGTGATATTCTGGGTTATATAGCTGTGTGTGAAAGCACCCTGTTTTATATGACTGTGTGGACTCAGATAATCCAGTTCAAAGCAGATACTGTGATATTCTGGGTTATATAGCTGTGTGTGAAAGCACCCTGTTTTATATGACTGTGTGGACTCAGATAATCCAGTTCAAAGCAGATACTGTGATATTCCGGGTTATATAGCTGTGTGTGAAAGTATCTTGTTTTATATGACTGTGTGGACTCAGATAATCCAGTTCAAAGCAGATACTGTGATATTCTGGGTTATATAGCTGTGTGTGAAAGTACCCTGTTTTATATGACTGTGTGGACTCAGATAATCCAGTTCAAAGCAGATACTGTGGTATTCTGGGTTATATAGCTGTGTGTGAAAGCACCCTGTTTTATATGACTGTGTGGACTCAGATAATCCAGTTCAAAGCAGATACTGTGATATTCTGGGTTATATAGCTGTGTGTGAAAGCACCCTGTTTTATATGACTGTGTGGACTCAGATAATCCAGTTCAAAGCAGATACTGTGATATTCTGGGTTATATAGCTGTGTGTGAAAGCACCCTGTTTTATATGACTGTGTGGACTCAGATAATCCAGTTCAAAGCAGATACTGTGGTATTCTGGGTTATATAGCTGTGTGTGAAAGCACCCTGTTTTATATGACTGTGTGGACTCAGATAATCCAGTTCAAAGCAGATACTGTGGTATTCTGGGTTATATAGCTGTGTGTGAAAGCACCCTGTTTTATATGACTGTGTGGACTCAGATAATCCAGTTCAAAGCAGATACTGTGGTATTCTGGGTTATATAGCTGTGTGTGAAAGCACCCTGTTTTATATGGCTGTGTGGACTCAGATAATCCAGTTCAAAGCAGATACTGTGGTATTCTGGGTTATATAGCTGTGTGTGAAAGCACCCTGTTTTATATGACTGTGTGGACTCAGATAATCCAGTTCAAAGCCAGTTCAAAGATATTCTGGGTTATATAGCTGTGTGTGAAAGCACCCAGATACTGTCCAGTTCAAAGCAGATACTGTGTTATTCTGGGTTATATAGCTGTGTGTGAAAGCACCCTGTTTTATATGGCTGTGTGGACTCAGATAATCCAGTTCAAAGCAGATACTGTGATATTCTGGGTTATATAGCTGTGTGTGAAAGCACCCTGTTTTATATGGCTGTGTGGACTCAGATAATCCAGTTCAAAGCAGATACTGTGTTATTCTGGGTTATATAGCTGTGTGTGAAAGCAACCTGTTTTATATGGCTGTGTGGACAACCAGATAATCCAGTTCAAAGCAGATACTGTGATATTCTGGGTTATATAGCTGTGTGTGAAAGCACCCTGTCTTATATGACTGTGTGGACTCAGATAATCCAGTTCAAAGCAGATACTGTGATATTCTGGGTTATATAGCTGTGTGTGAAAGCACCTTGTCTTATATGACTGTGTGGACTCAGATAATCCAGTTCAAAGCAGATACTGTGGTATTTTCTGCCTTTGATATTCTGGGTTATATGACTGAGGCCCCTTCCACACTGCCCTAGAATATCAAGACAGAAAATCCCACAATATTTGCTTTGAACTGGGTTATCTGAGTCCACACTTAGATAATGTGCGGTTTTCTCCTTGAAATCCTGCTGGGAGAAAGGGCTGTGTGGAAGGGCCCTCAGTTTGTGAATAGCACCGAAGCAGGGCATTCCCTCTGCAAAGAAGAGGCGCCCATTGGCAGGACCAATGAGCTTGGCAGCTAATTCTGCAAAGGAGAGAGGCGCCTATTGGCGGGGCCAGAGTGCTCGAAAGGCAAGACACCTGTGCGCTTTGACAGCTAACGCACGTTCTAATGTGTGAATTTTTTGGGGGGGGACTGTTTGCTCAAGCCGTCTTCCCGCCAAAAAGTAAAAAGTGTCAGAGAAGATAGGGAGAGGGAAAGAAGCCCTCGCGCTCCATCCTCCCCCTCCCACCGTGAGCGAGCGAGCGAGCGCGCGCGCGCTTCGAACCCTCGAAGGCTTTGGTATCGCTCTCTCTGAGTGTGTCTTCCCTTTGAGAGACGGAAGAGAGCGCGCGCCTCGGCGGGGAAAACACGCAACACGAGCGGCGCGCGCCGTCTTGAGGGGGGCCAGGGAAGGAAGGCGCCCGGAATGCAGCCGCAGCAGCAGCGGAGGGCGAGGAAGCCCTCTCCCTCCTTCTCCTTACGAGGCTGAGTTGGGAGAAAGAGGGGCGGCCGTCACAGCCGAGGAGGAGGAGGAGAAAGGAGGAGAGAGGCGGGGGCGCGCGGGCGGGCGGGCGGGATAGCGGAGCGGCGGCGGCGGAGGGAGAAAGCGGCGGCATGCTGCAGACGCCCCTCGCGCTCCCTCCTCACTCCGCGTCTCTCCTCAGCCTGGCCTGACGCAGAGGAGGAGGAGGAGGAGGAGGAGGGTGGTCTCCCTCCCGAGGATGGGGGCTCCCTCCCCCTAGGACGGAGCCGCGAGCAGGAGCAACAGCAAGAGTCCAACAAGGCAAAGTTGGCGCGAAGTGGGACGCGGCGGCGGGGGAGAGAGAGGTGGCTCCTTCGGCGGCGGCGTTGGCGTCGGCGGCGTCGGCTCCCTTCGCCTTCGAGGATGGGGACGCTGCGGGATTTGCAGTACGCCTTGCAAGAGAAGATCGAGGAGCTCCGCCAGCGGGACGCGCTCATCGACGAGCTGGAGCTGGAGCTGGACCAGAAGGACGAGCTCATCCAGCGGCTCCAGAACGAGCTGGACAAGTACCGCTCCGTGATCCGCCCCGCCACCCAGCAGGCGCACCAGGGGGCCGGGGCAGCCCTGCCGGGGGGAGGAGGAGGAGGAGGCGGTGGGGGCGGAGGAGGAGGAGGAGGAGGAAGCGCAGGAGGAGGCGGAGGAGGGGGCGAGCAGCGGACCAAGCGGCAGGCCATCTCCGCCGAGCCCACCGCCTTCGACCTCCAGGACCTCAGCCACGTCACCCTGCCCTTCTACCCCAAGAGCCCGCAGTAAGCACCACGGCCTCGAGGGGTCCCTCTCTCTGTGTGTCTCTCTCTCTGTGTGTCTTGTCTGGCTCCCCCCCCCCCCCCCAATCTCTACTCCACTCTGCGCCCACATTCCCACAGACACCTTTAGGCGCACACAGCTGGATCTGTACTGCCTTATATCCCAGGATCTGAACTGGACTGGATTATATGAGTCTACACAGCCAGATAATCTGAAGTCAGGTCCCGAAATATAGTACAGTGCCTTTTATCAGTCCCACACACAGGGAGACTTGGGGGTAGCTTGATTTACAAAGGATTCCTTACAATATTTTACAAGGAAGGAACTCTTGGCCATCTCTCTCTCTCTCTCTCTCTCTCTCTCTCTCTCTCTCTCTCTCTACACACACACGCAAAGTGAGGCTTGATCTGCACTGCCCTCTGTCCCAGGATCTGATCCCAAAGTATGCGCTCTGGACTGGATTATATGAGTCTATGCTGCCAGATAATCTGAGGTCAGATCCCGAAATATAGTACTATATAGTGTCTAGTCAACACATAGGGAGACTTGAGGGTACCTTGATTTACAAAGTCTCTCTCTACACACACACACACACACACACACACACAAAGTGAGGCTGGATCTGCACTGCCCTCTGCCCCAGGATATGATCCCAAAGTATGCGCTCTGGACTGGATTATATGAGTCTATGCTGCCAGATAATCTGAGGTCAGATCCCGAAATATAGTACTATATAGTGTCTAGTCAACACATAGGGAGACTTGAGGGTACCTTGATTTACAAAGTCTCTCTCTACACACACACACACACACACACACACAAAGTGAGGCTGGATCTGCACTGCCCTCTGCCCCAGGATATGATCCCAAAGTATGCGCTCTGGACTGGATTATATGAGTCTATGCTGCCAGATAATCTGAGGTCAGATCCCGAAATATAGTACTATATAGTATCTAGTCAACACATAGGGAGACTTGAGGGTACCTTGATTTACAAAGGATTTCTTTACAATATTTTACAAGGAAGGAACTCTTGGCCACCCCCCTATACACACACACACACACACACACAAAGTAAGGCTGGATCTGCCCTATGTCCCAGGATCTGATCCCAAAGTATGTGCTTTGCCCTGGATTATATGAGTCTACACAGCCAGATAATCTAAAGTCAAATCCCATAGTATAGTAGCCTACAGTGCCCTTTTGCAGTCCCACACATTGGGAGACTTGGGGGTGCCTTGATTTACAAAGGATTCCTTACAATATTTTACCAAAAAAACCCTATTCCTCAGTAGGAACTCTTGGCTCTCTCTCTCTCTCTACACACGCGCGCGCACACACACAAAGTGAGGCTGGATATGTACTGCCCTCTATTCCAGGATCTGATCCCAAAGTATATGCTTGGACTGGATGTTTTGTTTTGTTTTGGTAGTGTCAGGAGCGACTTGAGAAACTGCGAGTCGCTTCTGGTGTGAGAGAATGGGCCGTCCCCTGGGCAACGTCCTTACGTTGCCCAGGGGACACCCGGATGTTTTTGATGTGTTGCCATCCTTGTGGGAGGCTTCTCTCATGTCCCTGCATGAGGAGCTGAAGCTGATAAAAGGAGCTCATCCATGCTCTCCTCGGATTCGAACCTGCGACCTGTCGGTCTTCAGACCTGCCGGCACAGGGGTTTAACCCACTGCGCCACCGGGGGACTCTTTTGGACTGGATTATATGAGTCTACACAGCCAGATAATGTGAAGTCAGATCCTGAGATATAGTGCAGTGCCATTTTGCAGTCCCACACAATGGGAGACTTGGGGGTGCCTTGATTTACAAATGATTCCTTACAATATTTTACAACAACCCCCCCCCCCCAACCCAACTATTCCTTAGAAGTAACTCTTGGCCACCTCTCTCTCACTCTACACACACAGAGAGACAGAGAGAGACAGGATCTACACTGCTCTATATCCCAGGATCCGATGTGCTTTGGACTGGGCTATATGAGTCTACATAGCCAAATAATCTGAAGTCAGATCAATAGGTAATGGCACTCCATGCAGTCATGCTGGCCACATGACTTTGGAGGCATCTATGGACTACACCGGCTCTTTGGCTTAGAAATGGAGATGAGCACCATCCCTCAGTTTTGGACACAACTAGACTTAATGTCAGGGGAAACCTTTACCTTATATGCATCTACTCTGCCAGATAGACCGGGACCAGATCCTGGGATGAAGGGCAGTGTGGAAGTGGCCTCTTTCTTCCCCTTTGCAGGACACTAGGAGTATCTTGCCTTACAAAAGATTCCTTACAGTATTTTACAAAAAAATATTCCTTAGAAGGAACACTTGGCCACCTCCTTCTATACGCACATGCACACACAATGAGGCTGGATCTACACTTCCTTATATCCCAGGACCTGTTCCCAGAGTATATGCTTTGGACTGGATTTTATTTATTTATTTATTTGCATTATTTATATTCCGCCCTTCTCACCCCGCAGGGGACTCAGGGTGGATTACAATGTACACATATAGGCAAACATTCAATGCCATAGTGACACACAACATATATAGACAAAGACACAGAGGCTATTTAACATTCCAGCCTCTGGCCACCAGGGGGAGCTGTCGCATTCCTTCATTCTTCGCATACTTCCTGGAGATTTTTATGGCCTCATAAATCAGTTAAATTAGCCTCCCCACAAAGTGGTACCTAAATTTCCTACTTGATAGATGCAACTGTCGTTCGGATTGCAAAGGTCGACAACGAGCTACACAAATTGGTTGAGAGCTCACCCTGACCTGGGCAGGCTTCGAACTCATGACCTTCTGGTCAGTAAAGATCTTATGCAGCTGACTCCCAGCCAGCTGCACCACAGTCCCGGTGCGAGTCTATACTGCCAGATAATCTGGGATAAGGAGATCATCTGGGATCAGATCCTGGGATATAGAGGGGTGCGAAAGGGGCCTCTCTGTCTCTGCCCCTTTGCAGTCCTATACAAAGGGAGACTACAGGTACCTTGATTTAAAGATTCCTTACAATATTTTACAAAAAAATATTCCTAAGGAACTCTTTCTACACATGCACAGTGAGGCTGGATCCTACCCTATATCCCAGGATCTGTTCCCAGAGTATATGCTTTGGACTGGATTATATGAGTCTACATTGCCAGATAGTCTGGAATGAGATCCTAGCATATCAGTCAGTGTGGATCCATCCTAAGTCTTCTCCCCCACACTCATATTGTATAATATAAGAGTATTTTCCCTACCTCCGTTGACTTTTGGGACACCCTTCCTGAGAAGATAGAATTCCTCAAAAATTGTTTGTTTGGGGCTTCTCTTCGTCCAATCATGTCCTCTCACTGTCTTCCAGTGTAGTGTGCCTTTCTGTCTGGGCTACTTTTTGTGTGTGGCTACTACACCAAATGTCTTGATGTGTGTGGGGTTTTTTCCAACTCATATAAGCCATATTTGCATACTAGTAGGGCAAATGCACTCTTTCCATTCACTTGATACCGGGAGGGGAAATACACTCGTTTCTATCACTTAGATCTCTCTGGCATTAGTTTGCGAAGTAAGATACTTAGGAAGGACTCATCCCACGCTTTCTACAAGTGCGTTGATGCTTTTTCAGAGGTTGGATGTGTCCTTTGAGCCTGTGAAATGGATTTTTCTAGTGGAGCGCAGTGTGTACAGAACTGGCCTCACCCTTTAAACCAAAGGTGTGTCTGCTGGGGCCTAGCAAGCTTGGACGGTGGCAGCGAGGTCCTCAGGTCGTAGGTTTGGTTGGAGTTTCCTTCTCTAGATGGTTGACCTTACAGGGTTAGACGAGCACCATCTGCCTGGGTTTGAAATTAGTTTTCCTTCTCTTAGGATGGTTGCCAAAAGGCTAGAGAGCCCATCCTTCCCTTTGACCTGTCTGGCATGGGAGGCCCAGCATAACTCACAACTTCATTAAGGTATGCAAGCCTCTCCCCCACGACACCAATGGAGAGGTTCACTTAGATACCAGGAGGAGAAAATAGTCTCATTCCATCCACTCTTTATCTACTGAAATGTTTTGTTGTTTTGGGGGCTTTTGACCCCCCCCGCCTTTAACATATTTTCCTGACAGTCTTGTTTTCCCTTCACATCCAGGAAGGTTTTCTTTTAGCACCCCATATGACACAAAACAACCTAAAAGGTATTATTGAAAGCTATAAGGTATTCCAGAGCTCTTGCGGCTGCTCTCTTAGCATCCTCCTGCAAATCTGTTTTTACCTTCTTTTAATTGTTATTACCGGCAGACTGCTGCTGGTATCACAAGGCAGGCGCAAGTGTGTGCATGAGTTTTCCACTTGGCTGCTTTCTTCTTCTGTTTCCCAGTGAGAATAGAAGGATCGACATCTGAAGAAGTTTCTTTGCCTTTCCCAGTCTGAGAAGTTTCCATCCTCCTCTCCCCCCCCATTCTTCTTCTTTCTCCTCCTCTTCATCCTCCTCTTCTTCTCCATCTCCTCTTTTTCTTCATCTTAGTCTTCTTCCTTTTTGGGGAAGAGTTTGGCTGTTCTTTGATCCCTTTTTACCCTCAAGTGGTTGCCCCCTCGTCTTTCAATCTCCCTCTCTCTCCTGAGTAGCGAAAAGCTTTGGAGCTCTTTACTCTTTCATCCCAAGCTTTGTCTGCTGTTATTTAAACCTAAGGAAGATGGGGGATACTCTGTAATGCAGCAAGGTGGAGCAAAAACACAGCAACTCAAGCTTAATCTCTCAGAAGAAAAGCGAGTAAGCTCAAGCCTGCCTCAGGTGTCAACAGCTTTGCCCTTTAGTCCCAGATGTAAAAGAGCTTGTTGCATTTCTTTGGGTGTTAAAGGAAAGATGCTCTGCACTTACTTTGCATTTTCTTCCTTTTACTCATTACTCCGTCAGGATGACAAGGGCTAAATTCTGGCACGCCAAAATATGTGTGTTGCGGCAGCCCTATTCTATGCACCAATTTGCCAAGAGTCCCTGATCAGAGTATAGGTGACTTGGAGAGAGAATCTCCATTTCTTTGGTCCCTCCCGAAGGTACCATAGATGGAAACCTAGCAGTGCCCTGAATGGACGCTGTCCGTGCTTCTCCACATGAGGCTGTCTCTGCACATCACCTAGGTGTCCTTAGGGCATCATCCCCCTTTCCCCGTTTCCTTTGCTCATTTGCCAGCATCACTTTTTCCTCCTCACATTTTGAGTCTTGTCAGAGAAGTCTGGTCCACTTCACAGCACATCAAGCCCACTGAGGCAGTCAAACTGACAAGGGTTTTAAGAGATGGGGAGTGTGTGTGTTTGTGTGTGTGGGAGAGACCATGTCTTTTTGCGCTTTTTGACAACAGCCGGTGGTGGAATTTAAGCATTGACACCAGCTGATGCAGCAGAGTGCGCACCTCTTACCAGCTTAGCCAATTTGAAGCACAGTGCTCTTCCTTTAAAGAAGCGAAGTAATCAGGTTGCGATAGTAATCAGGTGCTGTGGATTCTGTTGCCCTAGTAAGACATGCAGACAGTATGGTCCTATATATTTATATTCAGAAGTCTGATTAAATAGGGCTTGCTGTCAAGGAGGTGTATCTAAACCAAACGGTAGAGCTAAACCGATCAAGATATGTTCACTAAACATTGCTTTTTATGTCTTGTATTGAAGAGACTAGGAAACTATGACTAATACATATAAAAGTACCAGAAGCTTTTTAATGTGTCTCATATAGTTACCCATAATCTGTTGGATCTGAGGAGCTTTTTTGAACTTCAAAGTATCCAGGCTCTTAATTTAGGAAAAAAAGGTTTAAAGCAGCAGAGGCTATTGTCCTTAAGGTAGATATCTGAGTATAAATCCTCTAATGCAGACGGTTTTTTAATTGGATGTATTTAAGAGTACCTACACAAAACCTTAGAGCCCCCGGTGGCGCAGCAGGTTAAACCTCTGGGCTGGTAAACTTGCTGACCGAAAGGTTGGTAGTTTGAATCGGGGGAATGGGGTGAGCTCCTGCTGTTAGCCCCAGCTTCTGCCAACCTAGCAGTTCAAAAGCATGCAAATGTGAGTAGATCAGTAGGTAGTGCTTTGGCAGGAAGGTAACAGTGCTTTATGCAGTCATTCCAGTCACATGACCTTGGAGGTGTCTACGGACAAGGCTGGCTCTTCATCTTAAAAATGGAGATCACCACCACCACCCAGAGTCGGACACGACTAGACTTAATGTCAGGGGAAACCTTTACCTTTTTTAAAAATAATAATAAAACCATATTTTTCAAAATACATTTGCATAAATCAATCAATCCATGATTACAAGAATTTAGGGCTCTTCCACACAGCCATATAACCCAGAATATCAAGGCAGAAAGTCCCACAATATCTGCTTTGAACTGGGTTATTTGAGTCCACACTGCCATATATTCCGCTTCAAAGCAGGTAATGTTCAGCTGTGTGGAAGGGGCTTCAGTCACTTTTTCTGTCCTCAAAATCCTTATCACAGGTTAGAGGTGTCATTCCAGATAAAAATCTGAATTGAAAAGGTTAGAGGACTCAATGGTGTGTGTGTGTAATGCAAATAAGTGATTAGAAGAAAGAAGGTATACTGTTTGAGTTCAACTCTGAAATAGTATTGTATTTGTGCCATGCTGGCAAAGCACTGAAAATATCTGGCTTTCTACCTTTTGAAACAGTGTAGTAGATTAGACAGATTTTAGAGTCCTATCCAGAGGCTCCTTTCCTGTTGTTTCGGTCATACAGACATCTAATTATGGGAAACTCACATGCGCTCTCTTCCACACACACATTTTTTGGTTTATACGCCATATGTCACAGTGCTTTGGTACAAGGTTAGGAATGATTCCCAGTTTCAAGAACTGGCCCTCTATGGCAGGAATTGGGTATTTTGAAAGTCTATTATCAGATTGCTCCACCTTTGCCATATTGCTGTTCAACAATGTGAATAATCTGTTTCATTGGCTTTGAAGACACGGGGTGTACACTAGAACAATTAAACAACTGGTTTACCACATGGTGAGCTGGAAAGCACACTGACTTGGCTTACGCACTGAATGCTCATTGTTACAATCCTGAAGATATTCCCATGCTGAAGTCCTCAAAGAGATCAAGATAAACATTCCATTTCATTTATCAATATACAAGTTTGGTTATAACAAATGCCCCAATTTAAATTCCACCCCCCCCCCTGAGACAGGATGCAGCCTGAGATTAACTATAGCTGAACTTGAGAATGATCAGGGTTGGAGTAAAAATATTGACAGTCTGAGGAATTTCTTTGGAGAGGGGCGGGGGGTAGTCCTTCATCTCCAAGAATCCATCATCATTGGCCATGCTAGTGGAGGCTTTTGAGAAAACTGAAGTACAAAACGCCTAGAGCAGTGGTTCTCAACCTTCCTGATGCATGACCTCTTAATACAGTTCCTCATGTTTTGGTGACCCCCAACCATAAAATTATTTTTGTTGCTACTTCCTAACTGTAATCTTGCTACTGTTATGAATCGTAATGTAAATATCTGATACACAGGATGTATTTTCATTCACTAGACCATATTTGGCACAGATACCTGATATGCCCAAATTTGAATACTGATGGGGTTGAGGTGGTTCATTTTGTCATTTTGGAGTTGTGGTTGCTGAGATTTATAGTTCACCTACAATCAAAGAGCATTCTGAACTCCACCAATGATGGAACTTAGCCAAACTTGGCACACAGAACTCCCATGACCAACAGAAAATACTGGAAGTGCTTTGTGGGTATTGACCTTGAGTTTTGGAGTTGTAGTTCACCAACATCCAGAGAGCACTGTGGACTCAAACAATGATAAACCTGGACCAATCTTGGCACAGATACTCAATATGCCCAAATGTGAACACTGGTAGAGTTTGGGGAAAATAGACATTGATATTTGGGAGTTGTAGTTGCTGGGAATTATAGTTCACCTACAATCAAAGAGCATTCTGAACTCCACCAACAATGGAATTGAGCCAAACTTCCCAGACACAACCCCCAAGAGCAACAGAAAATACTGTTTTCTGATGGTCTTTGGCGACACCTCTGCCACCCCCTCATGACCCACCAGGGGTCCCCACTTCCAGGATGAGAAACGCTGATCAAAGGTTGAGAACATGGGTACATGGGAAGCTGCCTCGTGCAGCTGTTTGTCCATCTAGTTCAGTAGTGTCATCTCTTGTAGATGTAGCTTTCCATAGCCCCAGATGAAGATTTCCCCCATCATGTGCTACCTGAATTGTTTTAATTGTGTCTACTGGTATTCAAACTGGGATCATCTTGAGTCACAACATGGGCACTACCACTCAGCTTTGGGCCATGCAGAAGGTACTAATGACAGCCCTGTTTTATCTAATGATGTTTCTATACCTTTACATATATTAATAGATTTGGTCAAGGAAGAAGCTGTTAACAGTGCCACCCTGTACATCTGAGAGTTTTGTAGCATCTTTCTGTATTTATGGGTTGCTTCTGGGTAATAAGGGATCAAGCAATAAAATTTAAGAAATTACAGAATGGAAAAGAGGCTATAAGAAAGTGTTCAGGGAAAGGGAGCCATAAAGCCTGTCATAAAACAAAATCCATTGAGACGCGGTGATCAGCAAACTGGAGTGACAGCCCATAGCAGAGTGAATAGATACTCTGGGTAGTGAGCTTCTTATTGTCTGACATTCTTTGGAACTAGAAGAGAGAGCAGGGAAGATCCATTATGACAGACACCAGGCCCGAACACAGCACATGAGTCCCATTCGCCACTTGCATGGAGGATTGCCTTGTCTTTACTGATCTTGCTCCTCTCTGTGGTTTTGAACAATGTTTTCAAAGGGTGGATGGAGGGAGGGAGGGGGAACCTGCTTCAAAATCTTTTCCCACTGCGCTGCCTTGCCTTTTCAGAAAGGACATATTGAAAGGACAGTTGTAATAAATCTTGCTTTGAAGCTCTTAAATAAATTTGAGGAAAATCATCTGTTCTTGTTTCACGCTTGCTGTCACAATTTTTTTTAAATGAAGGAAGCTAAATCTCAGAAGAAAAAAATGTAACATCCTTCACATGACACTTAATTTCCTTTCATAACTGTCTTATAAATCTTAATGTAGTTGGTTTGGTAATAATGAAAAAGCACACATGCTTTAAAGAAACCCCAAACAATTCATGACTCATGTCAAGACACACTACATGGTTTTATTTATTAGTAACATCACAGTTGCTCTTCATAATTTTTTTGTCAGATGGTTGATTTTGACAGCTTTAAATACAAAATTTGAAGCTCCCAAGGGGCAGATAAGATACATGCAAGTGTAAGAAGATTTTAGAGGTTACAATATATTGCTTAACAATGGATTTCTGTGAGCACAATGTGACTTTCTGTCCTTTTTCTTTTTAAGTCAGCTCAGTGGAGAAGCATTGAACATGATCATCTCGTACATTAGGTACATCTCTCACCTACTCAGATTCAACATAGATAATGTTTGCCCTAATGGATTCTTCTCCGCACTGTTTATGGTTATACAGGTCAAAAGGAGAAGGAGACCTCATTACATAAAGCTTTCTATTATTTATGAGTAACATGTCTGCCTTACAGTATGGCCAATTTAATGATGAAGGCAGTTAATTATGGCTTTTCATTAGCTTGATTCCTGAGGAGGTACACAGATCAGCTCTCACTTTTATTTGAACACTTTTTGCTGTTTCCTAGGTTGTGGGAGGCAAGTATTGCAGTCTTGGAGATGTGTATGCTATTTCCTATAGACAGTCCATCAAAGACTGAAAACTTTTTTTCTTGTCACATTAGTATTATTTTTAAAGGTGATGGGTTATAGTATGTTCTGATCAACCTTCAGTAAAATTTCAAGTTTTGTTAGCTGGGATTGATGTTTAGAAAAGAGGCACAACATAAGTCATTTGTTTTGCTTTGATATAAGTTATAATAATAATAATAATAATAATAATAATAAATAAATAAACTTTATTTATACCCTGCCAACATCTCCCCACTGAGGACTCGGGGCGGCTCACATGAGGCCAAGCCCAAACAACAAATTAACAATAATACAAAAATCAAAACATCAACAATAAACACAATATAAATGCATACATATAAATCAAAGAACAATATACAAGTCTCAGAGTGGGCGCTTTCCTAATCTCTCCAGGCAACTCTTTTAAAAGAATCCCATTTTAATAAAAGTCTGACGTGTGGATTTGTTTTTTTATGTGACTCCTTTCTCCTGCTGTAATAATGAGGTGTGTGGCCCCATATATGCTTACATAGAAGTAGGTTTCATCGATTTCAAGAGAGCCATTTCCAAATGAAGCATGGATGTCACCACCCATAATTCTTATTAAAAGCTATCAAATAAGTATGTAATCAATTAATATTGGTGAGTTTTGTTTTGCACACTACCACCATTGCTCATTTGGATGCCTTGATAATGATGAGATTGGATTCTGCCCTCGGATTAAACCTGAACTGCCAAACAAATAAAAGGCAGAAATGCTTTTGAAAATACTTATTATGTACTTTGTGGCTTAAGTCAAAATTTCAGCATGCCATACTGTATATAGTCTGATGTGTATAAATGGGAGGTAAGGGAAGGGGCTCCAAAAGCATTTGCATAAATAACATTTGCATTTACCCAAGAATTTCATTATCTGACAGAAGTGGCAGAGATTAAGTCTGACTTCAGATCTTCTCTATGAGGGCAAAGAGTAGGAACAAGGCAAAAGAGTCCCTGACTAAAGTAAAAAGTATTCCAGCACATTTTGGAATATCCCTATGGGTTCTGGGATTTGAACACAATCGAAAAAGTCAAAAGAGAAAGACAAGATGCAAGTGCTTCCTACTTCTTATTTTTGTGTTTGTGCTTTTCCACATGTTAATTCTATCCCATAAAGCAGTGTTTTTCAACCTTTTTTGAGCCACGGCACATTTTTCACATTTACAAAATCCTGGGGCACACCACCAACCAAAATGACACAAAATGACACTCTAACACAGTAATACATAGAGTTAATATGTTTTTAAATGTATTTATACACTTAGTGTGAAACCTGGGCCTGTTTCGATGAACACAACATGTTCCTCTCACTTCCTCTCACATATTTATACATGGCTATCATGTCTTCTCTCAGCCTTCTCTTCTTCAGGCTAAACATGCCCAGCTTTTCAAGCCGCTCCTCATAGAGCTTGTTCTCCAGACCTTTGTGAAATTTCACCCTGAGTGAAACTTGCTTCCAGTTAACTATGGGTGTCACAAAGCTGTTATAAACAGTTACTGGGGGGAGAGGGGGCAACTCTCGAAAAATCCAGTAAAATAGTAAAAAAAAAATTCCAAGTGGAGAGGCTCAATTTGTTTCTTGGAAACCTGTGAGGGGGCTGCTAGGAGGGGGGGAGGAGTGCCAATTTCCCACGGCACACCTGATGATCGCTCACGGCACACTAGTGTGCCACGGCACACTGGTTGAGAAACACTGCCATAAAGAATACATCCTTCTCTGGAGGAGGTACTTTTTGAAATGTGGTGGAGACATTTTCATGAGCAGCTGTCTCAGTGAAAAGTACAGTAATATATAGTTCTGAGTTTTTTAAAATGATACTTCCAAGAGTTTGGAACAGTACTTGAAACTTACTACTTTCAGATGGTTGCCTGAAATTGTTTGGTACCATTACAGAGTGGAAAGCACTTGTCTCAGATGGAAATCATATAACTCGATTGTGGCATCTATGTATTGATGGGGAAAAGTGCATTCTAAGCTGGCCCATTGCCATTAGATTTGATTTATTTACTTCTCCATTGGCACCCCCTTGTTGTGGTGGAGAGGCTTGTGTACCCTAATGAAGTTGTGAGCTATGCTGGCAGTGGCATAATAGTCACCGGTAGAGCTTCATGCTAAACAGGTCACAACCGAAGGGTCTGATAAAGAGCGTCAATGGGAAGGACGCTTTTGGCAACCATCCTAAGAGAAGGAAAACTCTAATTTCAAACCCGGGCAGATGGTGGTCGTCTAACCCTGTAAGGTCAACCATCTAAGAGAAGGAAACTCTAATCAAACCTACAACCTGAGGACCTCGCTGCCACCATCTAAGCTTGCTAGGCCTCGGCAGATGAACCTTTGGTTTAAAGGGTGAAGCCAGTTCTGTGCATGCTGCGCTCCACCAGAAACATCCATTGCACAGGCTCGAAGGACACATCCAACTTTCGAATAGTCATCAACAGGCTTGTAGAAAGTTTGGGATGAGTCCTTCCTGAATCTTCGTTCGCAAAGAAAAGCCAAGAAGAATTTATCATGTCAGAAGCAGTATAGTTGTTATGTATTTAAAAAAAGACAATTAGTAACAATTGTGTTGCACAGAAAATGACAACATTCACTGAGTTACAGTAGAGTTTCGATTATCCAATCTTCGGTCATCCAATGTTCTGTATTATCCAATGCAGTCTGCCTCCTGCCCAGATCCACAACTGTTTCAATACCTTGTGATGTTTTAGTGGTAAATTCGTAAATACAATAATTACATAACATTACCATGTATTGAACTGCTTTTTCTGTTGATTTGTTGTAAAACATGATGTTTTGGTGCTTAATTCGTAAAATCATAACATAATTTGACATTCAGTAGGCTTAATAATCCTTCCTTATTCAACTTTTTCACTTATCCAGCGTTCTGCCAGCCTGTTCATGTTAGATAAGCAAGACTCTACTGTACTTTAAAACTTATTACTTTAACAACATCTATCCATTTAAGGATTCATTTTACTAATAGGAAACTTTAAGATAATTTCACTGACTTTATGCACAATGTAAGATATTGAGTTAGAGAGTTTTTCTGTAACAAGGGAAGAACGGTATAAAATGGTTTGTTACAAATTTTTGGAAAGTTTTGGAGTATGATCACAATAGAGTTGTTATTGGTAGCATGATCGGTTTTTTTGGTTTAAGTACCTTAGGAGGAAATACAGTATCTTCAAAAGAAAGAACAGATGAAGACTATTCTTCCATTAACAGAAATAACTGGAATTTGAAATGAAAATACAAATATTCTCATGATACAAACTACATGCAGGCTTTCATTAACTCACATACCTTTGCTAAGGGATCTCAGTCTTTTTTAAAGTTCTCTGCAGTTTTATGCAGGATAGAAATTTTGAAGTTAAACTTTTTTGCACAGCAATTTTTTTAAAAGCCATATTAATTTTATCATCATTTTAGTGCTCTTGCACATTGCTCATGAAATTATCGGGGCATTAATAAGATGTCTCTAAATGCTCAGGGGCTGTTCAAAAGGCTGGAGGTGATTTGTGTCCTAGAAAATTGGCTTCCAAATTGTGAACTGGCAGACCCTTCACTGGAAGCCCTGGTGTCTAATCTTCCAGAATATAAATAATCTGCCCTCCCCACAGTCTCTGAGGAGCAGCTGTTTCCAGGTTTTTGGTGCAGGGCATTTCACTGGAGGCTGACAGCCGTGCCTAGTGAAGACAGGGAGGCAAGAGCAGCTTATTCCTATCGTTATTTTCTCATAAGGCCTAAGCATGAAGGTGCTTTCTCTTTCCCTTTTTAATTTCTCCCTTGTCTCTTTAGCAGTGGAGGGTCTTCACAGTATCCTAGCAACCACGGGCTAAAAATGCTTGGTTGCTGGTCTTTTTGCCATCTCTCTCTCTCTTTCAATCTCTCTTCTTTACTCGCCTTGACTGTGTCAGTAAGGTGGCATGGCTGGTACTTTAGTTAAACTTGCCTCAGCATGAGGGGATATCTCTAGGATATGCTGACAGGTTCCCTAGGTTTAGCACTACCAGAAGCTGTCATTGAATTTGAATGATGCTGTTGCTGTTTCATATCTTCCTTCTGCTCATTCACTTGTCATCCTTCTTGCTGAGGGCTCCCCTGCATCCTGGCTGCTGATACAGAGCAAACAGAGACAGCCTCTTGTGACTTCTTTCTCTCATTCATTGTAGCCTTCATCTCTCAGGACCATTCTTCCATCTACAGGTGGCTACAGACCTGCAACTCAAAGCACAATTTAGCCCTAGTGACACTCCAGTTTGAGCTGTAAGGTGAGGTTTAAAGGGACAAATCAGTGTGTGAGTGGACTTGTACCCACATCATTTTCCTCTGAGTACATGTCTTCTCGATGGATTTATTTATAGGACTGGATTTGAGGAATGATTCACCAGAGGGAAGGCCTCCATATGTCTGTCTCTGTGTTGGCGCTATAGATAAGGAGGTCATGCACATCTTTTCTTTCAACTTTGCTATCTCATGCTCTGCTGTACACATGAATGGACCAGACCTGTATTTAAAGACTGACACTGATAGCTGAACTGTGCCTTTGTGGCATGACAGCATGTATGAGAAACAGCCCCATGAATACCCTGAAGACTAGCAATTTTTGCACCATAAATTGTCATGAATTATAGTTCTGTGAAGTGATTCATGAAAGGCCCTGCTTATCATAATTATGTTACATTTTATGATAGTTGCAGAACTCTTTGTTGTTTTTACAATAAGAGATTGATCCAGTTCCCTGTCTGAACACGTGTGGTTGCGCTGTGATGCTTGGGAAGAATAGATGGATAAAGGCAAGGCTTACTTAACAACATTGTGCTAAATGAGAAATATGAAGAAACTTGTAGGAAGTATCTTCCATGGGATGAGGCACTTTTTCCAATTAGATTCCAGAAATGAAAATCCAAAGCTACTTCTGCAAACTGTGTGTAGACTGTGGGAGAAATTTTGCTCGCAACCTTGTTAATCCCCTTTGAGATTTTGGATGCAAAAGAGAAGGAGATATGCCATATCAACACCTCAAAAACTTTTGCAAGTCCATTACAACCCAATATCCAAGGGTGATATGTTCCAAGACATACATACTCACACAGAGAGATACCAGAAACCATCAATAATAATGAGTCTGTATTTTTTTTACTATACTTGAGCTGGAAACATATGATAAAACCACACGGAACTATGCCACCACACATTTGGTGACGGCATGATACGGCAGTTGGTGTTCATCCTTTATGAAGCATTTCTTCCACGGAGAAAAACTATAATTATAGGCAAGCTAATTTCTGTTGTTTGGTTTTTTATGTGGAGGTTTTTTATTTCTGTTTTTTAAATATGGACTGTGAGCCACCTTTATTCAGGCGAACCTTCATCTCTATCATAGTGTAACCAAGATGCATAACCAGTACGCTGACGACACTCAGCTCATTCTGAGAATGGAGGGCCGGCCGGAATCCAAACCCAATAATTTCCATCTGTGCCTTGAAGCCGTTACTGGATGGCTGTGAGCCAGCAGGTTGAAGGTGAATCTGGCGAAGACGGAGATCCTCTGGCTGGGTCATCCGAACGATAGGGAAATCCAACTGCTGACCCTGGATGGCGAGGTCTTACGCCCGTCATTATCTGTAAAAAGCCTGGGTATCCATTTGAACCTTCTGCTGTCAATGGAGACTCAAATGTCAGTAGAATCATGTTCTTCCAACTGCGACAGGCGAAGCGTCTGGCTCCTTATCTGTCCTGGAATGACCTAGCCACGGTAATCCAGGCCACAGTCACCTCAAGACTTGACTACTGTAATGCTCTATACATTGGTCTACCCCTGACTGTGATCCGGAAACTTAAGCTAGTGCAGAATGCTGCAGCGTGGCTACTTGTGGGGGAGCCTTTGAGTTTCTGTATAACACCAATACTGCAGAATCTGCACTGGCTGCCAGTCGAATACCGGATCACCTTCAAGGTGTTACTTCTCACTTTCAAGGCCTTCATGGTCTGGGGCCAGTGTACCTCCAGGATCGCCTGATTCCATATAACCCCCTGAGATCATTATGTTCAGAAGACCAGAATCTTCTAGACATTCCCAGTGTGAAGTCCTTCCACCTGGCTTCGACCAGGCAAAGGGCATTCTCCATCATCGCCCCGGTATTAAGGGATGCCCTGCCACCAGAGACGCGGGCTCTGCAAAATTTGATCACTTTCTGCAGAGCTTGCTAGACACACCTGTTCAGGCAGGCTTTCGAATACTCGTGATTTTTATTCTGTGTTTTATCCACTACCTGTTCTTATATAACCATGTTGTAAACCACCCCGAGCCCTTGGGAGTGGCGGTCAATAAATCCAATAAATAAATAAATAAATCTTTACCAGCTCAGTATGTGGTTTTCCTACACTATAAGGATGGTGCTGCTTTGTTAATTATCTTGAAATATCTGTCTGAACCATCAGACAGTGCAATATTTTTAAATCAGACAACTATTCAGTAGGATGAGATCTAAGATGCCCCACTTGAACCTGTCCTGTGTGTGTGACAATTTAGTTTGCTTAGGTTCTTTTCATTCTGTAGATATTTTGCTAGGTTATATATATAATTAGGCGAGACATTTTAAGGAGACCCTCTCTTGTATACTGAGAAGGAAGAAGTACTGACTTAATTAATTTAGATATATACAGTATATATATATTCAAAGAATAATGGATGACTATGTAGAATGTGTTGAAATTCAGGGAGTGTCAAAGATAATTTAATTATCCACATGTCAGTAACCACTATATATTGCAGCCATCAAGTATTGGGCAGCTCCGCAAATGGCCAAGTTCAGCTGCATTCTTTCTGTATATCAGACTTGTAAGATCTTTATTCTATTAGTAATGTTAATCCTTTCCTTTGTGTCTCCTTTTTCCCCACTTCATTCTTGTAGAAAATAAAGGTCCATCCTTCTGGTAATTCAGTGGTTCTGTTATAAAACAGTACAATTACACCACTGTGTCAAAGTTGCTCCAGAACTCAGTCCATCCATGCTCTGTGTGCCTGCTCTCTTCCTGACTTTCCAACTTGCTGAAGTTTATTTCCACAGATATTTTGCCCTTTTAAGGCAAATAGCTTGATCAGCGCTGGTCTCAATTTTAAACAGACGACACTAACAGTGACTGAGTACTGTTAGGAATTGTTAGGAAAAAAAGAGAGCAAAACCTCTCTCTCTTCATTTCCTCTTTTCCTTGCAAATGTCGGGCTTTCTGTGTAAAGTCACTGAGCTAGGAGGTACTGTATGACATCTAATAAACAAGTCAGGATTAGGGGAAACAGGCTAAAAGGAGATTGGGCAGACAGTTGAATAGGCTTTTTGTGAGTCTTCTTCAATGATTTCAGGTTCCCAGTCTTTATTACTTCCAAATTCCCCAAGATAGCATCCTTTTTATATTATTCTTCTCAAAACCATGTTTTGAGATTGGGATTTAGAAGATAGCTCAATACAAACATTTAAAAAATATTATGTAGCTAGTTATTTGTGAATGTGAGCATTCTGTGGCATAAAATCAGGGTTTATTCCAATATACTGATCACCAAATTGTCCAAGTGCAACTCTCTTGCAATTGATGCCTATGTCTCATTAGGGGTGTGCTCTAATCCTGTCATCTTGATTTAATCTATTTTTTTAAATGGGGAGACCACCTTTCTTTTAATTTACATGTACACAAAATACTGGTGTGCTAGTACCTAGCAGAATCAAATACTGTTACTAATTTTTGCTACCTATATTTATCTGCCAGTTAATTCATCCAAATAAAAACAGTTTTCTGGCAGTAGGAAGCTTTGTGCACAGTGGAAAATGAAAGATATTTTAACAAGAACATTTAATTCGTGCTATGTTCATTCTGTTTATCTTTGTAACTGAAATGAACTCTACCCTAACCCATTCACCATTCCAGTATCAGTATGTACATATTGTATTTTTCCTCCCAGAATGCCAAATTATCTTTCTGCCTGACTCTTCTATTATAGGAGTTAGTTTAGTGCTAATAAAGGCCTGTCTAAACTATTGCAGAAAAAGGCAAGATCTCTTGCAAAATGTCAGCCTGATATATGATCAGTTCAAAGTTCTTAGAAAAGCCTTTTCAGCTCATATAAACTGGGAGCTGAGGGAGGGTTAAGGAAGATGGCGTACAACTTGTGGAATAACTATTCAGATTTCTTAATAAATAGTTGGCTAATCACAGACCTCTTCTGTGTCTTTGCTCACTATTGGCTCTGGAGAAAACCTTTTTTTTAAAAAAAAAGTACATCGTTTTGACTTTTCTAGTATAAAAGCCTTCTTGTCTTCCAGGGCAATACTCATTAATTGAAATTATACAGCTACACATCAAAAAAGGGGTTACCTAGTTATTTATTTCGCTGCAATGTATCCTATAATAACCAGAAAAAACAGAACATAAGTGATAGTTGTTTGCTTACATATGCCAATCCACAGTCTGTTGATTTATGTAAACTAAATAGTCGAAGACTGAACAGTCAGAATTCCATTTTCACTTTTTAAAAATTAGAGCAAGTATTTGTAAATATCACACTTTTAAGCATCAACAGATTTTTCTTTGGTGAGTACGTTGTTATTCATTAGGGGGGCTCGAATTTCCCCTCCCCTTGCTTTCTCCATTGGGCAAGACGTGGGCAAATTAAGGGCCAACAGTACTGTTATTTGTGATCAGGGTTTCTTTCTGAGGGCACAGCCCCTTTAATGTGAGAGTTACCGCAATTAAAAGGGGGCTGTCCAGATGACGAATTATTTCACCACAAATCAGGAAAACCCTGGTTTGTGGCAAATTAATTAAAAGGGGGCTCTCCAGATGGTGAATTATTTTGCCCTGGTTTGTGGCAAACATATTATGTGAAGGTGCAGGATAAACCCACTACTTCCAGTGTCTGGACTGCAGTCCACACAGTAGTCCCATGGTTTTCCAGGCTAAATTAGTCTGGAAAACCATGAGAACACCAACCCCCTCCCCAAAAGCCCCCAAAGCCCTGTAAAAAACAAAAGAACTCATTTCTATGCACCAGGAGAGCTCCGGCAACCCTTTAATGAAGGCCGGATAATTTCTTTTGTTTTTTTGCAGGGCTTTAGGGGGCTTTTGGGGAGGAGGTTAGAGTGTCTGGGTGTTCTCGGGCATGGACTTTCTGGGGTGTGTATGGATAGGACCCCGTGGATAGGACCACGCAAATGTTCCCGGGATAAATATCTGTCTGGAAGCACCCTAAGAAGTATTCAGGAGGTGGAGCTGAGGTCTACACAAGTAATCTGTCCAGCAGCTCCCTATTTCTGGCTTAGCTAACTTTCAAAGAAAGTTGCTGTCCACACAAAAACCCACCTTAACTGTACTCCCAAATATCTGTCTCTAGTTCAGTGGTTCTCAACCTATGGGTCCCCAGATATTTTGGACTTCAACTCCCACAAATCCTAACAGCTGGTAAACTGGCTGGGATTTCTGAGAGTTGTCAGCCCAAACACCTGGAGACCCACAATTTTCTTTCTTTTTCTATACCAATAAACATTTTGACACATCCTTTAAATGGTATTGTTTCTGCTATGTCATTCAATCCTTATTTTTTGGGGCTAATAATGGCAAACTCAGATGTTTTATGGGCAGGATGAATGCTTAATAGAATAGCAATTCTTTTTGATGAAAATAGACTTCTAATCACTGCCAATGACAAGATATTATTTTCATTCCTGATTTTAAAATATGAAAATGCATTCAACTATCATACAGCAGGCAAAAATATTAGCCCTAATAAGAATTATTAGAGAAACTGGGGCATTCATGAATGTGGAAAACTAATTATAAAAAAATAAACAAACACTTCCATTATGAATATATTGTGTCATAAATCTAAATTATGCTTAAATAGTGTGAATGACACTTCAACAGATACTTCAGCTGAACATTTGCTATAATTTCAACACAACCTCTACATCAGGGATGGGCAAAATGTAGCCCATAAACTGTCCCAGCTCACAGCATTTGATAGAGGTGGGGTTAATCAAAACTATATTTGCTGCACCTTTGCTTTTAAATAGGGTTGTGTGGCAAACACATAGCTTGCTCTGAAGTAGACTTCTGCTGCAAGGAGTCTGGACTTGCAGCTAATACTGTACTGCTGAATTTTGTCACTATCATGATATTCCCCTTGTAGGTTGTGAAAATGAAGGAGTAGTTCCTGCATCCAGAAATTGTGCTGTTCTCTATCATTGATCAGAAATTGTCAAGGGCTACAACACCACCTGTGCTGCTGGATTGCAGTCTATAAGTACTGTTCTAAATTGAGAAGTTGAAAAGTGGCAATAATATTGGTGCTTTTTTAAATTAAAAAAAACATTTTCCATTCCTCCCAAAGGGGAATTGTGCATCTAAGGAAAATATATATTTGACGATTTCTATTTTTTGCAGGATAAAAAATGTGCAATGACTTTTTTGTAAATATTCCTACAGTGGTTTGATTTTATTAAATGTCAGCTTAAGCTACATGAACTGTCAATTTTTTAACTCTGAAAACACCAGTATTTTGTTTCTGTGAACGAGTCTAGACACATCTAATAGTCTTCTGTTTGATTATTATAACCAACAAACCAGATATAGAACCAAACAAGATCATGTTAAGCAAACTATAATAACATAGGTACTCTCAGCTGGTAGTATACATTTGTATAGTAGTACAGCAGTTGACTAAAGGTCACATGACCTTAAAAACCCCTTCCAGCGTCAAATAATAGTTTCCTTGTTCTTACTATCAGTGAACGGAATTTGGCCAATATAATGACACTTGTAGAACTGACTCTTGTCAGTAAGTATTGAACATAAAATTGAACTGTCCTTCCTGATAGTCAAGGACCTCAAACAGCCTATTCTTGTTTAGTGTATTTTGATGACGTAAACAAGAATAGGCTGTTTGAGGTCCTTGACTTATCAGGAAGGACAGTTCAATTTTATGTTCAATACTTACTGACAAGAGACAGTTCTACAGGCGTCATTATATTGGCCAAATTAGTTGGAAGAAGTGGGGAAGATGCTCTTTAGAACTGGAATCATCACACACCCCCAACCCCTATCCCATGATTACGCTTTATCTTCTCACATTGACTTACTGTCAGTTGATCTACCAGTGCTTATGTTCAAGACAGATTTCTCCATCTGCAAAATGTCTTGGCTGAATTTAATTTAATGTTGTAAACCCCATTCCCCTCCTCTGTCTTCCTGTTAGAAGCATTAGGAGATTGGACATGTTTTCAACTAAGCACGGTTACTTTTCTACAGAGGTTTAAAAAAATACTGTGCTTAATTCTAAGTATGGCTAAGGTCGGAAATGGAGAACCTCTTACCCACTAGGCTTCATCAAGTGGCCAAAGTTCTATCTAGTTACTTAGTCCCGAGTGGCCTTCATTCCCATTTCTGTGGCCTCTGAAAGCCCTTGCCCATGTCCCTAATTTTTCTAGCATCTTTCAAGATTATTTTCAGATAGCCAAAAATAAATGAGCAGTGTCAGAAAACATATCAATATGCCTTCTCCACATCTTCACCTTACAAAAATAGCTTTAAATTAGCCAAGTTGAAATGAGTAGTCCCATGTAGTAACATCTAAGTGGCCAGCAATGTCTGGGGAACTGAAAAACCAAAATTGGATTCCACTGCCAGTGCAGTTCCCACTTCTTCTCTGAATCATGGTTAACACTCGTCATGGATCTCAGTTAAGATGAATTGACCGTATCTATTGGGAAAGAAGCCAGAATTAATAGTCTCCTCATAGTTGTATCAAAAGAGAAACAGTACGCAAGCCTAAGCATCATTTAGACTTGTTTCCACAGTGCCAAGCAGTCTACATGCAGCCAGACATTTAATCTTCGAGGCTGTATCTGGCATGTTTCATTGTGAGGCACCACAATGTTATATATCCCATTTTAGGAGTCATTTGCTGAAGTTGTTAATGCCTGAAATGTAAGAAAACCAGGCATCTTGCACATAACCCAAAGTTGTTTGTTTTTACTAGATTTTCACTGCCAGGAAATGACACATTTTTATAATTTATTATTATTATAAAGAGCACTGCAAGTTATGGGAACATAAAGCCTAAGAACAGTGCTTAGACATTCTGGCACCCAAAGTAAAAAACAAAAAAATAAAATATGAGAAGACCCTCTGTTGGGAGGGAATAAGTCCCGATCACAGAGACAAGTGAAATGGTTACTCGTCTTTAGCAGGACAATCTTTAGCACTGTTGGACCATTGGAAGTTAGGAGAAGGCACTCTGAAGCTATGGGTTTGGACTTCTTTCTAAGGACCAGGGGGAAATATAAGATGCCAGACTCAAAGACTGCTGCCAGGAATCATTACATGTACTAATAAGGTTACTTACTGTTGATAAAGTTATTTGCTCTTAGGGCTGGTTTGCCAGGCAGGAAAGGATTGTTACCTTTGTTCCCCTGCCTTAAAATCAAATGGCTTTCAATAGTGGTCTAGACAGGAAGGTTTCTTTCTTCACCTCTGAGGATGCAGGTGAAATGTCAGGAAGAGAACGCTTCTAGAACAGGGGTGGGCAATTACCGGCCCTCCAGGTGTTTTGGACTTCAACTCCCAGAAATCCTAGCCAGTTTACCAGCTGTTAGGATTTCTGGGAGTTGAAGTCCAAAACAACTGGAGGACCGGTAATTGCCCCACCCTGTTCTAGAACATGGCCATATAGCCCGAAAAACCTACAACAACCCAGTGATTCCAGCTATGAAAGCCTTCGACAATATGTTTCTTTCTTCCCCCCCCCTTGTTTTGGCATTCAGTAGTCTAAAAACTTTCCAAAGACACCTGGCTGGATATTTATAAAAGCTTGAGTAAAGTATGCTGGAAGTTTTACTAATGATCTCTTGATGCAGATTTGGTCAGAGCAGCTCCTATTAATTCAGAGCATGCTCATCCCCTCGGCTGGTAGATTTTCAAATGTGCATTTGGACATATAAGTGCTTGGTTTTAAAAGAATTACAGGTTGAGAACCCCATATTTTGAATTCCAAAATCCAAAATAGTCTTCATAGGTGGTTGAGATAGTGACACTTTTTCTTTCTGAAAGTTCAGCATGCGCAAACTTGATCCCATTCACATTATTTAAAACATAGTTTATAATTACCTTCTGCCATGTGAACAATTAATATCAAGTTTAGATTAGTGTTCCATTTCCGAGATAATTGATTATGTGCATACAGTATATGAAAATCAAGGTATTCCACCTCACTCCCAAATCTAACTTCCAAATACTTCTGGTTCCTAGCATATTGGAGAAGAGATGTGCCACCTGTAATACAGTGACATACTAACTGACTAGGTAGGAAAGTATCTGATTTTCCCACTCCTTTGCCTACCAGTGGGAGTTAAACTGAACTTTGCCAAGCAGCAAAGAACTGAAGTTAAGGGCACAGTACCACCGTACTGTACAAGTGAAAAACTGAAAATAAAAAATTGCTATTTTTTTACCTAAGAAACTGTGGAGCCCCCGATGGCGCAATGGGTTTAACCCTTGTGCCGGCAGGATTGTTGACTGACAGGTCAGCGGTTCAAATCCAGGGAGAGCAGGTTGAGCTCTCTCTGTCAGCTCCAGCTCTCCATGTGGGGACATGAGAGAAGCCTCCCACAAGGATGGTAAAAAGCATCAAACATCTGGGCATCCCCTGGGCAGCGTCCCTGCAGACGGCCAATTCTTTCACACAGAAACAACTTGCAGTTTCTCAAGTCGCTCCTGACACACACACACAACCCTAAGAAAAACTTCATTTGGAAGGCCAAGGTTCTCTAGCACAACTATGTGACCAACTTCCAGTGATGGGTGACCATAAAATTACATTGGAGGATCTAGAGATTCCTAGAGAAGTATTCTCTCTAAAAACCTCTAAGTCCTCCAATATGATTCGGTGGTCAACATCCAGCAAAAGGTGATCATAGAATTACACTAGAAGACCTAGTATTCAATAGTAGCTATCTGATGAAAATAATGACTTTTAAAAGTTGGCTGTGACTAGTTTAGTTTTTTTTAGTATAGCCAGGGATAATCTCAGTTACTGCCATTTGTATTAGAGAAAACTATTTTTAGACCGTGTGCTTCAAGATTGCTTTCCTAACAAAGGCTATGGGTTTCTGTGGGGTTTTTTTTTACTGTGGGAAAAGATCTATGATTTTTTAGAAAGAATGTTTTCCTTTCTCATAGACAACAGCTGTATGCATTTTGAAAACTGCACAGTATGTCCCTGTGGAAATCACAAACTGTGCTGGGAATACATATTTTATGTCAAACAGAATAAAGAGCTAATGAGTATGCTTTCTATATGGCATTCCTCTCCAGCTTACTCCCACAGGTCAATGCTGTTAGTCACAGGAACTACGGGTTTGACCTACTTTTTAAAGCACGCATATCCATGTGTGTGTATTTGTGAGTACAGGATATTGGAGTGTCATCTATAGAAAATAATATGACAAAAAAGATATGGTCCTATTTTATATCGTACAAAGTTTTTGTTGTACTGGACACATCGGATTAAGATGTCACATACAATTAGCTTATGTACAAAAGCATCTGGCAGCACCATTGATGCTGAGAGAAAGAAATTTATAGCATGACCTTTTGTGGACTCGATTTGTTTCATCAGATGTATTTTATCCTACATTGGACCACATTCAACCTGTAGGCACAGTACAGACGAAGAGCCTGAAAAGTAATAATCCTGCAGCTGGGCATGTAATAAAATAAGTGCACCCCAATGCTTGAGACCAGCATGGTGCTCTGGTTTCAGGATTGGGTTATGACTCATGAGAATAGGAATCTTCACTCATATATGATAACCTACTGGGTGACCTTGGGCAGATCACACTCAAAAGAAGGCAAAGGCAAACCCTCTCCGAACAACTTTTTTGTAAGAAAACACTTCAGGTCACCATATGCCTGAAATAGCTTGATGGTATACAACAACAGCAACTTGGTACTTGTAGTGGTCAAAGTATAACCACAAGTACTGTTGCCCATGCAAAGCTCCAGTCTCATCTGAAAAAGCTTTTTTAGCCCTACTAGATCTGAAACGGCTAAGGGGGTTGTATGGAGAGATATGTAGTTCCAGAGTGAGCTTTCCATTTTGAAGCAACTGGAGAGGCTACAGCATCATTACTGAGATTTTGTATCTGCAACCCTTGACTTTCACTCTCCACATTTATTTACTATACTTTTATACCGCCCCTCTCAGCACAAAGGCGACTCGAGGCAGTGCACAATGGCAAACGAATGCCCACAGATAAATACATAACAATTATAAAAGCAAAAGTTCAGTTAAAATATAAAATACAAATTTTAACTTCTCCTTATTAGAATAGATTTTCATTGCATCGTCATCGTTCCATAGGTCTCAATTCCATAATTACATTTCCTCTTCTACACATGAGGTAGAAGAGTGTGGTTAGTGGCTCGTGATGCTTGGATGTGTAAAATCTGTTTTAGGTCATTGAACCTATCCATGTGTTGACTTACCACAGAAATCGATTAAATAGATCTACTGTTACTGGAACTCACTAGCAGGGTGTTGGCTGGAGACTTTCCTTGTGTGGAAGGAAACATAAAATATATCTTCAAGGGCTATGCATAAAATATTTGCATATATTAAAAACATGTTGAAAACATTCTGTCAGTTTATTCTTCTGTCAGTTAAGACAGTACTATTCAATGTGATGGTCCCTGGATTGGCGCTGGTCTTTGAGCCATTGGCTGCCGATCCCCGGCATATTGCCATTTTTCATAGTGGACACATTTAATATTAGTGCCTGGAAGATTGGGGGGGGGGGGGAATGTTGTTCCACCAATCAGCACTTAAAGTATAATAATAAAGAACTAATGCTTCTTTGATAACAGCTAACATCGACATCAGATGTATTTCTGTCGAAGGCTTTCATGGCTGGAATCACTGGGTTGTTGTAAGTTTTTTGGGCTGTATGGCCATGTTCCATTGTCTCTTGATGTTTTGCCTGCATCTATGACAGGCAAGCTCAGAGGTTTGTGAGGTCTGTTGGAAACTAGGAAAATGGGGTTTATATATTTGTGGAATGTCCAGGGTGGGAGAAAGAAGTCTTGTCTGTCGGAAGTAACAAAAACAGGGAAACTCCAAATAAGAAACAATCAGGGACAGCTAATCACCTCATCAAAGGATTCCCACAGGCAGTAAGAAGCTACACCTTGAAACTGTTAGGCCATTAAATGCTAATCAAGGTGGACAATTGAAACATTAACACCTATTTCCAACATCAAGGTGGACAATTGAAACATTTGCACCTACCTCCAACAGACAGTTCTTTCTCCCACCCTGGACATTCCAGATATATAAACCCCCATTTTCCTTTTTTTCCAACAGACCTTACAACTCCTGAGGATGCCTGGCAAAACGTCAGAAGATAATGCTTCTGGAACATGGCCATACAGCCCAAAAAACTTACAACAACCCAGATCTATTTCTTCTAATAATATGATTGGTTCTACCTTTGTAGTTAGCTACTTGGAATGTGCACCGGAGCTTTAATATATGGAAACATCTTTTTATGTAGTTTTTATTTATTTTATTTATTTATTATTCGGGCTTCTATGCCGCCGACTCCCTGAGGCTCGCGGCGGCTTACAGGAGCTGAAGGGCACAGTAAAATACAGGCAATAAGCAGTTAAAAACAATTAAAAACAACAGCAGTACAGTAATTAATAACACAGTTAAAACAATGAACAGCACATCATCCTCAGAAGAACGAATAGATGGCGGGGCATGGGCAGGACTTACTCACCAAAGGCCTGCTTAAACAGGTATGTTTTACAGGCCCGTCTAAACGGGAGCAAGTCCTTCATAGCCCGAGTTCCGGCCGGGAGGGCGTTCCACAGCGTAGGTGCTATGACAGAGAACGCCCTCCAGCGGGTAGCAGTCAGCCTTGCGAGTTTAGCTGAAGGTATCTCCAGGAGATTGGAGTCCTCAGACCGAAGTGATCTCGGAGGGCAATATGGGGTGAGACGGTCCCTCAAATACGCTGGCCCCAGGCCGTGTAAGGCCTTAAAGGTGAGGACCAACACTTTGCTCAATTGGCAGCCAGTGCAGATCCTGCAAAACAGGTGTTATGTGGGCGCCAGCTGGCGTGCCAGACAGGAGCCGGGCGGCAGTGTTCTGCACTAGCCTGAGCTTCCGGGTCACCGACAGAGGAAGGCCAACGTAGAGCGCGTTGCAGTTTTCCAGTCTCAAAAAGTTTTTTAAGTGGAAGTGAATACAGGTGAATTAAATGAAATTTAATTTGAATTAATTAAGACAGTTACTTCCTGGAAGCTTTACAGTTAATTTATGGTGTGACATTTATGATAATAAAGGAAGTACTTGGCGTTTATCTATGGAAAGCAGTATGAGAGGGGAAGGAGCTCTTCTTTGTTTTGCTAGTTTCTCTTCTGGTATGCAGACTAACCCTACAGGGGAACAGATACAAATTTAAATGAAGTGGTTGTTGGTTTTGTTAGCAAATACAATTTATGTTCTTGTATGAGGAAAATCTTTTAATCCTCGACTGAATAGTGACACTGAATAACACGAATAAGCTGCAACTACCTTGAAAGCAAGAGGCCTGAATTGCATAAAAAACCTAATTCTATTGCAGAACATTTATGAGATATTGCATGTAGGCTTTCTACCCTAAAGCTGCTCTATGCACTGCATATTGTTTACGTTTGTGACAGTAATAGACTTGCCAGAGAGATGTCAGTTGCTTCCCTGTTTCTTTCTTATTATTGGTGAAAGAAAGTGTCCTCTCCATTGGCGCCCCCTTGTCACAGGGGAGAGGCTTGCGTACCCTAATGAAGTTGTGAGCTGTGCTGGCAGTGGCATAGCCACCGGTAGGGCCTCCCATGCCAGACTGGTCACAACTGAAGGGTCTGGCAAAGAGCGTAAATGGGTAGGATGGGCTCTCTAGCCTTTTGGCAACCATCCTAAGAGAAGGAAAATTCTAATTTCAAACCTGGGCAGATGGTGCTCGTCTAACCCTGTAAGGTCAACCATCTAGAGAAGGAAACTCAAATCAAACCTACGACCTGAGGACCTCGCTGCCACTGTCCTAAGCTTGCTAGGCCCCGGCAGACGAACCTTTGGTTTAAAGGGGGAGGCCAGGTCTGTGCATGCTCCGCTCCACCAGAAAAATCCATTGCACAGGCTTGAAGGACACATCCAACCTCCTTAGTCATCCACGCACTTGTAGAAAGCGTGGGATGAGTCCTTCCTAAGAATCTTCATTTGTGAAGTAATGCCAGAGAGATTATTGGTGGCCAGATTCAAGTGCCCCAAATCTCTGTATCATGGCCAGGCATTAAGTTAACAAACACCTCACCATATATGGTGGACCACCAAATCATACTATTTCTGTTGACACTTTGTATTGTGAAAGAGCAAGATTACCCTTTGTCAAAGATACTCAAGTCCTACTCTGCATTATCCAAGGCCTTTGACCAGGTGACAGGCACCTTTGAACCCTGTGATTCTGGAGGATTACCAAGCATATATCACAATGATACTACATTAAGGGCATAATTGGTATTTCCAGAGATGTGGTTCTCATTAAGAGTGGAAGAGTGGAGGATGCCTCTGTTCCCTGTAATGAAACAGGAAGAGTGCGTCACCTTTTTCTGGTGTAACACTTAAGACTTTCAATCACTCTCCTAGCCTCTTCAATAATAGTCTATCACATAGTAAACATTTTCTCAACTCACATTGCATTTAGAAGTAAATTAAGCCGCTTTTGTTTGGTCCACAGAGGGAGTGCGGTGTCAATCATTGTAAGCTTTTCTAAAAGATTTTCTGACCAAATTGCCTATAACTGGGGGGAAAGTGTCCTGTTTGTTGTATTAGAGAAATATTGGACTGCTATTTACCTCCAAAATGTTCTTTCATCTGGGCAACTGTGGTAGATGTTCTGTAGTAAAACATCTGTTACTGCAGAATGTCAGACCGGATAATCGCACGTAGTCTGTGAGAACATGAAGCAAAAAGTTAAAAGTACAAAACATTTCCTAAACTCTTAATAGATATTTACTTACATGTCTTCTTTCTCTCGGTTTCGAAGTTTTTTTGCCATGCGGTAAGGGGTTTTTTTGGTTATTTTTTTTAATTGGATGAATTTAACAAATGTAAGACCAATGGTTTATTTCTAAAATGAATACAGTATTGCTGAGGTTGAATTATGAATTGAACTCACAGCCTGTACATGATTGTTCTCACACATTTAATCCAAGGTGTGCTTATGTAAGGACAGAGTGATGGTAGATCTGATGAGTTTACAATGAGCAGTTAGATAATCGCAACATCATTTTTTCATATATTTTCTTATGAAATATGGTTACCTTCCCATGTTGTCAGGTTTATTGTTGGTGTAGTCGTGAATTTTACAAAACTGAAATATCTAGAGCTGAAAAATGCATGTTGACATGAAGCAGAACATGTAGCTGATATACTAACTTTTCTGCCAAACATGTAACCAATATAATTTCTTTGTCTCAACAATCCTGACAATGTTATTTCTAACAGAAAAAATAACATACACACCCCCCAAAGGAAATGGTTATAAACTCTGAAGGAAAACAGCTGTTGTGCGGGAAGACCGATCATTAATGGTATCGTGGGATAATTTTATACCCTAATAACAAAATAAACTGTGCTGACTGAATTGTCCGCTCATTCTTTGTGTCAGTTACATCCACAGGCAACCAGATGTTGCAGTAGTTTTGTATACATTTCCTACATGTGGTGTACCATCTGAAGGCTTTCTGTTTTGCTACTTCAAAAGGTGGTGGAGTATTGGCTTATACTGACAAATTTTGCCAATGTCTGTTAACAGACCTTCTGCCATTACTACGCTGGTTAAAAAAACATGCTTCATTCCATCCTGGGTGGAAATACGGTTTGACTCGAGTTATCACCACACTGCAGCTAATCTTAGGCTGTCAGTTCCAAGTCCTTATCTCCTTTACGAGATGAGCTCCCTTTTCATGGTTTACCTGGCATATACTGCCAAAACGGGCATTTATATCTGGGCTTTTCCCTGTTTACATTGCACTTAGTGCTGGCATGGGTGTTCAGTCTTAGCTAATAGTTAGACTTGTTGTTGGCATGTACCACATTCAAAGCTGCTCAGCTCATTTTACATTTCTTACAAGGCAGTCAACAACAACAACAATTCTTTATTGATTAGTCAATGTTGACCATATCAAAACATACAAAACATAAAAAACATACTTACCCATACATACAATAAATGAATATATGAATACAAAGCATACCGACCTACCGTCCTGTGAACCCACTCCTAACTGCACGGGGGGGGGGGGGTTGTTGAAAAGATTGTGAACAAGATTAAAAGATTAAAAATTAATTATTTTCTTACAATAAAATTTGAGCGGGGGCAAGGGTAAGTAAAACTAGCGGCATATCCATATTGAAAAAAATTATTTACATTTTGTTGATGGCAGTAATATCACAGCTCTCTGCTTCCATCTTCTTGTGGATGGCCAGCGCTTTTTGTGTAAAAAGTGTCAGTTTTAGAATAGAATTTTTATCTGAACCCTGTAGGAGAATGTGCAATTTATCCTTATTCTCTAGATGAGTATGGTTCTCCAGCAGAGGCTCTAGATAGTAAAGTCAAATCCTGTTGTAGTAGGGACATCTTCAGAAAAAATGTTCTGAGTCCTCCACTTCTGTGTCTACCTCACGATACCCACAGGTTCTCCTCGTATAGGGAATTTTCTTATGTCGTCCCAGCTTGGACTTAATGTGAGCTGCTCGAATCTAGCCCTGGTAAAAAGTTTTCTAATATATAGTGGTAGCAATCAGTTTAGCTGGGACTCTATTGTTAAAGTGTCTTGTGATTACACAAAATGTCTTGGAATGTATAGTTGCAGCACCTTTTTCTCCAAAGCTCAGTTTTGGGCAATAGAAACATTAAATAATAAAGAGAGATTTCTATTTTTTTTAAAAAGAAGCAGACTGGATTTTGAAATTCAAATTTTTGGTTCCTGGAAGACTTGAACTTTATCTCCTTCCACTTTTGTAAATTTACTCATAAACTTTACTAGCCAAGTTACACAACATAGCCTTGAAGTCCATCTCACCCCCTCTTCTACCACCCTACCCCTGCCAAACATTAACACCCCCCCCCATAAGCCTAGTTTGTGTGCTTCTTTTTTGTCCAGCAAATAGAATGAATTTTCTAAGAATTTTTATTTTAATCCCTACTAATAGTTCTCAATGTCGCTGGAATCACTAACATTTAAAATAAACATAAAATTGTAAGTAAAATATGAAAGCAGTTAAGACCACCAGTGAAGGAAAAACATTATCAACCAGCTAAAATGTATTACAGAAAACAGATTAAAAAACAGAAGGTCCTTTGAATGAAAACATCCTAAGGGAAATTCAGCAAAGTTGAGGGTAGCCTGGTATCCCTTGACAACACGTTTGAGAGTCAACCAGTCTGGATTTGCCTTCAGAGTAGCCACTGAAAAGTTCCTTTCAATCTTAATTCCCAAGCAAACACTTTGAGAGATGCTTCTTCAGACTGTCCGGTTCCTTTTTGTTCATTCTTTTAGCAGATATTCTTGGGAATTCCCAATTTACAAGTTCACAGAAAGAGACTTAGCTTGTTCGTAGAATTATTTCATGGTTTACTTTGGCAAATAAAGTACTGGAAGAGGTCATGGAAGATACGGGACCTTTCCAGAATATCTTATTGTATTTTTTCTGACTTAGATCAGACACGAATGTATCCTGCAGACTTGCCTTTGAACATTTTCCTCCAGCTTTTAAAATCAGACCACATGGATATGTATCTTCAGCACTGCAGGCTTTTCAAAACAGAGGTATCAGCAAACATGAAGTGCATCAGCTAATGCTAATGCTGGTTTCCTAGGAACCTAGTGCATGAGGATATACTGTATTCCAAATCTTTAAATGCTGGAAATTGATTTTAAGTAGTGTCAACAGGTGATAGGTGACAAAATTATTGAAAATATTGTATCAATATATATGGTTTCCTCTTAAGTATGTACCATGCTCCTGCGTGGTTTGAGCAAAATAATTTTCCAGTGGATTCTGTCATTAGACAGACCTTTCTTACTATCACATCTGCCTTCAAGTCTAAAACAAACTTCTACTCTGTGACTATAGACTTGACTGTAGACAAGAGCGTGGTCAGAACATTTTTAAACAGAAATGTGTTTCTTTTTGCTATAAACAGTGATTTCTTATTAAAGTTCTACAGATAAATTTTCTAGAGATTATAAAACAGTTATGACATTTATCCTTTTTCCAGACTATGTAAGAATTCATTTGTTTTTTTGTTTTTATAGTACCAAATGTTGTGGACAGTACACTTTCAACTAAGCCAACCAGTTGACATGCTGTTGGGGTGTTTAGAAAGATGCTCTCCAAATTAGTACAGTTTGATGTAAAAGTATGTATGAAAGCATGTGAGTGAAAAAGAACAAGCATCCATATTAGTTTCTGCAGCCTGGCAACTCCCCCACATAATGCAGGTAAAAAGCTTAGAAAAAATAATTGCCAATGAAGAATACAGGCTTCAAATCTTATTTTCATTCCCTTTATCTCACAAAAGCCTTTGCCTGTGCTTATTCCACTTTCGCTATCTGATGGGGATTGGGTACAAAATTCACCAAGGAGAGAAATTGATCTGAGTTTTTGTGCCCCAAGCATAAATGATGAAAATTGGTTTGATAGCAGTGGACAATGTATATTAACAGATGAAAGGAATTGGATTCAGTGTTTCAGAAAACATCATGCCATTTTCCTTATCATATGCTTTATATAAGCTTTTATAATACTGTAAGCTTCAACATATAGCTTCGAATAGTTTTACTACATCAATGCACATACACTAATTTTTCTGTAAACCTCACATATAAGTCGAGAGGAGGTTTTGAGGCAAAATTATGGGTTTTGATATGATAACTCAAAGATCATTTTGGAGAGAGGTGAAAACACAATTGCTGGCTCAAGAGGCCAGCTATCCCTGGCTGCCACCTAGGCCTGGTTGATAAAAATGATGTAGGAGATGCTGGCGCTTCGAATCTGAATGACTTTCAAAATTCATTCGGAAAAATTCTGAAATTTCGGAATGGCTTCGTTAATTGTGCAGTGTACGAAAACCTGCAAAAAACCTCCCAGGTCCTTCTCTCCCACGAGAAGGACTTGGGGCAAAAGCCCTGTTTAACCCAGTTTGGAAGCTGATTTCTTCCCTTCCACATCAGTCTGATGCGGGAGGGAAGAAATCAGCTTCTCAACTGGGTTAAACAGGGCTTTTGCCCCAGGTCCTTCTCATGGGAGAGAAGGACTTGTGGCAGGAACCGGGTTTAACCGAGTTTGGAAGCTGATTTCTTCCCTCCTGCGTCAGCTGATTCCTTTCCGATTCCTTTCCAAAAATGGTGGCGGCGGCTTCAAAATGGCGAATTCACTTCCGGGTTGCTTACATTGCTTCAAAACTGCTTCAAAAGTGAGTTAATTCCAAATTCTATCTGATTTTAGAGGCATTCCGAAAAACCTAACCAGGCCTACTGCCACCATGACCATTTTCCCATGCAGGCATTTAAAAAGATCAGAAGTAGTGCCATGGCAGAAAGAGTAGAAGTTTTTAGTGCTTCTGTTAAGTTCTCCTGAGATATACCACACTCTTGCTACTCAGAGAAGTGGATGATTATTTTTTTTATATGAGTGAATTTTCTATTGACTTCCTTTGGCCCTCTTGTAGTCCTTTGCATCATTTGAAAACTAGCTCTGAATATTTTCCAGGGAATCCAGAGTAGGTTTTGATTGAGCACCAGTGGCTGCACTAGGGAAGAGTTAGCTCCAGTGTCTGCTGATGGAAATAGTTCTATCTGGAAATTCTCTTCTTGGGATAAGCCTGATATACCCCCAGCTGTCTCTGTTGTCCTACTGTTCCAGGTGCTTTGGGTATATCACTTATTCTCTCTCTCTCTCTCTCTCTCTCTCTCTCCCCCTCCCTCCCTCCCTCCCATTTCTCCTCTTTCTTCACAATTGCTGCAAGCCTATTTCAAAGGGCAAAAGTAGTTTGCATTCAGTTTACTCAGCAAGAGGAGATTACTAGAGAAAATAGAATCTTGCCCTTCCCATTAAGCTCAGGCAAAAGCAAACTGCTGCAACCTTTCCTAGCTTTACTGTATGTTTTCTTCATTAATAACTTTTTGCCATCATTGCCACACTCTGATGTTGCTTGCTCACATGTGTTGTGGTTTTCATATGGAAAAGTTTAAAAGGTTTGGGCTTAAGCCCATTGATCCATTGCTACATATTTTCCACCAAGCTCTAATCTTTTTAGCTAATCTAATGATCAAGTAACAATTCTACTGTGGCAGTTGTGTATATTTTTATTGATTGTTATTATTCTACTTATTTTTATTACGTTTTGTAATTCGAAAGGTTTTCCCTAAAAGGTGGCTGTGAATGCTTTTAACTGAATAAATAAATAATCTTGATCAGATTTACTGTATTCATCTAAATCCAGATAACCTTGAACAGAGCTTCACACTGTGAAATAATTTTGCAGGAGAATGCCCTGCTGAGTAACAGTTAAAATTTAACCGTGTAAGAGAGATATCTATGTTCCTTTCCTAAAAACTGATAGGTTTGATGCCATGAACTCATAAAGGTAAAAACAGAATGAGATTTTTTAGCCTCTACCGGTATTTCAAACCAAAGAAATAAAGGTTTCCAAATAATATTTTTCAGAGAACAAGCATATGAAACGAACTGGAGACCCAATGGCATACACAAAGGAGAGAGACAGAAATTCTGTGTTGCCCACAGAGTTCAGGGAAAGTCATAAGAGAATATGTTACATGACCACTGATCATGCACCTTGTGTAATATCTGAAAGCAGGATCTCATAGTTGATCAATGGGTTATAATTCTTGAGTTCTAAGTGTGAGTACAGCTCATGGATTTCATCACAAGATAGATTCATGAGTTTCTTTGCAAATTACAGTGAAGCACACACACAAGTCAGACTGTGATTCATTCATACATCTGCTATTACAGCTTCTACATAGCAGTAAAAATGCTGTTCCTTTGTCACAGTGTTCCAGTTCTCAGTGACTTAGTTATATTGACAAAATATCCTGATGCAAACATGGCATTGATCAAAAATCATGCTGTGACTTTTTGAAATAAAAGTTATTCTGCAAAATCCTTCTCATAATAAAGGGGCAATTCAAAGTTGAAAAGTGCTACTACAAATACTTAATCATTAAGGACCTCACTCAATAGGGTCTAAGCATGTTAAATGTATTTAGGGTTAAATGTATTTAGGCAAGTAATTCGGTTTCATCCTTAATAATTCCATTGTTAGTATAAATGGAAGCAGCAGAAGCAGGAGAGTGCCACTGATATATCCACAAATGTTTGTTTGTTGTTTTTCCAAGTAAATAAGCTGGAGAGGGGAAATGATGAACATTTGACACAATGGTCTGGATTCTAAGGGAATTAGTAACATTTCTCATCACCTTTTCCTTGTAGCCACCAGTGATCTGTAAAAGTTTTTCCAGAGAGCAAAGAGCCACCCGAACAATAGAGAGTGCTAGTGGTTATTTGGAATATGGCACAAGTCTTTTCTGAGAATTTCTTTTAACACATATTGGATTCCAAGCTCTAAATTGGACAATTCCCTCCTCAGAAAGCAGCCACTGCACCTCCACAACCCATCTCATATTGTTCAGGAAGTCCTGGTAGCCCTCAAGATACGTTTCCAGAGGCTGTTGGGTGGAATAGATTGGGATTGGAGATTCTCCATTCATAGTTCTTAGGGCCTGAGGCAGTACAACTTAAAAGTCAGATGTGGCCAGTTGTTTCTGCTTATGACCCATGTCAAGATACATCCCTCAGAAAGGTGTTCCTCTGCATTCAGGGTCCATCCACACAGGGCCCAAAACGTGGGTCGTCTCGAACGTTTACCTAAGGAATCCAGACAACTCCTCAGTTAAAAGCAAATTAATTTGGGACAAAGCAGGAATCTTCCTGAAAGACCCGGGTGTAATCTAATATGGGTACTATGTGAACTACACCCTCAATAGTCCTGGGACTATCAAGTGGGCAGTCCACACAGCCCTCTCAGTCTTTCCTGGCTGAATCAGCCCGGAAAACCCAGAGGGCTGTAACCCCCTCCCCCTAAACCCTTAAAAACTTAAAAATTAAAAATAACTTAGCCGGCCGCCATTACCCTGGTGTCTGAGCTCTCCCAGTGTGTAGAAATGATATGCCAGGAGAACAGGGTATGAGCAAAATCGCTCCTGCCCCCCACCTTCTATGGCTGCAGGGTAATGGTAGCTAGCTAAGTTATTTCTAATTTTAAGGCTTTCCTGGGTGTTTTCTTTGGTTTCTTAAACATCCCCCTAGGAACGCATGGGTTTTGCGGGAACGTGTGTAGACTTTAACCTGTGGCCAGTTGGGTTTCTTAAACCTGATTGGGTGTGGGCTAAAGGCCTGTCTGGGAAATCAGGCTTTGTATATCTTTGGTTATTATTTTGGTCATTCAGCTTGGATGGGTTGCTATGGAGTAACAAGCACCAGTATAGCATGACTGGCACAATTCTAAAACACAGTTTCCATTCAGTTATTGTTTAGGAAGAATGTTGGATCTTTTTAGAACTGATCTAACTAGGCTAGGTTCTTTGAAGTTTTAAAAGCATAATAATAATAATAATAATAATAATAATAATAATATCCTGTTCCATCTCCCCGGAAGGACTCGGGGCGGCTTACAACATAACATATATAATGAACAATATGTGCAAAATAAATCAGCAAATAATATCACGTTAAGTCAATATAAAGGAGAAAACAAATAAAACAAAATAGATTAGCAATAGGCAATATAAAACATTAGTTAAAACACAGTGGTTCCCAATAAATTAAATAAAAGCCAAGAATACCAGAGTCAGAGTATGTCCATAAAACAAAGACCTTGTCCACATTAAGGGGATATTAATCATTGTCCAAGGCCTGCTTGAACAACCAGGTCTTCAAATCCTTCTTAAAAGTCATGAGGGTGGCTGCTTTTCTGCTCTCCCTGGGGAGGGCTTTTCAGAGTCAGGGGGCCACTATTAAGAAGGCCCTCCCCCTCGTTCCCACCAGCCTCGCTTGCAGTGGGGGTGGGATTGAGAGGAACACCAGTTTCAATAGGTATTTCTTTTGCTTTGTAATTTTGTTTCAGAATATAACCACATGCTGCTTTAAAAGAAATCATATTTTACATAGTGTGAATAACTCATTTTAAATGGTTTGCTGTAAGTTTTTTGGGCTGTATAGCCATGTTCCAGAAGCATTCTCTCCTGACGTTTCGCCTGCAGGCATCCTCAGAGGTTGTGAGATCTGTTGGAAACTAGACAAGTGGGGTTTATATATCTGTGGAATGTCCAGGGTGGGAGAAAGAACTCTTGTCTGTTGGCGGTATGTGTGAATGTTTCAGTTGTCCACATTGATTAGCTTTTAATGGCCTAGCAGTTTTCAAGGTTTGGCTTCTTACTACCTGGGGGAATCCTTTGTTGAGAGGTGATTAGCATTTCCCGATTGTTTCTTGTCTGGAATTCCTCTTTTTTTCTAAGTGTTGTTCTTTATTTACTGTTATGATTTTAGTTTTTTTGATACTGGTAGCCAGATTTTCTTCATTTTCATGGTTTCCTCCTTTCTGTTGAAATTGTCCACATGCTTGTGGATTTCAGTGGCTTCTCTGTGTAGTCTGATGTGGCAGTTATTAGAGTGGTCCAGCATTTCTGTGTTCTCAAATAATATGCTGTATCCAGGTTGCTTCATCAGGTGCTCTGCTATGGGTGACTTCTCTGGTTGAAATAGTTTGATTCATGTTTGGGCACTGCGTTTGGTGGTCCTTATGTATAATTTTAAGCTTTCCATAATAATAAAATGGCATGGTGGTTCAAGTTTGATTTTTTTATTTTGTCAATTGTTGGCTCTGACATGGCATTTGATGCCCAGCGATAATGTTGGCAGAATAAAGTCTTCTGTCACTCTAAGGAGGTAAATTGTCAACAATCTGACACTCTATTATATTGATTCCATTCTGTAGCCTTGACTTTTTTTCCCATGGAAAATCTCCAGAGGCAGGAATTTTTGCATTACCTTTCTCAAATCATTTTATTGATTTATTAATGTGGATGCAAGATGGAGCATAGCGACAGGGCAGGCATTTAATTGGGAAAATATGGAAAGGCTGCATGCCACAATCTTTCAACCAGGCAGCACAAAGCCAGTCCTTTTTCATGTTCCACTATTGTTTGTTCTATATTAGGCACAAGGGGGAACTCGCTTTGATTTTCATACTGCCAGATTCCTGCTCCTGCTAAGCACAACATCTGCTATACCTTCTGTTTTTCCAAGTATCATTATCTTGCACATCAGTTATCCCGGTAAACATCTGATATTCAATACCAGGAGTAATCTAGCTGTCCCTTATAAAAACTGAATGCCACCTCTATGGTGGTCTTTTGAAGTTTTTTGTATGAAGAAAGAAAAGGAAACATGCTTGCATTGGTGCAGGAAAGAGCAACATAAGGTCTAGGAAACAGTTGCAACAATTTGTATTCTAGTAGTGGTTCCCAATCTTTGTCTCTCCAGTTAGTTTTGACTTCAACTCTTAGAAGCCCCAGGCAGCTTGATTGTCAATCAGGAATTCTGGGATCTGAAGTCCAAAACGTGTAGAAGAACAAACATTGGGAATCACATTTCTACAGCAATGTAGCCTCTGTCTCTGTCCATAGCCATATTGCTCATATTCAGAATAAGGACATACAACACCAAACAATGGTGTTGTTGTGGTATGCTGTTTCATAAACCTTCGGCAATATACTGTGATTATTTGCTATACACTGGATAAAATTGCTGAGATCCTCTGAGATTTAGATGCTACATTAGCAAGACAAGCCAAATACATTTTGTTGTTGAAGGTAGAACAACAAAAGGCATTCATGTGCATTGTAAACATACAGCACCACCAGGTGAAAATACTATACTTTCAATTGATCTGGTAAATGAAATACAAATAGAAATTCTTAGGATTATGTTATCTGTATATCATCCTTAGTTATGTTTGGACATGATGAAAGTTTGTGTGCAAGATGTTAATTTGGGGTGTTGTAAGAAGTTAATTTGAGATGTTGAGAAATGACAGCAAACCAAGGAAGAGTGATCATGCTCAGTGGGTATGGAGTGATGTGCTCAAAAATGGAGGGAGGGAATGGGAAAATGTTTACCAGAAATCTTTAACTGGTATATTTCATAGTGCAGCATATTGTTCCAGAATCAACTTGTGGTTCAGGAATAAATAAATGTTACTTGCTGACATTGTACATGCTGTTTGAGAAATGAGCATTTTAAAATTCTGAATGTCTGTTTCTCAGTTGTATTTATCTATCAGTATCTCAAATATGAGACCTAGCTTCGTGTAGTGGTTTGAATGGGGAACCAGGATTTGAATCTCTACTCAACTATAGAAACCCACTGGGTGACACTGAGAAAATGCCACTCTGTCAGCTCCAGATGAAGGCAAAAGTTACCCCCACTCTGAACAAATTTTCTCAAGAAAACCCTATGATAGGGTCACCTTAAGATTGCTATTAAGTTAGAAACAACTTGAAGATGCACAAGAATATTAAAGATAATGCCATCTCACCTATGTCTTTTATTTGATGGAGCTGCTCCTTTTTCAAACAGGGTTGTGAGATTAAGTGTCTGTCTTAACAATGGGATTCCTGCTTAAGTGTCTACTGCAGTGAATCTTATGGACTCTGATGTGGAGGACAGCAATTTTTTCTTTAATGTACTGTATTTCAGGCAATTCTGGCATTTTCCTCCCTTTGTGGTATGATCCTGTGGGTCATATCAAAATCCATATTTTTTGGTCTCAAAACATGCTTTTTATACATAAGGTCAAGTTATATATGAGTATATATGGTAATACTGACTGATTGAGAATGGGCAATGGAGGGCCAGGCGGAAGACACTTTTAAATGGCATCAGATGCCATTTGAACTTGGAATATAAACAGGGTTAACCCTAGATAGGACTTGAATGGGGAGGCCACTAGTCATTATCAGGTGCAGTAGGCTATATTTCAGAGGGAGGAACTGAAGAAAACATCTCTGAATATTCCTTGCTTTAAAAGATCTTATGTAATTCAAGGATTATCCATAGGGCAATAGGCACACATATATTATGAAAGTAGTAATGGTAGCTAACCACCTGGAACAGTGAAAAGACAAACCCTACATTGATACATAGGATTACAGGTGCAATATCTTTTCACAACAGTCGGGGTGGGGGGGGGATAATTTTCTGCAATTTGTCTAGAAAGCAAGCAAATTGAAAAATCAATTTCTGTTGAATCCTAAAAGTCTGCAACACTCCAAAAATAAATTGCCCTCACCACTTAAAACACACATACATTTATTTATCATTGTGCATTTTTCCATGTGTGATACAAATTTAACTTTTTGCCTGCAGTCAGATTGCTTTAGGTAACAGTTACCAGAAATGACCAAGAGATTATCTGTAGCAGGAGTTTAAGTTTTCAAAGTATTGTCAGTAAGGTAATAATGTGTTTTCCTCTTCTGTAATTATAGCTAGAAAGGACAAAATATTGTTATAAAGAGATCGCTGTCTTGCAATACCCATTCAAGAACAAACAGCTGATAGCCTTATACAAGGAAAATGTTTATTTTGAACCATTTTGAGAAAAGCCCTTAAGAAGTCCATTGACTTTTGCTTTTTCCCTGACATTCTTATGTTTTAATTAATATTGCATGATTCTTTACTTCTGTCAAATGAACTGCACTAGGTGTTCATGAGAGATAGAGCAAATCTTTTAAGTGAAGACAGCTTGACTTTAGATTATTCTTTTTAAAGGGTGCCAGAAGACATTTTGATCATTTTGTACCCGCTAAAGATTTGTCTTTCCTCTGTTTTTTTCAGTTTGAAAAGAAAAGGATCTTTGTCCTAGGGTTTACAATATTTAGATGCTGTTTTGAACTTTGTTATATTTTGTCTTCTTTTCTTCATTTCATGATTACTTACATTTTAAGCTACATTTCATTTTTATGATTTTACATTCTAATTGTTGTAGTAAGCCACCCATGACACCTATTAATGAATGGTTGCACCCTTGCTTAATATATTCATCAGTGATCTGGAAGAAACCTTATTGGACCCCAATGGACATCTGGCAGGGGAGGGTGGATGCATCGATGCATCCACACTCCCTCGCCAGCTAAGAAGCAATGTGGGTTAAAGGTGGGTCTCAAGGGAGGTAACCCGATGCCTCCACTTTCCCCTGCCAGCTAAGAAGCAAGGTGGGTTATCACACGTTGGTTCTCAGCATCCCTCCTTGCCAGCTGAGAATCAAACCGTGTTAGAGATATCGCAGGTTGATTCTGAGCTGACAAGGGGGCGTGGAGGCGGGCATCCCCTACGCACAGTGCATGCGTGGCTCCACTAATGTAATAATAATGAATTTCGTTATTAAATACGTATCAATTTCAAATTTTTCCCCCAAAAATCAGAACACTTTCTATTTTGAAACAACAGCGGCTCCTCCCCCCCCCCCCGAGTTTAGAAGCAATTTTTTTATGGATCAACTAGCCCTAGTATCCAGCATCTGGATTGGTGGCTCAACACCTAAGATAGACCAGCACCAGTCGGTTCTTGAAGGACCTCTTCTAGTTCTCCAGATATGTGCCATCCTATGCCTTGCTGTCAGAATCCGGGGAAATCCCCCTGTCAACAGGAGCTTGGTGGTGGGTACTTAAATATTGGTGTGGCTCCTATGGCAATGGGGATGCTGGTTTCAGTGTGATTACCAGTAATGGGTCAGCCATCAAGGATCAATGCAATACGTCATACACACAAAATAGAATTTGTGCATCACCATTCCCATAGCAGCCATGCCCAATAGCAATGCAGTAACAACCACGGGTGAGTATCTTTACTGCAGGATCCCAAGCCTGTCTTCAGTTACTTCATAATTCTGAAAGCACCATTGATCTGCAAGAGAATGATTTCAGGGAAACGTTATTGCCAACCACACAATGTCACTGATGGAGCTGGCATAACAGCAAAAAATGTTCCAGAATCCTCAAATATTGCGTCTTAGTGGCCACGAGGATGCATAAAGCGAAACACATAATTACACAAAGTATAACATACTCTGACCTGAGTAAATGGATACTTAATTGCAAAACAAAAACGTATCAGTCTGGCAGAGCAAAATTTTCTCTTTCAGGTGATACTATTCACAATTATATTCAGGTTGATTCTTTTTAAATTGGCTTTGAACATTGATAGATTTTACCATTTGTGCTGACAGTGCCAAATTTGATGAGATCCTGCAGGGCAGTTAGAGAAGCTGGATAGTTGCAAATCTGGCAGTATTATGTCAAGAACAAGCATAATTCTTGGTCAGAATTTCAAGTCTGTGTCTTCATTTGCATGGAAATTGTTGTAGGCTGAATATTATTTAAAATTTGTCACAACACATTTTAATGCACACTTGGAGTCAATTTGTTTGACTGGATTTTGCATCCATAATTTTAAAATTAATTTCATCAGACTCAGCAGAAAAAATGCAAGTATTTCAATTTACTAGCCATTCTTACAGATTTAGATTCAATTTTATGAGACCCCCAAAATGGCTTTTTATTAAATGTCATGTGCACACTGACTAACCACCCATCAGATAAGGGGGTCTAGATCGGCAACTATTGCAGTTAGAGGTCTCAAATTTTGGGAAACATAGTTAAACACCTGACTGGTGCTACAGCTAAAATTTGCACAAAATTGGAGAACATGATGGTGGGAACTTGACCTCTTTGCCATCCTCCTTGTTGCCTCCGGAGACTTTGGGGAAGTATCCCTCTGAGGTGTGGCTTCGGGGGAGGCCAAGGAGAATGGAGAGCCCGTCGCCTCCCCTCCCCTTCCCCGCAAGCTTCTGGTACTGATCTTCAAGGCCTTGAACGGTCTGGGGCCAGTGTACCCTAGGGACCGCCTTTTCCCATACTGTCCTGCTAGGCCACTACATTCAGAGGTGGGTCAACTTCTAGAGGTGCCCGGCATTAAAATATACCATCTGACGGCCACAAGAAGGAGGGCCTTCTCAATAATTGCCCCCACCCTGTGGAACGCACTGCCTTCCGGAATCCGTGTCGTTACGGACTTAGTGGCATTCCGGAAGGCATGCAAAACCCTCTTGTTTCGGCAGGGCTTTGGGCATTAATGCTGAGATTTGTAGGCTACTCTGCCTCCTTGCATTGTGTATGCCGATGCAGTTACACAACCTGTTCCACCGGCTTGCTGTGTATCGTACTTATTGTATTTTACTGTGTTTTTATGTGTTTTATGGTGTTTTTATTCTGTTTTAATCCTGAATCTTGGTGTAAGTTGCCCCGAGCCACCCGGGAGTGGCGACTCATAAATTTGAATAATAAATAAATAAAAGTCATGTTTATTTGGAAAAGGAGAAATAAAATAACTTCTACTGACTGAGCAATACCATTTTACAATTCATTCCTGATCAAGTATCTTCTTATTAGCTTTTTTGTATTCTGCTCTTTATTCTGTGAAACTTAAGTTCTTAAATTTTAACTCCTAATTTTGAAAAGCATGGGGTTTCTAATAATAGACTTGCGATTAAAAGGATGATGGGCAAAAGAGCTTGAGTACTCTCAATCTTTGTAGAAAACCAGGTAGACTGAAGGATCTTATGTTCCTTTAGGTACTTAATGCCAATTAATACACTTTTACAGCTTCCAGCTTTGAAGAAATACTCTTGCCCATGAAAAGGCATACAGCTGACAATAATACTATAACAACAAATAGCTACTATGCAGAGCTGGTGCTTTTTCTTTTTATATACGCTTTCTTTTCCACTAAACTGCAGTATCTGTTCATCCAAAACCATCATCCTTTTAATCACAACTTTGGTAGGATAATACGGGCCCCTTCTACACTGCCCTATATCCCAGGATCCGATCCCAGATTATCAGATTTGAACTGGATTATGTGAGTCTATACTGCCAGGTAATCAGGGATAAACAGATAATCTGGGATCAGATCCTGGGATATAGGGCAGTGTAGATCCAGCCATGCATTAAGGACTTCAGTGAACTTGTTTGTTATGCTAGGAAAAAACATTTTCAACCTTTCTAAAAATAGTTTTTAATACGTAGCTGAAGAAAGTATTGGTACTTAAGGTGGCGTGAACATATTTTTTCAGATCTGAAATTCAGGGTTCTTAATTAGAGATGCAAACGTGTAGTAGCTTTATTCAGTATGAGTGAAAAATGCTTTGCTTTTGGCTCAGAAGGTCTAGATATTAATGCTACTCTACTGAATGCTAGCCAGTTCACACAACCTCTGGATTTGCAGTTTGTAGTCCGGTGTATTTTTTGGTTCTTTTATTTTTATTATTATTTATTTATTTATTATTGGGGCTTTTATGCCGCCGACTCCCAGGGGCGTTTTGCAGGGTTTTGCAGTCAAACAAATTTTGCAGGGTTGGTAACTTTTAAATTTGCAGGGTTTTGCAGTCAAACAAATTTTGCAGGGTTGGTAACTTTTAAATTTGCAGACTATCCATATTTCATTACATAATAGTTGCCACCACTTAATAGTCACACTTCCATTTTGGGGAAGGCAAAAACAGAGTTTCCCCATTCCAGGCATAATAGTTACATCCAGGAGAGTGAACTAAGGGACTGACTGCCATTTTGGTGCTGGGAGCCTCTTTTGGCAAGGAAGCAACTGTGCAGGCGGGTGAACTATCAATGCAAGTGACTTCTTACTTGCCCCTTTAAAGTGGCAGCTATGCAAGCAGGTCACTCAACATTGATAAAATAGGACTTTTTTCACCACATAGTAATTGCTATCGCATAATAGTCGCACCTCCTTTCCCCCGCCCCACAAATGTGAGTGGAAAGTGCGACTATTAAGCGATGAAATGCGGTAATTTGTCAAGGTGAGAGTTCTGGTTTCAGTTAAAGTAAACTATACATGACAAAGATTCTGGCGGCCTAGTACAGTGGCAGAAACTGAATGTAGTGAATTTTCCCGGTGACTGTAATAATATGGGAAGATTTTGCTGCTTGTTTCACAGGTTTGAAAAATCAGCACTTGTAATTCTAAGCTACATGCCAGCCTAGATAAAGGCAGTTTTATAGCTCAGGTTCAGGTGCAATCAAAGAAGGGGAGGAATTGTTGCAAGGTCTTTGTCACTGAGCACAGTAGAAATCTTTTGAGATAATTTAATCCTCCGATCTTTCTAGCTCTCTAAATAGGCCTCCTGGGCATATGTACCTACAAAAAGAAACGAGTGAGTTTGAAAAATCTCTACGTTGATTTTTGTCATCCCTGAGTACCATTTTTATTCTGGAATAAATGACAGTTTACTATCATCTAATTTAATTACCAAAGGAAAAGTTCATATTTGATCATTGTGGATGAACTTAGACAAGGGTTATCAAATGTTCACTGTATGTTTATTTATAACTATATTAATTTCCTAGTTTCTTTTTCATTGTAACCATTATTATGACCAGCTGTCAAATCCTTGTTAAACAGATGCAGAGCTAAAAGACAGCCATAGATATTCATTCCCTTGAGAACCTCACAGGTGACTCATCATGTCTTGGGGCAGAAGAACCCGGCTTCCAATTTGCAATTAGTTTCCCAACTGGAATTTCACCAATTTGAAGTCAAATGCTAGAGAAGTCGCAGTTACACTCTAAAGCGTGTAACATAGAATGGTAACATTCAGTATTTGCACTGACTCGATATGTTGTTAATTTTGTTAATGAAATCTTCAGATTTGGTTAATTTGGTGTGATGTAGGACGTGAGAGATGAGAAGAGGAAACATTACAAACACATAATGTTTTTCACAGACAGGTCGCATTAATAAGAAGTGCTGTTTGGTGTTCCTTATAAATATCTTGCTTTTTTTGTCACATCACTAGCTGCCAAATGTTTGAGGAGAAAAGCTTTATCTTCTACATTTTTATACGATCCATTTTGGTCCCCATGACAGAGGTGGGGGTAAGGTTGCCTACCCCGTTCTCCATGCATACATTAAGCAGTCTGAATTTAAACTTGTATCAAAACAATTTTCTTCTCACCTTACCATACTTGAGGGCACCAGGGTAGCCTGGGGTGATTGATCTCCACAAAGGACTGCCTGTTCCAGCACTTGTTGCCTGGAGTAGCTGCTTCATTCTGCCCAGCTGTAGGGACTGCATGGATTGATTTCTTCTTATGCACAAATGATCCCAATGCAATGCTTCCTGAACTTTGACTCCAGAGCTGGGGTAGAGAAAACATGACTCACCAAATGTTGAAATAAAAGTCCCATCATATCCGATTATTCTGTACAACTCAGTTGAAATGAGGATTAATTTGGAGTGGTCTTTGATTTCACTGAGATTTGCAATAGGATATAGAACTGTCATGCCCACAGGAACCAAAAAAGACATGTTCACCTGAGGTAGAACATTAATTTTGAGCAGCAATTAGCATCCTTCTTTAAAAAGATTGGAACCAACATGAATGCAATAGATCTGCTAGGAGAATTTTCCCCAGAAGTTTGTTGCCTATTAAATGATGTACATGTCAGGCATTGGAACTCAGGTCCCTTCTTTTGGCTTTTCTTCGCGAATGTAGATTCAGGAAAGACTCATCCCATGCTTTCTACAAGCGCATTGATAACTAAGAAGGCCAATCCGAGATAGGCAAGTCGGGTTGCAGAAAGCACAGCAGAAAGTCTCCTTGGGTGGTGATGTTTCCAAGTTGCGGTTCTTTCTGCATTGTCGTTTCTCTTCGAGACACGTTTGGCATGTCTTCTCGAAAGAGGCCACAGCATTGTGGATAGTGCATCTCCATGCCTCCCGATATGAGGCCAGGGTGGACCATTGTTGGTGATCAATCTGGATGAGCCTGAGATGTTGTTTCAGGGAGCCCTTATATCTCTTCTTTGGGGCGCCTCTCTTGTGCTGACCTGTGGCTAGTTCACCATAGAGTAGCATCTTAGGGAGGCAGCGGTCCTCCATCCTAGAGACGTGCCCTGCCCAGTGCACCTGAGTTCTCAATAGCATGGCCTCAATGCTGGTGATCCCTGCTTGCTCAAGGACAGCAACATTCGTCACATAGTCAGTCCAGTGCGTATTTAGGATTGTGTGAAAACAGCGCTGATGAAAGTGTTTGAGGAATCGTAGGTGTTGGCGATAGGTGACCCATGTTTCAGACTCATAAAGGGGAATAGACAATACAATAGCTCTGTACACACTGATTTTTTGTGCATTGCCTCAAGTGTTTGTTACTCCAGAGCAGGGGTGGGCAATTACCGGCCCTCCAGGTGTTGCTCCAGACTCTTTTGTGAAGCCTTCCGCATGCACTATATGCCTTTGATAATCTGTGATCTATCTCTTTATCAATCTTGGCATCTGAAGAGATGATGCTTCCCAGGTAGGTGAACTTCTGAACGGACTTAAGCACAGATTTGCCTATGCTGACATGGGGATGATGGTGTTCGTCCTGTGGTACTGGCTGGTAGAGAACTTTCATACACATGCCATGAAACACAAAAGAAACTGGCTAAATGACGTTTTGCGAAAGTGCACACAGAATCAGGTTAACAGCTGAAATACGTGTGTTTAAAAGATGCACTTAAAACCCTATTCCGGCCAAAAAAAGTACATATTTGCATTATTGTATATCCCTGCAGCCATGTGAAAACATGTGACTTCCTTCTTGTATCCTGGTGTGGACCACTCCAGCACATGTACACATTTTAAAAACCTGAAACAGCTGATCCAGGCTGTCAAAAAATGGAGCCACGGACACACGGGTGGCTAAATGGAAGCACAATTGGAAAGCAGTTACAATTAGAACTTTCTGCAGCCATTCCTTTCCCCCTGATCTTTGTAATATTAAGCAAAGCTTGAATTTATAGTTGGGTGAGGAGAGAGAATAAGAGATCTGCTTGTTTATACATTGAGATATCTGCATGAGCGCATATACAATCAAGTACATTTCGGAGATAATAAAAACAAACAAACTTCCGCCAGATGTCCCCTGTCTGTCTTGCATATTTGTAAAATCTGCTACAAATGGAAGGTGTCAGGATGGCAGGGGACCATTTCCTGGGACTGACAGGTCTGTGCCTTACTTGCTGTCAGGTCCTGCGATTTTTAATCCGAATTTTGACGCTGCCTGGAAGCTACCTCTGGGACACTGCTAACATTGCAAAATGCCTGCCTTGTAGGTTTAGTTCTGTGTGATATGACCTCTGGGGACTAAAAATTCTTACTTGTTGGGATGAAATATATATTAATGATCTCAGAAACCTAAATATTGGGAAGAAATATTTTGCAATGGTGACTACTACATAGGTCTGATGGTGTCAGTGTGGTTAATTTAGGAATCAAAATCAATACATATTCAAATCCTAGAAAGCAGCATTCTGTTGGCATCTTCTGGGCATAGGAAATCTGTCAGAAACCAATCCTTAGACCTGCCAGACTCATAAGCCTTCCAGAGACAAGCAACCTTCTTGTGACCCAAGAAAATTAACTTTTCTCCTTTCCCCCCAGTTAAATCTTGTCAGGTCATTTTACATTCACGTTGCAGTCTTGAAATGATTTGTTTCTCTCTCACACACACAGATATTCTGATTTCATATTCCAACTGCCATTGCAAAGTATATTCTTTCCGATCCTGTTGGATAAACAAACTGGAAGAGTTATAAATAAACATTGCAGTGTATTTCCTTCTAAAGGATGGGTGCAAGCCATGCAGCCCTGCCCTTCTTCAGAAGATATTCAATCCTCTTCAATTTTTGTTATTTCCCATTTCCAGCTCACAGTCATCATTCTGTACTGACTGGGAATTCCTAATTTAACTGCTTGTTGTAGGGCGCACCACAGCTTTGTGTTTTAATACATTTTTGGACTTCAGTAAACCTGGTTTCCTCAGGCATGTTGTTAATATCTCTCTCTTGTCTCTCAGTAATGCTTTCTGGACTCCTATACCTGTTGGCACTCACCACCTGAAACTCCAGACTGCTCCACCTTTTCTTCCCCTGCCTGGAAGGATGCTATTTCTCAGATAGCTAAACAATTATAAAAGAGTACATTATTTAGTTTAGGCTTGGCTGATTCATCTTTTGCCCACTATTTGGCTGCACATTTGAACTGTTGTCTTGGAAATCAATTTTTTAAAGATGTTTTGGTATTTTGTTCCTCTTATTTTTCAAGTGATTAACCAAAGTTTGGCTTTATCTAGCCTAGATATCTAGAATCAGGCATGTAGCCGAGTGGGGTGGGGTGGCTTGAGGGGCTTCAGACCCCCCCCCCCAAATTCTCTGGGTCGTCCGCGAGAAGGCTTTACTGGTACATTATTTAAACTGTTAAGTTTATTCATATCATGATCTGATCACCATGCTCAATATATCCCATATGCATGGGGTCCAATGTATTTCGCTTGGAAGCGCATTCCATAGGCGGAAGGCCACAGCTGAAAAGGCCCTGTCTCTTGTCCCCACCAGCTGCATTTGAGAAGCTGGTGGGAGCGAGAGCAGGGCCTCCCCAGATGATCTTAAAGTATGAGGTGGGACTTAGAGGCAGATGCGTTCGGACAAGTAAGCTGGGCCAGAACCAGGCAATCAGTGAAGCTGACACAACAAGGGGGGTGGTATGCTCCCTGTATGTAGCTCCTGTAGTATTCTGGCTGCCGCCCGCTGGACTAGTTGCAGTTTCCAAACTGTCTTCAACTGTTTGGAAACTGTCTTCAAAGGCAGCCCCACGTAGAATGCGTTGCAGTAATCTATTCGGGAAGCTGCGAACCTGCGTCTTCAGGGGGAGTGCAACCTCATCCAACCCTATGCACCAACCCCCAGAGTCGGACACAACTGGACTTAATGTCAAGGAAAAATCTTTACCATATGTGTGTGTATACACCCACCCTACTACTCTATGGTGAACTTGCCACAGGTCAGCGCAAGAGAGGCGCCCCCAAAAAGAGATATAGGACTCCCTGAAACAACATCTCAGGCTCGGCCAGGTTGATCATCAACAATGGTCCACCCTGGCCTCACATCGGGAGGCATAGAGACGCACTATCCACAATGTTGCGGCCTCTTTCAAGAAGACACGCCGAATGGGTCTTGAAGAGAAACGACAACGCAGAAAGAACCGCAACTTGGAAACAACATCACCCAAGGAGACTTTCTGCAGTGCTTTTTGCAACCGAACTTGCCTATCTCAGATTGGCCTTTTTAGTCATCAACACGCTTGTAAAAAGTGTGGGATGAATCCTTCTTGAATCTTCGTTCGCGAAGTAGTGCCGAGATAGAGATACACCCACCCACCCATATATATATATAGCCGGCGTTACACTAAAAAAATGTACCTGTTCTGGCTTACAAACAAATTCAACTTAAGAGCAAACCTACAGAACCTATCTTGTTCGTAACTTGCCTGTATACTCATATGAGTGAAAATTCAGAAAGTGTATACCTTTTCCAATGGAAGCAGGTTTGTTGGAAGTTGGGTTAAAGTCTCAAGGCCAAAATGGGAGAGGTCTAGGGATTCATCAGTATTCCTACGTAACACACTTTTGATTGAGAAACTAGTTTTGTGTTTTCTGGAACAACCGACTCTAGGGCAGAGGCTGACAGTCATCTAACTCCAAAGTAACAGCGAAGCTAGATTTAACTATGCATAGCATACCACAGCATGGTTGCCTTCATGTGAAAGGATTTTTGAATATGCTTAACATCTACAATTTCCTGGCACGTTGCAGCTTGTATCACACCCTTTAACAGAACACGTTAAATTGTTTTTTTGAATCTAGTAAATGTGTGGGGAACACATTAGGGAACACTTAAGGCACTCATCCTAGGGTCCTTCCATAAAACACCATTATAAAAATATATTCTATTTTTAACTGCTGAAGTTCCCTCCTAAGAAATCTTGGGATTAGTAGTTATGGAAGTAGTTAAACTTCTCTGCCACAGAGCTCTAATGCCTCATCAAATTACAAACCCCAGGATTACATAGAATGCGGCCACAGCATTTAAAGCTGAGGCACCTAATTTTACCACAAAAAATTGGGAAAACTTATTGACTCGAGGTATAAACTGAGGGTGGGAAATGTAGCAGCTACTGGTAAATTTCAAAATAAAAATAGATACCAATAATATTACATTAACTGAGGCATCAGTAGGATAATGTTTTTGAATATTTATATAAAACTAAGTTAAGATAAGACTGTCCAATTCTGATTAATTCATTATTCTAACCTTCTTCAATGTAAATGGGCTTTCATATCCTTCTAATAATCACCATAGTTTATTTTAATTATACATTTTGGGGGAAATGCTATTTGTATATGAATAAGGAAACGTGGGGCAGACTGGCTCTGAGAAAGGAGAATTCGGTGCACGCTGTGTGCAAGAGAGGAGGAGAGGAAGAAGAGCTGGGTTGCTATGCTGAGAGGTGAGGGCCCTGGCAGGAAGGCGTTGGGATGAACGAAGCCCTTCTTTCAGCCCCACACCTTCCCACCAGGACCTTCACCCAAATATAAGCCGAGGGGGTCTTTTTCATCCTAAAAAAGGGCTGAAAAACTAGGCTTATACTCAAGTATATACAGTAATTTAGTAGAGAGTAGTAAACCCTGACATGTGTGAAATCTTTATCAACTATTTATGGTTTTTGAGGTACAAAACTAAATTAAAATCCAAGTCTACACCTCCTTTATCCTCTGAGCTGGTAAATTCAGCATTTATTAACATACTCTACTCTCATCAGGTGTTCAATTCATTCATTAAGTTATAGTCCCTGATCTTTGACGATTTGCAATTGATTTCGAAAGAGATAGTAATTAGCTTTTGTCATAATGTTTATTATATGTGACTGATGCTATTAACCCCACAGACAATTAAAACATCTACATTGTCCAAACGATTTCAAAAGACAGCTTCATAAATTATAATTATGCTCTATATAATGTATACATTGCTTGTGATTAACTCTTCAAAACTAGGCTATGAGCAAATTACCTGCTGATTATACTAGACTGAAATTTCCTTGTTGTCTAAATGTTTTTTAAAAAAATCATCGATCATAGGTAATCTTTCTAGTCTTATGAAATGCAAAATAGGGCTTCACGGCCATTTCTTCTGTGACAAAATACAGGTACAGTGGATTGCAAAAGGTTACAGCATTAAAAGGGGGAAAATAGCTTCATCCCCAGTTTTTCTGTATAATTCATAATATCAATTGGCCCTCTACAGTTAGATTTGGTTCCAGGATCCCCCTATGGATACTTTTTAAAAATCGTGTCAGAAGCGACTTGAGAAACTGCAAGTCACTTCTGGTGTGAGAGAATTGGCTGTCTGCAGAGACGTTGCTCAGGGGACGTTTAGATGTGTTACCATCCTGTGGAAGGCTTCTGCCATGTCACCACATGAGAAGCTGGAGCTGACAGACAGGAGCTCACCCCGTCTCACAGATTCGAACCACTGACCTTCAGATCAGCAGTTCAGCCAGCACAAGGGTTTAACCCATTGCAGAAAACCAACCTAATATGAATAAAGGGTATGCTGACTCAAGGAGTGTAAGCCAAAATATTATTTCTATTGCATTAACTTATACCAAAGTTAATTTAACCCATTGCGCCATCATGGCTCTCTGGATAGTAAAATCTCTGGATATTCAAGTTCCATTATATACAATGGTATTGTATAATGGTATCCCTTATATGAAATGGCAAAATATAGGTTTGCTTTTATTATTAAAACAAAATATTTTCATGCCATGAATGATTGAATCTATGAAAACAAAACCTATGGATATGGAGGGCCAGCTGCAGGAGCCTAAAGTATTTACTTGATAGGAGCATGTATGTATGCATTCATTTTTTAAAAAACGTGTGTCTATGTGTTAGCTGTATTGGAACTTTTGTATGACAAGATATAGAAAATAGAAACAAGCAATGAATAAATCAAAAGCAAGTTGCATCAAAATAAAGGGTCTTATTTCCAGATAAGTGTGGTCAGAAGAATAAGTTGTAGTGCAAGCCTTGATGGAACACTTACCATACTGAAGGCCGTTGTAGTCATTGTTAGATTCCTTTCAGATTGTGGCCTGGCAGCTGAAAAGACTGTGTCTTGTTTCTGTCAACCTGCCCATGGCTAGAAATACTTAGCTCAATTTTCCTACTGAATCAATACTGAAAGTGAATGATGATACCTGCCAGCTGCTTATACTATTTCTTTGCCTGTCACCTGTCAAACCTTAGGAGTGGCTATGGCATCAGGCCTAATCTTGGCTGCGCCCATCACCTGCAGTGGCCTTCTTCACAAATGAAGGTGCTGCCTTTCTGAGACAAATGATTCTGCTTGATGTCTTCAGCATCAGTAGAAGCAAATATGAGCAGTAGCAGCAACTAAGGCAGGAAGGAAGTAACAAGAGAATAATTGTAGTAAGAGAGTCCTGTGAGGTTTGAAAGAAGGTAAAACATCAAAAATAGTCAGTCATGATTCTGGGTAAAATTCATTTTCAGGAATGTGCAAAATATATTTACAGGGTAGGATAACACCAAAGGGGATGGCTGGAAACGGACCAAAGAGGAGAGGTGAGCTAGAGACTGGCCTCTATAGCAAGACAAAAGAAGCCGAACAGCAGATCTGGAGCTTCAAACTCCCACTGCTTTCTTAGTACTCTTTCCTCCGTAACATTGTCACAAACGAGCACCTCACTCTGTCCAGTATGATCAAGGGCCCTAGTTTGCTGTATTTGCACTGACAATGTCCAGAGGTGAATATCTATATCTATCTGGCATTACTTCACAAACGAAGATTCTTAGGAAGGACTCATCCCACGCTTTTTACAAGCGCGTTGATGACTAAAAAGGCCAATCCGAGATAGGCAAGTTCAGTTGCAGAAAGCACAGCAGAAAGTCTCCTTGGGTGATGTTGTTTCCAAGTTGCGGTTCTTTCTGCGTTGTCATTTCTCTTCGAGACTCGTTCGGTGTGACTTCTCGAAAGAGGCCGCAGCATTGTGGATAGTGCATCTCCATGCCTCCCGATGTGAGGCCAGGGTGGACCATTGTTGGGGATCAATCTGGCCAAGCCTGAGATGTTGTTTCAGGGAGTCCTTATATCTCTTTTTGGGGGCGCCTTTCTTGTGCTGACCCGTGGTGGGTTCACCATAGAATAGAATAGGCAGTGGTCCTCCATCCTAGAGATGTGAAACACTCTAAACAAAAAATAAATATTGGCAGGAAAAATGTTTCTGTTCAGATTATAGAATTTACAGGGACCAAATTCATGACGAAGCTTGACAATAATAATCATAATCATAATCATCTTTATTCATACCCCACCACCATCTCCCCAAAGGGGACTCAGGGCAGCTAACATGAGGCTAAGCCCAAAAATACAGTACAGCAAAAAATAAAATAGAGACGGCAGACAATAAAATTGCATCAGAATAAAATATGTACAGTAGCAAAAATAACATACTGTAAATAAAGCAAATTAACACAATATAAAATCGAAACGAAATGAGCAGGCCCAATGAATGAGATAAAATGATAAAACCCTGGATGAGGTAGGAATAAAATATGTGATTGAGGGAAACCCAAAAGGATAAACAGTGAGGTAGGCTTTCAGTTTAGGACGGGGAAAGTGATTAAACACGTGCCTCTTCCCCCAACAAGTTATAAGTTAAAATATAAAAATAATACAAGCCTTAACACAACATTGAAAGCTCAAACCTCTTTAGTCTGAAAAAGCTTGACAGCACCAAAATGTTCTGACCTGCCAAAAGAAGGAGGGCAAGGATGGGGCAATCCTGGCTTTTCTAGGGAGAGAGTTCCAAAGTCAAGGAGCAGCCGCTGAGGAATCCCCCCCCCCCTTGCTGTCACCAAATGAGATGATGGTGGGACAGAGAGCAAGACCTCCCCAGATCATGGAGTTCTAAGAGACTCATACAGGGAGTTACAGTCTTTCAGATAGCCTGTACCAAAGCACTATATGACTTTACAGCCCAAAACTAGCATTTTGAATTCTGCCAGAAACTGGCAACCAGAAGATTTGTTGCAGCAAGTAGGTTGCATGATCCCTGTAGCCAACTCCCTTTAATAACCTGGCTGCAGCTCTTTAGGCTAGTTGAAGTTTCAGAGCATTTCCCAAAGGCATCCCCATATAAAGCACATTACAGTAATTCAGATTGAATGTGGCCTAAATTGTATGTACTAGGCATGGTTTATGGGGAATCAAAAATCTAATGGGGGGGTTATTAGTAATAGAAAGACTTACAAAAAATTTTCCAATAATTTCTAAAATGTAACGTAATTACTAACGAAATTCGTTAGTAGTTCGTATGCCAGCGTATGCGCATTCCAGATGGTTTTGGCCTACAACTCCCAGAAATCCTAACAGCTGGTAAATTGGCTGGGATTTCTGGGAGTTGTAGGCCAAAACTGGGATAAATCACACTGAATTCTAGGAAGGAGGGAGGGAAGGAGGGAGGGGGGTATTCTATTCTTTGAAGCAGCAAAAAAGGAGGAGGAGGCCCCCCTCGCTCCTCGCTGCCTCTCTCTCACCCCGATCCTGAGGGAGCGAGGGCCCAAGTTTGCCCAGGCTGAGAGGAAAAGGAAGAGGCCTGAGGCTGTGAGGAATGGTGGGAGTTGAAGTCCAAAACACCTGGAGGGCTGAAGTTGGCCCATCATGAAGCCTCTTCAAGGCTTTAGATCCTGGCAGGCAGAAGGGGCAGGGAGGGCCCGTCCACTCCTCCTGCCCTGCCAGGATCTAAAGCGCATCAAGGCTTGGCACGCTTTAGATCCTGTGAGAAACCAACCTAATGTATAATAGAATGAATGCTAACTTATAGAGTAAGTGCCTAAATATTATAAGTAATCCAACTGGTCATATACCTACATTCCATGCACATGCAATAATACGGCAGTAATAACAATGGGTATAAGAAGAGGTAAAATTCAAACCGAAGTATTCTGACTGGTCCCTCCTCATGCGGTGCAACCGGGCTCTTCTCTATGAGCCCGGATTCTGCAGCAAATCCTCCCCAAAGAATATGTATGTGCACGCAGGCAGCAAACACTGTGCCCGGGCTTTTGGCTTTTTCCGGGAGAGGCTGCCTCCGGGCTCATAGAGAAGAGCCGTTTGCAGTTTGCACCGCTTGAGGAGGGACCACAGTCAGAATACTTCGGTTTGAATTTTACCTCTTCTTATACCCATTGTTATTACTGCTGTATTATTGCATGTGCATGGAATGTAGGCATATGACCATATTATGATTACTTATAATATTTAGGCACTTACTCTATAAGTTAGCATTCATTCTATTATACATTAGGTTGGTTTCTCACGTGTTGTGTGCAAGTACCCCAATACTCTTTGATGCTTTAGATCCTGGCAGGCAGGAGGGCAGGGAAGCCTGGAAAAATGTAAACAGAGAGGTTTACTCAGTAAATCCACAAAGGAGGGCACTTCATCCAAAGTGCCCTCCTTTGCGGATTTACTCATGAGTAACTTCTCTCTCTTTACATTTTTCCAGGCTTCCAGCCGAAAGAAAGAGCGAGTTTAGGGCTTGCCTTGCCATAATACTTATTGGCAAGGGAGGCGGGAGGGTGGTGAGAGAGAAGGAGGGTGCCCCCCCCCCTTACGACCTTATTACAATACTTAAGAAAATCCTGGCTCCCGAAGTTCTATAAAGAACGTCCACTTCCTGGTTGGCGTTCCAGATGCGGAAATACTCAAAAGTAGCATTTCTTACGAATCCCTTCCGAATCATTTAATTTTCATAACTTTTTTCTCATGCCTAGTATGTACCACAGTGACCAGATCTGACTTCTCCAGGAATGAGTACACTTGGTGCACTACCTTGAAGTATGAGAAAGAAAACTTTATGTTGAAGCAGTAATTAAGTTTCATTATCATATGTACACTATCTTTGTTTTACGTGAAAATTCTTGTGCTTTTCTATTTTGGAATTGTTTTATCTTTGAATCCAGCTTCCCTACCGTTTGTATGATGGCAATTAAGCCCTGAAGTCCAATTAGGATGTCCCATTGCAAAGATAAAGGCTAACAGGCACATTGTGGTTTTTCTTTTAATAGATGTTTGCTATATGAGATGTTACTAGAGAAGTAGGAGGTCTATAGCTAAGCAAATACTCATATGGGAATATCTATTGAAACAGTCTCATTTACAAATGGTAGATTTGTTTATTAAATATACTTTCTCATCACATTTGTTATATGGCACAATAACCCAAGAATCAAAGTAAATATAACAACTTTGGGTTTTTGTTAATTTTTTAAAAAATAGCTTTTATAATAGCCAGGAATATTTAATGGGTAGATGGAATATCATATCACTTACGTACAACTTAGACGTGAGTGCTGTAGTTAATGTAATATGACATGAATTTCTGATATTTTCAAAATTGGCTATAGTCTAAATGAGTTTAATTTGAAGTGAGTTATCAGTTATGTAATTTTTAAACAGCATATATTTAAATGCCTGGAGGAAATGAGTCACTGCTACTTGGCAGGTAACCGGGAAATAATTTGTATTTGAAGAAAGGATTGTTATGATGCTAAGCTGACAACTGTCTCTGTAGTGCACTTGTAGTGAATTGGACTTTGGCATGGTAACAATGTACTAGCTGCATTTCAATATTTTATTCACCATATGTACCTTTTTATATGGCTTAGGCAAAAGGGTTTTTTTGGGGGGGCATTTTTGGTTTTTTTCAATAGCTGAAGCTATTGTTGTTGTGGTTTTAAAAAAAGCAGAAAAATATATAAATAAACTGATTGTGAAGGAAGGGGGGAAATCAAAATTTGAAATTCAGTCTCATTTCAAAATTGGAATATTTACATTTTAAAATATTATGCAAAATGAAGTTAAATAAATTGTCATTTTTTGTAATTGTAAACACTTTGTGTTATATAAAATATGATTAAAATATGGGCTTGCTTTAAGAGGCTTAGTTGATTATTGAAGCCTATAGCAAATTGATGTTGTGATTTTTAATGTGGAGACTTAGAGAAAAAAATACTAGGGTTTTTAAAATATAAATTTTGCTCCTGTAGGTTCCTTAACAGTATAAATCTACTAATTTTATAAAGCATTTGTGTAGATTGATATGATTTGATAGTGTCTAAATTGTGTGCTATACCAGGGGTGGGAATTAGGCAAGCCTTCCAATATTGTTTGAATGTAGGTCTCATAGCCGCAAATACTAGCTTTAATGATAAGTAATTCAAGGAGCTAGAATCCTGGAGGGTCTCGTGATTTTCACCCCTTTGCCTTCTCATCCAGGAGTAATAGTATACTGTACAAATGCATTTCTAACTTTTCTGTTTAGGGGAAATATGTGTAAACAGCTATTAGTGTAAAACTTTCTGTGTTCTTTTTCCCCCAAAAGCTCTCTCTTGTGCGAACAAGATTTTCTATTTTCATTGCAAATACTTGGAATGTACCAGGTGTTCCAAAAGAGCCGTTAAGCCTCTTGAAAATGCTAATTTTGAGATTTGTTTTCTGTCAGTCTGAAAAGCATAAATACTTTGTAGTTCTATAGGTTGATTGTGGAATTTATTTCAAGTGTAAGTAGTTTTCCACAAAATGCAGAAGCATTTTCCCTGTGAAACCCGTTGTGTCTGGTCATATTCTGTGTGTGGGCAGGCCCGGATTACCCATAAGGCCACCCTAGGCCAAGGCCTAAGGCGGCAGCCTTGGGGGGCGGCGGATCCAGATCCTCCAATTTAATAATAATAAAAAGGTTGATCTTCAGGTGCTTCTGCGCCTGTGCGCAGAGCGCCATAGACCCCTAGGCCTTCACTTGAGAAAGGAGGGGCGAGCGAGGAGCAAGAGGCAGAGCGGAGCCGTGTCAGAGGCCCTGTGATGCGGCTCCCCTCCACTCTGCCTCTTGTTCCTTGCTCGCCCCTCCCTTCCTCGAGGGAAGGAAGGAAGGAAGGAAGGAAGGAGGGGCGAGGAGCAAGAGGCGGAGCGGCTGCGTCAGAGGCCCTGTGGCGCGGTTCCGCTCCGCTCTGCCTCTTGCTCCTCGCCGCCCCTCCTTCCTTCCACTCGAGGAAGGAAGGAGGGGCGAGCGAGGAGCAAGAGGCGGAGAGGAGCTGCGTCACAGGGCCCCTGATGCGGCTCCGCTCCGCTCTGCCTCTTGGTCCTCACTCGCCCCTCCTTCCTTCCTTCACTCGAGAAAGGAAGGGGGGGCAAGCGAGGAGCAAGAGGCAGAGCGGAGGGGAGCCGCGTCACAGGGCCTTTGGTGCAGCTCCCCTCCGTGCCGCCTCTTGCTCCTCACTCGCCCCTTTTTCCTTCCTTCACTCAAGAAAGGAAGGAGGGGCGAGTGAGGAGCAAGAGGCGGAGCTGCGTCACAGGGCCTCTGACGAGGCTCCGCTTCGCCTCTTCCTCCTCGCTCGTGCCGGGGCTGGGCGCCCCTCCTTCCTTCACTCAAGGAAGGAGGGGTGCCCGGCACGAGCGAGGAGGAAGAGGTGGAGGGAAGCCCCGCCTCTAGGGCTGCTGCCGCGCATGCTCGGCATTGGCCCAAGGGCGTGGTTTCCAATGTGTGGCCTAGGGCGGCAAAAAGGGTTGATCCGGGCCTGTGTGTGGGGAAGAGTGACATTGGCAAACCCAACTGCAACTTTGGATTTGCTTTAACAAATAGCTGTACAGACATTTTGTTAGAATGGAAAAGGCAACTTTATTGGTTACAGCTGAATAGGTTTGGCTCACAGCATGGGTCCAAATCTCATGGTTGACTTGCTTCCTTGCTCATTGTAACCCATGCATCAGTCTCTTTGCCTGTTGACTAGTGGCAGCTCCTTCACCCAGTCCTCCTTATGTAACGGGGGCATGAAAGACATGGAAATTCACTCAGGCAGGAGACACTGTGTGGTTCCCTTGCCACATAGGACAGACAGAACCATCTACTAGCAAATTGGGATGACCTGGTTGCCAACAACCCAACAGTTCCCAAATTCCCATACCCATGATGGATGTATGGACCCTCTGAAACTGGATTAAGTCCCCTATGCCCACTGGCCATTGTTGTGGCAACCAATATTAGCAGTGTGTTATCAACTGTACAAAACAGTGTACAAAATTCCCAATCACTGAAGCCAGTAGACTATTGCCACAGTGTGGAAAGCAGCTTATATGAACCAGGAGTGAACTTGAGGAAAGCCTTCACTTACTTCTGATTCTTTTTGGTTGCCCAGCATTTTCTGATCTTATTTCTTTATGGCATCATAAAAACATTCACAAACTGGAGCGCCTTCTACACTAAATCCAGATCATACCATTTTAACTGGATTATATGGCTGCGTAGACTCATATAATCCAGTCCAAAGGAGATAATGTGGATTATCTACTTTGATAATCAGGATTATATAGCAGTGTAGAAGGGGACTGCATCTCCTTGTGAATTTTGGAAACACACTTTTCAATCCTGTCTTGCCAGGGCTGATCAAAACAACCTTTGTGGTATAGAAGTGTCATGTATTATGTTCTGTAATTGATGGTGGTGGTAGGTCTAGCAGTTGGTGATGGAAGGGTTAATGTGAGTTTTAGTTCTAAAGAGTTCAGTAATCTCTAAGTGTATATAAGAAAGAAGCATAGGGAAAAGCATGTATGGCCAGGCAAAATTCCAAGTTTGCTAAATTAGTGCCAAATTATGATTTGGCATTGCATCTCAAGTATAGAATGGGGGTGGGAACTTCGTTCTGAATTTTGGTGTGCCCTTAAACTCATTTTCATCCATTTCATTTATTATTATTATTATTATTATTATTATTAACTTTCCAATGGATGTTGAATGTATGGATTAGAGAATCCATGGATATAGAGGGCCAACTTTATTTTTTTTGCATAGTGGTCAGTGCTCTTTAGATTTTACCCAATTTGGGTCCCCAGATGTTATACAACAACTCCCATCGCTTTTGATTGTCTGCCATGTGGACTGGGGATAATGGGAACTGCAAGCCAACAGCACTTATGGCTCTGAGGTTGACAGACATTTAAAAGTTATCATATCCACAAGCCTTATATTTAAATTCAAACCTCACTATCCTGACTAAAATAAACTGCAGCCTTTCAGATGTTACTGTAGCAACACCCATCAGCTCTAGACATATCTAATGATGAGGCATACAGGACTTGTAGTCCAGCATCTAGGGGGCCACATAAGGCAACATGGCAGGCCACATTGGGCTTGCATTTGACACATGTGCCTTAGACAGTTTTAGTTTTTCAGATCAGAGTTTAGATTGGAACACAGATGTGTAGCTCAATCTACACATCTGTAAACCTTTCTGCATCCTCACACTAGAGAATAAATTCACTTTAAATCCGGTTGCTGCTTCCTGTAGACTTCTGGGGTTTGTAGTTTAGGGAGGCACCTTTAACAGTCTCACTAAACTACAAACCCCAGAATTTTGCAGGAGGCAGAAACTGGATTTAAAGTGGATTCATTCTCTAATATGATGATGGCAATAGTTTGACTATTTGTAGTGTGGTTGAGAGATTGATTGGGAAGATACAAATGTTTATAGCCTAGAGTTCCAGTTCTGTGCTGTTACCTGAGATGTACTTCTGATCAAACATGTATCAAGCTATGTTGCAAACACATTGTTTCTGCTTTTGATATCAGTTTTTGGCTCTAGTTGAAAATTTTTTTTATATAGGAAAACTTATCCAAATATAATTGGACTTACAATTTTTTTGTATCCTATTTCAAAGAACATTCCATTTCTTAGTGGAGACTGAAAAGCATTAAATATAATTATGCATGCCATTTAAACTACTGCTTGAAACTAGGAAAGCTGATTGTGAACTGAGATCAAGGCTGGAACAATTGCATGTATTTGATTCTGTGTGCTGCTGCAGGCATAGTATTATACTGGCATGTATACTCTTTCAGAATAGGGAAAAATGCTACCTGATGTGTCTGTTATTAAATTGTTAAGGAATACAATTGTGTGAGGTGGTTAAAGTGAGTGCCGCGGCTGATTTATATTTTTATGTGTAAGAAGACAAACAATTCACAACAGGAACTGCTTGAGGCAGTGAAGCTTGAAGCTGAAGGGCCTGCTTTTCTTATTGATACTGATGAACTAAACTACCAGCTTCATTGTATGAATGAGATTAAGTATGAACCATTAATGAAGAAAAAGTAACAGCATTTTTTTTCATATACAGGACAGTACGCTCTCCTATTAAGTTTAGTGGGACTTTTTTCTCAGTGGAATCACACATAACATTTAATTCCATCTATATTTGTTTTTAGTCATATTTATTGATACGGATATATTAATATTAATACAAATAAAACACAACTCAAATAATAAAACAAAAAAGAAAATAATAACAAAACCACATATACCCACATGCACACAATTAAAAAATGTTTCCTGCCTTCTGATTGCTTTACATATATCTTTTTCCAGCTGCCTAAACTGGTACCAATTTATTTTATACTTTTATAACACCAATATTTCATTTGTTTGAAACTTACACATCCCTCTCTCAAACAGCAACATTTTTCATATGTCATACATTTTCCTTTTCCTCTTTGTCAATATTGTAAAGTGCTTCCTGTACAGCAGGGGTAGGGAACCTATGGTTTGGGAGCCAGGTGTGGCTCTTTTCATGCTTGCATCTGGCTCTCCAGAGCAGCCTGGGCCTCAGTTTCCCAGCATGCAGCTCCCCCTCTCCCCTTCCGTCTTTCCTCCATTCTCCCTCTTCCTTCCTTCCTTCCTTCTTTTCTCCCCCTTCACCCTTTCTTTCTTCATCTCTCCTTCCTTTACCCTCCCTCTCTCCCCTTCCTTCTTTCCTCCATTCTCCCTCTTCCTTCCTCCCTTCCCTCCTTCCTTTCTCCCCTTCACCCTTTCCTTCTTCTTCTCTACTTCCTTTTCCCTCCCTCTCCCTCTCTCCCCCCTTCCTTCTTTCTTCCATTCTCTCCCCTTCACCATTTGCTTCTTCTTCTTCCCTCCTTCCTTTCTCCCCCCTTTCTTCTTTCCTCCATTCTCCCTCTTCCTTGCTCTCTCTTCCCTCCTTCCTTTCTCCCCTTCACCATTTCCTTCTTCTTTTCTCCTTCCTTTTCCCTCTCTCTTCCTCCTTTCCTCCATTCCTTCCCTTCCTTCCTTCCTTCCCTTCCTTCCTTCCTTCCTTCCTCTTCTATTATTTTCCCCCAAGTCTTCCTTTCCTTCTTCCTTTTTCACTTCCCCTCTCTCCCCTTCTTTCTTTTCTTCTTCTCCCTTCATTATTTTACTTTTTCCTCACTCCCTTTCCTTTCTTTCCCCCACCCTTTCCTTTCCTCCCTTCCAATTTCCTTCTTTCTTTTCTCCTCCTTGTCTCTCTCCTGCTTTTCTTTTCTTCCTTTTCCATAGTTTGATTTTCTTTTCTTTCTTCCTCTCCCCCTCCTTCCTTTATTTCCTCTTTCTTTCCCCCTTCCTTCTGCCTTCTCTTCCTTCCCAGAGTCCTGAGCATGCCTTTTGCAGAGCCAGGTTTGAAGTGCCCTGTCATTCTGCTGGAGGAATCCTTTTCTCATAGTATGTACACATAGACTTACATTTAGTTGAATTCAGTCTTTAAATATATTATATATATTATATGGCTCTCACTGAAATAAATTTCCAAATATTTTGCTTTTATGGCTCTCAGTCAAAAAGGTTCCCAACCCCTGCTTTACAGGTTTGTACCTGTACCTGTTGATTGTTGAAATAGGAAGATTGAACATTGTCTCCAAATACTTAAAATATTAGAGCCTTTTGTTTTATGGATTGCTACCATCATGCTAAACATATTCTCATACTCTTTACCAGAGCTAATAATGGTTACTATCCAATTATTGTCAATGTTTTTCAACAGAAGAGGGATGAGGTGGCCATGACATAAATGGGTGGGCATTTAGGGACTCCTATACAGAAGTGGCGCTGAATTGTTGTGTTAGGATGTGCAGAAGAGTGACTGGCAGTGGCAGAAGTAAAATGGCCAAGAGGTGTTATGTAGGGTGGTAGACAAGTTTTTTTAAAGGTATAGATGTTAAAAAAGAAGTGAGAAGTAGTTTTTCCTGCTTTTTGGTTTTTAAACAATTTTCAGAGCACTAAAACAGGTTATTTCCCTCTTGGTTGCATAAAGATTTGAGTAACCGACATACATGTCTGTTTTACACATCATGTAGGAAGTATCAGTTTGCAAATATGTTGTCTGTTCTACTTCTTTTAGTGTTTAAAACTACTTTGAATTCTTTAAATGCATATTTATGTGATATATAAACATTAGTTTAGAGCAGGTACAGGCAAACTTCAGCTCTCACGGGGTTTTGGACTTTAACTCCCACAATTCCTAAGAGCCAGATGTTGATTCCAAACCACCTGTTTGTCCATGCCTAGTTTAAAGTATTTTTTTTATTTTGGTAAAAACAACAACAACTATTATACAAACAGAAATGGATAAATTATAATTTGCTTGTCCTCAGGGGATATGTTCCTGAACTTTACATGGGTATGTGAAACAGTGACTAATAGTGAACCCTATTATTTTCAAAGGGACCGAGAAGAGCGTATCGCTTGTATAAGAGCCTCCAAGTGAATAAGTGAAACTACATATATTGGTTCCACAGATATGGGGACCATAGTATATATGGTGATATTTACCTTTAGAGTGCTGCTATTTAACAAGTATATTACTTGAATTGAAGTTTGTTCATATTTACATTTTTCAGATGTTTGTCTGCACCAAATCCCTTAAGTAGCTTTTAAACAATTATTGTCTATAATCTTTATGTTAGTTATATTGTCAGATGGATAAAGAAAGATTTGATAGACATTCTGCATGGAAATTGAATATGTAAATGATGATGAGTACATCACTATTAACATTTGTGGCTAAGTGACTCAGGATAAAAGATAATCCTTCAAGTGTTGTGTTTATGCTTTTTTAAAAAGTTTGTAAGATGAAAAACAAAAGGACTGTTCTTATCAGCATTGTATAAGTACTGAACTACAAGGACCTTGAAAATTATGCAAAAAATACAGAACAATTACAAGTGTATGTGTGAAAAATCCCGAACCTATAAATAAATAAATAAATAAATAAATAAATAATTTAAATATACAGTTGGCCCTCCTGATCATGGGTTCTGCATCCATGGATTCAATCAACCACAGCTCAAAAATATGCAGAAAACAAAAGACAAAAAGCAAATCTTGAATTGGTTGTACATGGAGCACTGTGCAGGTGTGCCCTACTAAAGCCTCCTGCCATACTACAGATCCTTTGCCTTTCTCCAGCACTCGGTTGTTTGTCATGTTATATAAGGGATTCTACCATTGAACATTATGGAACTTGAGCATACACTGATTTTAGTATCCATGGAACCAAAGTAAAGCGGATATTAAGGGCCCACCACAATTACCAAAATATATATAGTTACTAACGCTAAAATAATCATTAAAATCTGAAAACCTCAGAACTCTCAAAGCTTTATGTGGAGTGTAAGCTTTTGTATATGTTTTTATATCATTCTAAGGGAATGGCTTGTGATGAAAGGTTGAGATTTTTTTACTGGCTATAGTATTGTACAACAATCTTTGTCAGACTAGCAGTCTCGAGATGTACTGTGTTACAGCTGCTATCATCATTAATTTTCATTGCCAGTGGCCATTGCTGGTTGGGTTTATGAGATTTGGAATCAGACCTGAAAGATGCTAGGAAGGTTGTTGTAGTCTAGTTGAGGGCAATCCTGATAAAGTTCAGTGAGTTTACATAATTATAGATTTACATAATGTAATGTTGTCTATAAAATTCATGTAATGTTGTCTATAGAATTCTGGATTGTAATAATTTTACTAATAGATTCATAATAATTACTAAAAATATTGTAATGTCTATAGAATTCATGTAATGTTGTCTATAGAATTCTGGATTACAATAATTTTACTAACAGATTCATAATAACTATTAAAAATATTGTAACTTTTATACTGAATATGAACTGCCAGCTCATTAAACTAGTCTGGACTACATGCATTTGCTAATCCCAAAACCAATTGAATCTCTTTCACTCCTTTGTTACCTCTAGACTTGACTATTAATGCACTCTACGTGGGGCTTCCCTTGAAAATGGCCTGGAAACTTCAATTGGTCCAATGTGCGGCAGCCAGATTAATAACTGGAGCAAATTACAGGGAGCGGTCAACCTCCCTGTTTAAGGAGCTCCATTGGCTGCCGTTTATCTTCCAGTCCCAATTCAAAGAGCAGATAATCACTTATAAAGCCCTAAACGGTTTGGGACCCACCTACCTTCGTGACTGCCTCTCCCCCCACAAACCTGCCTGGTCCCTCCATTCCTCGGGGGAGGCCCTCCTTTTGCCCCCTCCATTATCACAGACTCGACTTGTGGGAACGAGGGAGAGAGCCTTCTCCTCTGTGGCCCCCCAACTTTGGAACGCATTGCCTAGCGAGATTAGGTTAGCCCCCACCCAGGAAACTTTTAAGAAGAACCTCAAGACGTGGCTTCTCCGTTGCACTTTTGGAGAATGATCTCACATGTCCCTTGTCATTCTCCCCAAAAATGGGCGTTCTCACATTGCATTGCCTTTGAACCTCCCCTATTAATGTATACGTTTTAAATCTGATCTCATCCTTAGTTTTTTATCACTGTATTTTGCACATGTGGCCCGCTGTTTTTATTTTATTTGATTGTTTTATTTTACTTGAAATGTTGTTTTATGTTTTTATGTTATTGTATTGATATGTATTTCTGGGCTTGGCCTCATGTAAGCCGCCCTGAGTCCCTTTCGGGGGGATGGTGGCGAGGTACAAATAAAGATTATTATTATTATTATTATTATTGAATGGGTCTACTCTGATGGGGACTAATTTGGGTGTCCCTTTTAGTGCCTTGTGTATGACTGAACATATAAATCAATGATTCTCATGGTTCATACATATGAATTGATATCCTTAGAAATACATTCTAAACATATGTTATCTTCAGTACCTTATTCTTTTTGCACTTCAAATCTGCATGATTAGGATTTAGATTTTGTGAAAACATAAATGCTTTTTCTTGAAGCTGCATGAGTAACACTGGATTTCAAGTATGCTGTTTATGAGAATGTTGGTTCAGATATAGATACATAATTTCTTTTTCACCATAGGTCAAAGGATTTAATAAAGGAAGCTATCCTCGACAACGACTTCATGAAGAATCTAGAACTGTCTCAAATCCAGGAGATTGTGGATTGTATGTATCCGGTGGAATATGGCAAGGACAGTTGCATCATTAAGGAGGGAGACGTGGGCTCACTGGTTTATGTCATGGAAGGTATGTTCGTCCATTGTGTACTTTGACAGTGATATATGTAAAGGTGATAAATACACATTTTACTTATTTTCACAGATATGGTTCTTATATATGTAATGTTCTATATTTGCTGAAGGCGGAAGTGGTGTTTGTTTCACATTTTATATGTTACCTAGCTGTGTCCTGCCATGTGTTGCTGTGGCATACGCTGGTGGTATGGAAAATAATGTAATGACAAAGGGGTGGTATTTAATATATGTTTTTTTCTTAATGCTTGTGGATAAACAATTCCAGACATGTAACAGTCTGAGCCAGGGAACATCTCCCAACCAAGGATTTCCACTAGTAGGAAGAAGCCTGGGTTTGAAGCTGCAAGGCTATTCCATGATAATCAAGGAGGGAACTTGCAGCATTCACACTTGAGAGGGAGAGTTAAATAGATGAAAGAAAAGGAAGGATAGATATATGGACAGGCAGTAACAGATAGATATAGAAAGTTAGACAGATTAGCTCTGACTTCTACAGACCACTTAGACCCCCACGAATGTCAGACCTGGACCAAACTTGGCACACAGAATGCCCATGACAAACAGAAAATACTGGAGGGGTTTGAGAGGAATTCCCAAGGATTTAGGGGAGATGTAGTTCACCTACATCTGGAGAGCACTGTGAACCCAAACCACTATGGATCTGGACCAAACTTGGCACAAATACTCAATATGCCCGAATCTGAGCAGTGGTGGAGTTTGGGGAAAATAGTCCTTGACATTTGGGAGTTGTCGTTGTTTGAATTTGTAGTTCACTTACAATCAGAGCAGTCTGAACTCCATCCACCAATGATGGAATGGTTTCAAACTTGTCACTCAGAACTCCCAAATCCAACAGATAATACCGGAAAGGGTTTTTTTTTATCCTGCAGTCACTCCAGGAGATATTATTATTATTGTTATTATTATTAGACTCATTTGGAAGAGAACCCCAAAGGCCATCAAGTCCACCCCCCTTCTTTCTGCCGATAGAATTACTATTCTGTTATTATACCACATCATCATCATCATCATCAGTACACAGTATTATTATTATTATTAGACTAAGGCAGTTGGATGGGAACCCCAAAGGCCATCTAGTCCATCCCCCTTTCTGCCGGGCATTGAGATAGAATTACTCTGATATTATACATTGTTGTTATTATTATTATGAGGCTTAGGCAGTTGGATGGGAACCCCAAAGGCCATCTAGTCCAGCCCCCTTCTTTCTGCCAGGCAGGGAGATAGAATTACTCTGGTATTATAATACATTGTTGTTGTTATTATTAGTATTATGAGGCTTAGGCTCCCTCCCTCCCTCCCCCTCTATCCATCCTTCCTTTGGAGGAGGAGGAGAAGCAGGAGGAGGGTGAGGAGGCCCTGGGCCATGGCGATTGGCAATGGCGGAGGGAGGGAGGAGGGGACTCAATGGCCTGCTGGGGAAGGAAGGAAGCTCACCTTTGGCTATGAGGAGAGAGACAGAGAGAGGGAGGACATGCCAGAAAGGGGAAGGTGATATAAGGTGGGTTCCTTGTTGCTCCTAGCCTCCCTTTGTCTCCTGCCCTGATCCAGTGGTGAAGGAGGATGCCTGTTGGTGCCTCTCACGCTGGCTGTGTGCCACGGGGGGGAGAGGGGTTTGCACACATGCGCTGTGTTCTCTTTTTTTAAAAAAATTAAAGGACTTCTCATTTTTGTGGAGGAGTTTTTTTGAGTGAAGGGCATAGATGGCTTTGGTTGGTGTCTTGTGTCCAAATTTGGTGTGGTTTCATTCATTGGTTGTTTTGTTTACCTATGAGGGACGACGACAGCTTTCTTTTTATATATTGAAATACTAGAATTCAATTGGTATCTGTTCCCATTGGGTAAGCTTACAATGTGTGTACTCTTTTCATGGTTTGCAATATTCTTGCTTAGGATAATCAAACTGAAATCATTAAGTGGGAAAGCATAACAAATTGGTGTTTTCTTGCTTGTAATGCCATGCAGGTCGCATTCACTGTGCATATTCACCATGCAGATAATAAGATCCCCTTTACATAAAGATTGGATACAGAATCAGAGTAAATACCGATTGGGTGATCCAATGTCTTTGCAGAGCTCTGTCGATATAGGCTCGAACTGTAGGTTGTTTGCTGTGTTATAATTTAGAGGACTGTTGTTCATTTTAAACATGTGAAGATCAGGGAAGGACAAATACATTCCATACAGCTTTTGTAATTTTACTGTGCATTATGTCTCCATCTGTACTTTTAATAATCATTTTCATGATGTTTTCTGACTTAGAGGCTATTCCCAAGGCAGCATCACTGCTGTTGCAATCTGAACTCACAAGTAATCTTCAGACTTTAATTATACCCCCTTTTGAAATGTATTCTTGCCTTCAGAATCATTTTGCCATCTTTAGGGTTTGCCACACTGTGTATGGTTCAAACCAGAGTACCCCACTGTAATATTAAGACATAAAAAGCAGAGCTGTTGAGTTATGCTGCTTAAATACAGAAATGTGAAAATCTGTATTTTAGCTACTGCCATAATTTCTGCATCCGGGATGTTCTTTTTAATGTCACTGTTATCAATAATTTAAACAGTAAGAAAAGTGAAAATATCTATTTCATAGAGTATTTTATTACTAAGATAACCGAAGTCCCTTGATATTTTCATGTACTGTGAAGATTATCTAATTGTGACCTGTTCTTATTAGTTGGGTACATATTTAGTCATGTTTCAAGCAGATTGATACAAATCAATGGGACAAGTTAGCCATGACTCTCCTTTAAGTCCTGTTGGATTTGATTATATCTATTCTAAGCTTTTCTAAGGGTAGTTGTACAGTGACAAAAATGTGGGCTGGAACTGGCAAGCAAAATGTTGATTTCAGCCTGCACTGTGGTCTGAGCAGCTCCCCCCCCCCCCCTGTGTTGCTGCTGGCTGTAGCAGTGACACCACAGCCTACCTTCTACTTGCATGTCAGTCAACCTTCCGTGTGATGTGATGAGCGATGGAGGAAGTAGGAGAGAAAGCTTGAGCCCAGGGAGCACAGATTGGTTGTTGGGAACTATCTATGAATGTCTGGATTGCCATAACTCAGGGGGAAACCTGAATTCTTGGACTTTAATCTGAGTTATTTTACAGTTGCATTAAGTGGCTTTCCCCAAGGTAATCCAAATCAACCTGTGCACATTTTGTGGCTATCTGTGAGCTAATCCGCCCCCACATCAAACTGGATGGACAGTATATATGGGGCCTAAGTTTGGATGCAGCCTTTTCTTTTTGTCCTCAGTGTTTTCTACACTTATGAGACATTATTTTATGTTACCTGAATAAAGTTAGATATTCTAAAGCAGGGGTGCTCACACTTTTTCAGCATGCGAGCTACTTATAAAACAACCAAGTCAAAAAGATCTACCTACCCATATTTTGATAGAAGAAATAATTTATTTATTCGTTTATTTATTCGCTCGACTTAATATACCGCTCTCTCTGGAGCCCAGAGAGAGCGGTATAAGGGACATTTACGTGATTATTCGCAAAAATAAGGGACACTTCATAAAATGCATCCAGACAAGAGTTCATTCTCCCACCGTGACATCATTCCACAGATATAAACAGGCAGAATTAAAGCACACAGACCTTTCAGCTGCAAGGCCATTCAATGCTGATCTGTGTGGCCAATGGGACATTCAAAAATGCATCCATACAAGAGTTCCTTTTCCCGCCCTGACATCATTCCACAGATATAAACAGGCAGAATTAAAGCACACAGACTTCTCAGCTGCAAGGCCATTCAATGCTGATCAATGTGGCCAAGCAGATGAGCTCCTCGCAGTCGCCAAAGCCTCGTTCAGCTGCCAAAGCCTCATTCTGGTTGTCCTCCCTCGTGGCTCCTTCGTGCGCCGCCACATGCTCCAAAAGCGCATGCGGGGGCCGGGAGCCCATCCCCTCCTTTGCTCTGCTGCCCTCCTTCTCCCTCCCTCCCCCTCAGGCCACGCTGTGATGGCACTGAGGATGGAGGCTGGGGAGTCATCCCAAAGGCAGCGGTTGGTGCGCTGCGCAGATGGTACGCCGTGCGGAAGGTGGGCCGCGTGCAGGGCAGAAGCGCCCAATCCTTCTGCGATTGACCTCTTTTGGACCCGCGATCGACTGGTCGATCGCGATCGACTTCGTGAGCAGCCCTGTTCTAAAGGAAGTAACTGAAAAGTGTTTGACTCAAGGCTTCCAGAAAATTTAGCAATTGCTCTGAATTCTGTGAAATAATCTAATTTATGAGATGAATATAATTTCTGGGAACAAGCTATGTTTTCTGTTCATATTTTTAACATTAAAAATCAGTTCCTCACACTGTATTTCTATACATTTGATTTATCATTCAGTAGTTCTAATTGCTAGAAGTTTGGTAGTTGGTAGAAGGTTTGGTAGAAGTCAGTATGTAATGTTGACTGAATCGGTAAGCAAATGTGTTTTTCTGATCAAAAAACATTTATTTGTTGACTGACTGGTTGATTTCTGTGTGGAGATGAAAATCTCTTCCATTCCATTAAAGTCTCTTCTGAGAATCTTGTTATCCACCACTGAGAAAAATAGTGATCTTGGAAGCTAAGAAACAGTGCTTTTTCTGGCTGCGGGAGAAATGGATGGGGTTTCTTCAGATTTAAGGGTCATGCAGGGCACAATCAAATAACAGATGTTATAAATCTCTCGGTTATGCTTTGAATATGGTCATGGCATATCCTAATATCCCTTATTTCACTTGTTAGATGTAGGGGAAATTGGTTGGAAAAACAATAGATGAATTAATGTTGGCATGTTCAGTAGTTTTCTTCTTTGAAATTTCCTCCCAGAAATTAGGTGCACTATCCCACTAAAAGTTAGTATTTTTAGTTAGCAATTTCATAGAAAATTGTTAAGTACATGATTAACTTACCCAATGAGATGAATTGGACGTTAAAATGATTAATTTTGGTTACATGTATTTATATGTAAGATTTTATTTCTTGTTTTTGTAATAAGTAAAAAAGAAGCCTCAAAGCATCAAATAATGCTTTGAAATGTAGTTTCATTCCAAAGCCCCTTATGCTGCTTTTGAATTTGGAACTATTTTTTATCTGCTGTCGTATAACAGTTTGCTTTCTCTCCTTTTAAGGCTTAGATTGTTTTTGGAAGAGAAGCTTTGCGTCCCCCACGACATTTGAAATATGCATTCTTCTGACAACAACAATACCGTACAATATGAATTACTGACATAGTCAGGTCATTGAACTGAGAAATTTCCCACACTGTGTAATAAACAATAACCATTTTAAGTTATTCCTTGGTCTGGAAGCAGTAATAATTTTTAAGCTCAAAGCTACATATTACAAAATTGCCCAAATGAGATTCCTCAAAATATAAATATTTTTTTTGTTCTAAAAGCATGTAGAGAAAAGAACTGGCCTAGGAGGATGCTCAATACTTTCTCCAGGGAGAAAACATTTTCATAGAGGATACAGTATGTGTAGGGAGGATAAGCTTGGCGGTTCTTCTGCATTCATGTACATTAGTAAAGACTGGATTGGGAACTCTTGACATAAATGTGTGGCATCCTTTCCCATTCACAAGCAAGATATACAGTTCATAAATCACCTCTTTCCAGGATTTAATTTACAGTGTTCCCTTGCTACTTTGTGGTTCGCTTTTCACGGACTTGCTGTTTTGCGGTTTTTCAATAAATATGAATTTAAAATACATACCCATTACCTGTGAGGACACCCATGCAAATTTGGTGGTTGTGGTTGGTTAAAACCATCCCCTCCAATGCCATGTTTCCCAGTGTACCCACTGGAAGGCGAAGAAGGTGCTTGTAACTGGGGAAGGACGACGGGGAAGAGGAGGAGGAAGAGGAGGAGGGGGGGGAGGGAGAGCCAGGCATGTGAGGAGGAGCCAGCAGGAAGGGTGGTGTGCATGGGAAGGGGGAGGGAGGGAGGAAGAGAGAGGGAAAGAGGGATTGAGCGAGTGAGAAAGGGGGTAGGGGAAAGAGGAGTGGGCAGAGCCACTTCTAGGAGGGGGTGTTCCTACATCTCGCGCACACTGAGGCGATACATATATAGCGTCCCTACTTCACGGATTTTCACTTATCGCGGGTGGTTCTGGAACATAATACCCGCAATAAGTGAGGGAACACTGTACTGACATTTTATTATGATAGACATTAATTTATTAATATGGACTTCTATCTAATTTAGTTATTAAATTATTTTTCAAAATGCAGTGGGGTTTGAACAGTTTGGGAAACTGCTATTCTGTGCTGGGCCGAATTCAGTCACATTTATGTACTTCGAACAAACGTGATTGATTTCAGTGCGCACATTATGTAGATGGTTATTTTAAAATACATAACTTTGATTGGATAGTGTTCCCAGTGAGTAGGAAAACTGAAGGACTTGATCTACTGTATATTGCTGCTTTGTTTCTGTCACAGTTATCTGTAACTGTGTTGGCAGATAAGATGATATTGAATGGGGTGAATTAACTCTTCTGACGTGGACATTGAAAGGGAGTGGTGGGAGTTCAGAGTTATTATCATATAGGCTATTATTTAGGCACTGTATTTAAGTGCATCTACTGATTCCATCAGTTATGCAGGTATCAGACAGGCACCATTTAAAACAGTGGTCGGGAACTTATGGCTCGCGAGCCATAGGTGGCTCTTTCGATGACTGCATCTGGCTCACGGGCACAGCATGCCCCAGCATGAGCAAAAATACCCAAATAAACAAAGGCAGATGCCAGGCCGCAGGCCCCTCCCCGCCCAAGTAGTAGAGAATGAGATGGAATCTTGATGAATACAAATACATAAATGTTCTGGGGCATATTTATTTAAGTGCAAAACAATAGGACTGCACACAGTTCCTGATATTTCTGCTACCTTTTTCAAAAGGAAAGCCTGGAACTTAGGCCAGTTAATGGTCAAAACAGGTTAGCATCTTGAACCACTCATATTTTTTTGTATAGGCTCTCTGCTTTTATGCTTTTCATTCGGTTTTCTGTCATCTGCTCTCTCCCTGGGCATATTCATAAAGCATATAAAGGGCTTTGATGGCATAGCAAATTAATTGCACATGTCCTGCTCTAGGAGGAAGGTGGTATATAAATGACCGTATTTTCTGGCATATAAGACTGTTTTTTAACCCAAGAAAATCTTCTCAAAAGTCAGGGGTCAGCTTATACGACTTATACACCAGGAGTTGTCTTATACGCTGGGAGTCGTCTTATAGAGCGGGTTCTGAAACTTCCAATCCAGATTAGAGAATGTGTGGTTGCCGCATATGGTGGGGGGAGCTCAAAAATGGCAGTGGCCGCATCCCTGCTGTATGCAGTGACTGTATGAAAGCATTACGGGTGACGCTGTACAAGTACGGTAGAAGAAAATCCATTCATCAGGATTCGTGGAGTTAATGCGGTCTCGATGGTGAGGTGAAGGGGTGCCTCACCGGGAAGGTGTAAGTGAAGGGTGGAGCAAGGTGCAGGCGTCCGGGGCGCCCGGGTATGGAAAAAAGAGATAGAGTGGCTCTGGGCCCAGAAAAACACACCTCTTTTCCCTGTCTGGCCCGCCCTTGTATCCTATTACCATACCTCCTCTTCCGCCTCTCAGATCTCCCTCCTGAGGTCTGCAGTGAAGCGGTGCAGGTGCGCAGGTGCGATATCTGAGAGGCATAGAAGGAGGAACAGTAATAGGAAAATTACCATATTGACATCAAATCTGATGCTTTAAAAAAAATTTGGTGTGCGTTGGAAGAGGGGTAGACTTATACACCGAGTATATCCCAAACTATATTTTAACTGGAAAAGTTGGGGGTCATCTTATACGCCCAGTTGTCTTATATGCCGGAAAGTACGGTAGTAAAGTAACTAAATAAACAAGTTACATGTTGAACTCCAAAATGATTCTTGAGTCAGCAGCTAGCAATTGTCCAAGGAGTTGCTTTATCAATTTAACATCCCTTGCATCTAGATCTGCTGTACAGATGTATCGGAATCAAATTGGAGATTATTATTTTTAAACAATTATTTACTGCTCTGCAGCTGTAATGGAAAGAAAAAAAAACACCCCAAACACAGATTAACTTTTCCTTTTTTTGTAGCCTCTCATGAATTGTCCTCAAACAGTTTTAGAAATCTGTATGCAGTTTGCAGCATATGTAAGCTCTGATTGCTGCTGTGGAGGTTACAAAACCCAAAGGCTTAGTTTACAGACATTCTAAGCTCTGAATGCTAAGAAGTTTATGATGTCCAAAACTGTGTCTCCTTAGTGCAAGAATTCCAATATATTAACTGTATGTTGGAAACTACCCTATATAGAGTCTCTGCAAAAACTGTAAGGAGGAAATCATGTCAGGGAGCTGAAATACATCTTTAACCAGCTTTTTTGGCATAAAACTTCAGACTCAGATTTGTCACTGTTGAAGAGGAGCCCCCAGTGCCGAAATGGGTTAAACTCTTGTGCTGGCAGGACTGCTGAACGACAGGTCAGCAGTTTGAATCTGGGGAGAGCGGGTTGAGCTGCATCTGGCTTGGGGGCACATGAGAGAAGCCTTCCACAAGGATGGTAAAACATCAAAAGCATTCAGGCGTCCCATGGACAACTTCCTTTCAGACGGCTAATTCTTTCACACCAGAAGCGACTTGCAGTTTCTCAAGTCGTTCCTGACATGAAAAAAAATGTTGAAGAAACGAGACTGTGACAGTAATTGACAGGCATTTGTATTCAGATAACGGATAAAGCATGTGACATTTGGTTACAGAGAAGTTATGCAAGTGACCACTTGTTTCAGTAAAGCTACCAGTAGTTGCATTTAAGTAATGCTCTTCAATGGTATTAATAAATATTTATTTAGCACATTCGTATACTGCTCCTTCTCAGCCCGAAGGCGACTCGGGGTAGTTTACAACAACATTCCCATTATGCCTCCTTGATAGCGTCTGCAGACTCACGCCCGGCTCAACTATTCAAGATAATTCGGCAGCTGTCGATGGTCCCTACCATCCCAAACAATGATGATCGGGCCCTTACCGCCGAGGCTTTTCAGAGTCATTTTGCGGACAAGATTGCAACGCTCCGCCGGGACCTATCAACCACTGTTGATACAGTACAGGAACTTGAGACTCCGTGGCCCTCCGCCGGATCCATCTTCGACTGGTTTTGGCCACTGGACGCAGAGGATGTTGACAGGATTGTCGCAGCCCTTTGACCCACCACCTGCTCCCTCGACCCGTGCCCCTCCACACTGATTCGAGCTTGCGTGGAGGGGTTACGTGGCCCTCTGTTGAATATAGTCAACTGTTCCCTTGAGCAAGGAGCTTTTCCAGAGGAGTTAAAAGAGGCGGTGGTGACTCCATTGCTGAAGAAGCCAGGGCTAGATCCCGCGGCTCCCTCCAATTACTGCCCAGTGTCCAATTTACCATACCTGGGCAAGGTAATTGAGAGGGCAGCAATGGAGCAGCTGCAGGCATTCCTGGATGATGCAACCTGGCTAGATCCTTTCCAGTCCAGCTTCCGCTCCGGGCATGGGACGGAGACCATCCTGGTCTCCATCACAGACCTACGCTGCTGCCAGTTGGATCGAGGCGGATCGGCGCTGCTTGTGTTATTGGACCTCACAGCAGCGTTTGATACTGTCAATTACCAACTTTTGACACAGCGCCTGGTGGTGGTGGGGGTGAGGGGGACAGCCCTCAACTGGATGTCCTCCTTCCTCCAAAACCGCCTGCAGCGAGTGAAGTGGGGAGGGGTGGTCTCTGAGGGCTCCCCCTTACATTGCAGAGTCCCTCAAGGGGCCATCCTCTCCCCGCTGTTATTTAACATCTACATGCGATCACTCGCCCAGCTGGTGCGGAGTTTTGGGCTGGTGTGTCACCAGTATGCTGATGACACCCAGCTCATTCTGAGGATGGACGCTGGGGCGGAATCTGTACCCGATAATTTCCAACTCTGCCTGGAAGCCGTGACTGGATGGCTGCGAGCCAGTAAGTTGAAGGTGAACCCAGCGAAGACGGAGATCTTGTGGCTGGACCGCCCGGTGGGGCGGGGGGGGGGAGATCCAGCTGCCGACACTTGACAGTGTGGTGCTATGCCCGCAGTCTTCAGTCAAGAGCTTGGGGGTCCGGCTAGACCCTCAGCTGTCTATGGAGGCACAGGTTGCGTGCGCCTGCAAGACAGCGTTTTACCACCTGCGGCAGGCAAAACGTTTGGCTCCCTATCTCTCCCGCTGCGACCTGGCCACGGTGATCCAAGCCACGGTCATCTCGAGGCTCGATTACTGTAATGCGCTGTACATTGGCCTACCCTTGTAGACGATCCGGAAACTTAAGCTGGTGCAGAACGCGGCAGCCTGTCTGCTACTAGGAGCCACAAGAACGGCTCATATAACACCGCTCTTGCGCAAACTGCACTGGCTGCCAGTTGAATTCCGGGTCTTCTTCAAGGTGTTAGTTTTAACTTTCAAGGCCTTATATGGTTTGGGGCCAGCGTACCTGAGGGAGCGGCTTACCCCATATGTGCCCAGTAGATCACTGCGCTCAGAGGGGCTCAACATGTTGGAGGTCCCTGGGATGAAGACGTGCAGGCTATCGAGCACGCGACAGAGGGCATTTTCAGTGGCCGCGCCAGCCTTATGGAATTCGCTCCCTGCAGAGACGCGCGCACTGCGGGACCTAATGACTTTCCACAGGGCCTGTAAGACCTGGCAGGCATTCAGCCCCTGACTGGCATCTACTACAACCTGCCATCCCGCTGCGTCACTGCCGCCACTTTCCCAAACGCTATGTGCCCGATTTACTGTGGTTTTATTGGGGGACGGACGGACGGGGGATGGGACTTTTAACTTTTAACTTTTAATTGTTTTAACTGTTTTAATTGTTTTATAATGTCACTTTTATGTGTTTTAATTGGTTCTGTTTGCGTGCTGTAAACCGCCCTGAGCTTCGGATAGGGCGGTCTATTAAGCTGAAACAATAAATAAATAAATAAATAAATAAACATCATAAAAACAACATTTAGAGCAGATTAAAAACATTAACACATTAATTAAAATCATAACAATAATAAAACATCAGTACGTCTCCAAGATTTAAACATAGTCCGTTCTCATAGTCAAGTTCCAAATCCTATGTCAGTTACACTGTCGTTTCAAACGCCTGTTCAAATAGCCAAGTTTTGACTTTTTTACGGAAGGCCAAAAGAAAGGGGGCTGATAGAATGTTCTTGGGAAGGGCGTTCCACAGCCGAGGGGCCACCACTGAGAAGGCCCTGTCCCTCGTCCCCGCCAAATGTAGTAGTATGCTGTTGAATCCCTTTCCTTAAAGACATTCTACTGGCATGCCATTCTAGTCAAGTATCAGGAAATGGGAAATGCTCCTTTCTCTCTCTTCCACAGTACTGTTAACGGATCTCCTCCTCTAGGGCCTTCTCTCACATGTTTTTATCTTACTGAGACTTTGGCTGTTTAAGCTAGTTTTCATGTCTCCGTGATGTTTCTGAACGGACATAGCAAGTGTCAGTTCAGCTTCTACCCATGCTTCACCTTGCATCTCTTCGGGGTTATTTATTTTTCTGTAGATCTCGAGAGCATGTCAGTTCATTTGAACTTGGGACCAAGCTTGCATGACTCCGGTAAATGCCTCAACATTAGGGCCATAAAAAACCCAGTGATTAAAATGTTACTATATTCTCCCATGTTTGCTAATTTAATTAAAGATGAGTACACTGTGTATACCACTAGAAAAGGTGTTTTTTTCAATTTAGTAAGCTGGTTTGATCTGAACTAATCTTCATCTGAATTTGTTGTTATTTTTTATTTCCTTCCTGTCTCCCCAATCTTCCTTTCCTTTAATTTGTTTTCCTGTGGTCTGTGCTTTAGGAGGTAGTTTTGTATTCAAAAGAATATGCTGTATGCAAAAAGCAAAATACTTAGTAATAGTTTATTGCATGGGTTGTTCTTTAAAATGTCCCAATATTTTTCTTTTTAAATTTTGTCTTAGCTCCGGGATATTTGTGATATACGGCATGTCAGGAAGTTGTCTTGACAGCCTGAAAATAACCTTGCTAGCAATTCCCAGAATTCATTGGATGTTGTAAGCATTTTAGGACTCATATTTCTGCAGATGAGATTATTTCTGCAACCTCATCTGAATAATTGCAAAAGCAATTTAGTAAATATATTGAAATGGATCCAGACTAAGTCTAAATTTAGTCCTCTTGATATAAATGGGTTAAAATTAGTAATAACCTATGTGTTCTATTGCTCCCTCCAGCTGATTTTTGTTTTGATTGCAAATTCCCTCTTGTATTGATCCACATTATTGTTATATAGTGTTGAGTAGATGACAAACCATTTATAAAGCCAAAAATTAGTGCAGAAGAATTCTTAAAGGGTAAATAAAACGATAATTGCATAAACCTGCCTTTTTGCTTATTAGGATAGTTAACACTAGCATGGTATACAGTCTTGCATTGTCCCTAGCCATAGGTATTTGATGTTGGGGATGCTTTGAAAGCATTCCCCAATATGATCTCAAATCTCTTTCCAATCATGCTGTCCACCCCACCCTCTTTCAACCCTTCCCCTGACTGATTTTCTTACTTTTCTTATGATCCAATTTCCAGAAAATAGCACAAGGGTGATGCTCAAATTTATTTATTTATGGTATTTGTACCCCATCGCTTCTCACCCCCGAAGGGGACTCAGCACGGCTTACACTGCAGCACTACAGGCCACTACACCATAATCCAGAAATATAATCCATACAACAATATAATCCACATCACATATAAACATTAAAACCATTACATAATCATTAAAATCAGTATATACATCAGTAGTTAAAGCCATAAAACAAAACACAGTGTCATCTAATTCTCGCCGGAGGAGAATCCAGTCAATGGTCCCAAAGTGCAGACTTGGCTATATAGGCAGGCATTTGGTCCCAAATGCCTGGTCCCAGAACATACCGTCCTGCCATGTATTGCCTCTGTGTATTATTGCTTGCCGGGATCATTTGTGGGGAGGGCTTTTGGGTATACGTCTTTTATCTGTTTATTGATGTTTTATTGATTTTATGCTGTAAACCGCTCTGGGCTCCAGAGAGAGCGGTCTACCAAATCGAATTTATAAATAAATAAATAAATAAATAAAATCTACTGCTACGCCAATCCAGTCAATGTCCAAAAGTGCAAGTTACGTCTGCTGCCCAAAGGCCTGGTCCCAGAACTATGACTTTAACTTTTTTCTGAAAGCCAGGAGAGATGGAGTCGATCTTATCTCGTTTGGGAGTGCATTCCATAGGCGAGGGGCCACCGCTGAGAAGGTCCTATCTCTCTTCCTCACCAGCCGCATTTGCGATGCTGGCGGGAGCAAGAGCAGGGCCTCCCAAAATGATTTTAGGCTGCGAGATGGGAAGTAGAGGCAGATGCGTTCGGACAAGTAAGCTGGGCCAGAACCGTATAGAGCTTTATAGGTCAATACCAGCACTTTGAATTGGGCTCAGAGATGGACAGGCAGCCAGTGGAGCTGACACAACCGGGGGGTGGTATATTCCCTGTATGTCACCCCAGTTAACATTCTGGCTGCCATCCAGCTGTAATTTCTGAGCCGTCTTCAAAGGCAGCCCCACGTAGAGCGCGTTGCAGTAATCTATTTGGGATGTAACTACAGCATGGACGACCGTGGCCAGATCAGACTTCCCAAGGTATGTGCGCAGCTGGCACACAAGTTTTAACCGTGCAAAAGCTCTCCCGGCCACCGGCCTGGCATATTCCAGTTGGGTTGCACTGCAACAGTTGCCACAGACATGGAAGCCGAGTTCTCATTACCATGGCTCATAGCTATCGTGAGCACTAGAAGCCTATAGTATTTATTTTCCCAAGAGAAAAGAGAAGCCTAAATGGAAGAATCATAGAATCATGGAGTTGGAAGAGACCACTTGAGCCATCTAGTCCAACCCCCTACCATGCAGGATAAGCACAATCAAAATACACAATTAAATAATTAGGAATTGATTCAAACAATTAGAAAGTTTGGGGCTTTTTAGTTGGATAACCATAGATTTTAGCTTCCTCTGTCTTTTTCTAGGGCAGTAGTAGCTCATGAACCTGAGCAATACCTGGGGATTACGTAGCAAGCCTGTGTCCTACTAAAGAAATTGTTGGGAGGGATTTTGTGTCTGAGAGAGTGTGATGTGAGTAAATGTCCACTAGAGACAGCTTGAAAGCATCACGCTAATTCTTCATGACCTCTTGCAAGATTTGAGTTCAACTGCAATACTGAGACAGAAAGAGCAAAAAAGCCAAATGAAAGATGGGCTTAAATGGCAATATACTCAGTGCTTTGGCTGGGGACAAAATTATCCTTGCCACAGAAAACCACAGAAACATTCATGTTCCAAAGGCTCAACACATTTTAATTATATGTATTCTAAACTACTTGAAATAATCTTTCATGCAGTACTGAAAATCTCCATGCTTCCTGTCATAAGGCCATAATTTTGGCCCTGCATTTCACTGTGAAGATACCATAACATTTGCATAGTTTAAATACCAAATAAAGTACCCTCTTTTGTAATCTCAATGCAGAGCATTAATTGACTGTTATGCTCCGCTTTATTTGCATGCCTCCTTTGGCTAAACATGTTCATCTTTTTGCAATCATTATTTTTAATTAAACTATTCACACAGGTCATTATTAAGAGACAGCACAGCATTTCAATACTGCTAACCCTGTGCTGGGTTAACAGCAATCAGATGTGTGGGTGTTGTTTCTGCTTAATGAGGTTCCTTGTGAATATTTCACATTTTGCAGCTTATAATCTTTATTCCTCTGCTGTTACTCCAAAGGTGCCTTTATTACTATGCCATATTTAGCAAATGAATTATCAGAACAAATGAATTTTAATATTGATACTATTGATAACCTAAATGATATTGCTTATATTACTAATACTATTATTATTATAACATCGGGAGGCATGGAGAAGCACTATCCACAATGCTGCGGCCTCATTCGAGAAGACACGCCGAATGGGTCTCGAAGAAAAACGACAACGCAGAAAGAACCGCAACTTGGAAACAACATCACCCAAGGAGACTTTCAGCTGTGCTTTCTGCAACCAAACTTGCCTATCTCAGATTGGCCTTTTTAGTCATCAACGCGCTTGTAAAAAGCGTGGGATGAGTCCTTCCTAAGAATCTTCGTTCGCGAAGTAATGCCGAGAATATTATAGGTATAATGGCAGACTTACAACATATGTTTGTAAAAATATATAACTTGTAGTATGTGGATAAGTAATTAAGTACAAAGAAGTCAGTATGGTACAATGGTTTGTGTGTTCTTCAACCTTGAGGAATTCTCACTCTCTCGCCCACAGAGGAAGACAAAAGCAAACCTCTTCTGAACAAATCTTGCCCAGAAAAGCCTGAGAGTAGTTTGCTTCATTGCCACTATAAATTGGAAATGACTAGAACACATACAACAACAGCAGTGGTGCCGATCCTGAATATACCACTTCAGATCAGCATCTTTGTTTCAGGCAACTTTATATGTCACTTAGTCAGTATTGTCTCCTTATATAATTGTTTTGCATTTTCGTTTTAAAAAAGCAAATATTTTTCAACTGCCATATGAATTGTGATTTAAAAAGTTTGGAGCATAAAATCCATATTCTCATTCCATTATCAGAAGAGTACTTATCAATCAGATAATATTTCTACTGAAATAATAAAGATTCCCCAACATATCTCTTAGCAATGCTTTTGAACAGAATTTCCAACGTTTACTCACATGCAAAGAGCAGATTCCTTTCTAGGAATGGAAGAGACAAAAGTGCTTTGGGAATCCCAAACACTCTCCATTCTATATGGAAGGCTGAAAGTAGCTGCATGCATCTTGGCATATTTGGGACTTCTGTTACCCTTTCCTACAGTAATAACATGCTTTCTGGATTATTTGATTAGATCCTGTCTTTAATAAACTGTTCATTTCCAAATGTTCCCAGCTGGACAGAAAGGATGCTAAACTAGAGACAGTTTGCCAGTACATGATACAGAGAAAGAAGAGTAAGTGTTATGTTAAACTGTTGCTTATTTTCTGTCTCGCATTTGAGAGTTTAGAGAAATTATTTTCAAATGAATGTGGATACTAGGCCTGGTGGATCCAAAAAAAGGGTCCAAAACTCGTTCTGGATGTAGGGGGAATCTGAATGACTCCTGAAATTTTCCGGAAAAATTTCAGAATTCCCCGAATTAATTCCGAAATTTTGGAATGGCATTGTTAATGGTGGACAGGCATGTTTAACCCAGTTTGGATGGGGATGTCCTTCCCTCCGCGTCAGAACTGGGGCGACACCCGTGTTTAACCCAGTTTGGATGCGGCTGTTGCCCCAGTTCTGACCCGGATGGGGATGTCTTCCCACCACATCAGAACTGGGGCGACAGCCATTTTTAACCCAGTTTGGATGTGGCTGTCACCTCAGTTCTCACGTGGAGGGAAGGACATCCCCCTCCGATGAACTTACCCAGGCCTAGTGGATAGGCTGATGTTTCAGCTCTGCCGTATGTTGAGTTCTGTGATTTTAATCCGGCATTAAAAAAGGAAAGGAAAAAAAGCCTGGACAGACTGTGAGTCAGAACAGATAAATTGCTGAGAATGGCTTGATTTTTTCTTCTTAACTGTTTTTCATCTTATACCTTTCATCTCACACCAATCACCTTCTCCAAGTGACTTCTTATCCACTTGGGGAGAGAAGTGGAGAGAAAAGGTAGACTTTCTTAAATTATATTGCTTGCTTCTGTAATATCCTTTCCACCACACTAAAGTGATGTCATGTAAAATATTGGAGTATCTCTCCTTTTTTTTTTTGCAGAGGTAGGTGTAGAAATTTGATAAATTAATCATGGCAAGAGCACAGTCCTTACATGGAGGTTTGTAATCTAAAATAATATTAACTACAAAAAGAAAATGTATGAAGGAAAAAAATCTCAAAAATTAAGTGTATTTTCATATTTAATAACCAGATATTATGAACAATGAGAAAGAGAGGGCAAAGAGGACCCAACTGGCAATTAATCCCAACAAACAGATAAAATGGGTCCCGCTATCTCCTCCTTTCACCTGCTCAGGTCAGATATAGTTCAAGCACAGGAGGAACCAAACTGCCTTTCCCCAAAGACCAACTGCAGAATCATGAACCTAAAGATGAAGCACTAGGTTTTGGAGGAAGAGCCTATGTAATAAGAAATTCAATGTGCAAATTTGATAAATATGAATTTAAAATGATGTGTGGGAATGAATGGAAGGATGTGTGGCTGGAGTTAATAATTTTGGAAGCACCAGTATAATATTAAGGCCTGCAATGACTAACTACCTGCTTCGTGGAACTGTGATGAAAACCTGCTAATGAGAATTGATAAGAACTGTGACAATGGGTCTTTCAAGTTAAGGAAACGTTTGCAACATTCCTTATGTTAAGAAGGAAGTCAACACAAGCCTTGTGTTTGTCAACACCAATCAAGAAGAGTCAACATCTGGCCAGGAAACTGAGATGGATCCAGGATGGAAGACGTCTATCATTCATTTACAACTTTGGGACGACATCAGCAGAATATTCCTATAAAAGACTCAGTCTAATAATGGTCAAAGTGTGACCGAACTGAGGAGTCTGGTTCTCCCACCTCTCTGGTCCATGGGAAGGACAGAGAGGGTGTATTCAGAGAGTGTCAGATCTGCTATGGGAAAGCATGATTCTGGTCACTTTGGGGCTTCTTTCTCAAGGGAAGAGGAAGAAGTGTGCTTCTGGAATCTTAGATTTTGTGCAAGGAGTCAGGTTCTGCTGTATGGAAAACAGAGATCTGGTCCTTGGCACTGTTCTTAGGGAAATGATGCATTCTGAAGTTATGGCGTTATAGAAGTTTTGGAACTGTATGTTGGCAGGCTGCAGGAGAGCAGGGTCTGGCCTAACAGGTGCTTCTTCAGAGATATTCCCACACCCTTAATACTCCTTTAAAATTTAGTCTGGATCTGTTTGCTTTTTACTGATTTTCCTATTTGTCCATCTTATTCCTCCATGTTACTCTAACACAGGGGTGCTCACACTTTTTCAGCATGCGAGCTACTCTTAAAGCAACCAAGTCCAAAAGATCTACCTGCCCCCGCCTCGCGCTCTTGCCACCGCACGTGCTCCTGTTGCTGTTTTCCGCCCGCGCACCGCTTCTTCCGCCTGCGGGGCATTCCAGGAAGGAGAAAGCACGAGGTGGGGCATCCAGAGGGAGTGCTCCACCCTGCCTGTCTTGCTGGCAACAGAGGCTGCACAGCTGCTTCTGGATGAGAGAGAGGCAGGGCGTTCTCTCCAGAGGCCCCGCCTCGTGCTTCCTTCTTCCTGCAATGCCCCGCAGGCGAAAGAAGCACCGCGAGAGTGAAAGCCAGCAGCAGGAGCACGCGTGCATGGCAGGAGCGCCCCATCCGGCTGGTGAGGCCCGAAGATCACCTGGAAGAGGGCCGAAGATCTACTAGTAGCTCCCGAGCTACCTAATGAGCACCCCTGGTCTAACACATTCTGTCTCACCTTCAGGAAATGAAGTCCTGTCAGGGATCCTGTTTGTGATGCCAACAATGTCATAAGTACTTTTAAAAACATCAAATAGGTTCTTTTATTCCACTTTTAGTGAGACAGGTTGCATTAGGCACTTTCAGAGAAAGAAGTAGACACAGACTCCAGTACTGAGTTTTATAATAATTATATTGGTTACATAGACAAAGGGGGATATTGCATCAACATTTACACATATATTCTAACATTCAATCATGCATTCATCAAGCATTCTTACCATTCTTCTTGTTGAAGTTGATCAGCTTCTTGGGAAGAGGCGGCTGTTTATGATGGTGTTAAGAAGTGGTGTTGGTCTGACACACACTTTCGGAGAGAGAAGTGTCCTTTTATGTAGTATTTTCTGTTGATGTGGTTCTGAAGTTGTAAATTACTGACAGATAGATTCCACCAGTTCCTGGACAGATGTTGATTTTGTTTAATTGGCTTTCCTCATCAAGGAGGCATGTAAATATTTCTGTAAGGAGCCACAGTGTTAACTTCCTTACTTTGGCAATGTAAACAAGTTGTTTTTCCACCAAGAGTTCATCAAGTCAGCAATGTCAACAGTTAATCATTTGTTTTAAGTCTCATCAGCATTTTTAAATTAGAGTCCATGAATTCTTCGCCTCTTTCTTGTAGTTTTCCAGGCCTCATTCCTTAGAATGGTATCTTCAGCCCAATTGGGGCACATCTGTACATCTTTCATACAATCTCACTCCTATACAGCATATTTTATCATGACACCTATGATAACAAAAATGGATGAGATTGTATTTGCCTTTAGAGTGTGTTGCCCTTTTAGTAACACAGATGCATATCAAATAAAATTTGGGTATTTTTGTGATGTGATTGCCAAAAATGTGTCTCTGTATCTTCTCTACTAACATCAAAAAGAGTGGGAAAAGAGGGAAGGCCTTCCTCATGATGTAAAGCCACTGGCTTTTTGTTAATGCAATGTGAAAAGCTTGCAAGAAGAGAAAAGTGCCATGAATTATACATTAAATAAAAGCAGTTATACTGTTCCTGCAGTAGTCCCTGAGATCTGGTACAAAAAGACACAGCATATTTTGACATATAATTGAAGGCCTTATGCATATAAACAGTTTTCATGGGATTTAGACGTCAAATTCATCTGCGTGAAGTCAGACAGAGTGTGCTTTGTTCATCAAACAGCTTTGAAATAATAATAAAGAATCAAAACATTTAGAACATTTGGCACAGTACCATCTGCCCCATGCTAACATTTCGATTGCTAGAAGTCAGAATGTTGATGCCTTTTCAAAAATGATTCTGATATATGTTTGCATTAAGAGCCTGTACGTGCTGGCCCCCTTTTAGTAGCGGTTATAAGTCCTAGTCCAACTTACCTGTCCAAATGTCTCTCCCTCTATGAACCTATAAGAGCTTTAAGATCAGCTGGGGAGGCCCTGCTCTCTTTTCCACCCTTTTTGTAATCTCGACTAGTTGGGACAAGAGACAGGGCTTTCTCAGTGGTGGCCCCTCGGCTGTGGAACTCCCTCCCCAGTGACATAAGGCAGGCCCCATCCCTCTTTGTTTTTAGAAAAAAAACTTAAGACCGTGCTTTTTATGCAGCCGTTTGGTGAGTAGGAAACTATGAAATAAGATTTTAACAGCTTGAATAATGGACTATGGATTTTGGAAACGGTTATGGATATGTAGGTCGCCTTGAGTCCCCTCCAGGATTGAGAAAGACAGGGTAGAAATGAAGTAAATAAATAAATCAATAAATAAATAGAAAGTTTTTCAAGAAGATCCTTGTTAAACAATTTAAATGCATATTCTGCTTCCTGCAGTCATCAGTCCTGTTCATCTACTTACTTTGTTTTTGTGTGAAGGTGAAATCAGAGAGTATTTCCTCCAAAAGGTTAATATCTCTGGGAAAACACATGCCCTCTGTCCTTCCTCACCTCCAGTTTTTGAATACACCCTTTCATAGTCAATGCAGTACACTAGCGATAAATCATTCCTTTTCTGTACATGCACTTAGAGTAAGTGTTCCCAGTCAGTTTGGGTAAGTGCAATGATTATGACTCTTGAACAGAATACTTATTAGAGACACATTAACCCTAAAAGTGGAAGAAAACACAGGCATCAATGGATATCCATTGAACTCTTAAGAAGAATCAGAATGCCATCTGTGAAGTGAATAAGAAAAGAAAGCTGTGCCATGTAACAAACTGATATGTTTTCAAGGCTGCATAAGGAGTGGGGATAATTTTTTTGTTACAAATAAATTGTTTTACTCTTAGCCTTCACAACTGAGCTTTTTATTGTTCTGCATGAGATCCGCATTTTCATTTACAGAGAGAAGTGGAGAGAATGTCTTCAGATTAGGAGTGCTTCTCTGCAGTATTGGCTCTATTTTAGGGAAACAAAAGCAAAATCTGAAATCAATGAAAGGGAAGAAATACGTGTTGGGAGAGAGCCTGGTGGAAAATTCTGGGAGCACTGTAATTTAAAGGGGAGCCCTTCAAGGAAGGTCTCTCTACTTTCCCTTGTGTTTTTTTATTGCTTATTTTTGCAACGGAGGGCACAGTAACTTCTGAAAGAAGCAGAACCTTCAAGTTACTACAACACTTTTCTCCTCTTGCATCAGATCTACTAGAAGAGCAGAATGCCATGTCCTCATCTCCTCTCCATGATATACTCCACCCTATTGGTCTTAGTTCAAGTTACTCACGTAGAACAACTCTGAAATCTTTTTTCTGCTGATTGCTAGGAGGAGAAGGACTACTATTTTGGGCTGACAGAAGAGGGATAATACAATGCTACTTAAAACTGAGAATGCAAAGTATTAGCTGTGGCTGTCCTATCTGAACTGTGACTGTTGGAAAGTGTTTCCCTTTAGTCAACTCTCAGACACCACTTCTCAAATATTCAGATATTGGTATACCATGCAACACTGCTTCCTCCTTGTGATTCAGTTTGGCTCATTTCATGCCTGGTTCACTGGATGTTCCTGTCTAATTTGTTGGCATTTTTCATCTTCCATATTCCTCTACACAGCCAAATATGAAAATTCTATCTGCAATTTTCATATATGGCTGCAATATGAATACAAAAAATCTGTATCCACCTCACATAATGTTAGGACTTTTCTATATATAGTGAACATCGTAGTCTTCAAGAACAGTCATTTATAGTCTTTCTCATATATTAATGACCCTATAAATAAACACTAATGATACTGATAATGGCAGTAATGATAATAATCTGTTAACATGCAGAGTAAAACACTGTGAAGGCTAAAAAGGATTATTCCTTATTATTCTGTTGATTGATGGCTTGCCTATTGATATAGCTTTTGTTCATGGACTGGAGTGACATGTCATTCAAATTGATTCCCGCTTCCTCTTTTCATTCTTAACTTGAGTGTAAAGTTCATTGAGATTCATTGATGAATAAAGAAAGGCACATAGTGCCAAAGGTACCGTAGGTATGTTGTAGATGGGTCTTTGAGCAATGCTGAAAGCATGGAGATTGAAGCTAGGAGGGCAGTTTCAAGAGCAGGAGTCAGATGGGGAATGAGAGAGGAAAAGAGTCCAGCAAATACTTAGTGAACCTACTGAGGAGGATTCCTTTGAGGATTTCTCTGGGGATGATGGGTCTGATCATGATGAACCAACTATGAGAAGTGAGGATGGGGATTCGGAAGACATGTCCAGCGATATGGACTGGACCAAAGTACAGGAAGTGCATGATATTTGTGCAGAACCAACTAGCAGCGATACTTTCGTGGGATTTGCTGGGGATAGGAATTGAAGTTTGGATGACCAAACTTCGTCTTGGGGTGAGCTAAGTTGTGACAGGAAAAGGAGAGCTTGGCATGGGAGGCAGAGGGCTGCACGTGAAGCTGCAGTAGCATCTGAGAGGGCTGATGATGGAGCGTCGGCTCGTTTGAGTTCTGATGAGGATTTGTGAATAAAGAGATACTTGGAATGGGGGATTCCTTGCAGTTGGCAAGGTGTTGCTGGGTGCCCGTATTCTGTTCCTGTGTTCCCAGTGTTCCTTTGGACTGACTTCTCGACGTGAGTTTGAATCCGGGCCTGCCTTCATGGACTTGGATATAGTATCGGCTGGGTTCTGCATCTTGTTCCCTTTTGGCTACACTGTGTATTGCTCCCTGTGTGGTAGTTTGCTGCTGCCTGCTTCATGCTGACCCTGGACTTTATTTATTTATTTATTTATTTACTGTATTCCTAACCCACCTTTCTCAACCCCCCGGGCAGGGGGGGATTTCCTACACTGCTGTCTTTTTCCTCGCTTGGACCCGGATTGGTATACCACTGCTGCCTCTTTCACCTTGCTGACGCTGAATTGGTTTGGCTATGTATTTGCTGCCTGCCCATTTCAACTCCTAGACTTTGCTGATGCTTCTTCACTTCCTGCTTTCACTCCCCATTTGATGACAACATTGTGTGCCCTTTCTTCCTGTGCTATGCTGCGTTTTGTGTTTATCGTGCTTTTTTAGGAGGTTTTTGTGTTTGGGACTATTTTGACCTGTTTGGTCATTATTTTGAGTTACCTTTAAGCTCACACTGAAGTTGAAGCGTTTTTAGGTGACGTTCTGAATAAACTTTACTATGTGTGGCCCTTTAAGGCTCTCTGTGTTGCGACAAGGTAAATGGTCACATTTAAAATAGATTGCTTGAGGCCTAAAGGGAATGATAAGAAATATTAATGGTAGGTCATATATGTAACAGTACAGCATAAAGAACTTTGCAAGATGGAACTGTACAGGTTTTGAAATGTGGCATTCCATTCATTCTTAGTTAATTATTGCATATATGATAACAATTGTTCATCATAGTGACATGATCTGTATCTCAACTAAACAAAAGAGGAACCACAATGATGTGCAGGTTCGCACAAAGACTGTAAACTGAGTATTATTTACAGTTTTGGATTGAATCACATATTAAAGCAATGTGTTGCACAATTGTTATTTTCAGGAAAACACAATATAGATAATGCAAAATAGAGCATTTACCATGTAAAGAATATACAGACAGACAAACGCATACCAATGGAGAACATGTAAAAGGAATTAAAGCAAACCTTGTCCCACGCAGTCTTTCTTGGAGCGGATTATAAACGGCCTGTTGAAGTGATAGTCCGCTAGAGTCCTTGAGAGAGTTCCATATAGTTTCTAAGAAAGTTGGTGTTCACTTTTGTTCATCCTAAGTTTGAAATGACTTGAAAGCACACAATAACAATAATAATCCCTAACTTGATTTTCTTATCAGTCAAAAGAAGGCCCATACTTCTCATTGCAATACTGGTAAATTTATGTTGGTTAAAATTGTTCTTCATTTTAAATGTTTTATGTTTTTTGCACTACAAATAAGATATGTGCACAGTACATTTTTTTCCAAACTATAGCTGCTCCCCCACAGTCAGAGGGACCGTAAACCTTTAAGTGTCCGCACACTAAGCTTTATCCTTGTCCCAAAAACTATTTCTCTCCCCCCCCCCTTTTACAGGCCACTTGGCAGCTCATATAAAAACACTATTAGTGCTCTGGGAAGCCTCCTGGAGTTGGAAGCGCCAAAGATAAGCAAAGCATATACATGCCTTGAAATTGCTTCCACCTTATTTCTGTATCTTTTTAATACCACTTTTAGTACTTCCAGTTCCAGGAGGCTTCCTGGAGTGCTAATGGAGGCTTTATACAAGCTTGTATGATCAAAACGTTTGGAGGGGGACAGGGAAGGAAGGAGTTTAAAGAGAGTAAATAAGGAGACTGGAAAAAGGCTTAGGTTCTGGGGTTGCGCACTGTTTTTCAAAACACATAGAAACAAAAATGGCCAAAAAACTTCTTCAAATTATTTTCCCTCCTTAATGCATAGGTGTAATTATGCCTTCACTGTGAACATGTCATCATATTCATTATAAAACATACATATAGAAATTAACTTTAACATAGAATGTAGAAAGATTATAGGCATTATTTATAACATATTTTAAAGATCTGCAGTATATGCCAACTCATTTATCTTAGTTTCATTCCTCTGCATTAGAGAGCTTGCCAAGAGCATGGTCAAGTGGGTAGGTACGGTTTCCTGATCAATCAGTCATTTCCTTCTGGATTACACAGGAAATACTCCAGTGATTACCTTCCTGTGTTATTTATTGGTTTGTTTCCTTTATGGAATTGCCTTTCATGCTACATGCATGAAGAGAGGAAACTATTGCTTTCAGGAAAGAACAGCCATCATGATTTTCAAAATGATTTAGTTTTTTCAAAGGAGATAAATCAATATGGGTAATTGAATCAGGACTTTTTATCGTTCTGGCAAATCCAGTGTGAATGGGATATGGAGTGGAAGTTTTGAATGCTCAGGTGCTTGAGGAAGCTCAACATGCAGACTGTCATTGTTCAGTTACATCTTACACTTATTATTATTTATTATTAACTTTATTTATACCCCACCACCATCTCCCCAAGGGGACTCGGGGCGGCTTACATGAGGCCAAGCCCAATAACACACAATAACAACAAAACAGCAAATATAAACAATACAATCAATAAAACTCAAACATAAGTAAGAGACAATTTAAAACCATTTCGGGCGGGCCAAATAAATAAACACTTGGTGCGGACAGAGGTAGAATGTATATAACAGGAAGGGTCAAAGGACAATGTGGTGTAGTAGACAATTCAACAGGTAATTAAAGTGCTTCTGAGGACATTTGCAGAGATTGAACCAGCAGGGTGTTATTTACTTTATTCAGGGAAGGCATATTGGAACAGCCACGTCTTCAGGCTCCTCCTAAAAACTGCCAAGGTGGGGGCTTGTCTAATATCCCTGGGGAGCGGGTTCCAGAGTCGGGGGGCCACTACAGAGAAGGCCCTCTCCCTCATCCCCAACAGACGCGCCTGCGAAGATGGTGGAAGTGAGAGTAGGACCTCTTCAGGCAGATACACACACATGTATATACACACATGACACACCCAAACACATGACACACACACACACCTCCTGGTTTTATGGTTATATTTGTATAGATGGAACAGAAGAGCCTGAGTTGCAAAAAGCAAATTAGGAACATATAAACTATTCTTTTTTTTTGTTAAATATATTTATTAAAGTTTTTCAGATAACAATGAAAGTGGTGGAACAATTTTGGGTATAGGATAGTAGGAAAAGAGGAGAGGGAGGGGGCTTTGTAGAGCCAGAAGGGAAGGGAAGGGAAGGGCGGAGGTGGGTTTGGAGGTGAACTCAGGGTGGGGTGGTTTGGGTGGGGCGATAGGAGAGATGGGTGGTGGGAAGATATAGGGGGGGGGGGAATTTTAGTGGCTTCCATCTTCTTCTTTCAGTTTTTGGTCCTCTCGCCGGATTGCGAGAGGTTGCTACCCTCCACATTACACACACCTCCCGCCCTCAGCCTGTATTTGTTCCCTTACTTGGATAAAAAGAGTTTTAATTATAGCTGAGGCATCTTCTTGAGCCGTCTCATAGTCCGTATGCGGCTTCCCGCATGTTCCCTTTGCTTTCAAAGAGTTTATTGAGGTTTTTGTATGTAAGTGCAAATCGTGGGCTCCCCATATAAGGAATTTCCCTTATCAGGTACAGGTCTGAGCTGGCTTTCGCAGGTGTGTTTTTCAGGTTGAGTTGCTTAAGAGCATTCAGTTACTGCTTGGGGGTTCCTTCGGTCTCTTGTGTGCTCTATGAATAATCCCCAGTTCGTTCTGCTTGATGCTGTTCCCTCCACCTCGCTCAGGTAATAAGTCAGTTTGTCCATGTTAATTATGTCCCAGACCTTATTCTCTCAGTCCTCGATGCTAGGTGATACTTCGCATTTCCAATTCCTTGCAAATACCATTCTTGCAGCTGTTGTCAGGTATAAGAAAAGCCTTTCCAAGTTCTTGTCTGGAAACTTGTCTTTGCTTAACAGGCCCAGGAGGTAGTACTCCGGTTTCAACTCAATATCAAGGTGAAGAATCTTCTGGATGGAGCCGTGAATCGTTTTCCAGAACTTCGCTGTCTCTTGGCATGTCCACCACATATGGAAGAAGGTTCTGGCCTGGGTGCCGCACTTCCAGCATTTGTTCTGCACGTTCTTATACATTAGACCCAATTTCTACGGAGTCATGTACCATCGAAAGAACATCTTATACCAGTTCTCCTTTAGGTGCATGGCATAAGTGTATTTCAACTTTTTCCTCCAGACCAGTTCCCACTCCCGCAGGTTTATCGGATGGCCTATGTTCTTCGCCCATTTAATCATGCAGGCCTTTACCAATTCCGTTTCGGTGGACCATTCCAATAGCTTCATATAAGCTTTTGTTATTTGTTATTTGTCCTTTTTCAGGAGTGTCTTCCAAAAATTTTCTTTTTCAGCGAATCCTACCCGGTCATCTCTCTGGAAGCACGCTTTTAGGTGTAAAAATTGAAGCCATGTCATGGTCTTGAGATAAACTATTCTTATTAATTATAAAAAGCAGAGAGGAAAACAAATTGATTAAACGAATGTGGAACAGGAATCCTTTTACTTCTAACTTTATATACTGAAATAAATAACACAGCTTTTTGTTTTAGTGAGATCAAAGTCGCCATTCATGTATTATGTCATAATATAAATGCGAGCAATATCTACTAAAACTAAAAGGTATTTTATTTAAAACACCTAAAAGAGCACATCATTAACCTGTGAAGCTTCATTGACTCGAGCTTTCATTGACTCAAAGAGATTAACAGGATTCAGAACAAGGATTAGTAATTAATGAGAACATCCACACTTATATTAGATGGGATTAATACTACCATTAGAGAACCATCTTATTCTTTGCATCAAGGTTGACTAGGACAACGGGCAAGTAGATTTGAGAGAGATAAGGAAGCATGAACTGCTGGAGGAGATCGTTTTTGTGCCCCTTTGTATGAGAAACAAAGTCACAAGAACTGCCAGCCATCATCATTTTTAGAAATTATTGGCACTTTGATTTCGGGAGATTAGTTTTAGAGATGCTTGATTTGTTTTGTGAGCTGCCAAGGGCATTTGTATATTGGCTGGCTATGTAAAGGTCAGTTCAGGCTTTAAAAAAATGTTTCTGAGAGACAAAATCCTACAGGTGTTGTTGTTGTTAACTGCTCTCGAGCTGCCTTTGACTTATGGAGACCCTATGAATTAAAGACCTCCATCAGCAGCTCAGCTCAGTTCTTGTAGATTCAGGATTGTGGTGGCATCTGAAATGTTTTTGTTTCCCACTGCCTTCTATGTTATCAAGCATTATTGTCTTTTCTAGTGAGTCATGTCTTCTCATAATAATATGTCCAAAGTACAACCATCTTAATTTAGTGATCCTGGCGTCTAGGGAAAGTTTAGGCTTGGTTTGTTCTAGAACAGATTTGTCTTTTTAGCAGTCCACAGTATCTGCAGAGCTCTTCTTCAGCACCATATTTAAGTGAGTTGACTTGCTTCTTATCTTCACTATCCAGCTTTTACAATCATACATACAAATTGGGAAATATGGTGGAATGGACAATGCTCACTTTAATATTCTATTATATATTATTATACTTCATGTTCTTTGCTAGTTCCTTCATAGCTATGATTCCAGTTTATTTAATTATTTCAAACATTTGTACCCTGTCCTTCTCAATCCCAGAGGGGGGATTCAGGGTGGCTTACACAGGCAATCCATTACCCGTAATGACCAACACCTGTATTTAGCCCAGAAGCAGACTGGCAGCCAGTGGAGATTACGTAAGGTGGGAGTTGTCCGTTCCCTGTATGGTGCTCCAGTACCTGGCTGCAGATCTTTGGACCAATTGCAGCTTCTGTACTTACCTCTCCATTGGCATCCCCTTGTCGTGGGGGAGAGGCTTGCGTACCCTAATGAAGTTGTGAGCTATGCTGGCGGTGGCATAATAGCCACCAGTAGGGCCTCCCATGCCAGGCAGGTCACAACCGAAGGGTCTGACAAAGAGCATCAATGGGCAGGATGGGCTCTCTAGCCTTTTGGCAACCATCCTAAGAGAAGGAAAACTAATTTCAAACCTGGGCAGATGGTGCTCATCTAACCATGGAGAGAAGGAAACTCAAATCAAACCTACGACCTGAGGACCTCGTTGCCACCGTCCAAGCTTGCTAGGCCCCGGCAGACAAACCTTTGGTTTAAAGGGTGAGGCCAGTTCTGTGCATGCTATGCTCCACCAGAAAAATCCATTGCACATGCTCGAAGGACACATTCAACCTCCGAAAAAGCATCAATGCGCTTGTAGAAAGCGTGGGATGAGTCCTTCCTAAGTATCTCCATTCGCGAAGTAATGTCAGAGAGAGAGACACCAGCAGCAATTCGATGCCAACATACAACATAGCAATAGAACACAATCCAAACCTTGATTAAAAATTAAATATAACTAGGCAATTAAAAACATTATTAACAATAATATGGCCGCATCCAAGTTCAATTCAACATTCAGGAACTTAATCCAAAGCCTGTCCATTATCAATTCACATACATCAAGCCTTAGTCTACTTTTGATTTCTTGACTGCAGTCTCCATTCTGATTAATGACTGAGCCAAGATATGAAAAACCTTGAATTCTTTCAATTTTTTATTCAATTATAAATGGATGAATTCTTATATATGGTGATGAGAACAAGGAGGCATGTAATTATTTGCAAGCCAGTGTGTTGCACTAATTACAGCACTAGACGGGAATTTTGTAGATCCAGCTTCTAGTCACCACTAATTGGTGACTTTGGGCCTGTTGCTCTCTTTGAAAGTCTGATCTATCACCCAGGCTTATAATGTGATGATGAAGTAAAAAGGAGAGCAACGGGGACTGCCTACAGTTTACTAAAGAAAAGGAGGGCTATAAAGGGGTCCCAAAAAACAGTGGGTCCCCAGAAAAAGCCTGGGACCCACTTTTCTAGAACATTTAAGATATAACTAAGGAATGGCTCATCATTAATTTATGTTCCTTTTATTGTTATTTTTTTAAAAATATTAACTAACGTAGTAAATTGAGGCAGCAAACTCAGTAGCAAGCAATACAATAAGAAGCTGGAGACTGAAATGTGGTTTAGAGCATAAAGTTGTTACTATAGGTAGTCCCTGGGTTAACAAGAAGATAAATTCTATTTGTTTGTTCTTAAGTTTAATTTGTATGTAAGTCACAACGGGTGCATTTTTAAAGTGAAAATCCAACCATCTTTTTAAAGTTTTGGATAGTATAGAATGATCTAACATTTTTGTGACATTTATTTTGTTGTCCATGCCTCTGTTTAGAAGGTTTCACCTCACTTTCCGTCCCTGTGACAATTGCATTTTCAAAAATTGTTGATGTTGTGGAAACAAGGATTGGTGATAAAGCTTCAGCGGAGACACCCTTTTCCCAGCATGGCTCTTACAGGAGTGAATTTCCTTCCTAGGTGTAAATTTCCTCTCACTTCCTTTTGTCTCAGGGGTAGGAAGTCAGATTAAATATATCTAATGACAATACAGACAGCAGTAAAAATCACACAGTAGCTCTAAACCCACACCATACTAACAAAACCAAAAAAATAAAATTTGCATGGAGTTGTACTTTTGGACAGATGTTTGTCTTAACATATTACTGGCATTTATTTTTACTCGTGCATGTAAATGGTTAAACATTTTGAAATACTGCAAAAGGCCCGGTGTGCACTGCTGGCTGGTGTGCTTATTTCCCAGACCACCTTGGCTTCCACCCCTCATGTTTATAACTAGAAACTGTACGTACGTTGGATGTTTGTAACTTGGGAACTGCCTGTACTACAAATATTACTAACATAAGCGAGAATATGGACAGCTATTCTCAATTACTGGTTACACCTATCCTTCTCCCCACGTGGTCTTGCCCCCCTAACCATGAGAGGTGACCTCCAGTCCACATGGATTAAAACAGTAGCAGCAAAGATCACAATGCTAGGTTTCTCCCAAGGACAATTGCTAAGTATGAGATAGGACCAAGCCAAGGATCTCATTAAGTATTGGGTCCTGGACATAGAGCGCCAATCCGACCTAGCCTGTTCCCCAGCCTTCATTGTTAGGGAAGCCACTAGGTACCTCACTGCCCCCATGGCATACCTAACAGACCTGGAGGCGCCCAAACACTGAAGGGCTTTTACCCTGGCAAGATGCCATGCCCTCCCATCAACTGTATTGGAGGGGAGGTATCAGAAGACCCCCTTCAAGCAGAGACTATGCCCCTGTGAGTCTGGTCATGTGGAAACAACTGAGCACGTGCTTCTTCAAGGCATGTTCTACAGAGATCTTTGATCGAATCTGATTAGACCATGGCTTTTAAAATACCCGGGGCACAGTGAGAAGTATTATTCCACCCTGCTGCTTTCGGACTCTAACACTACAATAACTTACAGTGTTGCTAAGTTCTGTGCTGCTGCACTTACAATTAGACGGATGATGATTGACCCCACAAGGCAACACCTGTTGGGAATGTTAGAGAAACATGTTACTGCTGAAATGCTACTAGACTCACAATGTGCCCCTCCCTTCCCCTTTTGTGCCCCCCACAGTGTTTTTGACCTCTCCCATCAATCTCTCTCCCCCTCCCCCTTTCAGTTCCATACATGTTACAATATCCTGTGTTTTAAAATAGATTTCTAAACTGTTTTCTAATTTACTTTTAAATAACTGCTTTACTGGGGAGTTGTCTTTCCCCTCCCAGGGCGCTTGTGCCCGCTTTGTGCTGGTCAGTGATAAAGTTTTGTTGTTGTTGTTGTTACTAATATAAGCAGGCTGCTTGGAGTATGGCATACAAGAGAGCTTTGCTACTTTAAAATATTCATATAGAATATGCTTACATTGTGGAAGAACAATGCAGAACACAGTAAGTTTAAAGCACTAGATCTAATACTAGTTCTTACGTGAAATGAAATAAATTGATTTCTTGAAACGAATGGGTCATGTTAAATATTACTTACACAAGTATAAATAATTTAAATATATCTGGTTGGGATTAAGTGTGTATTTGGCCCAATAAGTACTGTTACAAATGAAGTCAATGAACAACTTATTTTATTGATTATACTTCAGCAGTGTTTTACATTTTATTTAAATTCAGTCACAGACTCCTCTTGACTGTTGAGAGGAGGCATTAAAAAACAACCCTTTAACACTGTGTTTGTTTGATAACCAATTCACTCTGATAGAAATGTCAATGAATACAAGTATGGTTAATGAAAGCATAGTGGTTTAAGTTCTGGTGAAAACAATTCAAACAGGAGCTAATGAATATGACATTTAAAATTGCCTTTCAACCTATTTAATTATTTACGATAGGATTTCTGAAGTAAGAAGATCTGGATAGTTTGCCTAATATTGTGCGTAATAGAAAAATCAAACAATGAAACTGTTTCCTAGTACATTACATTAAATTTGAAGAGTGATGCCTTTCAAGGTGGAGTATAAATATTAAATGGTTTCAGATGGAAGATGGTGTATGTACTTGTAGACTTTAAATTGCTCTCTGACAAAAAAAAGTCTCTGAGTCAGGTATGAAAATGACCTGTACCTTTTGGAAAGGATTTAACGACGCACCGAGTTTGCTTTAGGACTTGCTCATATTCATATTCTCCTGATCAGTCCTGACATCTTTGCCTACCATGCCCCTATTGTCTTTTAAAATATTAAGCATCCTGCTTCTCTTCTTAAAGGTTGGGATGAAAGAAAGATGTAGAGATGGCACAAACTCATCAGATCAAAATTTTAGCTCCAGGGGAATCTTTTCCACATTGACCTTGGTATGGACAAGACCTCTGCATACCTGCCATGAAAGACTTTTGCACTGCAGATTATTCTGCACACATGTAGTTCAGGCTGGCTGTTTGCTGTCCCGGGCAGACACTGCACCATGACATGAGGACACACATGCCCTGCAACTGTTCGTTTTAAATGAACATCAGTAGTGGTAGATATAATGTGCTTCTTCAGGAAAACTTGTGTGAAATTATTATTGGATTCATTGACTAATCGTTTGAACATAATATGAGTCACTGAGCTAAAACAGTTCAAGGCATTAGCACATAGTTGCCTATGTACTGTGCTATACCTTTTTAATTAAAAGCAAGCAAACTGATCTAGAGGATTTGTTTTCAAAGGTGTTCTACCACTTAATTAGCTTGCCAGCAATATGATCTTATAGCTGAACAATTTATGTGTTTTTCTTCATTTTACGATCATGCTTGATGTTGTGCTCCATGTTACCGCCTGCATCTTTCTGAGACACTATGGTTTGAAACAAAGCTTGCTTTTATCAAGCAGATCTGTAAAATAATAGGCTCATTTATTTTCACAGAAGAAAACAGAGTCACAAGAAAGTTTCTTGTTGTCAGTTCTTTCCCCTCTGCCCCACCACTCCTACTTCACATACATTTATGAATATTGCACTCAGTTTCAATGTAATGTAAAGGCGGCGCATGACACAAGTAGACTAAAGATAACTACCGTATTTTCCAGCGTATAAGACGACTGGGTGTATAAGATGATTTATTATTTATTTATTTATTTATGGCATTTTACCCCGCTCTTCTCAACCCCCGAGGGGGGACTCAGAGCGGCTTCCAAAAGGCATAATTTGATGCCTACATCACAATTGCAGTATAAAACACAATATAAAACCCTCCAGCATGACCCCAACTTTTCCTGTTAAAATATAGTTTAGGACAGGGCTGTCCAACTGGCGGCCACGGGGCCGGATCCGGCCCCGTAGCCTGTTGGACACGGCCCCACCTATGCCCTCAGCTGCCATTTTTAAATTTGAAAAAAAAATCGATGTTTTTTATTTAAAAATGGCGGCCGGGGGGGAGGGGAGGCGGGGCAGGGAGGAGGAAGAGAGCTAGCTCCTCCTCCTTTTCGGCGCCCTCCCTACCCTGGGCGGGAGCCGAAAAGGGCAGAAGGCGCGCCAACAGCAGCGCATCACAGGCCTGGCGTGACGCGCTGCTCCTTGGCACCGCCTACTCCTCCTTTTCGCGCCCTCCCTTCCTATGGTGGAGGGGGCGCGAAAGGAGAGTAGGCGGCGCCAAGAGCAGCGCGTCACGCCAGGCCTGTGACGCTCTGCTCTTGGCGCCGCCTACTCCTCCCTTTCCCCCCTCCCTACCTAGGGCGGGGAGCCGCCAAAGGGCAGAAGGCGGCGCCAAGAGCAGCGCGTCACAGGCCTGGCGTGACGCGCTGCCCCTTGGCGCCGCCTTCTGCCCTTTTTCGCCCCCTCCCTTCCTAGGGGCGGGGGCGCCGAAAGGAGGAGTAGGCGGCGCCAAGAGCAGAGCGTCATGCCAGGCCTGTGACGCGCTGCTCTTGGCACCGCCTTCTGCCCTTTTTCGGCCGTTTTAGGAGGGAGCGGGGCCTGGGGTTGGGGGCGGGGCCTGGGGGCGGGGCCTGGGGGCGGGGCCTGGGGGCGGGGCCGAGTGGCCCCCTAGGTCATCAGTGACTGCTTATCCGGCCCTGGACCCCGTAGAAGTTGGACAGCACTGGTTTAGGATATACTCGCCGTATAAGACTATCCCTCTTCCAACGCACACCAAATAAAAATTTAAAAAGCATTAGATTTGATTTCAATAAGATAATTTTTCTATTACTGTACCTCCTTCTCTGCCTCTCAGATCTCACACCTGCACACCTGCACTGCTTTACTGCCATCTTCAGAATCGAGATCTGAGAGCCAGAGGAGGAGGTACGGTAATAGGATACAAGGGTGGGCCAGACAGGTAAAAGAGGTGTGTTTTTCTGGGCCCAGAACCACTCTATCTCTTTTTCATACCCCGGGTGCCCCAGATGCCTGCAGCTTGCTCCGCCATTCACTTACACCTTCCCGGTGAGGCGCCCCTTCACCTGACCATTGGGACCTCATTAAGTCCACAAATCCTGCTGAATGGATTTTCTTCTACCGTCCTTGTACAGCGTCGCCCTTAATGCTTTCATACAGTCACTGCATATGGCAGGGATGTGGCCACTGCCATTTTTGAGCTCCCCCACCACCACCACCACCATATGCGGCAACCACAGATCCTCCAATCCGGATTGGAAGTTTCAGCACCTGCTCTATAAGACAACTCCCGGTGTATAAGTTGACTCCCGCGTATAAGACTACTCCCGCCCATAAGACAACCCCTGACTTTTGAGAACATTTTCTTGGGTTAAAAAGTAGTCTTATACGCCAGAAAATACGGTATTATTATTGGGATTGTCAGTCATTTACCAGAATTTGCAGAGCAAAACAAACAAACACAAATAAAGAAAATGTCCTCAGGTTACTTGCAAACTCTATAATGATGAAGAAATTGAATATTTTTGTGAGAACCCAAACAAACACTGCAATGTTGGATTGGAAAAAGGACACATTTTATTCGTTATAGCTGCAAAGGCTTGACCATGCATTAATCCAAATGTGTGCATCAGTCAGTGATCCTGCCTGCTGGGAACTAGCTGGGGGAGCAGGCATGGTGTTCCCCATGGGTAAACTCACAAAGTAGGTTCCGAGCCATCTGTGCCAAAATAGTGGGAGACATCAGTGAAATACTCAACCTAGCCCACCAGCAAGTCAGAGAAATGTCAAAATGTACAGTATGCCAATAAAAGTTGAAGGGGTGGGTGGAAATAAACGGAGAGCTCAAGGACCAATGGAATGGTTGTATATTCCCTTGACAGAGTTGAGTAAAAACTCCAGGAATGTTGGCGAGAGCTTGATGTGGCTAATCAAAACACTCGTTGGTTGGCTGCAAAGTTACACTTTCCCAGAAGCTCACAAAAACTGCTTGGGCTTCTAACATGGTATTGTGGTGGCCAGAAAAAATATGGGATCATGCCCACTGCTGTATCTGTGAACTGCAGTGTGGCTTCTTAGGTGAATTTGAGAATGTTTTATTCATAAAGGCAATTAAAGCATATATATTTTTATTATATAAATAGCAATTACAGGCAATGGAAATCGGAAGCTTTGAAAGAGTTGTTTTTGTTGAGCTGTGGCATGGAAGGAAAAGTTAAGCTTCCATTCTTTATCATTCCTGTTTCCTTTAGCAGCTATGTGACTATGTACATTTACAAATTTAATATCAGGTTTGTTTTGGCCCCGGGCCTTTAAATCTTCAGAGGCAGCAAGAGATAGGGATACTGTGTGGGCTTTTATTTACCGTCCCTTCCTTCCTGTTGTGGGAAAACACAAGTAACCTGCTTATGCCAGATATGAAGTTAAGTTCATTAAGGCTGGGAAAAGTACAGTGGACATAATCTTTGTTACAGGAATTTAGAAGATGCGTGGCTTACATGAGAAGCCTGCCCAAGCACATTACAGCGGTGGCATTTTTCCAAACAAAAAAGGGCAATTAAGAGGGGCTTTGTTTAATTTTCTCCCTTGTAAAGCTAATTTACATTTATTGAGTTGCATATACCTCAGAGTTACATCCCAGTTATATCTAATGGTTACAAAAGTTTCCTCAAGTCTAATCCTTAATTAATACAAGTCCAAAGGGATTTTTTAAAGGTATAGAAGTGTAGTTGGGACTAAGGAGGAATGTCATGATTCTGTGAGTGGGTTTCCAGGAGGAATTTAATTCACCTTTCTCTGTCAAAACCGGGTTGGTGTGTTGGGATTTATCTGTAACTTCCAGAATATATCATCCTGTAGTTTATTTATACTTTAAAATGCAAAAAGAGTAAAAAGGAAAAGAGAGTGAGCGATTGCCTCTGTACTGAACCATAAATGTTGTTTTCTCAAGTGCTCTCATACTGCTTTTCTCTCTGTCTACTTGAACTATAGAGCAGGATGACAGTATACGTTTATTGCACTGAAAGTAGTATATTGCAGAAGCATTGCAATTTCAGCATAGCTGGGCAGTCTCTTGCTGGGAGAGCAGCATGTACTTTATATGTAATCTTTCCCAGGTCCAGAACTTGGCAATATCTGCACTTAAAAGAATCTCAAGCAGCAGGACATAGTACCTGAAGTCTTAATCACAGACAAAGTGAACAGTACACTCCTGAGTGAATTATTGGTACGATTCCATGTAAGGAAGCTTTGTGAATTTATACAGAATACTGTTCACTACAGATGTGCCACTATTCTACAGGAGCCAAGCATCCAGTTAGGCATAAAGCCTAGTTATAAGTTAGATTACTTCTTCATAGTCATCTGTGGAAACCATGTAGTTGTTGCACCTGTGCAGCATTTCAGAGACTTCAAACAGCTGTTTGGACTTGGCCTATTATCGCCCTCTAGGCCTTGGGACTTGACCTCCCTGGATAAACCACACAGCAATTGAGGTACAACAGGTTTATTGTGAATAAAAGGTATAGGAAAGAGTTTGGAGGCAATTCTATAGTGCCTCCAAATAGCAGCAAACAGCAGGAATCAGCAGTGGATAAATAATCCTGTGGCAACAGGGACCAAGCAGAAGGATTCAGGAACAAGCCGGATGCAAAGGAAAGTCTCTTAAAGGTTCCCAGCTGGCTTAAGATGGCAAGGCAGGGTTTCTTTGAAGCAATAAAGTTCAGTAGCTTAGAAGGTCTTTACAGGAACAATACAGGAACGTAGCACTGGAGCAGGAACAAGGCAGCCCAAAGCTGGCTGGCACAGGCTTCTGGAAGGCCTGAAAGCAGCATCTCTCACAGGAACATCCTTGAATGCGGAGTTGGTACGAGATACCTTCAATGGGGCATCTCCATGTAGTTATACTGTCCAGTGGCTTTGATTTGGGTACGTCGAGTGTCAAAATGCCATGATGGATGACTGTATGTTTAGCTACCTCAGCTTCTCCGGAATACACAACTCGTTAGGAGCTCGCAGCTGGTGAAGGGAGCTGGACTCGAAGCATCTCCGAGGCGCTCCGCTTATCAGGGGAGGCCTGTTTGAGTAACCTTGGCCTGTCCATGTTGTGCATTCGGTACCTGCTTCTCATGGGAAAGGCAACGGGGCCCAGAGGGAATCTCTGGAGTGAAACAAGCTGGCTTGGAAAGTTCTCTGTAGCCAGCATGGCTGCGGTCTTGTTCATGCAAAACTGAGGCCTGTGGCCCTTGAGGTGTGACACCTATAGCCCCACCCATCCTCCCCTGAGGATATATAGCCACAGTGGAGCTATGGGCTTTGTTCCCCGCCGGCGCAGCGGCTGAGGTGAAGGCATGACAAATGCGGGGAGGACGGGTGGGGTGTGTGGATTCCACAGATGACCATTTGAAGAAACCTGGTTACAGGTAAGCAACCATGCTTTCCTGTAATACAGATCTTATTAAAAAGTGGCCTTTAGAGGCTTCGTTTTATATTAAGAAACTTCACTTAGGCTACATTATTAGCATGGACATTAAACAAATATTGAGCTTTGACTCTAGATTAGGGGTCCTCAGTTTTTTTAAGCAGAGGGCCAGTTCGCAGTCCCTCAGACTGTTGGGGGACCGGACTATAGTTTGGAAAAAATGAGCAAATTCCTTGTACAAATACAGCCCCAATAATGGGGCTGTATTTGTAGTGTAAAAAACTATGAAAGAGCAACACAATATTTAAAAGGAAGAGTGATTTTAACCATCCTAAACTTGCCAATATTCTAATGGGAAGTGTGGTCCCCCTTTTGACTGATGAGATAGTCAAGAGCGTGCTTTCTGGGGTGGGTGTCCAGATGTTCTTCCGGAACTGGCCCAAGAGAACATTTGGAGACTCCCTCCCCCAAACCCCCTTTAAAATTAAGGAAAACTTATCCGGCCTCCATTACAGTGTTGCTGGACATCTTCCGGCATGTGGAAATGACACACTGGGAGAGTGGGGGGAGTGGGGTGGGATTCTCACAGTTTTCCAGATTAATTTAGTCCAGAAAACTGTGGGAATGTGGGTTTATCTTGCACCTTCCAAGAAGGCATAGAATAAATCCACTATCTAATTTTCCTAGTTTGTGGTGAATTAATTGCGAATTGGCCAGAACATCACCTGGACAGCCCCCTTTTATTGCAGAAATTTCCACAATAATGGGGCTGTCTGGATGGCCCTTAGCCTGTGGCCCTTAACCAGTGGGTCCCCAGGTGTTTTGGCCTAAAACTTCCAGAAATCGCACCAGTTTACAAGATGTTACGATTTCTGGAAATTGAAAGCCAAAACATTTGGGGCCCCACTGTTCTAAAGGAGAATACCCTGGTTTTTGTTGAGTAGCAGTAATTTCAATAGCATTAGTTGGGACCTGGGGAAGACACATGTGGCAGGGAACATGTTTTGCCTGGGTCTGTGGCATGTAAAATATTTTGTAATCAGTGCTTAAAGTTGCAATATATTGATATCACAAGGAGAATTACTTTTAAAAACCCAGCTTTTAATATCAGCATACTGGCATTCCAAGGATAAGACTTATGTAAATGCTATTTATTTTGTGTTACGTGTTTTTAACTTGATTTTGATTGTCATGTTGTTATAAAAGTATACCATAGAATAGCCAAAAATGTAGAATTATAGCATATTTTAAGAGTGGTGTATTGTTCTATTCAGTGTGAAAGCTGCTGTTTCCAATGAACAGTTTACTATTCTTATGTTAATTTTCTTTAGTCATTAAGATACTGCCATAGGAGACATTAGTAAAGAAGGGGAACTGAAGGTACTGCGCTGCCTCTGAATGACACACTTATCACTCCTACTCATATGATATGTCAACAGCTTTAATATCTTAAATCTATATTGCCTCCCAAAGGAAAAATCTTTTGTAAGAGCCCATACATTAAAGTTCTAATGTGGAGAGTGAATGTGCCCTTTGTTATACTTTCAGTTACTTATGGAAAGAATGTGAATAGATAAGTGGAATACATGACCGTTCCAGTCTGGACCGTACACACAGTGGGCTTATTCTCTTTTAAAGTGAGGCAACTGTTTAGCAGAACAGTTGCCTCTGGAGACCCTGCCTCGCGCTCCCTTGTTCCTGCAATGCCACGCGGGTGGAAAGAGGCTGTGCGTGGGCGGCAGGAGGCTTCCACGCGCAGGGTGTGCGCGTGCAGGGCAGAAGCGCCCCATCCGCCTGCGATCGACCTGATTTCGACTCGCGATTGATGAGTCAATCGCGATTGACTTCCTGGGCAGCCCTGCACTATACCATGCTGGCCCTCTGGCATTCCACAGATAAAAACCGGGGCATGTGTGGCCAAGAAACATCAGTGTGGTTAGATGGCAAAGAAAATTAATGGGAATGAATTTACAGGCTAGGCTGCAGCAGATTACTTTTGCTTCAGCTTTCTGGGAAGAACATGATTACACCCTTTCCACTTACTTCCTGCTGAGTTTATGGAATGCATACTGGTTTTGCAATTTAAACTCAATTTGCAGCCATTTAAAGCAGGTGAGAACAAAGGAGGTAAAGGGGAAGAAAAGAGAGAAGCTATCAATACCTTTAAAAGCCCTAAATGGCTCAGATCCAGACTATTTGACTAATTGTATCTCCAACTCGAGCACTGTGGTCAGCGGAGGAGGCCCTGCTCTTGGTCCCACCCCCATCTCAAACACGGCTGGTGGAAATGAGAGAGGGCCTTCTCCATGGCTGCCCCCATCTCTGGAACTCCCTCCCTAAAGAAATAAAGCTGTCTCCCTTTCTTCTCTCCTTCAGAAAACAACTGACAAATTTACCTTGGCTCATTAGCATAAGGAGAGCATCCTCAGAGGTTGTCCTCAGAGACCTCACAACCTCTGAGGATGCTTGCCATAGATGCAGGCGAAATGTCAGGAGAGAATGCCTCTAGAACATGACCATATAGCCCGAAAAACCTACAACAACACAGTGATTCCGGCCATGAAAGCCTTTGACAGTATTCAGGCTCTGTTGGACCATGTTGGCCCGGTTAACATCACTGACCACACAGTCAACTCACATATCTCGGTGAACTTTTGTTGGTTTCTGTAAATTAATGTGGATGTTTTATGTTCAGGATATAATTTATTATTATTATTATTATTATTATTATTATTATTATTATAAAAACAGAGGATTAATTTGAACTATTTGTCAAATCGAGTCAGAGAGAATGGTAACGTATTTTTGACTGTGCCAAATATTTCAGTATTTACCATTACAAACTGTGGTCATACATCATTTGCAATATTGCTTACTAAAACTAGTATCTATAGTATAGTCTTGTGCATAGTCTTAGAGTTGTGTTGGATTGTCATATATATTTACATTACTGAGATCAAGATCAAATTTTGAGAAGGCCTGTGACATATATTTACCCTTCCGTATCTATCTTTTGATGTCTGGCTCTCAACAAATGCCATTGATGAGAGAGAAACCTTCAAGATTCTATTTCAGATTCATGACAGGAGGTATCATGTCTGGAAAAAAAATCCTTTTTGAGCTCCAAGTTAGGGAAAACCATGAGCATTCACGCTGTGGTATTATGGAAACTATAGAACAAATCAACTTTTTCCAAGCCTATGTTGAGGTCTTGATGTTGAAACACTAGCCACTTGTGACAAAACAGTTCATTGCCAATGTACATAGGAAATTCTTTTGAAGACATTAAAACTTTTTGTTTTGGTTAACCATCATCTTTTAAATTCTTTTTCTTTTGGTTGCAATTTGAGCTTGAAAATATTACTTCCTTTTTCCTATACGCCTCCTGCTTGGTTTGCAGTTATTGCTGGAATAGAAAGAAAAGAGCTTGGAAGATATATGAATCATAAACTACTAGAATGTACCGCTTATGAACCACAGAAGAAACAAATTGCTTACTCTCACATTAATATGCTCACAGTAAAAATCCTGGCTCATTTCAAGCTTTTATAATCTGCTGTACAGCATTATTCTGTTGTTGTCCCTGCTTCTGTGCCACTCACAGCTTTACCTTTTTAATTTCTCTGTGTAGTCCTACTGCTCACACCAAAATGTTGAGGTCAACAGAAAGCCAGCGATCCTAGTTATGTCCCTGGATTGTATGACCGTGTCACTTTCATTTTCACATCTGCTCTGGATTAAGGATGGTGCTGTTGAACGCCAGATCTGTCAATGGTAAAACAGCTATCATCCAGAACTTAATTCTGGATGAACGGGCAGATCTGGTGTGCATAATGGAGACCTAGCTGGATGAGGCTGGAGGTGTAAATCTGACCCAGCTTTGTCCACCAGGTTTCTCTGTGCAGCACCAGCTGAGATCCGGAGGGCGGGGAGGCGGGGTTGCGGTGGTCTATAAGGATTCCATCTCCCTGACCAGATGCCCCATTCCTCAGTCAACCAATTTCGAATGTGTCCACCTGAGGGTAGGTGACCGGGACAGAATAGGGATTCTGTTAGTGTACCGTCCACCCCGCTGCACTACAGTCTCCCTACCTGAGCTAGCGGGGGTGGTCTCGCGCCTGGTGTTGGAGTCCCAACGGCTCCTAGTGCTGGGGGACTTCAACATTCATGCAGAGTCCACCCTTTCAGGAGCGGCTCAGGACTTCATGTCTACCATGGCGACCATGGGGCTGTCCCAACAGGTATCTGGCCCTACCCACTGTGCTGGCCATACCTTAGACTTAGTTTTCTGTCAGGGATGGGAGAACGATGGCGGTGTGGAGGAGCTGACCATCGCTCCATTGCCATGGACCGACCATCATCTGATCAGGTTTAGACTTTCCGCACCCTCCAACCTCTGTAGGGGTGGAGGACCCATTAAGATGGTCCGCCCTAGGAGGCTTATGGATCATGTCGGATTCCTGACGGCTCTTGGGGGATTTCCCGCCACCTCGGTAAGTGATTCTGTCGATGCTCTGGTCACTCTCTGGAACGGGGAGATGACTAGGGCAATAGACAAGATTGCTCCGGAACGGCCCCTCTCAAGTAGCCGAGCTAAACCAGCTCCTTGGTTTAACGAGGAGTTGGCAGCAATGAAGCGAAGGAAGAGGGATCTAGAGAGTGTGTGGCGTTCGGATCCGAGTGGGCCAAATCGAACACGCCTTGATGCCTATCTAAGGGCATATGGCGCGGCAATAAAGGCTGCAAATAAATCCTTTCTGGCAGCCAATATTGCGTCCGCAAAGAACCGTCCAGCGGAGCTGTTTTGAGTTGTCAGAGGCCTATTGCATCCCGCCGTCCAGGATGGGAGCTCTGACAACTCGGCAGCCCACTATGAAGCATTTGCTCAGTTTTTTGTGGATAAAGTCGCTTTGATCCGTTCTGGCCTGGACACCATGTTAACAGCAGTCTCTGAGGATGTAGCTGGAGCACCTGCTTGTCCGATTTTGATGGATCAATTCCAATTGGTGAAACCCGAGGATGTGGACAAGATACTTGGAGGAATGAGAGCAACCACATGCATCCTAGACCCCTGCCCATCCTGGCTTCTAAAGGAGGCCAGAGGAGGATTGGCCGAATGGGTGAAGGTGGTGGTTAATGCCTCCCTCCGGGAAGGCAACATTCCAGCGAGCTTAAAACAAGCTGTTATAAAGCCGCTGTTGAAGAAACCATCACTGGACCCCACTCAATTCGTCAACTATTGGCCTGTTTCCAATCCTCCCTTCTTGGGCAAAGTCCTGGAACATGTGGAACAATACTCCAGGTATTCTTGGAAGACACAGATTATCTGGATCCGGCGCAGTCTGGTTTTAGACCGGGGCATGGTACCGAGACAGCCTTGGTCGCCTTAGTGGATGATCTACGCTGGGAGCTTGACAGGGGGAGTGTGTCCCTGTTGGTTCTGCTGGACCTCTCAGCAGCCTTCGATACCGTTGACCATGGTATCCTTCTGGGACGCCTCGCAGAGATGGGGCTTGGAGGTACTGTTTTGCAGTGGCTCCGGTCCTTTCTGGAGGGCCGATCTCAGAAGGTGTTTTTGGGAGACACCTGTTTAACCCCACAACCATTGTCTTGTGGGGTTCCTCAGGGTTCAATACTATCTCCCATGTTGTTTAACATCTACATGAAGCCGCTGGGGGAGGTCATCCAGAGTTTCGGAGTGCAGTGTCATCTGTACGCAGATGATGTCCAACTCTGTCACTCCTTCCCACCTGCTACTAAGGAGGCTGTTTAGGTCCTGAACCGGTGCTTGGCTGCTGTGTCAGACTGGATGAGGGAGAACAAATTGAAATTGACTCCAGACAAGACAGAGGCACTCCTGGTCAGCCGAAAGGCCGAACAGGGCATAGGGTTACAGCCTGTGTTGGACAGGGTCACACTCCCCCTGAAGACGCAGGTTCACAGTTTGGGTGTGATCCTGGACTCATCGCTGAGCCTGGAACCCCAGGATTCAGTGGTGACCAGGGGAACATTTGCACAGTTAAAACTTGTGCGCCAGCTGCACCCGTACCTTGGGAAGTCTGACTTGGCCACGGTGGTCCATGCTCTGGTTACATCCCGTATAGATTACTGCAACGCTCTCTACGTGGGGTTGCCTTTGAAGACTGTTCGGAAGCTGCAACTAGTCCAACGAACAGCAGCCAGGTTGATAACAGGAGCAGCAATCAGGGAGCGTACCATTCCCTTGTTGTGCCAGCTCCACTGGCTGCCCGTTTGCTACCGAGCACAATTCAAAGTGCTGGCTTTAGCCTTTAAAGCCCTAAACGGTTTGGGTCCAACTTACCTGTCCGAACGCATCTCTCCCTATGAACCATTGAGATGTTTAAGATCATCTGGAGAGGCCCTGCTCTCGGTCCCGCCTTCTTCGCAGGCGCGACTGGCGGGGACGAGAGACGGCCTTTTCAGTGGTGGCTCCTCAGGTTTGGAACGCCCTCCCTAAAGACATCAGATCAGCCCCCTCCCTCCTGACATTTCGCAAGAAAGTCAAGACCTGGCTATTTGAGCAGGCATTTGCCGATGAAATATAAGGCTTAATGAAATATATGGAATGACGACGATGCGATGGAAACTGATTTCAACATGACGCTGGGACTGTAATTGTATGTTTTTAATTGTTAATATGTTATTATATGGTTTTTTGGGGGTTTTGCCTTGTTGCTTGTGTTGTATTGAGGGCAGAGACTGCCTGTGTAAACCGTCCCGAGTCGCCTTCGGGCTGAGAGGGGCGGTATAGAAACGTGACAAATAAAAAAAATTGTAATCAATTAAATTGTGAGCTGTCTTATTCCATCCTGGAGATATTTCCATTTGTATTCAATCACTCAGGACCCATTTACACAGCCATATCCAGATTATCTGCTTTGAACCAGATTATATTAGTCTACACTGCCATATAATCTAGTTCAAATCAAATAATCTGGATTTTATATAGCAGTGTAGATGAGGCCTCAGCCACAGTTTGCTGCTGAAGACTGACATAAACCAGGGTGCTTCCCTCGTTATATTTAAAATTCTTCATTTTCATTTTGAATTCCATTAAACATTCTCTGGAAGATACACTAATTCAGGATCACTAATTCAGCAAATAAAGCTTTTCTCCATCTGTTCACATAGTAATGGACAGCGTCATCAACTATTTTTCTGCTAGTAAAAAAGCTGTTGAAGGTCCAGGCCAGAAACACTGTTTGAAGAAAAAAGAAAAATAGCAAAGCCACTTAGTAATTCTGCTTATTTCATATTGGATGTTCAAAGACGTTTCTATCTAGTTTACTCTTCTAGACAATGCAACATCTTCTGTCCAGCAATTAAGGTAAAAGAGAAGGAATATCCTTCCTAAAGCACCTCCTCTCTCTGTTTGTCCTCTATATCTTTACTGTACTGTAGCTTATGTGGTAATTGAGAAGCCAACGCTCAGGGTAGAAACCCAAAAGAGGAAAGGAAAGTATCTAATATGTAATTATGTCCTGTGAGTAAAGCCTTACACAGTATTCATATGTACTCCGTGTTTTGTACGTGGTAATTGAGTCTACCTCCTTCTCATGCACTCAACTTTGTGTGTGTGTGTAACCTTACTTTGGTGTAAGGTTACATGAATTTAAAGATGGGGATTTTAGACAGCCAAAGAATGTGCCATACGTAAATAAAGTCTTACAAGGTTTTTTTTGTTTTTGCACATAAATTTTGGTTCTGCTTATCTTGTGAGTATTCAGAGGCTAGCAGTGTATTAATTCCATGTATTTTATAGCTGGTCTATACAGTCGTATTTTTTGTACCTCTCTTTAGCTGGACCAGGAACAAAGCATGTTCTAATCGGCAAATCATTGGCGATAACTAATTGTCCATTGCAGGTTTAAAGAATACACTCTCCTTGCTTTACTTTTTGCTACAACATACAGTTTGTGATGATATTGGTGGTCTTTGATTAGGTCTGAGATGTGTATACATAATTTGAGTAACCATCTGGCTTTTCTTTTAAAAAAATAAGTCTTTATTAGTTTTTCAGAACAAATAAAAGATTAAGAAACTGAATACACAAAGTGTGTGGAATAAATCATACAAAGTAGCTGTGGTCCTTCCAGAGGAGGTCACAGCAAAGTACAGAAAAGAGAAAGCTTGGAGTACAGCAGTGCAATGAAAGTGTTTGATCGGCGAGGCGTACTGAAGTTATTCAGGTTGGACCAATCTAAGCATTAGGCATGGTTTAGAACCCAAAAATAGGGAATCAAAAATCTAATATGGGGGGGGGGGGGATTTTTTTATTAGTAATAGAAAGACTTACAAAAAAATTTCCAAAAAGTTCTAAAATGTAACGTAATTACTAACGAAATTCTTAATTAGTTCTAAAGTAGGCAAAGCAGGGAAACAGGACTGGCACTGTTTTAAGCACAGGCAAATCAAGGGGCAACATTTCCCTTGGTTTCCTTGCAGGGAGATATAATGCATTAATATATTATTATTATTATTATTAAATAAAATAGTTGCTCACCTCTGGTCAAGGCTTGCTTCTCCAGAGCATTTATTAGAATTAAATGGCCAGGGCCCTCATTCCAGGAAATTAGAAGGAGTAAATATTATTATATTTATTATTATTATTATTAGAATTAAATGACCAGGGCCCTCATTCCAGGAAAGTAGAAGGAGTAAATATTATTATATTTATTTTTATTATTAGAATTAAATGGCCAGGGCCCTCATTCCAGGAAATTAGGAGTAAATATTATTATTATTATTATTATTAGAATTAAATGGCCAGGGCCCTCGTTCCAGGAAATTAGGAGTAAATATTATTATATTTATTATTATTATTATTAGAATTAAATGGCCAGGGCCCTCATTCCAGGAAATTAAAAGGAGTAAATATTATTATATTTATTATTAATTATAAAATAGTTGCCTATGCCTACCTTCTCCAGAGCTCTTCTCACTGCAGCTTTCCCCCATTCAGTTTCCCATAGCTCTCTAGGAGGTTTGAACTCTATGGCTTTTCCTTGATTCTGCACTTTTCCTGCTCCTCTCCGGGGTGTTTTCAACCCCTTCTCCTATTGTTTCAGCCTTCCTCATGCCTTTCTCGCCTGTCCTCCTATCTAGGCTTCTTTTTCCTGCAGTTTAAACCGCTTTTTTCCTGAGTCCTCCAGCCGCTCTAGGACTCCCGCTCTGGATCTCTCTATGGTCCGGCTCCTTTTTCACTTCCTGGAGGAAAGGCCTTTCAGTTAAAGTAGGCTCCGAGCATGGAAAGGCCCCATCTGACTGTGAGTAATGTCTGGGAAGCTATTTTGGAGGGGATAATAGGGGGCCTTCCAAAATATTTACAAATCTAACGAAAATTTGGGCCCAGGAAGTGCAAAAAAGAAAGATTGCGGCAGCGATGCGTATAAACTTGAAAGTCCCATACATACGAATCCCTTCCGATTTCTTTCAATTTTCATAACTTTTTTCTCATGCCTACTAAGCATATTCTTGGTTTTTCTTATTTCACTCAACATCGAGACTTAGTGCCCATGGTGTCATTTGATTACCTGAAATTTAAGAGGCAACATGAATCTATATCCTGCTAGCACATTGTATTCATTTACAGTTCATTTTCCCTTCCCACTCCACCGCTGTTTTTTGTTGGATTTTATCATACTGCCAATTGAGTACCAGTTCTAAGTTATATTCTATCTTACAATATTCCTGAACAAGCGACCAGTCCCCTTTTTCCTCTGGAGCTCTATCGTCTTTCTTTTCTTTTAGCGCTTCAGTGAGCCACTCCATTTCGATAGTGTCCATGACCCTTGTAATCCATTCTTCTCTGGTCGGGAGTCCTTCTGCTTTCCAATACTTGGCGTACACCAATTTGGCTGCCGTTGTTAATAATATAAATATCTTTCTCTCATTAGTACTTAAATCCAATTCTTGATCTACTATACCTAGAAGAAAAAGATCTGGCTTCCTTTCAATTTGCTTTTTAAAGATTTTCTCTAATTCTTTTTCAATCATTGTCCAATATTGTTTTGCTTTTTACACGTCCACCAGAGATGGAAGAATGTTCCATGCTTTCCATTACAATTCCAACAATTTGTTTTGGAATTTTTGTACATTTTCGCAATCTTGTCAGGTGATATGTGCCATCTATGTATAACCTTAAACCAGTTTTATCTATAGTTATAACTTGTTAAGATATTTGCATTCTTTTTCCATATAGTGTTCCATACCTCTGGCTTGATCTTATAGCCCACATTTCTGGACTACTCCTTCATATAACCTTTAGTATTGTTTTCGTCTGTTTCTAATTTCAGTAATATTTTATATAAATTTCCTACCAATTTTTTTTCTTTACCAAATAGTATTCTTTCCATCTCTGGTTGGTCGTCCCTAAAGCCAATAATTTTATCTTCCTTAAATTTTTGATTAATTTGGTAATATGGAAACCGTTCTATTTTCTTATTCTCACTTTTCAACTGGTTAATAGATTTCAGGGTGTATCTGGTTCCATCCCAATAGGTTAAGTCTTTATATGTCCACCAATTTTCGTCATCCATTTGTCTGATTCTGTGTGCTTCCACAGGGGAAAGCCATAGCGGGTATTCATGAAGCACCTTTTGGTGATATTTTAGCCAAGTTTTCAATAATACCCCTCTTACATAGTGATTTTTGAAATTTGAGTCCACCTTTACCTTATTATACCATAGATACCCGTGAAATCCATATTTTAGATCATGTCCCTCCAAATTAAGCAGCCTATTGTTCTCAAGCTTACACCAGTCCCTGACCCAGGCAAGACAATTTGCTTCGAAGTATATCCTTAGGTTGGGAACTCCCAATCCTCCCCTGTCTTTTTGAGTCATGTAGTTGTTTTAACCTGACTCTGGGTTTCTTCCCAGCCCATATGAATATGGAGATGACACGCATCCAATAAGTAAATTGTGAGTCTTTCTTGATTATTGGAAGGGCTGCAAATAGAAAGTTAATTTTTGGTAGGGACATCATCTTTACTGTGGCTATTCTGCCGAAAAAAGAGAGGTTTAGCCTTGCCCACTTTTCTAGTTCATTAGTTACCTCTTTCCACTTGTATTCATAATTATTTTTTGTACAGTTGGGAGTTTTTGGTGGTAAGATATATCCCAAGATATTTCACCTTCTTAGTAGCCCGTAGTCCAGAGTCTTTCTCGAGTTCCACTTTGTCTTTTTCCGCAATGTTCATTGTTAACATCTGGGTTTTTTCTTTATTAATTTTTAGTCCCGATACCCTGCCAAATTGTTCTATTTTATCAAGCCATAGTGGGAGGAGTTCCTTGGGATTTTCTATTACCAGGACCAAATCATCCGCATAAGCTAACACTTTAAACTCTTCTTTTTTTATTTTTAGTCCCTTCAGTTTGGCATCTTCTCTTATATCAGGGCTGTCCAAATGGCGGCCCCCAGGCCATATACGGCCCCCAGCCCCTTGCTCACGGCCCCCTACCCTCCTGCAAGATATCTGCTTTTTAAGATTAAAAAATATTTTTTTGGAATATTTTTTTGGAATATTTTTCGGAATATTTTTTATTAATTTTTTTTTGGCGGGGGTGAGGCGAGGCAGGGAGGAGGAGCAGGCTCTCTTCCTCCTCCTCCTACTTCCCTCCCTCCCCCCTCCCACTCCCTCCCACCTTCTTTCTCTCATTCCCCCTTTCAATACATCCCCCATACACCACCAGAACGAAAGAGGGAAGGAGAGAGAGACTGCACGAGTGAGAGGGGCGTGGCCAGAGCGACAAAGGGGCTGGGCCGAGTTCGGCGCACGGGGGGGGGGTGCTCATCCATTCCCTTTCCGGCTTCCTCCTCTCCTGAGGCTCCGTGCCAAGTTTGGTCCTGATCCATCATTATTTGAGTCCACAGTGCTCTCTGGATGGAGGAGAACTACAACTCCCAAACTCAAGGTTCAGTACTTTCTGTTGCTCTCAGGAGAGTTTAGGTTTGATTCAACATGGCTGAGGAATGGTTTGATTGTGTTTTCCCCTTATGGCAGAAGGAGGTAGGACTGGATGGCCCTTGGAGGTCTCCTATTCTAGGAACCCATTGTAATTATTATTATTATTATATTATTATCAGAGGCTGAATGGCCATCTGTGAGGAATGGTTTGATTGTGTTTTCCCCTTATGGCAGAAGGAGATTGGACTGGATGGCCCTTGGAGGTCTCCTATTCTAGGAACCCATTGTAATTATTATTATTATTATTATTATCATCATCAGTGGCTGAATGGTCATCTGTGAGGAATGGTTTGATTGTGTTTTCACCTTATGGCAGAAGGAGATTGGACTGGATGGCCCTTGGAGGTCTCCTATTCTAGGAACCCATTGTAATTATTATTATTATTATTATTATATTATCAGAGGCTGAATGGCCATCTGTGAGGAATGCTTTGATTGTGTTTTCCCCTTATGGCAGAAGGAGATTGGACTGGATGGCCCTTGGAGGTCTCCTATTCTAGGAACCCATTGCAATTATTATTATTATTATTATTATTATTATTATCATCATCAGAGGCTGAATGGTCATCTGTGAGGAATGGTTCGATTGTGTTTTCCCCTTATGGCAGAAGGAGATTGGACTGGATGGCCCTTGGAGGTCTCCTATTCTATGAACCCATTGTAATTAATATTATTATTATTATCATCATCAGAGGCTGAATGGTCATCTGTGAGGAATGGTTTGATTGTGTTTTCCCCTTATGGCAGAAGGAGATTGGACTGGATGGCCCTTGGAGGTCTCCTATTCTAGGAACCCATTGTAATTATTATTATTATTATCATCATCATCATCATCATCAGTGGCTGAATGGTCATCTGTGAGGAATGGTTTGATTGTGTTTTCACCTTATGGCAGAAGGAGATTGGACTGGATGGCCCTTGGAGGTCTCCTATTCTAGGAACCCATTGTAATTAATATTATTATTATTATTATTATATTATTATCAGAGGCTGAATGGCCATCTGTGAGGAATGGGTTGATTGTGTTTTCCCCTTATGGCAGAAGGAGATTGGACTGGATGGCCCTTGGAGGTCTCCTATTCTAGGAACCCATTGCAATTAATATTATTATTATTATTATCATCATCAGAGGCTGAATGGTCATCTGTGAGGAATGCTTTGATTGTATTTTCCCCTTATGGCAGAAGGAGATTGGACTGGATGGCCCTGGATGGCCCTTGGAGGTCTCCTACTCCAGGAACCTGTTGTTGTTGTTGTTATTATTATTAGCAGAGGCAGGATGAATATTATGCCTTATCATTCAGGGTTATAGGCCTGTGTGGAAGGGCCCTGGCTTCTTATTTGCCTTCCTTTCCACACATCTGAATAAAATCCCATGTTATTTGCTTTAAACCAGATTATATGAGTGTGGACTCCGATAATCCAGTTCAAAGCAGGTATTCTGGGTTATATGGCTGTGTGGACGGGCCCTGAGTCCACACTGCAATATAATCCAGTTCAAAGCAGGTTTTGTGGGGTTTCCTGCCTGGATATTCTGAGTTATATGGCTGTGTGAAGGGCCCTGAGTCCACACTGCAATATAATCCAGTTCAAAGCAGGTTTTGTGGGGTTTCCTGCCTGGATATTCTGGGTTATATGGCTGTGTGAAGGGCCCTGAGTCCACACTGCAATATAATCCAGTTCAAAGCAGGGACTGGGACTTGAGACTGGGATTTTGGTGTTCATCTCTATCTCCAAGTCAAAACCCTGGTGTCCTCCACAGACTCCTCCAAGGCGGGGAGAGGGCGGAGCCGGGGAGGGGGCGGGGCAGGGGTGGAGCCAGGGAGGGGGCGGAGCCGAGGAGGGGGCGGAGCTGGGGTGGAGCTGGGGAGGGGGCGGAGCCGGGGGCGGAGGCAGACCCTTCAGCCCCCCAGGTCATCAGTAACTGGAATTCCGGCCACAGGTCCGGTAGAAGTTGGACAGCCCTGTCTTATATCATCAAGTAATATTTCTAGGGACTGGATAAAAAGGAGGGGGGACAGGGGGCATCCCTATCTCACCCCCACCATCTGGCTTTTCTAAATTTGCTTACATTTTTAAAGAAATGGCTAGTTGGTCTAATAATTGAACTTCGTTGAAACTGTAATATTTTAGCCTGTTGCCTACCTATCTGTGTATAGATATATTCTGTTAACTGCTGTTTTGCAATATGGCTTACTAGTTAAAGTTATGACATGACGGTTGTGTTTGTGTGTAGTATGCTTTTGAAAAAAATCACTACAATATGATTGTTTTTCCTTTTAACAGTAACACATGTCTTTCATGGTTAATCATACCATCAATGCGGATTGAGTGGCTGAGCTCTAAATCTGATCTCATATGCTGTTTGAAAGGAAAATGAGCTGCTATAAAAATAGATGATTGCTGAAACACCTAAAATGCACTTGCCAATATCTGATGTTTGCCTCATTGTAAAAGCCCTTTGTCATGAATTTTGGTCATGAATGAGTCTGAAAATTACTTTTCGACTAGTGGTGTTACAGTTATGAAGTGCCATAAAGTCAACTAATGGATTATAGATGAGAAATTGAGTGCTTTGCACCTGTTCTGCTGATGAAAATAACTTTTGTGTAGTTTTCTTAAGGTTCTTAATATCATTAAAAAAGAAGAAAACAAATACCACAAATATTTGAGTTTTTATGGAATGCTTGCCATATATATGTCGTGCTCCGCTCTGAGTCCCCTTCGGGGTGAGAAGGGCGAAATATAAATGTTTCAAATAAATAAATAAATTGCCTTTCTTTTGTTAAATTCAGGAGACACATAGCCTCCAAATTACAAACTGGATAAGTTTTGTAGCTTTGTTCTTAAGTTGAATTTGCATGCAAGTTGGAACAGATACATTTTTAAGTGTAACTCTAGCCAAAACTATATATTTTTTCGCATTGGACCTCATAGGGAAGAGTTAACACCCTGTGGTGTTTGCTTTGCCGTCTGTGCTCCTGTTCAGAAAATTTCACTTCACTTTCTGTACCTGTGATAACTGGATTTAGAAAAAAAAATTGCCTTGGAAGAAAGGATTGGTGATAAAGCTTCGGTTGAGACATCTTTTCATCATGATAACTCTTTCAGGAGTGCATTTCCCTTTTTTGGGGTATATTTCTCTCACTTCCTGTTGTTGTAAGATGATTGTAACTCTGGGACTGCTTGTAGAATATATTTTGAGATATCTAACATACCCAACAGTTTGTGAATCCTTCAGTCTGTGGACCCCTCAATTTAATTTGTGTCACCAGTAACTTATTTGCTATGCAATGCAATTAGCAGCTTTAAAGAGACTTAGTTTTTGGAATTGGTACTGATTTAGAACTATTCTTCTCACTGCTGTTCAGGATACCACCAGCTGTTATTTATTTACGGAAATGTGTATGTTAGTTTAATTTGTATAATTAACCTCACATGTAATTTGTCCATTTTGTGACAACACCCCCGTCCATAGCTTACAGTTTACTTTGTTAGTTGTCCATTCATTTTTCTTTGTTTACTATCTTTACAAAGCCCTAGATTGAAATATTATCTGTGTGTCCACAGACACTCTTTCTGTGTGGAAGTGCTAGATTCTGTCTGGTTCAGTATACAGAAGGATTGGTTAAGAAAGACTAACATTTCTTTAAGACAGCATCTTACTGGCAGAAAAAGACAAAATTCACTCAGTTAACTGTTTCCTCTAGGGTTGTGGGGAATACTGGTTAAATTATTGGACATACCCCCAGGAAGATGGATAGCTTCACTTAGTAAGATGTATTCTGCATCTAAGAAGTAGCTATATTGACACATAGATAGGTGGGTGATTTGTCAGGTCAACAACTTGGCAATGTCTTTCTTAAGTGGGTTCTTAAGTGCTACATGAGGGCCAGCACGGTCAAGTCAGATACGTCAATGCTCTCTCAGAACCCTTTCTAATAACTAATGGAGTGAAACAAGGTTGTGTTCTTGCACCAACCTTATTTACAATCTTCTTCAACATGATGCTGTGCTTTCTGCAACCGGACTTGCCTATCTCGGATTGGCCTTTTTAGTCATCAACGCCATAACCTGCCACCTTGCTGCGTCATTGCCACCTGCTTCATTGTTGTTCTGCTGTAGTTTTATTGTTGGGAGTAGGGTTTTAAATTGGTTTTATAATGTTGTTATGTGTTTTTACCTGGTATATTTTATGCTGTAAACCGATCTGAGCTTCGAAGAGAGCGGTCTATTAAGCCGAATAAATAAATAAATAAATGAATAAACGCGCTTGTAGAAAGCGTGGGATGAGTCCTTCCTGAATCTTCGTTGGCGAAGAAAAGCCAAGAAGAAGACTTATCTGAGACTACTACCATTTGTTGAGCTAAGTACCTGCTAATATCTCTCAGGAAAGCCGGATGGGCATGAACTGTGCTGTCCCTTCCCATGCTTCTGCGCTATTGAATTCAAAGATCTTTCCCCAGACACCAAAACAAATAAAAAGGGAACTCAGATTAAATGTAATTCATTTGGGGGGGGGGGGTACAGCTTTGCTTGCTAGTTTTAAAAGTCCTGCTCTGACTCAGATCAGCTTGGTTGGTTTGTCATCCTCTGATTTTGTTGTTGTTCCTAGAAGTACAACATTTCTCAGCAACTGTTCAGGAAAGTCTAACAATCGTTGTATGCTTTCAAGTTGTTTCCAATTGATGGCAACTCCTGTCATTGCAGTTTCTTGACACGATTTGATCAGAGAAGGTTTGATTGTCTCATTTTGAAATATAGAAAATATGCATTGCCCAAATATAATGGGCTTCCGTGGCTGAGCAGGACTTTGAACCCTTTGATCAGAATCTGAGATAGCTCCGTCCAAGGTTTCTGGATACCTGTCCTGAGATGTAATAAAGGCTCTTATGCAATGATTGGGCAAACTTCCTGTCTTGCTTCTGTTACTTTTTAAGTTTAACAATTTGGGCAGCTATCTCTGCTGTTCTCTCTTTAGCTAGCACCACATTCCTGTGCCCTGTCTAGTATTTTCCTCAGGACAGACTGCTGTTCCTTGAAAATGTCTACCCTAGCTTGCTGTCAAAAGTGCTTCTGAGTAACCTCAAAATGTTCTCACACATTTCAGAGGACAATAAGCAAAACCAATTCTGGTCCCTTCTTCTGCCATACTCTGAAACCTACAAGGATTATCTCAGACTTGATGAAGGCCTGAAAAATTGGTAAGGCACTGTACATTGGCTTTAGAAGGATATCTCTGCTATAGTTTTCCAGGGCTCGTGGTAGCTGAATGGAGATGTGAGTTTGCTTTTTTGGTACATAAATCCCCTTGTAATTTTTGTGTTTTATGTGCATTAAAATTCAATTGCCTGTTTCCTAAGCAAAGAATGCTCAGAAATGGCTTTCCATTTCGCTCCACTGAAGTAGTGCGTACAACACCTATTTCTTACTGTTCTTCCATCTAGGTACCTGCCAGGTCTGACCTTGCTTAGCTTCAAAAATCAGACAGGATCTGCTACCTTCTAAGGCCCAGAACTTGCTTTTATAATACCTATGTGTCTTTCTTGCTAAGTTAATAAAGTCTAGAAACTGCCCAGGCAGGATCCGTGTCCTGAGTGGCTGAGGATTCTGACTTCATTACTGCTTGGCTCTTTGTGCTGGCAGGAAATTCAATAACCTGTAATTTGGTTTTAAGTGCCCGTCCTTTTATTGATATGTTTCTGAGATGGGGTGTGATTGGAAGGGAATTAGATGTGGTATGGGAAAGTGGGTCCATGATGGATGTAATGGGTTGGCTCTGGTCGACACAATGGGGTTAGTTCAAAGTACACAGTGAGCGCTTGAGAATAATGACTATTTCAATGTGTGAGGCTGGTTTGAGTGATGGATCTTTCCCACAGATAGCCTCAATTTTATCAATGGGAGGCGGAAACGAACACAGGAACTCTGAACACTGAGTGCTTCCTCTCATGCCTCCCAGTTCAATGTGAGGGAATTATGAAATTTAAACGATGGGGTCTGGGTGTGTACAGACAGCATTCCAGAGGCAATTAATAACAAAGGTTGCTATGAGGCCACACTCCCTCGCTATGTCCTTGGTGGAGCCGAATCCTATATTTTATACAATTTTATACATTTCATAATTTGGGAGTCCGATTTCGCAATATCAAAAGAACTAACATATTTTCCTTTGGCAAAACAGTGAAGGCCACATCCCACCCGCATTTGTGAAGACCCCTTTCTTTCCTTTTCTATGAGAAGAGAGTTGCACTTATAGGATCGATTTTTTTTCCTGTTTAGGCACTCTTGATCCAGTCTTCTGCATTGATCTACCCTGCTTTTGATTAAAGTGGCTTTACGTGTTACACTATGCTGGATTCAGAATACAAGAAGCATATTGCTTATGAATTTATATTTAAAGTGTTTCTATTTGACCTTTCTGAAAGGTTGTACACAAAAACAATCAATAGCTGGTGCATATATATATATATATATATATATATATATATATATATATATTCAGACTGAAAAATAATGAAGAAGTGTTAGAACAATTATCACTGCTGAAACAAAATCCATACATCCCCAGAGTGCATATTACATTTACAAATGCATATGCAGAAAATGCTCAAAACACAAATACATTGTAAAATACAAAGTGCATCAGATGTCCCTGCATATGAACCTAAATGGTTTTGGTCCAACTTACCTATCAAAATATATATCTCCTTATGAACCAACTAGAACGTTAAGATCTTCCGGGGAGGCCCTGCTCTCACTCCCGTCTTCCTCAAAGATGCGTTTGATGGGGACGAGAGACAGGGCCTTCTCAGTGGTGGTCCCTCGACTGTGGAATGCCCTACCTAGGGATATAAGATCGGCCCCTTCCCTGCTGTCTTTGTAAAGGCAGGTGAAAACCTGGCTTTTTGAACAGGTTTTTCTGAGAACAGCATAGCTTTACGAACTTTCGGAATGATCCAATGATGAAATTGAATAATAACATGACATGGCACCGCTCACAAGAATGTTTTTAAGGCTTGTATGGTTTTTAAAAATATTTTGCAATATTTTTAAATTTTATATTTGTATCGTATATTAATTGTTTAATGCTTGTATGGTTGTTTTTAATTGTTAATTGTGTTGTGGCATTGTATTATTGCCAATTGTAAACTGCCTTAAGTGGCCCTTGGACTGAGAAGGGCGGTATAGAAATGCCGTAAATAAATAAATAAATAAATAAACCTCAGACATTTTTATTAGAAGGAAGTTGTCATTTTTTCTCACAAGTTAGAATAATGCAAACTATTTTTGTTGCTAAATCAAAATATGTTAATTGAAGTTGGTCTGAGTCGAAAATGCTGAGTACACTTGTTTGAGAAAAAGTCTCTTTGAACAGTTTCACCTGTTCTACTTAAGAGACTGTTCTTCAAAGGTGGAAAATAAGACCACATCCATTGAGACCAGAGCTATTAGGCAACTGTCTCCCCAAACTGCCTCATAATTTTTCCTTGTGGGAATTTAAGATGGTAGCACACACCTCATGAATGACCTGCTGTTTCCACCTTTTACTTCATTTGATGCTTATCCACATCCTCTGGAGTTTAAAGGCTATTATGTGTTTGAGATATCAAAAGGAAACCTGAGAGTTAGAGCCAGCGCTAGGGCACCCCCCCCTTTTTTCCCTCTGTCTTTATCCCCTCTCAAAATAACATTTTGGCAAGTGTTCAACTTGCAACCTGCTGGTGGCAGGATGTGAATAAAATATTTCTCTCACACAGGTTAATAATACATACACCTTCAAAAAGTTTTTTTACATGTCTGATTCCTAAACTGAGAAATTTAGTGGACATGGCAAGTGTTATCGAAACCAGTGGTGTCCAACTTTTGGGCTACACTGGGCAAATTGAAATTTATTTAATTTATTTAAAACTTTTATATACCATTTTGTCTACCTCCGCAGGCCTGTTAACAGCAAGGATTCAATGCCAATTACAATTTAAAACATCATAAAAACAATACAAGATTAAAATACAAGTAGAATAAATACATATAAATAAATAAATAAAAAGAATTGTCTTAGGCCACACATAAAATATGCCTACATTAATGATAACTGATGCAGAAAAAGATCTGTTCATAAATTTCATGATATCCGCCACCATAGATAAGCATTTTTAAAAAGCCTTGTATAATATTCCTAACTATGTGCCACCCCATTTGTACAGTTTTTTTTAAAAAAATCATCAAGCAGATTGTCTGACTGAACTGTTTGTAATTACAGGGCAAATTACAGATAATACTCCAATATTTGTAGACATAGCAAACTCTGATTATTGCATGCTGTTCCATTGTTGTCTATAAGTTTGCACTTGAGAAATGTGCAATCAAGTTTTTTTTAAAAAAAACCCACTTAAAATCTCATAATATTTTAGGTTTATGATTTTGTGCTGGGCATTCATAGGTGTCCTGTACTTTGTGTGATCCATGGGCCACAGATTCATGTACAACATGAATCTAAATATTTACTTGGCCTTATCATTTCCATTGCTTGTAGTTCCCTTAACATGTAAAATAAATTGCTCTTGGTTTCTTTAACAAATCTAAAAATGTGTTGCCAAATTTGAAATTAATAACAACTAAAATAAGAGAAAGATTAAACCAATAAAGTATTTTGATTGAACTGTTAATAAAGAAAGATAAAAGGGAAGAGAGAGGGGGAGAAGGTTCTTTGCAGGGAAATTTGCTGAAGCAAATATCCAACTACATGGAAACATACGTTGTTGTGATTTAACAATTATTTTAAAAAGAATAATACCTAATTGTGATTTAAAATTTTCTTGTCTAAAGAGAAGGGACTAAAGGCGCCCTGAGAAAATGACCGTATTATTTATTTATTTATTTAGGGTATTTGTACCCCACCCTTCTCAACCCCCCCGGGGGGGGGGGGACTCAGGGCGGCTTTCAGTCGGCACATATTTAATGCCTACAAGTAAAATACAATAAAATACACATCAAATCAATAATTATAAATATTTAAAAACTTTAATTAATACAATAAAGTATACTAAAAAAAAGAGAGAAAATCTGGTGGCCGTCGTCCCGTTGAGTTATGTAATTGAAGGCTCCATTAAGCTTGTCCATAAACCATTTCCATAGCAATGGTCATCATTATCATCATCAAGTCTGCAAGATTACCCAAAGTCCTGGCCCCACATCCACATTTTTAATTTGTTTCTAAAGGAGAGGAGGGATGAAGATGACCAAATTACCCCGGGAGTGAATTCCACAGATGGGGGGCCGCCACCGAGAAGGCACTGTCCCTCGGTCCCGCCAACCGTGTTTGTGACAGGGGCGGGGCTGAGAGCAGGGCATCTCCAGAAGATCGTAAACTGCTAGGTGGGACGTAGAAGGGGATACATTCGGGCAGGTATGCTGGGTCGAAACCATATAGGGTTTTATAGGTCAAAACCAGCACTTTGAATTGTGCTCGGAACTGGATCGGCAGCCAGTGGAGCTGACATAACGGAGGAGTAGTACACTCGCTGTATGACGCTCCCATGAGTAGTCTCGCTGTTGCCCACTGGACTAGCTGAAGTTTCCGAACAGTCTTCAAAGGCAACCCCACGTAGAGCGCATTGCAGTAATCTATTCGGGAAAAACTACTGAGATTAAACAGTATTTTCTCAAAAGGAATATGAGAGATCTAGTGGTTTAAAGGACCAATTGCGCTAAAAAAAGGATGAATATCTCTAAGGACTTAGCAGGAGAGAACTAAGGTTGGAAGCAGGAATTGAGCCTACATCTTGGAATTTTGAATAAATTTCTCAATGCAGTTAATAATAAAATGGTCAGATTACAAAAAATATTGAATATGATCAAAACTGGATTATAAAATGAAAATTTCGATGAAGAGGGTTGATCATCAAAAGTGGGAAGTCTGACTTGGCCATGGTAGTCCATGCTCTGGTTACATCTTGAATAGACTACTGCTACACTCTCTACGTGGGGTTGCCTCTGAAGACTGCTTGGAAACTGCAACTAGTCCAACGCTCGGCAGCCAGGTTACTAACAGGAGCGGGGTACAGGGAGCATACAACCCCTTTGCTACGCCAGCTCCATTGGCTGCCAATTAGTTTCCGAGCACAATTCAAAGTGCTGGTTTTAACCTACGAAACCCTATACGATTCCGGCCCAGTTTACTTGTCCGAACGAATTGTCCCCTATGAACCATCAAGGACATTAAGATTCTCCGGAGAGGCCCTGCTCTCGATCCCGCCATCTTCGCAAGCGCGTCTGGTGGGGACAAGAGACAGGGCCTTCTCTGTTGTGGCCCCTCGGCTGTGGAACTCCCACCCAAGCGATGTTAGATCTGCCCCCTCCCTGTTGTCCTTCAGGAGGCAGGTGAAGACTTGGATGTGGAATGAGGCCTTCCCAGAATAAGCTGAGATTGATTTCAATCTGAAATGGGTGACCACTTTTTTAGACCGAGCTGAATGTGGTTTTAATGGCAATGTGGTTTTATGTATCTCTGTTTTTATATATTTTAATATGCTGTTTTAAGATGTTTTTAAAATTGTATGGCATTAATTTTTGCTGTAAGCCGGTCTGAGTCCCTCCACGGAGGTGAGAAGGTCGGGGTACAAAAATTTTAAATAAATAAATAATAAATAAAAGAGAAGAAGGAGAAGAAGGAATTGAACAAAGTGGAAACAAAGTTAGATGGCACTGATAACATACAAGCTGAGTATCCCCAGTTAAAAGACCTGCAAGGGAGTATACACAGACAGATCAACAATTACTTCTTCTACTAAGGCTCCTACTCAGATGGGAAGGTGCCTATGAAAAAGTACAAAATTTGAAGAACAGGCAAATGAACCAGATGCTGCAGGAAAATTTTGAAAGTGCTAGAGGGAATAAAACTCAAAGAGAGGAGGTAATATTTTCAGGCAAGAGAAGTTTGGGAGACTTATTTTTCATAAGCCAATTGGGAGAGTCTGCAAAAATGGATTATTAGGAAACTATGTCGCCGAGCAATTTAGAACGGCTGTGGATAGACCAAAACCATTGTGGGTTGCCTGGTGAGAAAAAAGAAGCCAATATTCCAGAATAAATTTCACCAAGTTGAAGAGAAAGCCACTGAGATGTTTATTTCATTCCAGCTGGAAAGGATGACGATTGCAGTAATCGACATGCCCATTGGGCAAAGAGATACAATATTTATAGGCTTCAGATTCAAAATGTCCCAAGCTCCCCCCCCCCTCCCGGAGCTGGCATTGTTATTATTGGCTGTGACGTCAGCAAGCCAGCAGGAGAGCCAATGGCGGCTGGAGCCCTGCTTTGGCCTCTCGCCCAATGAGAACTTGCCACAATTTATTATCCACACAGTCAAAGGCTTTAGATATCTGTATCTGTATACCTTTATAAAACAGAATGTGTGTATGTGTGTATGTGTGTATGCGGAGGGCGGAAGGGCGGATATGTGGCAGCTATTTGCATAAAGTCCTTTGATTGGACAGCCTCGCCACTCCAAAATTCTAAGGCACCAGACAGAGGGCATTGATAGCCACTGATTAGCCAGCAACCCAGAATCCAGGCCTCTACATTCAAACAACAGGATTTCTTCCCACTGAGGGGAAAAAAGCCAGCAACCCAGAATCCAGGCCTCTACATTCAAACAACAGGATTTCTTCCCACTGAGGGGAAAAAAGGCAGCAACCCAGAATCCAGGCCTCTACATTCAAACAACAGGATTTCTTCCCACTGAGGGGAAAAAAGCCAGCAACCCAGAATCCAGGCCTCTACATTCAAACAACAGGATTTCTTCCCACTGAGGGGAAAAAGGCAGCAACCCAGAATCCAGGCCTCTACATTCAAACAACAGGATTTCTTCCCACTGAGGGGAAAAAAGGCAGCAACCCAGAATCCAGGCCTCTACATTCAAACAACAGGATTTCTTCCCACTGAGGGGAAAAAGGCAGCAACCCAGAATCCAGGCCTCTACATTCAAACAACAGGATTTCTTCCCACTGAGGGGGAAAAAGCCAGCAACCCAGAATCCAGGCCTCTACATTCAAACAACAGGATTTCTTCTCACTGAGGGGAAAAAAGTCAGCAACCCAGAATCCAGGCTTCTAGGGCGGATATGTGGCAGCCACTTTCACAGGCCAGGGCGGATATGTGGCAGCCACTTTCACAGGCCGCAGCGACCAGCGCGGGTGATGGACCTGCACCAAACTTGGTACACATAACCCCCCTATGACATGACCCACGTATTATGGGATTTGTAGTACTTTCCAAGACTTTGGTTCCCACAGACCACTGAGGCACACACAGCCCCCCATGACCCACTCTACGTCCTGGTGCAGTTCGGAGGAGGGTGGGCCATGGATGATGGGACTTGAAGTGCCTCTACTCACTTCCCAAGTCCGCTGCAACCCTCATCCAATCACTGATCGAGACCAAACTTGCCATACATAACCCCCATGACTGCCTTCACGTCCTGGTGAGGTTTGGGGGAGGACTGACAATGGATGATGGGATTTGTAGTACTTTTACACCCCTCTGTTCCCACAGACCACTGTGGCCCCCAACAAACACTGAGAAAGTCCACACTTGGCACACAGAGCCCCAGTGACCCACTCTACATCCTGCTGAAGTTTGGAGGGGGACAGAACATGGATGATGGGACTTGCAGTACCTTCCCTCACTTCCCAATCCTGCTACAAACCTAATCCAATGACTGATCAACACCAAATCTGGCACACAGAGCCCTCATGACCCATTCTACAGCCTGGTGCAGTTTACTGTGAGACGGACCATGGATGATGGGACTTGAAGTACCTTCACTCACTTCGAAAAACAATGCATCCCTCATCCATTCACCAATACAGACCAAACTTAGCACACAGAGCCCCCATGACCCAATCCACGTCCTACTACACTTTGGGGGACGGGACACACAGAGATGATGGGACTTGCACTACCTTCAGTAATTTCATGATACCACTGCAACTCCCAATAATGATGGATCAAGACTAAACTTGGCACACAGAGCCCCCATGACCCACTCTACATCCTGCTGCACTTCTCAAATGACCCGGGCAGGGCCGGGTCCCCAAGCTAGTAGTCAATAAAGCAGAAATAGATGTCTTTCTCCATTATCCAGCAGATATTGGCAATTTGGTCTCTCGTTGCTCTGTCTTTTCTAAACCCAGCTTGTACATCTGGCAACTCTCATTCCATGTATTGCTGGACTCTTCCTTGCAGGATTACTTTACTGGCATGAGAAATAAGTGCCACTGTAATATATAAAATATTGACATGATGGAATGATGAATCAATTTCTCAGTCATCTCAAGCACCATTTACTTAAATGAATCCTCTCCAAAGCAGGTAGTAGTCAATTGAGATAAAGGCTATAACTATTCTGGACATAACAGCTTATTGTTGACCTAACTATATCCTTTGATAACAGGAAATCAGCCATGAGAGAGGCCAGAGAACCTGAACATCAGAAATATACCTCTCTGGCTGATGCTACTATCCATATGTGACTTGTTGGTGTCCTGGATGGTATCCCACAATTGAGCCTGTGCTGGAAAAGCATTACACCAAATATATGTGCAATCTAAGGGTTGCAAATTTGGTGTTGCAGTCTTATGTTCTATTAGATACCATGAAATGGTCACAAGACATTTACATAGCACACATTTTGGGACACCCCCAGTATGAGGAGCCTGTCTCTAAGTTTGTAAAAAGGAAACCTTGATGAATTTGGAAATAGTTTCCTTATGTAAGAAACTTTTTGTGTTTTAATTATTTCCCCAGTATTGAGTATTCAGCTGCTTGGACATATTATCGACCACCTACTTGTGAGTGAACAGTGAAAGAAAAGTTTCCTTTAGTATGTTTTTAAAATGTGTTTCAACTTATCATAGGAACAAAATTTTCCTTGTAATAATAATAATTTATAATATTCCTGTTGTTATTTTGCAATTGCATCATTTGAATTTGATATATATTTTGCAATATTAAATTGTTTATATTTAAACTTCTTGCAGTAGGCCCACCCAAGAAAATTGTTCTATGTATATTAAGTTGGCTTCTTATACAATTAACACAATATGGGATTGCAATCTGACTCTCGAAAATTGTGACTTTTCTTTTCAAGGTTAGAAAAATAACACCTTGTTTGACAGAGCCAATTTAGTTTTTCTTAAAATATGTTCCACTTCCTTCCCCCTCTAAAGTAATAGTGCTCCTGAAATCTCTCCCATGCCCAAACTTACAGCCACTCACACATGTATATTTGTACAGGTAAACTGACTTCAGTTATGTCTGCATTGGTGTTTATAGTACACACTCCATGTTTTAATCCTTCTGGCAAATGGATATATAGCTCAGGTTTTTTCTTCGCATATTTCGCAAAGTGCTGAGTTTGGTTTGAATATGCCTGTGGATAACTGAATGAATAGGCTACTGTATAAACTTCAGAGGTAGTGGTGAATAATTCAGAAGTCACTGGTTTGGTTTGTTGCTAATATGTGTTAATAAAATATCAAGCCCAGCTCTATAAACAATGTGCTGAAGACTTCTTTCATTAGGTCTGTTTGCATTATGCAGACTGCAGAGCTCATTTATACTGGATATTTATACAGCCGTCTGATCAGACAGATACCATTTAATTATGCTTTTTTTGCTCATTTCTGAGTAAAGCTAGTGTAATGCTAAAGTAACTTTACTAACTGAGTCATATGTAATAATACCAATTCTTTCACAATTATGGTAAGAGAAATGATAACAGATGACCTTTCTAATTAGCTTGGGGGAGAAATTCACTTTTTGGGGGGGAGGGGTTAAATTGCAAAAAATTGTATTTAGTTGGAAATCTATTTCTCATGCTCCATCTGTATAATCAGATATCCAAGATTATGTGACTTCTGTTCACCTCAACCAATCATCATTGTTTATGAAAATGGGCAAACTCCATTGCCACAATTAGGAATGGCTTCAGTAAGATTGAGGTTTCTTGCAAGTGTTTGGGAAAAGCTCACTTCTTTCCTGATAATTCTCTCCTTATATTATGATCTTGGTACCTTTGTATTGATGGCTGGCGCTTATGCAGAATACATCAACTTCCCTGGAGACTGTAATATAGTACCTGGTTATGTTTGTTTGGTCATGTGTTTTGACAGGAATCGGTTAGTGTTTTTGTGAGAGGAATGGGTTTTATATTAATTAAAAAACAGATTATTTGTCTGCAAAGCAGCTGGATTTGGGATCTTACTTTGCTGGATACCGAATATGTAAGTCTGGAATCTTACTCTATATTTCAAACCTGAAAATAACTTTGGGAAATTATGTTTTTTAATGATTTGTAAAGCCAAATGTTGTGAACTGAACAACCTTATGTTCTGATCAAAGTAATTATTAACTTTGGTAACTGATGATGTTATCTAAAAGTTAAGCATTATGTAGATGAATGGTATCAGCATTTAACAGAGCAGAAAGGATTTGAACAATGCAAAGGGTACACTCACAAACAGCTTATTCATGCTATCAGAGCACTACAGGCCACATGTATTAGAGTGGGATCAGTTGATGCTATCTCCTCCCTGCCCTATTGCTGATAAGGCTCATTACAGAAGTGGACTGGGTTCCATAGCGTTGCTACATTCCCAACAATGAATGGACAGTTGGTTTCTTAGTTGAGCTTATTTTCAGATAGACACAGTTCTGGCATTATATAAATGTTTTCTACCGAGTTCCCCAAAATACAAAAATTTGTAGTGCTGTCTAAGCTATAATACATTTTTCCTGTGTTGTTTTACCTTTATTTTGTTGAGCCACAGCACTATATTATTGCAGAGACTAGCCAGGGATGCAGCAGTTAGGAATATAGGACTTTACCATTTGAAAAGTATACTGTACTTTAATAACTAGCAACTATTTTCCTTGTGGGCCTGTGGTTTGAGAGCTAGTTAATGACCTGACGTTCACTCCCCCTACTCAGCCATGGAAACCTACTGGGTGATCTTGGGTGAGCTACTACTGGAAAACCCCATGGTAATTAATCATTGGCTGGAAATGACTTTAAGGCTCGCAATGTCCTAGGATATATATGTCTATGTGTATATGTCTACACACTGCCTTCTTCCCAACCTCTCCAAATGAATGCTCTGATCTTCTGAAGAGTCATAAAGCTATATTGTACTGACACTTGTCACCTCAAAACAACAAAAATGAATTATGCCTTTGCTCACAGCTACACTCCATATACCACGAAGTCTCTCCTCCTCCCAAATGGTCTCCTCTTCTTCCAGTTGCTCCTTCTCCCAGATGTTCATAGCAATCTTGTTGGTGTTCTGAATGGCCATAGGAATGAATTGAACTGTAAAAAGAAGCCCCAAAGGAAAAACAAAACAAAACTGAAGCTGGCCCATGCCATATATTTCATGTAAGTTTCGTCCCTGAACACTGTGATAACACAAGAACACTGTGATAACACAAGACTCATCATCAAGTATCATCATCGTCGTCGTCGTCGTCATCATCATCATTACTTATATCCTGCCTTTCCCCACATGGGGACTCAGGGCTGCTAATAATTCACATTAGACACGTTTGAAAGGTGCAATACAAAAGTTAAAAAACAAATAGTAACAGAATGATAAAACAGAATTAAAATAAATAAATACAATAAAACGCCCTTTAAAATTGTACCCCCCATCCCACCCAATGAATAGTGATTGGTCCTTGCAAATAGACACATACATCTTTCCCTAGTAGCTTCCAAGAAAAAAAGAAATAACCTGATTACTCATGGTTACACCACTTAATGCTCCCAAAGTTACAGCAACCCCTGCCTTGTCAGCACAGGAGAGTAGTTAATATTATTTCTTTCTCTTCTTTTCTGTGTCTGCCATGTTAAGGGAACCTGCTGGTTACTCCTTTGAAATCCTAACTTTTCTGTTAAAAGAATTCCCTGCATAAGTAACTAAAATGAAAACTTAAGAGATTGATACAAGACCCTCTCTTTAGTTTGGAAAAAAACCCTTCTTTTATCATGTATTGTTTGGAACTTGCTACATTGCCCCAGATATAATCGTGTTACTTTTGACATCAGTACTACCTTTATTTTCTACCTTTCAAAGAAGGACTAATCCAGCCATATTTTATATGCAGACTGCCAGCTCCAGTTCCTATTTTCATATGGCTTTTTAGGGGAAAAAACATACATTCATAAGCTACTGGGAGAACTTCAGTGATAATGTCTAAGGTCCCCTGGGTTTCTTTACTTGACACCTTGTAGGCTGACTATAGCAGTAGTCAGTGCATGAACCCATACAGCTCTTACATCCAAGCACTACTCTTGTAAAAATTGTCAGTTGCTTGGACAAGGTTATGAGTTGGCAGTCCTTTATCTTTTCCTAAAAGGAAAGCAGCTCAGTTTCTTTTGTCATCTTTTCTTTTATACTATGTCCTTTCTTCTTCTGGGTATTTGAAAGCAGCAAAGAGAACTAATTTTGGTCATGAAAAAACCTTCAAGGTTTCTAAAACAGTTCCACTTTGTATGGTGGCTGCAATACTGCATAAATTCTTATTGGTTTCTTTGGAAACAGCTAAACCCCACACTATGTGGAGGTTGGCAACCCAAAAACTATGAGATTTAAAATGAAGGTTTTGTTTGTTAAAGAAGTGCTTAGCATCCTTTGAAAAAAGTTTATGGGAGGTATCTTCAAACTCTACTACAATTCCTTTTTACATTAGCAGCAAGTTTCTTTTATCTTTCCTCAGGATATAAGATGCCACTTACAGTCTTTCTATGTTAGCACTAACTCTTACTCATACAATTCAGAAGCTCTCATCCACCTAGCACTCAGGTGTTCCTTCAGACTCTGCCCTGATAAACAAGGCTAGAGCAAGCACATCAACAAAAAAGGGCAACAGAAATTTGTTCACATACAAGGAGATAAGATGTTTAAATTAGGCCTGTTTTATCACGGAAAAATCGTCTTCAAAAGTTGATTCAGATGTAGGTGGTGGTAGCGCTTCGGTTCTGATAGACTTATGAATTTTTGAGTGAGTTTTTCGAAATTGATTCGGACATTTCCGAAATTCGGAATGGCTTCGTTAATGGCATCCGCGATTGCGCAATGCGCTGAAACCTGCAGAAGGGACAGTCAAAACTTGGGGGATTCCCTTTCCCTCCGTTTTTGACCGCTACTACTGACAAAACTAGCCACACTGGTACTAAATATTTCACACATTTAACACATGAATAAACATTTAAAACATTTTAAAGGCAATGGGACAAAAATACAGAAGGTCAGAAATGGCATACGAGCCCTTTCCGAATATGGCGAATCCACTTCCTGTTTCCTTAACTCTCTTCGGAATTGCTTCAAAAGTCAAAAACATCCGAATTACATCCGAATTTTGGATGTATCCGACGTTTGAAAACAGGCCTATTAAATATATACAAGACCACTCTAAAACTCATGGCTAGGAATTTGTACTATCTTTTCCTGCCTATCGTGTTCATCATCCTCAACTCTTGAGCAGGATTAAGATGAATTTCCAATTGAAAGCAATTGAAAGCAAAGAGAAAGAACAGCCACAGCCAAAAATGTGTGTCTGCCATGTTTACTATCACCAAATCATAAAGATAAATGCCCTGGGGAGAATGCATCAGAAGATGATGAGGAACCAAATATCAGGGACTTTCTAGACATATGGAAGGGTGGGAAGTAGGGATTTTCTCTTTCCAAAGCCTTCCTTACCCTGTTTGTATCACCTGAGGCAAAAAGGCTTCACTCCAACTCAGAAGAAGCAGAGTGGAGGAGCATTCCCTATCTCTAATTCAGTAGTTGGGTTAAAAGTTCACATTGATGAACACTTTTCCTTCAGATTTTTACAGCATTTTAATATTTAAATACCTCTTTTCGAAACAGTCTCTGTCACTGAATTCATTTTTCTCATTTATGGAAGCCCAAACTGATGATTGCTTAGCTTTCTCAAAGTATGTAGTTTATGTTATATTTCAGGAGTCTTTAAATGAAAGCTGATTGATTCTTTTATGTGCTAATTTATTAAAACCTAAAGCTGTTGCTGTTTTAAGAAAGCTGAGTATTTAAAAAGGAAAATAAAAATACAAGTTCCCAAAGCATTTTATTTCATTTCATTTTATAAATAAATGAGACTATTAATTCAGAACTTTAAGAACAAGGCAAATTTTAGTCATTGCCTTTGCCCAAAGGATGATGAACAAATTATTTTCTGGGTTATCCTCAGAGTTAGCCCAAGAGGTAAGCTGCTGCCCGAGGTAACACGGCAACTTCTGTTTTCCTGATCCAGGAATTATGGAATAAAATATTGGCTGCATTATCTTGAGACACCTAAGGCAGAAAATCTCCCTTTTGGCAGAAAAAAATGCAAAACAAAAAACAACCCTACGGTCCTACAAGCAATAAAAAACTAGTGTCAAAACTGGCTGCCTCAAAGCAAATGCTTCACTCCAATTGGTAGCGTCCTACTAAGTAAGGTTTTTTTTTAACTAAACAATTGCTGAAGTAAAAATGGTCGTTTATTGGACTCGGGGCAAAATAAAACAAATGCCAGATTTTCAAAGGAAGGCATTCTGCCTGGTTAACTGGTTTATTTAATACTCGTCTCTCCAGTTCTATGAACTCATGCTAGATAAAAGACAAGCTGACCTTATCAGATTGTCTTCCAAATACAACATTTTTATACACTCATACAAAACTCACAAATATTGTATTTTGAACAAAGCTGTGAATCTGGGAAATTATTGGCACCTTGTGTTTAATGAGCCAAGGGAATGAATATTACTCTATTATTCAAGTGAGAGACAGGATTAAGTTTGAAGGAAAAGCAATAGTAAATTAATTAGCGAAGCATTACACAGACTTTTTACCCCTCAAGCCATATTTCAAAGACCAAATTAAAAATGGACTTGATAAAATTCCCTTCATAAATGCAAATGATGAGGACCACTAGACAGGTCTCCTGGATACAAATTAGATCTAGAAACATTTTTAAAGAAGACAACTGGTGTTTCAAATTCTTGGCCATATGCTATTAAACCAAGAATATTCTAGCAATATATTGCAAAGCACATAAATATCTGGATTTTTTTCCAGTGCTCACACCTGTTATACACCTTTCTCAAAATAATCATTAGAGGTTTTTTATCTGCTTTTCCGTTGAGTTTCCACTGGATAACTATAAAGCTGCAAAATACTCCTTTTCAATAGAAAAGAGAGAATTGCCTTTCCTTGTGGATATCATCCAAATAGTTTTAGGAGACACTAAGCAAGGAACAACTTTACAAGAAGTTTCATTTTGTTTTTTGTAATTTAAGGCAGCTGCTGAATAAGAAATGTGTTAATTTACTTTCAGTGTTTGAATGCCTCATATTTTTTGAATTGCTGAACAATCCTTAAATCTTCTTGGGTTTTTAAAAAATCTTCTTTACAATTAAACTTCTAAAAGCTGCCCCACAAACACAAAAAATGGAGAGGAGAAACCTTTACATTGATCAAATTAGGGAGGTCCTCCATATTTCTCACATGGCATAGTATCCTGATATGCCCACAGACTTGACAGCAAAATTATTTTGGGATAAAGTCTTAACTTGAAAATCTTGGTCATTAAGGAATACATGGCCCAGTTTTAGAACAGAAAGGAAAGAGAAGGGCAACTTCTCCCATCCAGTTGTTAAATGCTTCATGGAAGTTACTCTGTTATTTCCCAAAGAAATAACAGCTGTATATCAGCTTTTGACATGTTTAATTTGTTTTAATTATTCATACGTGCTCATCAGTTCTGTCCTTTGGATAATGAAAGGGATACATAATATTAAACCTTATTTTTCTGCTAGGACAAAAATAATATTTTGTTGCCCTAAGTTTGGACAATTTATTTACCCAAATCTCGCTTTCATGTCTCACTAATATTTAACCACCTTACATACAGTCTACTCTTTTGCTGTCTTCACCAATCTAGCCAGCTTCACAGGGTTTACTTCCCTTGTTTGTATCCAACATTTCAGACTTTGATACAAAAGTCTTGTTTTTTCCTTCCCTTGAATGCAATGCAATCTCCATTCTAAACTGTTCCTATTTCTTTGTTTTTACCTGTGTCCATACTTCCTGCACATTTTCATTTTCTTCAAACCCCTTTGCTTTGTCCTACATTTATCAGTTATTTTTTTCCACAGTGGGAGTAGTTGCTACACACATTTTGATGGCATCTATTATATTATTATTATTATTAGTAGTAGTAAACTTTATTTATACCCCGCCACCATCTGCCAGAAAGGACTCAGGGCGGCTTACATGAGGCCAAGCCCAACAACACATAGTAAAATAACACAACAGCAAATAAAACAATACAATCACTATAACTTACAATAAGCAATAAACAACAACAACAACACAGTTTAAAAGCATTATGGCTGGACCAGATGTAGATTATTAAAATTTTAAAATAAATAACACTGGGTGCGAACAGAGGTAGAATGTGTGTCATAGGAGGGTTTTTAGTAGATAATGTGGAGCAGGGGTGCTCACACTTTTTCAGCATGCGAGATACTTATAAAACAACCAAGTCAAAATGATCTACCTACCCACTACTCAGAGAGCCATAAAAACAAAATATTTGGAAATTTATTTCAGTGAGAGCCATGTAATATATTTTAAGACTGAATTCAACTAAATGTGAGTATAATAAGCCCCTGAATTTATTCATAATAATAATGATGATACAATTCATTCAGCCTCTGCTACTACTACTACTACTACTAATAATAATAGTAACAACAACAACAACAGGTTCCTAGAGTAGAAGGAAACCTCCAAGGGCCATCCAGCCCAATCTCCTTCTGCCATAAGGGAAAAACACAATCAGAGAATTCCTCACAGATGGCCATTCAGCCTCTGATGATGATGATGATGATGATGATGATAATAATAATAATAATAATAACAGGTTTCTAGAATAGGAGGAGACCTTCAAGGGCCATGCAGTCCAACCTGGCCGGCAGCACCTGGGTGGCGTTGGGAGCCTGCGGGGTGGGACTGGGCCTTCCTCCCACCCTGCCTGCGATCTACCAGGATGCCCTACGCGATCTACCAGTAGATCGCGATCTACCTAATGAGCACCCCTGATGTGGAGCATACAACCCAACAGGTGATTAAAGTGCTTCTGAGGACATCTAGGTCCTTCTCCAAAAATGTGTGGACTGAAATTTGATTTTTTAGGGAAGGGTTGTATATGTGTCGCATTTTAAAAACTAAATGACCCCCCTCCCAAATTGCTTTACTATCTCAAAGTCTATGAGGTGAAAATCTCTCTTTCAAGAGTGTCATTGTCAGTAAAGTATCTTGTACCTGTACCATTGCCAGAGCACATTCTTTCATTACCTTTGATTGTAGATCCAACTATAAATTCAGATCTCATGGTTGTAGTGCCAGCTACTTTTGTGGGAGTCATTGATTCTGAATTTTATGGAAAATGCCTAGTTGTCTAGGTATTGAAGGATGAGGACCCTTCCACACAGCTGAATAAAATTCCACATTACCAGTGTGGACTCAGATAACCCAGTTAAAAGCCGATATTGTGGGATTTTCTGCCTTGATATTTTGGGTCATATGGCTGTGTGGAAGAGCCTTGAGAAGGATCAGTTCCAACACACAGTAATTTCAGTCATGTCATGATAAAAATAATAATGACAAAGTGTTTCCCCAGTGAGCTTCAGTGGGTTGTACACTGTTGGATGATTGCCTGCTTTTAAACAGAACATCAATGGCTTCTTTTTCTCTTTTTGGTCTATACTGACTTATACCATACACACAGGAATCCTACTTTGCTCTCTCTACCAGGGACTGTTTCAGATGGAAATTATGAACCTTTGCTACCTTCTTTATCTTCAGATGATGGATTAATCTTGGTGGCTATGCTCACTGGGGACTAGCATCCTCTTTTACCTTCAGAACATCTTCAGTCCTACTTCAGTTGTATTTTTCACTCAGTCATTTGGGCTAGAGATGAAAATGCCACCTGTTCAAGTTATGCATCCAATCTACAAAGGAGTTCATGCAAAGTCTTCCTCTGAGTTTGAGATTCCTGTGTTAGTCTCTTTATTGGAAGTCCACATTTTTGTGCTATTCCTCTGTGCTACTGGCATCAAGGAGAATGGAGAATGTTTATAAAGTAACTGAGCACAATTCCCTTTTTATTTTCACACGCATTGCTGCTATTTCTAGTACAGTCAAGACATCCCAAACTGACATAAGGATAGGTCTCATACTATACTTACTTCTGAGGATGTCAGAACGTTTGATGCTACTGTGAAGAAATGATATTTAATGGCTCCATTGTTCCTTTGACTTGCAAATAACCAAGCATGCATGAGGACGTATCAGCAGATTTTGTGTGGGAGAAGGTCATTCCCTGATTGAAAAAATCTCCCAAAGAAAGCTTACAAAGTAGTTCAGTCATTCCAATGTAAAGCACATAAATTGGCATGCCAACAGATAACAACTGCAAGGAATCGTATTGATTATGAAAAACTTAAGCTGGACAATTGCATTCATCAGGCACATGTGACTCATGTAGTGCAGTAGTTCTCAGCCTTTGGTCCTCCAGGTGTTTTGGACACAATGATTTCTTGAAATATCTGCTTTTCAATGCAGCCACCTCTCCTTAAATTTCACTCAGGTCAGATTACCATTTGTACAGATTATCTTTGTGTTCTACAGTACATATCAGAACGTTGAGGGTACCTGTCTTCCACCCTTCTTTGGTCATGTTGTAAGAGACAGCACTGCAATTTCAGATGTGTGGAGGTCTCTGATCTTTTACATAGTATGGAACATGATTGTTCGCAAGAAATCTATCACAGATAAGGGGGAAAAATGGACAAAAGAGTTTACTTATCCTTTGAAACACACCTAAAAGCCAGCTAGAATGTGTTGAAGTAAGCTTCCATTCATTGTTTGGAGAACAAAGAGATTAGCTAACTTCTTGAAAGAAGGAAGAAATGATATCTGCAAGTAAGAAAGAAGTAAAACACTTGAATACATAAACCAACGAAAGATACTATGAGTGAAACAAAAAGAACTGGCCTTATCTATATGCTTATGTATATACTTAGCGCATTAAGGTGGAAGCTCCTTCCTTGGAGGCTTTCAAACAGAGGTTGGATACCATCTGTCAGAGGTGCTTTGAATATGCTTTTCCTGCATGGCAGGGAGTTGGATTGAAAGGCCCATGTGGTCTTTTCCAACTCTATTATTCTATGATTCTTTGTTTCCAACCTTTGCCTGTAACTGTGATTCTTCCAGTGGTCCTCTGTAAATTCATATGTGCTATGTGTTACTTTCTCCCATGCACTTGTCTACCTCATGCTGCTTTTACTTTGGGGAACTAAGAGAAAGGCAGAAGTGTGTGCAAACTTTCAAGGTTCAAAGGGGCTCATGCTAAAATTCTTAACTCAAGAAGCTTCCAACACGCTGTGCAAGCTAAGAACAAACCTGTATAAACCATGCTGTTTAACATATACATGAAACCGCTGGGAGAGTTCATCCAGACTTTTGGAGAACAGTGCCAAATGTATGTGGATGACACCCTGCTCTGTTGCTCCTTTCCACCTAATGCCAGGGAAGATATCCTGACCCTAAACCAGTGCCTGTCATCAGTAATGGACTGGATGAGAGCAAACAAATTGAAACTTAAACCAGACAAGACAGAGGTCAGTTGGAAGGAAGACTAGGGAATAGGGATATAGTCTGTGCTGGATAGGGTCACACTCCCCCTGAAGACACAGGCTCACAGTTTGGGGGTCCCCCTGGACTCGCCATTGAAGCTGGAGGCAGAAGTATCTAGGTTGTGCCCAGCCTTTGCACAATTAAAATTTGTGCATCAACTCCGCCCGTTCCTTGAGAAGTCAGATTTGGCCATGATGGTACATGCCTTAGTTACATTTCATCTGGATTACTGTAATGCACTCTACGTGGTACTGCCTCTGAAGAGTGCTCGAAAACTTCAGTTGATCCAAAGAGCTGCAGTCAGGTTGCTAACTGGGGTTGACTAGAGGGAATGGCCAACCCCTCATTGCCGTACAATAAACACACCAAGCACAATCAGTTCGATATAAAAATATATCAATCAAATTTAGTGCACAAGACTAGAGCATATAACATAAGCATTCAAGTCAGACATACCATTCCCAAGTATACATCTGGGAGTTGTGGCGCAAACATACATAGATAAACCTTACCGCATTAGGTAAGTTTAAGCCTGGACACTTCTATCATTGATATTTGGACAACGGTTACACCTATTCATGGCCTTGAGAAAGCCCCATCCAGGGGCGAAATGGGGGACTGGCCCCAGGAAGTTTGGCATTGCCAGCCCGTCGGCCTGTCATCATATGAACTTTTAAGGAGCAAAATACTAGCCTCCTTTGTCCTCGTATCTGATTGTGTTTGGACTTCACATTTCTAGAGACTCTATATATCATTTAGTGGACTACCTTGGTTGTGTATTTTACGCATTCAATGTTATAGCAACTTTGGGATATGTATGTTTGCCCTACAACTCCCAGATGTATACTTGGGAATGGTATGTCTGACTTGAATGCTTATGTTATATGCTCTAGTCTTGTGCACTAAAGTTGATTGATATATTTTTTATATCAAACTGATTGTGCTTGGTGTGTTTATTGTACGGTCGTTGAACCCATACTCAGTGCTATTGACAACCCCCCATTGCACCAGCTCTACCGGTACAATACAGAGTGCTGGTTATGACCTTTTAAAGCCCTAGATGGTTTAGGTCCAGGCTATTTGGCTGACCACATTTTCTTGTATGAACCTGCCTGGTCCCTGAGATCTTCAGAAGAGACCCTTCCCTCGGTTCCACCTCCATCTCAAGCAGAATGGATGGGAATGAGGTGGCTGCCCCTCAACTTTGGAACTCCCTGCTCAGGGAAGCCAGAATGGCTCCCTCCTTCCTGTCCTTCCAGCGGCAGGCTAAAACCTTTTTATTTAGGTAGGCTTTTAAATATGAAGGTTCTTAAAATCAATTCACGGGGTGCTGTGGTTTTTAACTGTATTTACCATATTTATATATTTACCATATTTATATACCGCCTCTCTCAGCCCGAAGGCTGAGAATTTGTTTTAATGATTTTTTCCATGGGATTTTTTAAAATATTGTTTATATTTAATCCGTTTTTAATGTTTGTATATGTGTATATGTTAAATGGTTATGCTGATGCTTTTATGTTAAGACACTTTGACTCTACTTCGGGGAAGATAAAATGGTGTATAAATAATGATGATGTTGATAATAATAATAATAATATATTAAGTGCATGTAAAGACAGCCACTCAAACCACCACAGTTTTAGATAAGTAACCATTTTATGTCTTTTGAAACACAATTTATAAACAAGAATACAGGAGAGTTGTGACCGAATGCATTTAGAACTGACATAATCTAGATATAGATCCATATATTTGTAATCTCACCCCTAGTTTCCTTGCCAGTACAAATTTGGTGTCTTCGATTTCTTAAAAATGATGATCAATTCTACTTCTGTGGAGTACAAGGAGAGTTGTACAAATTCAGGCAGAAGGTCATTTCCCATACATAATTATTCAGTTAATTTGTACTGATGGATGTCTTGAGAAAACTGTAAGGTGGTGACATTTCAGTCATCACTAAATGTTATGTTGTATGTGCATAGACAAAAGAGTGTGCTCTACACATCTTATGACTCTTTACAGACTTCAAGCACTGTTAGAAAGTGGTGCGCTGGTGTGTAGGCTTGCTCTATGCTGCCCCAGAAGTTAGAGCAGGGTTTATTGGTTTTAAGTTACTGGAGTATAGATTTCAATTGAACAGTAGGAGTATCTTCTTGACAGTGAGAACAGTTTGACAATAGAACCAATTTGCCTGGGAAGACGGCAATGTTCCTTCTCCAAATGTTTTCAGAAATCAACTGGACAACTACCTGCTGGAGGAGCTCTGGCTGGAGATCTTGCATTGAGCAGGAGGTTGAATTCTGCAGCCCATCCAATTCTATGATTCTATGAGAAATGTGAATTTTTAGAAAATGTATTTCATCTAAATATTTAAATGCACATTTATATACATGATATGTGGATTTTTAAAATTGCAGATGAAAACAGCATGGTCAAAATGGGGCAGAATGGAGTTTTGCAGATCAACATATGAAACATAGACTTGTAATCTTATTTTTGGCAGCTTCTGCTGATAGACATCTTAGATAGTCTTGGATACACAAAGGCAAAGCCTAAGATGGAAAAAAAATTAGGGGTGATCTTGAAATTTTATTCCCAATATCTGGAGTTTGGCCCCTACTTAGCTTTGTTGAATCATCATCAACCAAGCCAAGGGGTGCTGTTCACCCAGAAACAGAAGGAAATGCCATGCCTTGCTCAACCTATGGGCTTTGCTCAGAATAAGAAAAGAAAAAGAAAGTATACTAGAATCCTGTATATTTCTGATAAGATTAACCAACACATTTGAGGTTAGTGGCACTTCACTATTTGTCAGTTTTAAGACATGTTTCAATAATTTTGTATTGTAGTCAAGTATCAGTGAATTGCATCCTAACCCCCCTGAGGCAAGCTAGCTGATATTAGCATTTGAATTGCTTTCTTGAGATGGACCAAACTTTAATTTTCAATTTCTCGATACTTCTGCATTCAAATTAGTCAAATGAATTAAAGATGAAATGTTAGTTGCTTAGTTTCTATAGTTACAAGAATCACATTTGTGCAGCCCAAAGACAAGGTCAGCTTGTGGGCTGATGTTTTGGTGGTCTGTGATATTAATACTCAGGTTGAAATATAAATGACCAGAGAGATCATTTTTTCTTTACAAAGCAGAGGAAGTGTGATTAAGATCACAGCATATTGGAAAGAAGAAGCTCTGCCTATGTATGTACTGTATGCATTGTACTTTCTAGAAAAGGGTATTCTGCTAAAGAGGGTCTCCTAGTGCATTTACAAGAAAAAAAGCCAATATTAAATAGTTGAGGAGAGGAACTTGAGGCTGAACCAGACGTTACACTTAGCTTTCCATACAACCATATCTTCTCATTTTCCTTAACTAATTACAGGTGCAGCAGAGTAATCTTTCCCTTATTACAATGCACAGAGAGGAGATTATTCATACTCTCTGCACCTTCATCAGAATAGAAACTGCTCCCATCATGCTATTAATAGCATGGAAAGTAGTGAAAGTCTTAGTAGTAAAACAACAACAACTTTGACACAGTCTAAGTTTAGACATAGTATAGAGTTTGGCTCTCAGGTGACAATACAGTAACTATTTATCTTAAAGCTCCGCTGAACAAGATGGGATTTTCTTTTATTTCTTTCATATTTATTTGAATTTATATCCCGCCTTTCTGCTATAATGGGTTCAAAGCAACTTACAATAAATAAAAAAAAGATACCACAATACAATTATTTTACAAAAGTTGAAAAGGAATTAAACATTTCTGTCATTAAAACATGTTGAAAATAATTAAAACCCTTAGAAAATTATCGCCCGATTGCACTTTTAAATCTAGACTATAAAATATTTACATCTACCATGGCCTCTAGATTTAAAGATTTTTTAAACAAGTGGATTGGGAAAAATCAAACAGGGTTTCTCCCTCGGAGACATATGAAAGAAAACATAAGGAATTTAATCAATATTCTAGAATACACAGACAAGAACATTGGAAACAAAATAGCACTAGCCTTTATTGATGCCGAAAAGGCTTTCGACCAGACTAACTGGGACATCATAGATATTCTCCTTAGAGAGCTAGATCTGGGATCAAATTTAATAACTGCCTTTAAAAGCCTATATAAAACCCAACGGGCAACAGTCATAGTAAACGGCCAGGCCTCAGAAGAAAAAAAAATTCAAAGAAGAGTGCGGCAAGGCTGCCCCCTCTCACCCCTTATTTTTAATTTTGTACTAGAATTATTGTTAAAAAATATAACCAAAAATAAAGAGCTGAATGGTTTAAAAGTAGGGAAACAAAACTATAAGATTTACGCCTTTGCCGATGATCTGGTATGTATAATAGATGACCCCAGCAAAAACATAAATCTCTGGCTAAAAGAATTAGAATAATTTGGTGAAGTCTCGGGCTTCAAGATCAACAGGAAAAAATCGAAAATTATAACCAAAAATATAGAAGAGAAGGAGAAAAACCAAATTGAAAGAAAAACGGGAATGGAAATTGTAAAAAAATTCAAATACTTAGGCATCAATATTACTGCTAACAATGGCCAATTAGTCAAAAACAACCACGAAAACCTGTGGACAGACATTAAAAAAGATCTAAACAAATGGAAAAACCATAATCTTTCACTCCTAGGGAGAATATCTGTTATTAAAATGAAGGTATTCCCAAGGATAAATTTTCTGTTACAGATGCTTCCGATTTTAAAAAATGATACAATCCTAAGAAGGTGGCAGTCAGATCTAGCAAAATTTATATGGCAGGGCAAGAAAGCTAGAATAAAGCAAAGCTGTTTACAAGAAAGGACAGAAAAAGGAGGACTCGGGGTGCCAAACCTAATAAAATACTACGAAGCCAACTGCCTCTCAGGGATAAAAGAGTGGGTGAATCTTAACAACTCAAATCTGCTAAACCTGGAAGGCCACAACAACAAATTTGGGTGGCACGGGTATTTAATCTACAATAAAATTAAACAGGATAGTGGATTTAGAAATCATATTATCAGATCAGCATTGTATAAAGTCTGGACCAAATTCAGGAAGATGATATACAGAGGACTCCCACTCTGGACGTCTCCTGTAGAAGCCTTTAGGATAAAAAAATAGAGAGAGGTGACTGGCCAAGATATCAAGATATCATAAAAAAGGATGGAACAGACATAACATTAAAAACCCAAGACCAATTAAAAAAGTGGGACATCAACTGGTTCCAATTTGGTCAATTAAATAAAAGATATAAAGAAGATAGAATGATAGGATGGGACTGGTCAGCAACTAAAATGGAAAAAAATGTGGCTCCACTCGGAGAGAAAAACAGTGAGTCTTCTATATAAATTTCTTTTAAATAACAAACAGGGTAAAAACCCGATGGAAGAATATATAGATAGATGGACAAATTTTTTTGGCTATAACATCGCCCCAGAGGAGTGGGAAAAGATATGGGAGAAGAAACAGAAATATACTTATGCTTATTGCCTCAAAGAGAACATATATAAAATGCTCTATAGATGGTACCTAACTCCGAACCAATTAGCAAAAATTTATAAAAACAAAGATGAAATGTAAGCAGGAAAAAGGCACATTCTACCATGCCTGGTGCAAGGTCATAACTAAATATTGGAACATGGTCCATAATACTATACAGGAAATCTTTGTTGGAAATAAAGCGTTAAGTGAACAGTTTATACCTGTTGTAGTATCTGAGTAGATTTCCACTGTGGAGTAATCAATTAATCAGCTGTGTGCTGAGCTGTGTGCTGAGCTGTGTTTGGGGAGTGGTTTCCTGGTTGCTATAAAATCTCTCTGCTGTGCTAAATGTGGGGGATTGAAGAAGAAGAAAGTCTGGCCGTGCGTTTGGCTGATAAGGAGGAGGAGAAAGAGTTTGTTTGAAAAGACACGCTGATATCTTTGCCAAGGCTAATGACAAAGAAAACTGAAGACTGTTTATCCTGTTACTGTTTTGTGGTAGTTTTGTTTTTCTCTGGAGAACCACTTCATGGATACAAACTACTGTAGCAGAAGGATCTGTGAGTCTCGGAGCATGAGCAAACAAAACCTCCTGTATCTATGTTTGTGTTTTTGCACTGCCATGCAAGAGAATTTATCTTGTAGTGGATATATTTTGCTGACTGGACTATACTTTATGAATTTTACAACATTAAAGAACTGAAGTCAACCTTTGCAACAAGAAACTTCAAGTGTCCTAAGTTCTTCCGCTTGCCGCTGTGTTTTTCCTTTTAAGGTGGAGTTGGGAATTTTATTTCCATCATTCCCAGCTTCCTACATATTTTAACAATCTTTCACTGCAAAATTTAAAAAAACCCCAGAACTTTATCTTTTAAATATTTCAGATCATGAAGATAATAAAGACACAGAAAAACTTCTAACCTTTCTTATCATATCGGCTAGACTTACTCTAGCTCGATACTGGAAACAATCAGAGATCCCAGACACCAACGAATGGCTAATTAAGACCCTCGAGCTGGCTGAGATGGATAAACTTACCCATCTACTTCGCGAAAACACAACAAATAGATTCAAAATAACATGGCTCCCATTTATAAACTATATGAGAGAGAAGAAAAAAACCATGATGAAAGGCTTTTTTATCTAATGGAACCTTTACGTTAGTATTTACTAATAAAAATACAATCCTCTGGAAGGTAATAGAAGAAAGGAAAAAGAAGATGTGAAGTCAACACTCTTTTACCTGTCTTGGTTATGTTTAACCGTGTTTGTATTGGTAGATGTTTCTTTTTAATACCCCTACCCCCGTTCCTCATCCCATTGTAGACCCCCCACCCCCCCAAATCCATCCCAACCCTCCCCCATCCCCCTGTTCGTGACCATGTGGAACACTTGTTTCTGTGATACTTGTCAATAAACATTAAAAAAATAAATTAAAACCCTTATATTTTCAATGAAAGATTAAAACAGCATACTTCATGCACTATAGCTCCATATTTTTTAAAAAAAATCAAAATCCTACGTGGGAGTCATCTTATACTGATGGAAAGAGAGCTGAAGGACAATATAATTAGATGTATTTTTTTATTTTGTCCCACGTCTATTTTTTTTCAGCAGACATATAGTGGGTCACGTTTGTGTGAGTTCAACTCCCCTCAATTGCAGGGGTCAGAAGCCCCGCGTCTGCTAAGCAGCCAGAAGATCAGAAGAAGCACAAATGGGTTTGAAGTAAAGGCAGAGGTCTTTTATTCTTCCTAGCCAGAAAAGGTATCAACAGAGGTAGTGCTTAAAGTACTGATATATCTCTTGTGAACACATATTTTTTTAATAGCAGTACAGAATAATTGAAAAATGCCGTGTTGGCTTCCCATTGGTCTTGGAGGGCACTTACTAGGCTCCACAGCTTGATTAAAGGAGGCATGAGTCTGTTTCTGCCTCTTGGTCAACCAGAGGTGAGATGGGAAATTTAATAAATTGTTATTGCTCAGTTTGAAGGTTTTCTTTTTGTTTTTTTTGCTGTTGTTGGTTCCGTCTCTCATGGAATGTTGGAAGGAAAGAATGTGAGGAAATGGATACTAACGATGGTAGTTTTCCCGGGTTGGATGAGGACTGTACTGGTGAAACAATGGATGTTAATCAGCCTAGATAGTTGCCAGGAAGAGGACAGAAGAGAGCATTGGGCATCTTATAAGATCAGATATCAATATACTTGTAAAATTAGGTTTTTGGTACCAGTATATGTATCACTTCATGCACTACTTACAAATTGCTGCCAATTTGTAAGCCGCCTTGAGTTGCTTTTGGGCTGGGAAAGGCGGGATAAAAATACTGTAAACAAACAAACAAACAAATAAACCTTGCTTTTACTGCCAATTCCTCATTTAGAGGATTTTTTCAGAACTCTTCCATGTTCCTGTTAGCTTTTTCTAACAGGTTTTTTTTTTTTAAAGTATATTTATTGATTTTCATATCTTTTGTGCACATGGAATAGAATTGTGGTGTGAATAGGTTTCACAATAAGATTCATGGGGATAGGGGTCAAAGATTTGGGTAGGGTGTGCTTTACAGTGAAAGGGGGAAGGTAAGGAAGGGGCGGGTTGAAACAGGGGGGTACAAAGCTGTGAAGTTATATACAAGGTGACTTCCATTCTTCTCTGTGTGGATATTTCTCTATTTATCCTTGCAGTTCTTTTGTTTTCATGTATTCTTCTAGTAATGTCCAATCGGTTAGTTTTCTTGGGGATCCCGTGTTTCTTCTTAAACAAAAGGTTAATTTGTCCATGTCCTTAATATCATATATCTTCTGTATCCATTGGTCCAGTTTGGGAATTAGGTCTGTCTTCCATTCTCTAGCAAATACCAGGCGTGCTGCTGTTATCATATAAGTGAATAGTTTATCATTATTCTCATCTAATTTTAAATCATTATCGGTTAGCCCCAGCAAATAGTATTCTGGCTTTAAAGGAAATTTGATTTGCAGTATGGATTGGGTTTCCTTATGAACTATTCTCCAAAAAGCAATCGTTTTTGGGCATGACCACCACATATGGAAATAACTTCCTTCGTGTGATTTACATTTCCAACATTTCGAATGGCTTGTTTTGTACATAGTTGCTATTTTTTTTGGTGTTATGTACCATCTATGGAACATTTTTAACCAGTTTTCCTTCAGATCTGATGAGTATGTATATTTTAATTTTTGTTCCAATTTTTTTTGCCATTCATGTAATTTTATCTGTCTGCCCAGATTCTTTGCCCAGGTGATCATGCAATTTTTATCTCTTCCATTTCTGTCTCCCAATCTAATAATTTGTTATAAATTTTGGTTATATTTTTCTTATTCGCTTTTATCAGTTTTAACCAGAAATCCTCCCCATCTGCAAATCCTATTTTCTTATCTTGATTATATATATCTTTAATCTGATAAAATTGAAGCCAGGTTAAGTTTTCCTTAATTTCTCTAATTTCTTCTTCTGATTTTAGTTCACAGTTCCCATTTGTGTCCTTTTTTTTAAGCAATTCCTCATATGATAACCAGTTGCACCAGCCTTGGAGTCTTCTCTGATTGGCCTCGCTCGGGGAGACCCATAGAGGTGTCTTCCTGTAGAAGCGATTTTTGTATTTGTTCCAAACTTTGAGCAGTGCGGACCTGACAAAGTGGTTGCCGAAGTTACTTTCCACCTTGGCTTTCCCATACCATATGTAGGCATGCCAGCCTACTCTTAGGTTATATCCTTCCAGGGTTAATAATTTCTGATTTTTTAAGGAGATCCAGTCTTTAACCCACTGGAGTGCACATGCCTCAAAATATAGTTTGAAATCCGGCAGGCCAAAGCCCCCTTTATTTTTTTTGTCCGTCATAATTTTAAAATTTATTCTAGGTCTTTTCCCTTGCCAGATAAATTTTGATATATCCTTTTTCCAAATCGCAAATGTTTTTTGATTTCTTATAATTGGTATGTTCTGAAAGAGGTACAACATCTTTGGAAGAATATTCATTTTAATTATTGATATTCTTCCTAGAAGGGATAATTTGAGTATTTTCCAATTTTCCAAATCTTGTTTTATTTTTTTCCAAGTTTGTTCATAATTATTGGTTAGTAATTGGGAATTTTTTGCTGTTATCCATATCCCCAAATATTTTATTTTTTTACAGACTCTGAACCCCGATATTCTTTCCAGTTTATCTTTTTTCTCTTGGGATATGTTTTTGTTAGTATGACTGTTTTCTTATTGTTTATTTTTAGACCTGCTAATTTGCCATATTCTTCAATTTTCCCTGTCCATTTATCTATACTTTCAATTGGATTTTCTATTATACATATTACATCATCCGCATAAGCTTTGGTTTTGTATTCTTGTTTGGCGATTTTCATTCCCTTTAATTCTCGATCTTCTCTAATTGCTTTCAACAAAATCTCCAGAGCCATGATATACAACAATGGGGATAGGGGACAGCCCTGGCGAGTTCCCTTTGAAATTTCAAATTGTTCAGTGAGCTTACCATTTATTAATAACCTAGCTTTCTGATTCGAATATATAGCATTTATTGCATTTTTCATTTGGAAGCCAATATCTAATTCTGTCATGATCATTTTAAAGAAATTCCAATTCAAATTATCAAATGCCTTCTCTGCATCAAGCGAGAGAAGTGCTATTTCTTTTTGTGAATTTATTTCGTAATATTCTATGGTATTTATTATAGTTCGTAAATTGTCTTTTGTACTTCTATTTGGAAGGAAACCCGCCTGTTCCTCCCCTATCCAACTTGACAAAAAAGTTTTAAATCTCCTGGCCAGTATATTTGTAAAGATCTTATAGTCAACATTTAATAAAGAAATTGGCCGAAAATCTTGTACCCCCGGTACTTCCAAATCCCCTTTTTTTATCAGCGTAATCGTTGCTTCCGACCATGTTTTCGGGATGTCTTCGCCTTCAAGAACCAAATTCATCAGTTTCTTTAATTTCGGAATCAAAATTCCCTTCATTGTTTTATAAAAATCCGCAGTATAGCCGTCTGGCCCAGGTGCTTTATTTGGGTCTAAGTGGTTTATTGCCTCTTCTATCTCCTTTTCGGAGATTTCCCTATTTAATAGTTCCCTCTCTTCCTCCGTTATATTTTGTATATTTTGCCCCGTTAGATATTGACTTATCTTTTCCTCCGAAATTTCATCTTTGGTATATAATTTTTTGTAGAATGTCATGAAATTTCTTCTTATATCACTATCTTTAATGTAGGTAAACTCATCCTCTTTTATGGTTGTGATATTCCGGTTTTGTTTCTTTTTATTTATTCTCCTTGACAGCCATCTGCCTGGTTTATGTGCATTTTCAAAGTGGTCTTGCTTTAAATATTTATATTTTTTTGCTAAGTTTTCTATTTCCAAATGATGTTTATCTGCTTTTAATTTTATTAGCGATTTTACTATTTTTGAATTTTGTGGGTATCTTTTCAGTTCTCTTTCATTCCTCTCTATCTCTTTTTCTAGTTCTTGCAGTTTTTTATTTCTTACTTTTGCTTTAATATTATTCTGTAAAATAAAATTTCCCCGCATAACTGCCTTAAAGGCGTCCCATATATTCTGTTGTGATGTTTCCCCGGTATCATTAATTTCAAAATATTCTACTATTTGTTTTTTAGTATTCTCAATATCTTCTGCTGTTTTTATTAAGTTTCCATTTAACCTCCATCTCTTTGATCTACTTGAGGGGTTTAAGTTTAATTCCAATGGGCTGTGGTCGGAGTTATCTCTCGGTAAAATTTTCACCTTATCTATTGTTATTGCCAGGGAGTGGGATAGCCAAATCATGTCTATTCTGGACCAAGACTGATGTCGGCCCGAATAGAATGTGTAATCTCTCCCCTCCTGATTTGTATGTCTCCATGCGTCTATAAGATTTAGATCTTCTTTCAACTTTATCAATGATCTAGGTAATCTACCTAGATCCCCTCCCTTGCTTCCTCTTTTCGTGGTTGTTCTGTCAATTTTTGTATTTAAGACGCCGTTGAAATCTCCTGCTATAATCAGGTTGTCATAATCAATTTCTTGTATTTTTTCCCTTAGGAATTTGGTAAATTGTGTTTTAGGGCCGTTTGGTGCGTAAATATTACACAGTAGTGTTTTTTCCCCTTGGGTTTCAATCATAACTCCAACCACTCTTCCTTCCATATCTTTAAATTTTAATTCAGATTTTAATTCTTCTGATATATATGTAACTACTCCCCTTTTCTTCTGGTCTGAGGCGGAGTAATATTCTTTTCGTAATTTTTTTCTGTTTTAAATGTGAAGTATATTTATGAGAAATATGGGTCTCTTGAATATTTATAATGTGGAATTTCCCTTTAATTAATTTTTGAAAGATACGTTTTCTTTTATTTGGACTGTTAAGCCCATTTGAATTAAGGGAGTAGAGTCTAATTGGTTGGCCCTGCATCATCCATTGGGTTATTCACTTCCTCTTGCATCTCCCCCTCTTCCTCCGATGAAGATCCTTCCCCTGCTGATTCACCCGTGTCTGCTGGGAAGGCCGCAGCCTCCGCCATTTTATTTCGCTCTTCTTCTTCCGGGGATTTGGATCTACGTCTCTTCTTTTTCTTTTTGTTTTTCTTTGAGGATGAGGATCTGGGTTCTTCTGAATTTTGTTGGTGTTGTTGTTGTTCTCGTGGTGGAGTTATGTTCTCCTTTTTGAATTTTTTGAAGAATTCCCTGGCTTTTTCTTCTGTTGTTAGCCAGTGCTTCTGGCCTTTATAAGTGGTCATGATCCCCTCCGACCTTTCCCATCGGAATCTTATATTTCTCTTCTTTAATTCCTCCGTTAGAAAAAGGTAATTTTTCCGTCTGCTCAGGGTCGATGAGGGTATTTCTTTGAGAACTATCACTTTTTTCCCTTTAAAAAAGATTGGTTTTTTGTTTGTCCAGTACAGGACGTCATCACGTATTTTCTTGCGTACAAAATTTATTATAATGTCTCTGGGTGTCTTATGTTCCTTAGCATAATTACTTTGGACCCTGTAAATGCGATCAAGTTCCCATTCGATCTCATTTTCTTGCATATCTAGTACTCCCGTAAGAATATTAATTATCTTCTTCCTCAAATTCTCCTGATCTTCTTCTGGCAAGTTTCTCAGTCTCAACTGCTGTTCCAGTTCCTTCTGTTGTAGTCTCTCATAATTCTTTTCCAGTTTTTCATTTCTACTGGTTAAAGTTTCCAATTCCTTCTGTGTTTTGTCTTGTGTTTTTTCTAATTTTTTGTTTTTTTCCTTTATTTCCCCCATGTCCTGGTTAATTTTGTTCATGTCTCTTTTAATAGTGCTGATGTCTTCTTTAAGCTCCTTTTTCATGTCATCTAATTTATCCTGTGTTCTTCTTTGCTCTTGGTTTTGTTGCTCTAAAAGGCTTTTCATTTCAAGTTTTGTCTCCAATTGGCTTTCTGTCATTTTTTGAATTTCTTTCATAATGTCTCTCATGTTTACTTCCTCTGGGCCTAATCCTGATCCTGATCCTCTTCGAAATGAGAGCCTGATGTCTCTTGTATCCCTAATTTCCTTTGTATCTGTCTTTGACTTAAAAGGATGCATTTTCTTCTTTGCTTCTTTGCTTCTTTAATTTCCCTTTCTTCGCTTTGTCTTTAGTTATTTTTGAATTTAGTGTCTTTATATATTGTTTCTTTCAGGCACTGGATATTGCTAAGTCTCCTTTCGGCTCCTTTCGGCTCTTATATATATGTGTGTATCCAGGCTTATTTTGTTGAGGTGCACTTTAATCTTCTCCCCACCAGGTGGTGCTATAATCCTCTCCGTCGTTTCTATGTCTCTGCTGTCCGCCTTCCGCCCTCAGTTGCTTTGCTTCGCCCTGTTAGCGTCGCTTCCTGTTCCTTCGACTCTTCTCCTTCTACCGTCTTTCTGTCGTCACCTCCTTCTTCTCCTGGGTTGGAGGTGCCTCGCTGCTCCCGCCTCCGTCCGGCTGCTGGGCTGCTGGCGTAATCCCTCCACACCACCCCTTTCCACAGCTTTCGTCTTGTTTATAAAGAAGGGGCTGTAGTCAAAACAATGATGGCGTTTTCAAGGTCAGCAATTTTTATTTTCTTCTCTTCTCTTCTTTATTGTCCTTTCCCAAACTAGCCTGTATGGATATCTAAGCCAGTTCGTATTCAGCGGCTATGGCTTATTTAAGTCACTGGGTTTTCTTGCTTTCTTGCTTTCTGTATTTTTCTGTATTTCTTCTTTAGTCCCTTAGTTAAATCTGAGTCCACTTAGAGAAAGAATTGTCCCTTTGGAAACTTACGTTTCCCGATGGCATGCACCTTCTTCAGTCTTCAGTTCGTAGTTTTATGGTGAGCGGGGCATGTAGTTTTTGCAGTCCCTTAAGACCGCTTCCCCCCGAGTCGTCCGCTCGCCCTCAGTGCCGGCTCCCTGTCCCTTCACCCTTTCTGGGGAGGGATTCGGGAGATCCAGGCACCTATCGGCTGCTGCGTCCCTCCCGGTTTCGATCCACTGGGAGAGGGGAGCTTTCGCTCGACCTGACGACCACGGGGGTTGGAATCACAGGAGCCCCTGTTTTTCCCGTCCTACCGCCATCTTTCGCTCACCCGGAAGTCAGCTTTTTCTAACAGGTTAATATTCATTTGTGCCTCAAATATTTGGACCTCTTGTTTAGTCTTTCTGCCCCACAAGTGGAGAGAGGCTTTGGTGCAGGAAAACAAATATTTGTCCATCAACAGTCATTTCTATGGTGTCTTTCCTCTTTTTCCTCGAGTGACATCTTCCTTTCAAGACACTTACTTTCTGTGACTGTTATGGTTGGAAGGATACTTCTCAGTCATTTAGCACTATTATGGTATATACTCGAGTATAAACTGAGTTTTTCAACCCTTTTTTAGGCTGAAAAAGCCCCCTTTGGCTTATGCTTGAGTCAAAGTTATTATTTTACTCTGTTATTATTTTTATTACATTCATTATTTTATTCTATTTATTATTATATTATTACATTTACATGATTTTACTGAATTATTATATTTATTATTTTTCTCTATTAGTATTATTACATTTATTATTTTACTCTATTATTAATATTACATTTATTGTTTTACTCTATTATTACTGTTATTATATTTCCATTATTTTACTCTATTATTACTTTTAGTACATTTAGTTTTCTCTATTATGGGAAGCATACGTAAGCACATTTACATTGAAGGTTAGAATACTAGTTTAGTCAGAGTTGGACAGTCTTATCTTATATTACAGTTGTATGTAAATATTCAAAAACATTTAACCTACTGATGCCTCAATTAAAGTAATTTGATTGATATCTATTTTTTATTTTAAAATTTACCAGCAGCTGCTGCTTTTCACACCTTTGGCTTATATTTCAGTCAATACATTTTTTCCAGTTGTTTGTGGTAAAATTAGGTGCCTCGGCTTATATTCGGGTTGGCTTATACTTGAGTATACGATAATCTGCAACCCATGCAGCTAAATTTCCTCTCATTTCCTTTTCTCTCTCTATTCAAATTCATATGAAGGAGAGAACTACTTACAAAGTTCCCATTAGCTACCAGTGCTTTAAATTAACACTGAAACTATGTAATAAAATAAAGAAATTTATTTTACTTCATTACCGAACTAGAGAAAAATGTTGGTGATTAAGTTAAACACTCATTTAGATTACTGTGTTAATTGAGCTAATGGCCATTATCAGTGCACATAGCTGTAAGTATGTAAGAAATGGAAAAATACATGAATGAAAACTGCAGTTTGTGCTGTCTTGTTATGTCATTGGGACTTTTTTCAATTAATGGCCAGTATATTAATAGTTACTAGTAAAGTAGCTAAAAGGCCCACTGATACATTTTTTCTATTTCTTTTTCTATTATTTTTCATCATTCAACATGATTGTGCTGTTAAATTTCCCTTTTTGTTTCAGAATATATTGATTAAATAACTCCCCTATGAAATCTCATCCTCCTTTAGGAAATAGAGTTACTTGTGCATTTGTCATGGCCTGGCCCTTTTAAAGTTGATAATTTACATTTGTTGTGCTGCTTTGTATTTCTGTCTCGTTCCTCTAAAAAGGACAAAAGTATTTCATTCCATTAAATTAAACAATAAATCATGGCCTAGATGGCACAGGCCGTTAATTGGTGCCATAGTTGTGTTAAACAAGAGGTTACATAAACTATCCTTATAGATTGCTCTTTTTTTAGCTCCTTTGAGTTCCTTTATAGCAATCTTCATGAGACATAAAGTCAATTGAAGAGAATGTATAGGAAGGAGTGCATTCAGTAAGAATCTGAAGATGTGTCACTGAACTGAATGAATCCTAATACTGCTTTTAAATCCCTTCCAGCAAACATATACATCTCAGGAACACAGAATCACAGTCATGAGAGCAAGAGATGGCAATAAGAGAGAAAAGAAGTTTCCTTTTCAGGTAGTGATGGAATAAAGTCTATTCTGTCCCAAAATAGCCTCTTGTCCTGAGGACAAGTTACACATCAAGACAACCAAATGTTGTGGCCCACCCATATCTTTAATAGTAATCCACAGCTTTTTGTGATCTATATAATCAAATGTTTTCCTGTAGTCTATAAAGCGTATACAGACTGATTATATTATGAATTTTGGTATGGTCCATTATCCAGCATTAGTTTGCAATATTTTCCCTAGTATCCCTAGTATGGGCATCTGGCATTTTTGCTCTGTGAGACAAGTGCTATACTCTGAATTACTACCTGCAATAAAGCTATTAAATAATGTGAAGTATTGCAATTCCTATTACACACACACACACACACACACACACACACACACACACCTGCTTATAGTTGAATAGATTCTTTAAAGATATTCTTGGCTTTTCTTCGTGAACGAAGATTCAGGAAGGACTCATCACACGCTTTCTACAAGCGCGTTGATGATTCGGAGGTTGGATGTGTCCTTCGAGCCTGTGCAATGTACCTTTCTGGTGGAGCGCAGCGTGCACAGAACTGGCCTCACCCTTTAAACCAAAGGTTCGTCTGCCGGGCCTAGCAAGCTGGGATGGTGGCAGCGAGGTCCTCAGGTTGTAGTTTTGATTAGAGTTTCCTTCTCTAGATGGTTGACATTACAGGGTTAGACGAGAACCATCTGGTTTGAAATTAGAGTTTTCCTTCTCCTAGAATGGTTGCCAAAAGGCTAGAGAGCCCATCCTACCCATTGACGCTCTTTGTCAGACCCTTCGGTTGTGACCTGTCTGGCATGGGAGGCCCTACCGGTGGCTATTATGCCAACGCCAGCATAGCTCACAACTTCATTAGGGTACGCAGGCCTCTCCCCCACGACAAGGGGGCGCCAATGGAGAGGAAGTAAAAACTACTATGCATAGAATTGTTCCAAGCAAACATATAATTATGTCACTTATTCAAACTTAAGTAGAGGAATCTTACAAATGATTTTGCTTAAAAGTAAGTTCCATTATTTTCGAAAGTACTTATTCCAAGGAAAGCAATGTTAAAAATTACAGCCACCTTTCAAGTAGGATAAAAAATGGAAACTTTTATTTGATCTAAACATATGTCTGTAAAAACAAAGAAGTAAAATAGTTTAACAGTCCCCCCAAAAAAGACAAAGGATGTTTATAGTCACTATATTAGTTTATTTTCCGTAGATGTTTCCAAGATGTTAAGTATGGAAAAAATCAAGAATTGTACAAAAACACGAAGCAGTTTCTAATAAAATCAACATGTCTGAAAGAATTCATTGTAATCCACTAGTCCAGACATCTGTGTGTGATGGTCATGATATTTATTTTAGCAGTATGGCAAAATGTATAAAATAGACAGGTATGGCTAGTTTTTGGTACTGTCGTCTCTTTCTAGGAGAGACAGAGCAATCTTAAATGTTGGCTTGGGAGCTTTAATGCATTTCTAACATATCTTTACCTCATTCATAAAATGATAGTGACACATCAGTAATTGGTTTTAGCATATTGATACTTATGAGAGGCTAATACAAACTGTGTCTATTTTTGTTTCTGATGCCCTTTATTCCAAATGACAACTGTCACATCTTAAAGATCTGAAATCAAACATGTAATAGTCTCTGCATTTATCCATGCATTGACTCTGAAACACTAAGGTAAAATGCAAGTCGCTACTAATATTTTCTTCTCTCCGTCTTTCTGTTATTATTCAGACTTCTCATAAATTGAGCCAAAATATGCACATATCATTTTAACCTTTGGGCTGAGTGCTGAATGTGAATCGAAAAAATATTTGTGGCAGAAAATGCCCATGTATGCCTTCTATTTGTCACAATTGGATTATATGATAATGCCCCTTTGGCTTGGTACAATGCATGTGTTTTATCTCAGGTTTATTAAATAAAAGCTGTAAGCTAGAGAGCTGGGTTATTGTTCACACTAGCCGTTAATGCAGTTAGTTTCCCAATAAATGATCTATCCTGGAAACATCTATTTATAGACAAGTTCTGTAGTGCAAGGCTTATTTTAATGCTAATTTACATGAGGGAATGTTGAGCCTCTCCAAAGTAATCAAATCACTATTCTCTAGATTTATTATTCTAAAGAAAATGTGAAGATGTGAGCTTTCTGGCACATAAAAAATTGTAAAATGGAGTTACCAGGAATGAGGCCACAATGCCTCCTTTACTTTCAGGAACGGAAGAATGGGACAGAGGTGGACATCTGCCAGTAGAGTTCAGTTCCTAGGAGGGGAGAATACAGCATATTCTGCAAAGGATATGAAAGGCTTATTCTATATTTCTTTGCCCCTCTGGGGCTGATAAATATGGGTGATGATACAGAAGTAAAGATCCCCTTCTTTTAACATGTAGATTTACTTATTTGAACTAATCTAGTGCTGGTACTAATGAACAGAGGTGAAGAATCTGTGTTTTTCTCTAGATTTTAAAGGAGGTATCAGATGTGCTGAATCCAACTTCCCAAATAGGCTTAACACCTTTAAAATTGTTATAATTTTTAAATGATGCTACAAGTACCACTACTCATATTTTTCAGTTTCCCCTTTCATGTCGTTTATTTATTTATTTATATTTCAAACTTCCTATACCGCCACTCCCGGAAGGCTCGGAGCGGTTTACAGTTTGACATATAATAACATAATATTACAAACAATACGGCACAACAACAAGAGGAGGGTAACTATATCTAAGACAGAGGGGAAGGGGAGAACCATGGCTCATGACCACATGGGACGATGAGCTGTCAAGGGGTCGAGCTAATAGTCATGTTAACTAACATACAATAAAACTGTTGAGATTTCAGAGTCTCCACAATTTATGAAGCATTCCGCTCTTCAGAATGATAATAATAATAATAAACTTTATTTGTACCCCGCCCCCATCTCCCCAATGGGGATTCAGGGCGGCTCACATGAGGCCAAGCCCAAACAACAAATTATAGTAAAATAAAATCAGAACATCAGCAATAAACACAATAAAATACATACATATAAATAAAAAGCAATATACAACAATATATCTAAAATCACAAAGACAGGGCGGGCTGCAGGCACCCATATAAAATGTTAGAAATTCAAGGTGAGATAAGCGGGAATAGCATCCTTTACAGGGAAAAATATCCTTTATGGGGGAGGAGGGATGGACTCCAAGAACAGGGGCATTGAGGAGAGCAATGGTAGAACTTAAATAACTGTTCTCGAAAGCACAGCGGAAAAGCCAAGTTTTTAGGGAGGGGCACCACCAACTGGGAGGGGCGCCACTGCGCCGCCTCCGTGCCCCTGCTGCACTGCCCTGTGCTGCCGCTACACCGGGTGTGCCGGGCGTGCCTCCACAGCCGGCCCCACCGGCCGCGCACGCGCAGAAGCACCCCAAAGGCGCTGTAGCGCCTGTAGACGTTTCTGCGCATGCACAAACGGCTGCCCACGTGCAGAAGCACCCCAAAGGCGCTGTAGCGCCTGCAGATGTTTCTGCGCATGCACGAATGGCTGCGCACGCGCACTGCCTTCCGAGTGCGCCTGCCGCTTTGGAGCCAGCGCGCATGTGCAAAACCTGCACGCATGCGCACTGGATCCAAAGCGACAGGCGTGCTTGGGAGGCAGTGCACGTGCACGTATGTTCGCGCGACGCGGAGGTGCGCCGCGGCCTATGGGGGCCGGCTGCGGAGGCGCGCCCGGCATGGTGGCGGCGCCGCGGAGGCGCCGTGGCGGTGGCGAGTGACGCGGTGGCGGCGGGGTGTGTGTGACAAAATTTCCTTTGCGTACCCCGGATTAGGTTGGACCGCCCCTGATCCTAGCTCATACCTTTATTTGCTTTCCCCATTCTAAGAAAACAAGCTTAAGACTTAAAAATGCAATGACAATAGTATTACTTCAAAAATGGCTAGAAATGAAGGAGATTGACCATTTCCGACTTTGGTGGTAACCAGCATATCTATCATAGGAACAACTGGAGGGAGGCTTCACCCAGTGTTGGATTGGGCCTAAAAACATTGGTTGCCAAGAGACAAAGGGGGTCTACCGATAACTATAAGGCTTTTATTTAATTTGAATAAGAAAAAAATGGAAAATGGAAAAAAAATTTCAGTGGAAAAAATACATATAAAAATATTGTGAAATAAATATATATTATTAGTAATTACAGTGTACATGTATCGTACATCCTCCTGGCACTTTGCAGTAGAGATTAAATGTAAATACCAGACCTTGCTGTGGTGTGGGGGTTGCAGCAGAGAGGGGGGGGGGCTCTCCTTGGGCCAGAAGAGGAGAGAGGGGCCTTCTCCTTCGGCTGGGCCCTCGACGGGGCCCTTGGCAGAGGGTGATGTTCCTGTGCAGTGGCGTGGGAAGCTCCAGGTTCTCCTTTGGGCCCTTCTCCTTCCTTTGGGGCATTCCTCACTTCTCCTTCTCCTTCATTTGAAGCCTTTCTATCCCCTCCTCCTCGGGGCTCATGAACAGGATGCTCAGTTCCAGGAGCACATAGTTTTCCTGGTCATGTTGGCCGCCTTCCCTGAAGGCCTCTGCCAGGAAGTTGTAGAAGGTACATGTAACAATTTTTTAAAATTACAATTGAATTTTTAATTATTTTTGAAATTTGAAATAAATTGTGGATTGTCTAATATTTAAGGGGGTTCACTTGCCATCAAATAAACTGACACCCTGGCCAGTACTTTACTGGCTTCAACCTGAAATTTGGGTACTTTACCCTTGCTGCTTTGGTGCAAAAGTTGGCTCAGGATTGTGTTACTCTTTCTATCTGTTTGCTTAAATATAAGTATCATTAATACTTATATTTAAGCAAAGTGGAGTAATCAGTGTATTTCTATTCATGTCACCTGGAGTAATCAGTGTATTTCTAGTTTGTGCATTCATTTTACATCTATTTGTCTTGTTTTGATAATTGCCAGTTTCTCTAAAAATAAACATTGTGAAACATGTTTAAAATATAAATTTAAAAATGCTTATTTTTAGAGCTAAGAACTGGGTCAAAATGTGAAAATATTTTAACCACTACATTCTGCATATTTTTCTCAGAGTTGCAAGCCGTGTCAATTTGTATCAGTATTTGCAAACACAGAATTCTTGAAGCATCCCTTCTACTTGAGAGTGACAAAATTTTAAAATGTGAATGACTTCAGTTGGGAAAAAGCATGGCTTAGCGTTTCTAGAACATGTGATCTTCAAAACAGCAGTTAATTTGATACCCTGGTATTCTAAATGTGGCAACCCAATGAATTTATACATCTCGCATGTGGTTCCTTTGTTTTTTTTTAATACTATTTCAACACTGAATTTGACTTTTAAAAACTGTTCCATTCAGGAGTTTTCTACTAATGATGTTTTCTAATTATAAGAAACTAGCTGTACCCGGCACGCATTGCTGTGCCCTTTTTAGGAGATGCAAGAAAGTCCAATCATCCACGGTGTGCCCTCCTCTAAACTGCAGTTGGATGGAGTGTGGGTCATGGGGGGCATGGTGTGCCAAGTTGGGTCTTTATCGGTCTTGGTTCTAGGCCACAGTGGTCTGTGGGGAATGATGGGTTTTGAAGTACTACAAATCCCATTTTCCATGTTGGTACTTCAAGTCCCATCATGCATGGTCGGGGCTCTGTGTGCCAAGGTAGGTTACTGTAAATTCAGGCCATACACAATGTCCCATGAGCTGAGGCCTAGTTAGGAACAGCAAGTTAATGAAGCCTTACTGTCAATTCAGGCCATACACAATGTCCAATGAGCTGAGGCCTAGTCGGGAGAATCAAGTTAATGAAGCCTTACTGTCAATTCAGAGCGTAAACAGCTTCCCAGTAAGTGAGGGCTAGTTAGGTAAATCAAGTTAATGAAGTCTTACTGTCAATTTAGAGCGTAAACAGCTTCCCAGTAAGTGAGGGCTAGTTAGGGAAATCAAGTTAATGAAGCCTTACTGTCAATTTAGAGCGTAAACAGCTTCCCAGTAAGTGAGGGCTAGTTAGGGAAATCAAGTTAATGAAGCCTTACTGTCAATTTAGAGCGTAAACAGCTTCCCAGTAAGTGAGGGCTAGTTAGGGAAATCAAGTTAATGAAGCCTTACTGTCAATTTTGGGCATGGTCTGTGATTTTTGGGGTGTAAATTTTTCGGCTGGAAGTGATTTGGGTGTTTGTGTTGGGGATTGGCTCAGGCCTTTTCCTTATTCTGTTTTGGCAGTTTATTATGGATCGGAATTTTCATGTTGGCTGGCCAGTGCAGCAGTTATGCAAATCCGCCCTTATTGGCAGCCAATCATGTTGTTCAGAATGTAGAGGCTGGGTGAGTCTTTGGCTGCCCCGGAGGATGCTGGTAAATGTAGTTTTATTTTTACTTGTTGTTTTGGGGGCCTTTTAGGTTTTGGGGGGGGAGTTTCTTTGCTACAAACGTACCTTGCTTGAGGCCTATTTCTGTTGGCAAGTATTGTGTTTCTGCGTTGTATGGTTTCTTTGTTTGAGGTATACATCACATGACGTGAACCCATTTATATAATAGATACAGCCAATATAGAGACTATCATGTCTGCATAATTGATGTGTTATATCTAATGTGTAGATGCATAATCAAAGAGCTTTACCACACTTCTATTGATCTGGGCCTTTTTTTCTCACCATCAGGAATATTATATCTATCTATCTAACTATCTTTTAGAGTCCTTGGTGATACTAATGCACCTGTCCTGCTGCGCTCACAGGAACTGTTCTCTCCCTCATGCCGTGATGCCTGACTGTTGACTTTTGAGCAAAAGACACAGGAGTGGGGGCCGAGGAGGTGAAAGAAACTGAGCTGAATATATATCAAAAAGTATCCAGCTGTGAAAATGGGCTATTTATTTATTTATTTTAAAGAACGGCTTCTAAGGCACATTAAGAATAAAATCTGCCTTGAGTCTACTGACGATGTGTCAAGCATTCTGATCACAATAGGATCAAATCTGGCAGGTTTTGTACTGCAAGCAGGTCTTACCTTCCACCCAGGCTGTATAATGTGTACTTCAGAGACAGAAAGTCAATACAGCTGGTCGACTGTTAGCAACTTTGAAGGCATTTTCTTCTTGAATAGATTTCCTGCTATTTTAACAACATGTGAAAGAGTTTCAGGAAGTTAGGAGATAAAATTTGAAAGTGTGTTGTTCGCTGTAAAATTGAAAGCCTGATGGTGAATTGGGTTCTGCAACCTTATCAATAGCCAAAGGTCAATGCAAAAATATCAGCAAAATAAATTCACAAAGTTTTAGGCATATATTGTGGCCTGGGTGCAATGACGTCATGTTTGGAAGCATATAAACACATATCCAGGCAAAGAGAGTTAGGGGATTACAACTTAACATTTTAATTCTATTATAGCCATATTTTTGTGCTTTCTTTTAATTTTTTGTCTTCATCCAGTTGGTTTCCAGGTTTTCCAAATTTAGATATTTCCTTTTTTTTAGCTGTCTGGGTGAGACAGCAGTAAAATTGGGGTCAGCAAAAAGAGGTTTGAGGCATTCATTTCATATCCCCCCCACCCCAGCACATATGTTTACCTGACACAAATTCATGATGAATAGAAAATCAATATTCCTGAAGCTTTAACAAACAATACAGGACAGTGTGGATAAGTGAGTTGATAAGGGAAAAATGCATTGGAAAGGTTATACTGCACATAATATGCCAGTTGTATGGCTTGATTATTGATATTAAACTGTTAGCAGTGTTCAGTATCCAAAATTTGCAGGCATTATCCCTTAAATTTTCTTAGAGGAGAACATGAATTGAGCAAAGTGATGAATGGCGGGTTCAATGACCTATAGTTTTTCTCTTACTGGGAAATAAATTACTGGTCTGATTTTCTGCTTCAACTGATTAGAGATTAGGGGGCAGTATCTGGTGATTCATAAGACGGAAGATTTTATAGACTTTAAGGCAAAATGCTTCTAATTCTCAGTTGTTCAATTTGTAGTTGGCCACAAGCAAATCGGAAGCGATACAAGGATGAACCACAGTAGGAGTGGAAGAGAGGAGTATAAAATCCAAACAGGGTGCTTACAGGATATAATGAGATGAACAGTGAATGTGCAATGATGAGCAGGAAATTAGTCATTCCTCACATACATCATGATGAATGGATATAGAACTTATAATAGGTGTATCTTTGTAGTTCTGCTTTTTTTAAAAAATCTCTTCTCTTCTTGGCTTTTCTACGCAAATGAAGATTCAGGAAGGACTCATCCCATGCTTTCTACAAGCGCCTTGATGACTAAGAAGGCCAATCCGAGATAGGCAAGTCCGGTTGCAGAAAGCACAGCGGAAAGTCTCCTTGGGTGATGTTGTTTCCAAGTTGCGGTTCTTTCTGAGTTGTCATTTCTCTTCGAGACATGTTCGGCATGCCTTCTCGAAAGAGGCCGCAACATTATGGATAGTGCATCTCCCGATTTGGGGCCTGGGTGGACCATTTTTGGTGATCAATCTGGCGAAGCCTGAGATGTTGTTTCAGGGAGTCCTTTTATCTCTCCTTTGGGGTGCCTCTCTTCCGCTGACCCATGGCGAGTTCACCGTAGAGTAGTATCTTTGGGAGGCAGTGGTCCTCCATCCTAGAGACGTCCCCTGCCCAGCGCAGCTGAGTTCTCAATAGCATGGCCTCAATGCCAGTGATCCCTGCTTGCTCAAGGACAGCAACATTCGTTACAAAGTCAGTCCAGTGTATATTTAGGACTGTGAGAAAACAGCACTGATGAAAGCATTCAAGGAGTAGTAGGTTTTGGCGATAGGTGACTCAATTTTTTTAAATCTAAGCCATGAATTAATAGGGGGCTTCAGATAAGAACTGCACTGGACTGGCATGAGCCATGAATCTTTGAAATAACTCATAAAGGTGATCTGGAATAATTGTTCCTTTAAACCACTTCCCTTCTAACTGCATTGTTCTGCTCACTTCTGACAACCATTTTGAATTCTCTTTACATGTTCCCATTGAAATGAGTAGGATTTATCCAAAGCATGTCATGGTTCTCTTTTTCATTTCATTAGTACTGAATCAGTGGAATATTCTGCTTATTGCCAGTCCAGCCTATACTACTGTCACCAATAAAGTTGTTACCATTTCCTATCAAACTTGAGTTGTGCGGTTGTTTTGGCCTTTAACCAACCAGTGCCAGCCTCTCACCACTTGTCTTTCAAATCCATATAACAGTGATGTGGTTAAAATGCATATGTGGGAGCACTATGCGGGATTATGTGTCAGTTCAAATGCCTCATATAAATGGAATAACACAGTAGTCAAAACCTTTTATATCTCATTTAAAAAATATACAGTAAAACCTGACTGGCAAATAAAACACACTATTATATGGGCCTGCATATGGCATATACTCATGTACATGTAGAGAGCATATTTTTGGATCCAAAATTATGAATTTTGACATTACTCATGGTAAGTTGAGACTCATTCTACAGAAAGAGGAAAGCACCAGTGCCACCTCAGGGGACTCTGCCCTAATATTTGAAAGGCCGGAAGAGCCACCTTGGCAGAGATAATAGAAATATCACAGTGTTTCTTTTGGGTTCTCCCAGAACAGACTAAGCTCTTGCCTTCTGCCTCTCTATTTAAGCAATGAGATGGTTCCTGTTTTGATAAGAGTTAAGTTACAGTGCTCACATTGGCCCAACACTCCTCAAGAAATTATTTCACTAGAAAAAAACACAATACTTTAAATTGCTCCAAAATATTGACCCTGCACACAAATAGCAACTGAAAGGCGACCAGGAATTGTGCAACCTAAGTTCCAGTTGTCTCAAATGGAGATGCCAATGAAACATAATAGCCCTCGGGTATTCTGAAGGAGCCTGAATAATGGACAATTAATAATTAATAATTAATAATTGTCCATGTGTTGTTCTTGTCATTTCAATTGTAGACACGTTTAAATGTTGGTCTCTGGTCAATGCAATTTTCTAGTTTTAATAGTTCATTAATTAATAGCTGAGTAACTAAGTCTGAAAAATAATATCAGCACTGCATGATAGCCAAGGACATTGGAATTACTACCACAGGTGACTTGTATTAATTGCAAACACTATCATTCTTCAATATAATCTTGAACTCGACTTAATATTCCTTTTTAAAAAAATACTTAAATGAGAGGAGAAGAGATGCCTAGGTACTGGTAAATGTTGTCAGTGTCATACAGATCTTTAAAAGGGGATAAATCAAGTTTTCTATGAAAGTAGGGAAGATAACTAAACCACATTGTTATCAATAGGGTTTCATTATTTTCATGGTGCTCAGGGAGCTTTGGAGGCAGAAAAATTTCCCATAGACCCATGAAAATTACCCATTCCTGAAATAAGGTTATACAGTCTGTTTATGCTTGTTATGTACATGTAATAATGAAACTGAAGGTTTGAGTATACTCTGCAAAACTTCAAATTTATATGAGCTCTGCCAGTTATATTTTCTAGTCTGCAATAACATGTTAACACTCCTTCCACCGGTATATAAGAACGAATAATAAATAAATAAATAAATATCTTCCTTCGCTCAGCCTTCCTTGTGGTCCAGCTCTCACGTCTGTAGGTGACTACGGGGAATACCATTGCTTTAACTATGCAGATCTTTGTTGCCAGTGTGATGTCTCTACTCTTCACTATTTTATCGAGATTGATCATTGCTCTCCTCCCAAGAAGGAAACATCTTCTGATTATTTAAAATTATATTAGGTAACAAAATAAAACAGTAAATATTAATATATCAAACAATACATACACAAAATAGCTGAACCAGTAATGAAAAGGTTTTATAAGTATAGTCTGATTGATGATGAGGTTTCTTTAATTTTAGTAAGAACAGAGATCCAAGAGTGATAATTCAGAAAGGATTCCCCTTCAGAGCATCCAGGACTGTGTCAGCAAGAGGCCAAGAAGACCACCGAGGTAGTTTTAAGTGAAACCAATTTCCTATGAAGTTGTCTTATTTTATTTTTCTCTCTAATAAACCCCATTCTTGCTATAAAGTTTTTTTTATTAAGAAGTAATGCAAAATTCTTTTCAACTAAAATAAATTTCCAAAATTTTTGCATACTTCCAGTTTGGACTATTTTGTGGGTGCAAACATCAATAATTGAGAGGTCAAGCATTTTGTTTTGAATATTTTCAGAGTCATAAGAGGTTTGTCTTGGGCATTATTTTTCCCCTACAATCATCAGTGTTACATATAGGTTTGCTTTCGAGTATTTCGCCCCTCCGTGCAATAAGGCCACATATTTATCATAGATCCGCAGTCTCTACATTGCCTCCCACAAATTGGAGAAATCTATAGAAGAAGGCTAGCTGAGATGAGCTTCAATGCAAGGAATATATAACTTCATAGTAATTTCTTCAGTAATTTGCAGAGACAGACTTAAACGGGAATATGTTATTATCTGAGTTGTCTGTGACAATGACCCCAAGGTTATTTTCCCATACCGTCTTAGCTGCATAAATATATTTAAAGCCACTTTGGATTAATAGGTTATACATTTTAAATACCAGCCCCTTAGTAGATATCATACAGGACAGGTAGTTTTTTGATTGGGTTAAACTAGGTGGTAGACGGTAGATTAATTCTGCTTTCAAGTACAATTGATTTGTATCAGTAAACCTTGTGATTTTACTTCTTGACCAGTAAAAAGGTCTCGTAACAACACCTCTGTATCAGGAGTTTTGATATTGGGGAATAAGTAACATGGAAATGGCATGAATTACAGAGAGTAGATGAATAAATAAAACCAGCCCCTTTTCTTCTTAAATGGATGCTTATTGCCATTTTATCCCTAGGGGACAAGAGAGCAGCAAGAAAAAGTGCAGAACTTACTGTACCTTCCAACAGGCATGGTAATGGTGATCCAGTTGCCCATTGATACTGTTCTCTTTGTAGTAGTGTTTTAGAAAAATTACTATGATGTGCTTACCCTTTAAATATGAAAGGCTTTATTTAGTATTTTGCATGCTTCATGCAAGTTTATTTTGTTAGTTTTGGTTAGTTTTTCGGTAAACATTTATTTTCAATATCCAGGTTTTTTCCTGCTCGGGTGGAGGTGAAGTAGCATTTTCTCCTTGGGGACTGTTTCTGTTTTTGATAATGAACAATCTCTGTCAATAGCATGTTAATTATACTGGTTACAATCACTGTGTTCAGATTCATTCAGACTCAAAAGTTCTAAACAAATGTCACATTTCAAACTCTTTAATTCTGGGCCTTTGTTGCAATTTTAATAATTACTGAGATTGTTCAAATGTCTTGATAAAGATGTTGAAAATATTTTCTCAAGTCAGATGCATATTGGGGAAAATACTGCAAGTGTCATTTGTGATGAGTAAAAACTGACTACAAACAATCAGCAAAAGAAGTATTGCAATCTGTTGAGTTCTTGGTTTAAGTCACAAATGATCAACATATAGTAGGTATATGTAGTCAGATTTGTTAGTGAATGTTTTGTGGATTGATATTTTAGATGAATACACACACACAGAGTACAGTCTTGCTTACCCAACCTTTGCTCATTTAACATTCTGTATTATCCAATGCAGTCTGCCTCCAGTCCAGATCCAAAGCGGTTTCAATGCATTGCGATGTTTTGGTGCTAAATTTGTAATTAGAGTAATTACTACATAACATTACTGTGTATTTGTAGCAACCCAGTTCCCTTTCGTGCCTGGGGGGCAGGGGGCGGCACCGGGGGTCTCACTTGCATTAGGGCCAGCTGTGGCGGATGAGGACATGGAGGAAGGGGATGATGAGTTAGCTGGGCCTTCATCTCCCACAGAGAGCTTGGCCTGGGATGATGGCTGGCCTGATGGCTATGATAGCTGGGAAAGTCAGGCTGACACTGAAAGTGCTGACTCCGATAATCAGTATGAGAAACCAGGTGGTTACGGGTCGCAGGAAAGGATCAGGGATGAGCCCATGGAAGCTGAAAGGGAGTTAGGCTCTCATGAAGATAGTGACCCAGGTGCTGGGAGGCAAGGACGGAGCTTTGATAGGAGACGGAGCATTGAGTCTAGCAGGAGGGAATGGCACCGAAGCCTAGAGCGCCAGAGGAGCGCCAGAGGAGCGCAAGGTCCCGAAGCACAGATTGGCGCCGCAGCCTAGAGTGGCGAGGGTCTCACCAGGGGAATTAAGTATAGGATCCGTGGGAACGGATCCTCAGTTACTCGGCCACTTCTGATCTGAAGGGAGTGAAGCGAGTGAAGGATTGAGGCTCGTACCATGCCAAGAAGTTTCTTGGGCTTGCTTTCTTGAACTTTGCCTTGTTTGCCTTGCCACGGATCAAGTCTGTTTTTGATCCGCTTTGTTTTGTGGAGCCTTTGCTAAGCTTTTGCCTTTGGATTTACCTAAGAACTCTTTACCTTGTTATTGCAACTTTGATACTTTTATGGACAATTATCCTTTTCACCTGTTTTTTATTATTCAATAAATAGTTAGCTGATTACCGTCTCTGTGTGTGTGATTAAGGGGCCGGGCCAAGACCCTGCATCGTTACAGTATTGAACAGCTTTTTCTGTCGATTTGTTGTAAAACATGATGTTTTGGTGCTTAATTTGTAAAAACATAATGTAATTTGTCGTTTAATAGGGTTTTCCTTAATCCCTCCTTATTATCCAACATTTTCGCTTATCTGATGTTCTGCTGGCCCATTTATGTTGGATAAGCAAGACTTAAATGAGACCAAAATTATGGATTTTGATATGAGTCATGGATCAGTTGAGGGAAATTCTGTAGAAAGGAGACAGCACCAATGAAGCTTCAGACGGCCAAGTTCCTTTTTTGACTGATGCCTTTTCCCCACCCAGACATTCTAGAACAGGTGTCAAAGGTGGTCCTCCAGATGTTTGGACCTCCAACTCCCAGAAGCCCTAGCCAGCTTGTCCAATGGCCAGGAATTATGGGAGTTGAATTTCAGAAGCCCCGGAAGACATCAAGTTTGACACCAATGTTCTAGAAGGTCAGAAATGGTGCCATGAAGAAGAGAATAGCGTGAGTTTGTGCACCTTAACGACTTTCCCTAGATGGACTAACCTCTCACCTTTTGCCATTCCACTCAGATACTATCTTTGTAACTCTTTGAAAATAAGTAAAGTAAATGAAACCTTATTTCTATAGAATGGTTGATACTTCAGTTGAGATACAATACCATTTACTTCTTCAATAAAAGCAAAGGTTTATTAGTGCTATTAGACGTGACCCGTTCAATCCATGTAGCTGCCATGTTGCTCCTCTTCTGAAAAGGCTTGCATGTTAAAGGCCCCAGGAGGCCAGAATTGTGACTCTCCATCTTCTCCCTTATCCACGGACAACCCTGTAAAGCAGACCTGCAGCTTGGCACTGTTTTAGGAAGGATGAGCACTAGACGAAAGCATGATTGCCGTATTGCCAACAGAATCATAGTGTTGGCCCATTTGCTTTAGAAAATGCTGTTTGAATCATAACTTTGCTTTTTTAAATGTTGAATAATGAAACTACATATTTGTCATCCAGCTCTGCTCTTAACCAATTTCTATAAACTGCCATTTTGAGAGCCAAATAATGACATGTTGATAGAATACTTTTTTCATTGACCCTTGAATGATAAAGCAAGACAGAAATAATTGACAACCATTGAAGGGTATTAACAGGCTCTATGAGGGAAGTGCTGATGAAAGGCCTAGCTGAAAGGTTTTCTTAAGGTGAAAAGGTGTGATTTATTGCTGGCAACCCAAAGCTGTCTATTCTCTGCCAAATTGAATGTATAGGGCCACAGTGAATTGCACTGGTGCCTTTAAAAAGAGAGGAATGGCATATCAGTGCACTTATTTATGAATGGTTCTCTTTGTAATTAAGAATGATGGTAGGTTGCTTTGAAAACAGCTGTTTGCTAGTTATGCAAGGCTATTGGCTGAAATGCGATCTGCATGAATGCAGTAGCCTTTTAAAATGCATTATAAATTGATTTTGTTTATTTTGCATGCTCATATTTCATACTCTTTGCCAAACGGAGCTGGGGTGGAATAATTTTTTTAATTTTTTAAACTTATTTGAATAATTGTATAATAATTTCTAAAAGCTGCAATCAGAATTAAAGAGCAAGAATATAATATCAAGCAAAGTTAAGGAATAGTGAAACAACAGTCTAAACAATAATAAAGAAGCAATCACATCTCTCTCTCTTTGTTAAGAAAGAGTTCTTTAATCAGAATGTTGTTAGCAAACAAATCTTGTCTGCCTGTGTACATTAACCTAATGTTTTTCAATGGCAAAATTCAAATGAAAAATGTAAATTGCAAGGAAATTCATATGGTAGGAGCTTTTCTCTGAAATATTCTGGTTCCAAACAATAGGCTAATAAAGGATGTGCGTGTGTATCCTTCTGAGTACCTATAGGAGTATGTTACACCAGTGTTTCCCAACCAGTGTGCCGTGGCACACTAGTGTGCCGTGAGCGATCATCAGGTGTGCCATGGGAAATTGCCTCTCTCCCCCCTCCTAGCAGCCCCCTCACAGGTTTCCAAGAAACAAATTGATCCTCTCCATTTGGAAATGTTTTTTTTTTTATTTTACTGGATTTTTCGAGCGTCCCCCCCTCAAGGAACTGTTTATAACAGCTTCATGACATCCATAGTTAACTGGAAGCAAGTTTCACTCAGGGTGACATTTCACAAAGGTCTGGAGAACAAGCTCTATGAGGAGTGGCTTGAAGAGCTGGGCATGTTTAGCCTGAAGAAGAGAAGGCTGAGGGAAGACATGATAGCCATGTATAAATATGTGAGAGGAAGTCATATATATGTTGTGTTCATCGAAACAGGCCCAGGTTTCACACTGAGTGTATAAATACATTTAAAAACATATTAACTATATGTATTACTGTGTTAGAGTGTAATTTTGTGTCATTTCGGTTGGTGGTGTGCCCCAGGATTTTGTAAGTGTAAAAAACGTGCCGCGGCTCAAAAAAGGTTGAAAAAACACCGTGTTACACTGCCTGTATAATGAAATTATTCACTTATTGTGAGCCTGTAGAGCAGAAGAGAAGAAAGCTTTACTTTATTTTTCTTCAGGATTGTGGCATGTTTTTGTCTGGTCTGCAATTTATAGTGAACTGAACTGATTTTTGGGCCCTAGTACTCAGATCACAGTACAGTTATCCTTTGGTTTTCATTAATTTCCCAAGCTGTTGGGAGAGAAGGAAGTTATGTGGCATAAGTGAAAATATGCTATAGTAGTGTTGGATCCTTGAAGATAATGTCTGATAAGTGTATTAAATCACAAAATGTTATCTGCTTTGAAAAGGACCCGGCACTTTTATACCTATACAAAAACTCCCAAGAGCTAAAATTGCTTTTCAAGTTAAACAGAAAGGTTTGAGATTTTTCATTTTGCCTTATTTATATGATCTGCCTTTCTTTGCCAAGTACTTGAAAAGAGGATATGTAAAATATGCCAAGTCCATTATATTCATTTCACACTACAATGATTAGATCTTTAGAGACTTTATTCTATTTTATTTTATTTTGGGTTTTGGTTTTGGCCTACAAGGATGAGAATAGAGACTCTTTAAGATCTACTCCAATAAGAATTAATTTCCTTCCACAACCAATGAATTGGACAGAACGTGCTGAGGAGACTAAATTTTGCTGAAACAGGTTTGTCATTTTTCCCCCATTTTCTGTTGTTCTGTAGCATCTTTCCTTCCTATAGACAACAATCATTGCAGGATCATTCTACATAAAATTTAATCCCTTGATTAAATAATCTTTGGACATATGGTTTCATTTTCTTCTTTCCTACAATGTCTCTGGGCAGAAATCCTCCCTCAAGATAACTCTCCATTCCTGGAATTGTTAAGTCCTTTATCTTCTTCAAAATTTTAAAAACAGTCCCTTTTTTCAATGGCGAAAGCTATGATTAATTCTTGGGAAGTGCCAGTTGTGTTCTAGGGTTAAGCAGTGTGTGCATTCATTTAAAATCATCTTCTCAGATTTCTAATTTCATTACTTTCCTTAGTCAGCTCATTAGAGTTTTGGGGTTCTTTTTGCAGACGTGCAGAGGGGACTTTCTCCGAGATTCCTGATAATCTTAGATTCCTCCTCCTCTTTCTATCACTCTGCTAAGATAGCAGTTTGGAAAGTTGCCTCTTTTTTTTGCTTCGTTATCATCTGCTTTCTGTTGTACTTTATCAGCAGTTTTCTTAATAGATTTCATTTCAATCCGGACTTGCTGTAACTCATCCTTTAGAGCGTAGATATATCCCTTATATTTTTTCCATATAAAGGAGTGTTTCTTGGAAATTTTTATTTTCAAGAATTTAGAACAAAAGTGGTTTGGCTGTGCCTCTCTCTTTGTATGTACATGTGTGTATCTACATCAGTTTATCTTTTCCCTAGGTGCAATCCATAAATCTTTTGTGACTAGTGCCAAAACCAATCTTCAGACACCACCTTATTCAGTCAAGGATTACCCCTTACTAGATTCTGAAATATCAATTTCTTTGGAAAATATTAAGTGTTCTTGTGTTATGAATATAAATGCAATACTTAAGATAGCATTTTTAATATATAGATACATAGTGATGTTTACAGGTTGTTTCTTCCAAAAAATTATTCATCCATCCGTTTATATGAGGGTTGAATGAAAAGTAATGCCTCCACTTTCATAACTCCTCAACAGATGGCAGTACTGGTATGCAGCAGGTACTGGCTTGTTCAGTAGACTCTCCTCTACAGTTCCATTTCGGCGGGAAGCCTTAGCATTGAACACACTTCACATGTCACCACAGCAGAACTTCATAGTCTGGATCTCATCACCAGATTGCTTTCATTCCAGATAGGGAGAGAAATCGAAATATTCCTCGTATATAAAAGCATTATTGAAAATTATACAACAAAAATTTTGACCAAAAACATTGCGCCGGCAAGGAGAAACCTTCTACAAGAAATCGCTAAATGCGAAACAGCACGGAGAATAAAATATTTGGGAATTTTCTTTACAGCAAAGAACAACCAACTTCTTCAAAATAATTATATTCCGGCCTGGGCAGAGATAAAAAAGAAACTGGAGAGATGGAAATATTTAAACTTGAACCTCCTAGGTAGAATCCCGGCGATTAAGATGGGCGTACTACCCAAGCTGATGTTCTTGTTCCAGAATCTTCCGGTGGTAAGGTCGAGGCAATGGTTTAGAGTATGGAGATCGGACATCCTAAAGTTTGTATGGTGCTCGAAAAAAGCGAGAATTAAGTACAAAATTCTCTGTGATAGTGTTGACAGAGGTGGGTTAGCCCTCCCCAATTTTGAATTGTACTACGACGCTGCCGCGCTGAGCTGGATGAAAGATTGGGCCACTCTTAAGGATGACAACTTGTTAGTAGTGGAGGGTTTCGATTTGCGCCGGGGGTGGCATGCCTACCTCTGGCATGACAAGGCGCAAATTGAAAGAAACTTCACTAACCATTTTGTGAGAGCACCCCTTTTAAAAGCTTGGAATAAATACAAAGACCGGTTTTATCAAGCAACACCCCTATGGATTTCTCCACAAGAAGCGCAACAGATGAGAGAGATACCAGCTAGTAGGTGGTACACATACGAACAACTGATAACTAGGACCGGATCCCAGTGGTCACTCAAATCATTAGAGACGCTACGAGGGCAAGCCATGGAACTCTCTTGGTTTCAGTACGCTCAGTGCAAAGAAGTCTACAAAAAGGATGCGTGAAAGAACTTCAACATACACCCCACAGTTTGGGAGAAGGTGATGAAAGCGGACAGAAAGGTGATAAGCCTTCTGTATAATAAGCTCCTGGAGTGGGAGACCGAAACAGAAGGGATAAAAGAAACGATGATAAGATGGGCCCAAGATTTGGGCCACACTATCCTGTTACAAGAGTGGGAGACTTTATGGAAGGGGAAAGTGAAGGGCATGGGCTTTTCTCACACGACGGAAAACTGGTATAAAATGTTTTATCACTGGTATCACACACCGATGAGTTTAGCAAGGTGCTACCCCTCCATGAATGACCAATGCTGGAAATGCAAGGAGGCAAAAGGATGTTTCATGCACTGCTGGTGGCAATGTAAGATACTTAAGAAATTTTGGAAAACAATCCACCTACATGTAGAAAATATCTTAGGAAAAAAACTGGAAATGAAACCGGAGTTTTATTTGCTCCATCTTATGAACAGCGACTGGGAGAGAGATGACGATAAGATTTTTTTTCATCTGGCCACGGCTGCCAGGATGGAAATTGCAAAACATTGGAAGAGTGAGGATCCCTTATCGATAAGGAATTGGCTACTAAGGATTAGGGAAATTATGGACCTTGATGTACTGAGGAGTATGGCCACGACCCAAAGTAACAAGAATAAGACGGACTGGGGGAAAGTCAGCCGATACCTAAAAGAACTTAATCCAAAAAAAGTTAGATAACTTTTAAGTAACTCCGGAAAGATTTAGTATGAATAGAAAGGGGATGTGCGGGCATGCAAGGTATGGGTATTCATGGAAATAATAGTCTGATGGAGCAGGCCGTCTGGACGGGAGTTTACTGTATACCCTCATTCCCTTATGTATCACCCTCCCCTCCCCTCCCTTCCCCTCCCCTTTCCCAGACCCCTTCCGGGTTTTTACCCTATGTCCAAGAAACGCAATAAAAATAAAGGAAAAAAAAGAAAGAAAATTATACAACTGAATCAACTGAGTGTCAACTGCTTTTTGCTTTGTGTAGATGCCAAAATCCACTCCCTCAAAAGTGTTCTTATATATAATGCACAGCTGTAAACATTTAGTGGATTTTCTGCTTTAGATTTATACACTGAGATGCTAAGCATTCAAACAGGATAATGTATGAGGTGAGCCCTTGTTTCTTTTCAGCTGGAAACCACTTTGAAAGTACATGTGGTCAGGTTAAGCTTTGCTGAGCCCTCGCCAAAACCATGCAATATTATGTTTTAAGAAAATGTTCAGTGTACGCCCAGATTTTTCTTCATTACATAAGCCATTTCTGAATTTTCAGTATAGAAATGGACTTGAAAATTCATGAAGTCAGGCATGAAATCGTGAAGATTGCTTTCATTGTAGATAGGGAGAAAAATCGAAATATTCGTGAACATCAGCACATACTTTAAAAGTAATTATCTACTGTGTCAAAGGTGTTCTAGGTCAGTTTCTCTGCTTCCAATAGGAGTTAAGTTTATCTTTACGAATGTTGCTGTTAAGCTTTCATATGAATAAGCTAAAAGAAGATCAGCTTTTAGAAAATTGTATAATTTTCAGCAAAGGGGATGAAACTGATAAATTAATATATAGTCATCTTTCTATCTACATAGACTTTGTGAAAGATATGATGAATCCTGAAAAATATGCATATTTTTCTGCCATATTTATGTGCATATTTTCTGAGAAGTGAATCTCCTCATGTAGGTTTCTTGTTCATTAGGTAGCTAGTTCCATCCATTTGCCTCATGCTTTATAGCAGAGATAGCAGAGTATGTTGAAATTTCTTGGTAATATATTTGCATGATTTGAAGTAGATGGCCAAAGGTATCTTATCAGCTTCTAGATCATTGTCTTCAAAATTCTCAATTATTAGAAAATATTTTTGTGCATGCATAGATGGCTCATGGTGTGTAGTAGTTTATTGGGTTCCCCTCTGTGTACATTAATATTTCATAATTTATTAATATACAGTCTGTGGAAAGTATCAAGTCCTTTTATTGCTTTGATTGTGTATTCCTGCATGGCAGGCCGTTGGACTGGATGGCCCTTGTGATTTCTTCCAATTCCATGCTTCATTGATATGATCGTTCAATATGAATTGTTCATTAAATAACTGAGTATAATTGTAGAATTGTATTTTTCTTCCTTGATAATTTTCTTATGCAAAATGCTTAATTAATGTAAGTGATTAAAGCAGGATTTGCTTTATTTTACTCTTTTAAGTGTTACTTTGTGCTTTATAAGTGTTACACCTTAGCTGGTGACTGGACAATGTATAGCTGGCATTAACTTGTTAATCATGATGGAGAGCATCTCCAACAGAGCAGCTGCTTGATTATCTTGTGCTATTTGCATGATTAAATTTTAAATGCTGCTAATCCTCTGCAGCACATGGGGTAGAGACGTAATAGCAAATACTACTCATTGTGCCTTTGAATTCTGTGTCAGGTAAGAAAAGGTTTCACAAAATGCTGTATTTGGTATTGTCTACAGCCAAGCTGTTTCATTTAGGAATGCTTTGCATCTGCTGTCTCCCAACTCCTCTTACAAATCTTTACTTTTATAGTTCAGGCTTACAATCTAATAAAACACAGTAAATAAGATAAAGGGGATGACAGTAGAAGAGGGAAATAAGTCCAGCATGGGCTGGCTGACCTTCTCCCCCTTGGAGACTAAAGTAGTTGCAATTACAATGGGGGGGTTGCCAAAGAACATGGTGCCATCCCACCTATTCATTTCTCTACTACAAGTTGTATCATTACTGAAAGTCAAACATGAATTTTTGATATCTCAAGACAGAAAACAAATTCTTTGCTGCCAGTAAAATACAAACACAATGCATTCTAACTATTAGATGCATTTTCAACCACCAGATATTGTCTATATCATAAGTCTTGCCCTGGGTAATTGTATAAACAATTTCAACTAAAATATTGGTAAAAGTTAAAGCAGTATTATTCCACTAAAGCAGTGAGATCAGCATGTACCTTATATTCCCCATAGAAGCCTCATAAGATATGGATTACTCATCATCATCATTATTATTATTATTACACTTTATTTATATTCCGCTCTTCTCACCCCGAAGGGGACTCAGAGCGGGTTACAGGTACACATACTTAGCAGACAATCCCTGCCGTTTCCACATACAACATATAAACAAACAGAGGCAAACTCTGGCCACCAGGGGGAGCTGACGCACACTTCATCTCTCAGCGTTCCAGCATCCTTTGTACCTTCCGCATTCCTCCGCATTCCTCAGCATTCATGGAGTTCTTTAATGGCCTCATAATTCAGTCAAAATTTGCCTCCCCACTTAATGTGGTACGTTAATCTCCTACTTGACAGATGCAACTGTCTTTCGGGCTGCAAAGGTCGACAGCAGGCTACACTTAAAGGTCAAGCACCCACCTCAACCCGGGCAGGCCTTGAACTCATGACCTACTAGTCAGAGAGATCTTATGCAGCTGACACTTAGCCAGCTGCATCACATTCACGCCACATTCATTAGAATGTGCATAAATATCCATAACAAATCTCAATGGCCCAGTTGACACCAGCCTTTCATGGGGCTAACACTGAGTTATCATGACTTGGATCGACATCATAGGAGGCACATGGACTCTATTTGTCTAGAAAAATTCCAGGATCATGAGCCATATGCCAATCAAGATTGGAGGAATGGGATGAAAAAACAAAGATTTTTTTTGGTGTGTGTATGCAAAGATTTAAAGGAGTGAGTGGAAGAAAGGGAAGATTTGTGGATTTATGGCTTCACTTTAAGAAGCTTTGCGGTTTCTCGTCTTCTCTTGAGCAAAATATGGTGCCACCGGAGAAAGGCTCCCCCTACATGGATTAAACACAAATCAAAATTGCACAATAAGACACACCAAAATATTCAGCGTTGTGTTCCCAGCTACTCCGCTAGGTGATGTTTCCAGTTTTCAGAAAAGGTAATTTTTACGTTTCTTCTGTCACCATTTGGAAAGGGAAAAAAGAAGTGAGAGACAACCAGAATACTTGTGTCCTGCCTGCGGTCACTACAGGGAAGAAGCCAGGGGGCACAAGGTGGCAGGGTTCCGAAGCACTGAACGTCAGCAGGAATCAAGAGCCTGAAAAAGATATCTCCAAAACATTTTCACTGCAGACTTTTTGTCTTTGGGACTCTGAAGAGCAAGAGGCCTTCTTCAACCTCCTGGAGGATGGCTTCATCTAGGACTTCCTCTCAATGGACGCATGTTATAGAATTTCAGATATTTACATCCAATATTATCCAACTGCAGGTCCCCCAACAGAAACGATTTTCTGACATTCCTCTTGCAAGGACAGAAAAGATCCACCATAATCAGAGTAAGCCTTTTTATTCTGAAAGCCATCAATAAAAGAGCACATTTCCTGAAAGAAGAATCAGGAAAATAGGATTCTGACTGTAAATAGAAGGTCAGCTGCTGTCCTCTCCTTTTTGCATTGTCTTTTACTCATATTGTATTTTGAAATGGTCATATGATTGCTTAAATAAATAATTGTTATTATCATAAATCCCAGCTATGACCATGATGTATTTCAAACATGCTGACTTGAATACAATACATGCAGATTAATCTCTTCCAGGCTCTGTACCTGGCAAATGACATGGAATTTGATATGGAATATGAGATCTTCCCCTGAGCACTTGTTGTCGATTGGAAGAAGCTCATTCCAAACTTCTTAAAAATGCAGGATGGTTTTTGGGCTAAAATAAAGTACTGAGCGTTTGTTAGCGATGCTATGATGAGATAATGTTGAAAAAGCTTTCTCATTGGGTTTGGTCTTGGAACAAGCCACCTACCACAGCAGGGTAGTGTGGGGTTATCTGAAAAATGAGAATGACTTGTTTCCCAGAGGTCCCAGCCCCCCGGTCTGCCTTCTGTGTTCATTCAATTTAGATGAAGATCCTGAAATAACTTTTTCAAGCAGTGATCTTCCTTCTAGTGACCTGCCGCCTTCTGAGTCATTGAGCCAGGATTCAAACAGCTTTCCTGTCTTGGTGGTGCACTTGAAGAATTGTTTATTTATTTATTATTAAACTTGTATACCACCCTTCCCAATAGGCTCAGGGTGGTTAACAACATAAACATAAAAACGTATAACCAATGTATAACACAATTAAAAAACACCATTTAAAAATACAGCCAAGTAATTTAAACTAAGAGCAGAGTATATGGATTTGGTGGAGTCTAAAGGTTGAAATTGAGGAATTATGGGGCTTGTAGTCCAAAACATTAAACCCAGTTTAAGCTTTGCAGAGCAATAGGAACACATAGCAATAGGAACACAGCTAAGCACAGCCCATGGCAAAGTGGCATTGAGAACTCACATAACAGGAAAGGAAAATATCCCAGCCATGTAAATTAATCAAGGCATCATTACATCATTACAGCAAAAATAACACCATGAAGCAGTAACCATGCAGAACTAAAAGAATCCAAAATGGACTACATTATATAGACACAAAATTACAACTTGATAACTCCTCCTTCTTCATGAGAAGTCATTGGATAGAGTCATAATACATCAGCAGCAGTTATCAACGGTGGGCTGAATCAAGCTGTGACAATTGCACCCACTAATTAAAAATGTTTATCTTACAACATCCTTGTTCCCAGAGACAGGAAATGTTTACGTTTCAAAGCACCTACACTTTTCATGGGAACATAGAGATTCAGATCATTTGTTGATCTAAGCTAAGCAACAACACTGAACTTTCTCAGCTATGAAGCAAAATAACAAGGTAGCAGCCTGTCTCTTTTAAACATGGGAGATAGAAATGAGCATAAGTGAAGCCATATTTGAACAATTTCATTTTGTAATATTTCAGTAATTTTATGCAGAAATTGTGCCATGCAGAAATTGTTTCAACCTTAAATTTCTGAATGGCAATCCAGCAGGAATCGGTTACGGAGACAAAGGAATCAGATGCAGATTGCTGATTTCTGAGATAGTGTTCAATGGCTAAGAATCGTCTTCAAACAGTCATTAATTCCTTCCTTGAAGTGGCATTCATTGGATGGTCTTCATTTCCATTTGCAGGGATCTGCTTATTAAGCACTTTAAAAATAATGTGCCCCAATGTCTGTACTTAAGAAAAAAGTTATATGTAGTATGGTTTGTGCAATGTCAAATGGGCTGGCCAAGCCAGCTCTTAATAAAGATTTCTAATAGATAGATAGATAGATAGATAGATAGATAGATAGATAGATAGATAATTAGACACACCGAAATGTTCTAGAAAAAAAGTTGAGATGAGAAAGAAAAGTGAGCTAGTTTGACTCAACATTACGGTGTCAACTAATTAAAAAATGCTTTTCTGGGAAGGAGTAAATGCACTACTTATAAAAGGCAGAATTTATGTTAAGCTTATTTTTATGTCCTGTGTAGATTTACCTAATACTGATTTTGGCCTAGAAAGAGTTATTTAGAACAGTGATGGGACATGTCTTTGGACTGTGAGCAGAATTAGTTTTGGTATGGTCTTGGTGGATGCATTCCAGCAGTGGGTAGGGCTCAAAGTGTGTGGTAGCGCCAATGCTGGGTTGTCAGTGTCAGGGGCAATTCCTACCAAATGAATATTTCCCATCAAACACAACTCAGTTTTGTTTATGTCAGCCCAGGAACAAACCACAATGCAAAGATTTTAGGCACATGAAGTACAGTTTTATTTGTTCGTGAATGAATGCCAGTGTAAAAGTTTCCAAGGTTAAAAACTGTAGCTCGGTTCCATAAAACAACCTCCCTACCTCTAAAGGATTCCTCACTGGTCAGAGATTACAGCAAAACAAACAAAAAAGTTTGCAAATCAGATGGGGAACACTTGGGGGTTCCCCATTCTTGTTTTATACTGCCCTAAAACCTCTCTGTCACAATTATGACAATCAACGTCCAGATTGCAAACTCAGAAGAAGAATGTGGTTTCTCAAGTTTCTGGCTTTTTAATTACAGATATTGCTTTCTAGGCACTGCTTATCGGTTACCAAGAGATTGAATACTCTTTGGTGTTAGGTAATGTGATTAAATTGATAAAATGACATTTGACTTAACGACAACCTTGCTGGAGACATACAGATGCTTATAAGTGTCTGTTTATGCATGTGTAATGGAGAGAAAAATACTTTATATTCCTGTGCTGTCTACAATGCTGGTTAATCTAAGTCTGTGGTGAACATTTAATATAAAGAGCTGTCTAGTTCCATAGAACGATACTGTCTGAAACACTAAACACAGAGTTCCAGAGAAATTGCATATTTGTCACAGAAAGCTTCTCTCCCTGTGAAAGAAGATGTTGGTGATAAAATGAGAGCATTGGGAAATAACATGTTGATGATACAATGAGAATAGTTCCAAAATTTTGTTCAAAGTCAAGCTGCACAAGTTCTTAACTCATATCTCAAGAATATGAAGAAAAACCACATTCCTCCATACTGTGTTTTTGACCCTTTTTTTAAAAAAAAATGTAACAGCATAGGATTAAATTCTGGATTAAAACAGCATAGGATTAAAAACCACAACCTATCTTTTTGAGCATGGAACTCTGACTATAAAGTAGGGGGTACGAAATACTAAAATGTGCCAAAGCACCATGGGGAACAACTAATTTACTATGGATCTGCATGCCTCTCGGTTGCCACCCCCTTGTCATGGGTGCTTGTGTAAACTAATGAACTTGTGAGCTATGTTGGCGGTGGCAAAATAGCCACCGGTAGGGCCTCCCATGCCAGACAGGTCACAACCGAAGGGTCTGACAAAGAGCGTCAATGGGCAGGATGGGCTCTCTAGTCTTTTGGCAACCATCCTAGGAGAAGGAAAACTAATTTCAAACCTGGGCAGATGGTGCTCGTCTAACCCTGTAAGGTCAACCATCTAGAGAAGGAAACTCTAATCAAACCTACAACCTGAGGATCTTGCTGCCACCGTCCTAAGCTTGCTAGGCCCCGGCAGACTAACCTTTGGTTAAAAGGGTGAGGACAGTTCTGTGCATGCTGCGCTCCACTAGAAAAATTCATCGCACAGGCTCGAAGGACACATCCAACCTCCGAAATCATCAATGCACTTGAAGAAAGCATGGGATGAGTCCTTCCTCAATTCTCGTTCGCAAAGAAAAGCCAAGAAGAAGAAGCATGCCTTAAGCTTTTCAGAATGCAGAATATCTACATGGAATGAAAGCTGTCTGATAGACAAGTATGGTACATTGGAATTGTGTCCCGGTTCAAATGTGAATATGTCAGTATATAAAAACATTTATTCTCATTTATCATTGATTTTGTACCAGTGTGATCATGTTGCTCTAATTTAAATATTTTTTCTGTCGCTAATAATTCAAGTTGTATTTTTAAAATTTTTATTTAATTTTTTCAAGTAAACATATACATTTGCAAGTGTTTGTTGCATACAGCGTAATACTTTCTATCTATTAATGTTCCATAATGATTTATTTGATAATATATTTCCTTTAAGGGGTCCTTTAAATAATACATATAAAAATATCATAGACTCTTACTTTACATCCACTTCCTCCTTGTCTATAGTCTTATAGGATCCTCTATATACATTTTTAGTTTATTTTTACATTAAGATGTTAAATCATTGCTTGCCATTCATTATTATGTAATACTTCTCCTCTTAATAATACAGTTATTTTGTCTATTATCAGCATATCTGTAATATATTTTTTCCCATTCTTCTAAAGGAGGTATCTCTGGGGTTTTCCAATATCTGGGATATACTACTTGAGCTGCCACTGTCGTGTAAAACAATTTTTTTTTCAAATTTTCTTTCTAATTCTTCATCAGGCATATTCAAAAGGTACATTTGAGGTGTCATTTTGAAATTTGTGTTTAATATTTTTCCGAGATATACATGGCTCTGTTTCCAGTAATTTTTTTTACTTTGCTGCAAGTCCACTATGTGTGGTAAAATGTACCTTTTTCCTTCCCACATTTCCAACATTTGTTGGAGCAATTATACATCTTAGCTAGTTTCTCTGGAGAGAGATACAATTGCAGGTGCATTTTATAAACATTTTCCTTTAGGTTTTGACATACTGTGTATTTCATTCTTCTCTTCCATGTCTTTTTCCACTGGGACATTTTTATCTCTTGGCCTAGATTTAAGTATTTTTAAGCAGTTTGTAAGCAAATCAGAGAAGTCATTGCTTTCAGGAAATAGCAGCTATATCGGAAACATGTGTGATACATGCTATGGAAACTTTCTGGATCCTGAAATATAAGGATACAATTAGATTAAAAATATTTTAATGAAATTGATTAAATTATAACAGTGTATGGTTGGGCTCCCCCTCATTTAAGACTTGTGAGATGCCCAAACAGAGGAGTTTTCCACCTCTGTAGTAGTGAAATGCCTGTAGAGCAATTGCTTATAAAGATTCTTAGGTAGCAATCCTATACATGGTTCTTATGCATATGAACATAAGAAGAGAACTATTGGCTCAAACAAAGAACTTATCTGGTTTAATGTCATGTTTGCTCAGTGGCCATTTTTTCTGCTAGTATGACTATACTGTCATGTTCCCCAGCAATTGTTATGAAGAGTCTTATTATTCCTGTTATTGAATGTAGTGTATAGCAGACATTGTTGGCACTCTCCTTCTTGGATTTATCCTATATTATTTTAAAGACATCAAAGTTAACAATCATATATACAACTTCTGATAGTAAATTCCATAATTAACCTGTATAGTGTGTGAAGAAGTGGCTCCTTTTGCCTTTCCTAAATCACCCACTAAATTACCTACTTAACATGAGTACATGACCCAATATCTATTACTACAAGGGACTGATAGAGTTAGGGAAGAAAAGAACCATCTTCTCATTGACTTCCTCCTCACCGGGGATAATTTTGTACATCAAAGAAAACATATGACATGAATCTAATGCACACCCTAATTTTGGGAAGGCAACTTAGTCAAAAACAAGATGAGCATTAGAATTTAGTAGATACAGTTCCAAGTATCATAAGTGACCTTAGCACCCCTCACTACTCAGCCAACTTTAATCTTGCATCTACATTAATTCTACACTGTAGAACTAATGCAGTTTACTTTTACACCACTTGAACTGCTATGGCTTGATGCTATGGAATCACTAAAGTTTTAGTTTGGTGAGCAACCAGCACTCTTTGGCAAAGTCCAATGATTCTATAACATTTAGCCATGGAAGTTCAAGTGGTGTCAACCTGCATTAATTCTACAGCGTAGATGTAGCCCTACTTAGACATAAGCAAGTTGGAAGGCACAAATTCCCTCAGATCATATTGAAAGAACTGACCATTTTTTCCTACTTTTTAGAGTAGTTCTTTAATTCAATGTTGATTGATAAAATGACTTCGGCTCTTATCCCATTTCTGATAAATTTGCCAAGGAGTTTTTGTATGGCATTTTCTAAACTTTTCTTGAAAGTCCAAGTAAAGAATTTCTACACAGTTCACACTTTTGGAGAGGTCTAAAAGGTTAGTTGAACAGGATGTAGGGTTTGCTGAAAGTGTGTTGAATCTTTTTTAAAAGCACGGCTTGTACTTCTCTATTCTTTACATTTTATCTTTAATAACCTTTGCCGCCAATTTACCTGTAGCAGATAATAGAGTTTCCTGGATTTCCTGATTTCTTTTTAAAGTTAGTTTTACCTTGGCCATTCACAAGTTTGCTGAATCAGAGGTTGATTTTAGGGACATGTTAGGTATTTTGGTTAGAAGAGGAGCCATTTCTCCTTTTTGTTTTTTACTATCTGGATTTACTCACCATGCTTTATTTCTTTATTATTAATCAAAACTTCTTATTTTCATTGCTATCCCTCTGTCTCATGGAATGTTTTTCTGACATATGAATTCATTGTTTTTGGTTTTCATGTTACTAACAATCTGATCCTTAATACCATTTTTGCATCTTTTTTTGTTTTTGTTCTTTAGTCTTAAGACATTATTCGGGGGAGGCCCTCCTTTCGCCCCTGCCAGTTTCACAGGCACATTTTGTGGGTACAAGGGAGAGAGCCTTGTCTGGGGGCCCCCGACTTTGGAACTCACTGCCTGGAGAGATTAGGAAAGCCCCCACTTCAGAAACCTTTAAAAAGAATCTTAAAACCTGGCTCTTCCACTGCGCTTTTGTAGAGTAGCCCTACAATTTTACACTACTGCTCCCTTAATGTCACTGTCCTTGGAGTACACTTCTCCCCTTGTATGAAGGCCTTTTACAACTCTGTTCCTTTTTATGAGTGCTCTCTTGCAAATCTGCTCCTGCCATTATCTCACCCTGAGTTTTTAATGTTTTATCTTGCACATGCGGACCGCCCATTGTTATTGTGATTGTGGACATCGTATTTGTATTTTGCCTTTGTATTTATATGCTTTATGTATTTTACTGTGTTATTGTTTTGTTTTTTTTGTTTTATTTTACTATAAATTGTTGTTTGGGCTTGGCCCCATGTAAGCTGCCCCGGGTTCCAATGGCATAAGTCAGAAAAGCCTTCTTTTTTCTAACACTCCCTCCCCCACAGTAGACCTTCAGGTGTCACCTGTTTTCAGCTGGATTCACATTTTTCTGCCACTGTTGCTCTGGGTTCAATTTTACTTGTTTCATTGCTACCAACTCCATAGCAAACAGGGTGCAAGTGCTGGTTTAGCTCCTCTCTGTGAGAAGGGATATTCGTGTAAATTGCCCTCGTTATTTCCTTATTTTAGAAATCAATTACGGCTTTGACAGGATCCACCTGCCAAGTCAGTAGAAAGGTATCCAAGAACCATCAGGATCCATAAATTCTGAGGTAGACCATTGAGTCCGAACAGGTTTAAATCTGACCAAGAAGTGATATGTCGGTGACAACAGAACAATAGAAAAATCTTGTATTCGTAGGTCACCTCCATGTAGAAAGCAAGGTTTAGTAGTATGTGTGGAGCCAGATACTACTTGGAACAGGCCCATAGTCTTCATGGTAGACATGAAGTCCTGAGTGCGACAGGATATAGCCTTAGCATGAACATTGAAACCTCCCAACATTACAATCTGCAGATACCCCAATCTTAAAACCACCCTGGCTAGATCAGTATGAGAGACTATTGAACAGCTGGATGGGCGGTACACCAACAGAACTCCTAACCTGTCCCAATGACCCACCTACAAATAAGCACTCTCAAATCTTGTAGACTGAGGGACAGGGTGCCTGGTAGTGGGTGTTAATCTCTATATATCATTGCAAGGCCACCTCCCTGCTCCACAGGTGTTGCCAGAGAACCCATCTGGGCAAAACCAAGATTACCCTTCCACCCAGTCCCATTCCACTATTTTGCTATCCATGTCTATAAGTAGGTGAAAGTTTATTTACTGCAAGATAGCAGCAAGACACATTCTTGCACTTGTGTCACCCTAAAGTGGTTTCCCAAAGGGATGTCACTCTCTTTGGTGGCAGCCCCAGCAATGCCCCCATTGGGCTCTTGCTTTTGTTCGCTAGTTTTCTCAACTCTGCAGCTATGATAGGTAGAATCGGCTGATGGAGTCTGGAAGTAAGGAGAGGTGGATCTCCACCCGCTTGCCAAGTTCCACAGGCAGAGCACAACCAAGTTGGGGCAGTATCACTAGACAGTTAGGAGAATGCTTGCCTTTCATTGACTATCCTGGGCAGGTTTTCTTGGGGTTTCCTATCTTGGTAGAAGGTGCATAACATTAGTCCAGGAGGTAGGACAATCTGGATCACAATCTGAAGAGAGAAATTTTCTCAAGGACAGCAAATTGTAGTTGACATGTATGATTTTGTATGTAAAATATGCCATCTTAGATATTCCATTATTTGTAGCTTTTAAAAAAGGTTCTATGCATAGAAATTCTGCCCAGAAACCAGTTGTCTGTTTTACTAAACTGGGAATAAATAGAATTATCTTTTTTTACTAGTACCCAAATGGAAAAGGCAATTTTTAAATGAAAATGGGTGGGCAGTAGGTTTAACTCTTCCCCACGTTTGTACAGTGCATCTAGACTGAAATTATCTAGGCTTATCTGTCAGTTTAGAAAGGAAAGGAATATTTAATCCCTCAGTACACATAGCTTGAATCTTGTGTATTATTTTCACAGACAGGTGTGGCATTCCAAAATTGTAATGCTTTTGAAGTGGTTCAAAGTTCCTTTGAAAAACTGTAAATAAAAGAATTCTAAAAGCAGCTTGACAATGTAGCCATGAAGTTCAACTTCCTTCAGAAAGCATGTAGGTTAAAAAAAATAGAGCAGCGTTCATTTTGAATCAGAAATGGCAGGAACATGTCAAAAGAGATTGTTGGATTGATTAATGGCAAAGTCAAGGGATCTAAAAAAGGCTTCCTTTAAAAAAGTAGATGTTCTGTGCAAATAAAAAAGGGATATGAGTAATATGATAATTAAAAATCACATGATCTGGCAAACCAGATTTCAGCCTACAATCTGCCATGCCAAGAAGGGGATTCAGTATACTCTTCCCAGCATTATAAAGGTTGTAATAAAATTTAAATATCCCAGTAGCAAGAAATATGGAAACGAGACACTGATAGATTGCAAATACAATTTTGTGTATTGTGATATCTGGTTAAAAATCTATCTTCACTGCAGAAGAAAGTGAAGCAGTAATTGTATAGGAATATAGTCTTACCGTTCATAGCTTTATTAGGTGTGTGTGTGTAACTTTTTATTACAAATTTAATGTTCTGAATATCGGTTGGAGGCAAATGATGCTAGTTCTCTGGTCATTAGCCATTTGACTAGCCGTTGTGTGAAATTTGACACTGCGATAGATACAATTTTGATTCAGTCTAGCAATACTCCCCTTGACTTCATGTCTGAAATGGGAAACAAGTGTCTATCAAACAGTAATGAACTTTATAATAAAAATAATTACAACTGAAGTATAAAAACAAATAAATTGAAAAATATCAGTAAAAAGTGAAATAAACAAAGTGCAACCATGTGGGTTACAAACTAGTTGAGAAGCCAAAATCCTGTCTCAATTAAATTTTTCTATAAGACCTCTGCCTGCATTGATATCCGTAGGCCTATAAATCTTAAACATCATCACTTTTGTTTTGGTTGATTTTTAACATCTTTTTTCTGCCTTTTGGTTTTGAAAGCTTGCTTGATATATTTTGTGCCTTTTAGTCAGCCAATAAATATATCACTTTTTGTGGGTTTTGTTATATTTTGCTCCATGGCCAACACAGCCATGTTTCATAAAATATAGTAGTTCCATTATTGGGTTATATTATTTGTTGCTGAATGGTTGTATTAAAAAAGTAGACCAGAAGACTTGGGTATTAATCTTAATTTAGCATTCATTAGTCAGCCTCCTTCTCTTCACCCCCAAATTGACATCGTTTTAATCTGGTTTATTTCCAAGCACGGGACACGTTACTTATGATTAGCCTAAGTCCCATCTATGGGTCTAAATTCAACCAATTTTTGAAAATGCATCTTGGCGGTGACTCATTTCACATTTAGCACAGCATCATGTTTGTTGTGGCTACAGTGAGGATTATCTTGGTATCTATGACAGGTCTAATCATAGCTGTTGTAAGATTTGAGAATGAAATGACTGATATGTTTTTATTTTATAAAAAGTTATAGCAGGACTGATGGATTGTGAAGAGATCCAAGTTACTTTGACTTTCCAGAGGATTCTGGTATTGTGCACTAACTACAAATCTATATCTATTAATGATCCTCATTGTTTGGCCTCCTTCTCGCCCTTCCACCGACCACTGCCTCATTGTCCTGGATGTGAGATGCAGCAGTATAAGAGTCAAGGGAAAGTAATAGCTTAATGTGCTTCTGGCATTGGCAGCAGCTGCAGTAGACTTCTTGGTGAATTTGCTCCCTGTTAACAAGTGTAGCTGCCATGTCAGGTAAGGGTCAGGGTCAGCCATGTGAGGAGGGTCCTGTTGCTGCCAGTTGCAAAAGAACATAGGGAAGCAAAGCAATCCTCTATCCTCAGCTACTCACTTTCCAATCCTATAGATAATAGCTGTACAGGAGAATGTGAGCAATCAAGAGATCACTGCAGTAGGGTAGAAACTAAACTGTCTCCCTTCTGAGAGGATATGTTTAAATAGAGTAGGTCTGTATATTATATGAGGGATCCATTCCAGGACCATTCATGTAATACAATTTTTATTGATTTTATGGATTCCTATTTTGAACTGTTGTAGATGAGCCTTTGAGTAGCACTGAGAGTATGGAATTGGAAGCTAGGAAGGGAAAGCGGGTTATTCGTGAGCAGGAATCAGACTAAGAGCAACAAAGAAAAGGATTCGGCAAATACTTGGGGAATCTACTGATGAAGACTCTTTTGAGGATTTCTCTGGGGATGATGGGTCTGTCAGTGAGGAGTCAACTATGGGAAGTGTGGCTGGGAATTCTGAGGATGGTTCTAGTGGGATGGACTCGACTAGAGTGCAGGAGATGCGCGATGGTTGAGCAGAGACAACAAGTAGTGATATGTTTTATTGGGGGGGGGGTGTTCCCAGGGATGGGAATTGGAGTTCTGAGGATCAGGCTTCATCCTGGGGGGAGTTAAGTCTTGACAAAAGATGAGAGGGTGTTGGCTAGTTCCAGCTCCAATGAAGATTTGTGAATAAAAAAGGACTTGGAATCTGGGGTTCTTTGCAGTTAGCAAGGTATTGCTGGGTGCCCAGGTCTTGTCCTATATGCTGTGCTGTGTTTTTCTTTTGTGTAGGGCTTTCCTTTGGGATTTAATGTGGGTTTTCCAGAGATATAATCCAGATTTTATGTTCTATTGACTCTTTGACCGTTTGGTCATTGTTTTTGACTTGTTTTGCCATTCACATTGAAGTTAAAGTGTTCCTGGCTCTTTTTGCCATTTTTTGAGTTGACTGAACTGTTTTGAAATAAACTGTGTTTGACTTATTACCTGGTCTGGCTCTTTAAGCCTTACTGTGTTGCGACAGAGAATATTGTTTTGGGCTTCCACCAATACAATCCATAGAATTGCACTGGAAGACCACAGATGCCTAGAGAAGTGTTCTCTTTAGACTTCCAACACAATTCTTTGATCAACTTCCTGCCAACTTCCAGCACAAGCTTCTCGTGGAATCAGACTGGAGGCCTAGAGACCACACTTCTCTAGGCATCACTAGATCCTCCAGCATTATTCTGTGGTATTCCAGTATCTTCACTTATATCTGAAACTGCATTCAGTGAGCTTGTGTCATAACTGGGTCTACTATACTGCACAGGATTTGAAAGTATTCCTGCAGTGTGAAGAAAATTTATTAAATTATTCATTCTCCTCTGCAGGACCAAGTGATTTAAAGAAACATATCCCCAGTGAATGAAATTTCTCCCTCCAAACGATGGTTTTTTAAATAGCTCTTTGCAGCTATGCAGTCTTATCTGCTGGGAAGTGATTTCATCAACTGGGAATTATGTAGTGAGCCCAATGACGGCAAATTGCCAATTGAGAGTGAGAGTTTCTTTCCCCTGTCCCTACTCTAAAATTTCAGACATTCTTGATGTTGTTGAAGGCTCTTACATCTCCTTGAAAATCCAAAACTGGATACACTTTTCACATAATATAATAGTTTTCATTTGAAATGTTCCACTTTTCACTCAGCCTCTGGGTCAAAATATATGCTAAGAGAAGTGTGCAGTATGCAGCTCTGTATATGTTAGTGTAGATTGTCTCAGCCAGGATTCTCTAGAAACCTAAGGGTTCAGTAAGAGATCACTAGGTGTGCTCTGACGGCATACCTAGTGATCTCTTAACAAAATTTGGGTTTAAAATGAGGAGTAAAAAATCTTGAAACCTCACTACAGGTCCCCACACACATGTGTTAGCCCTGGGATTGTGCCCCCCATCCTTACAGGCTTCCTCTGTAATGAAACATGATAGAGGGGGCATTTGGCAGACAGGTTTTGTATGTGTGCTTTTTAATGACTCCGTTATGCTCAGGATTTCATATGCACACATGCAAATATCTGAATGTACACACAAGTACATTTTTATCTCTCCCTTCCCCAATTCTTAATGCAAGCTCTGTTTAATATTATAAACTATGAAATAAAGTGTTTCAGAGAGTTCTAATTGCTCTCTGTTTGTGCTTCCTTTAAACCAGCTGTGTGTCTGTTTGACACCCCAATCAGCTGATCTGGTGTTTCGGGCTTTTAAAAAGCGGACGTGTGCTAGAGCAGTCTCCATAGAGGGGAGGAAATGAAATCATGTGTTTTGCATGACTGCAGGATTATACAGTCATGCGAATATATGCATTTCCTGGGTGAAATCGGGATATGAAGAGGACATTTTTGCCATGTATTTTTCTTCTGTTAGTGCGAATGAGCACAGATCTAATGCTAGTGTCATTTAGCCTGGTAACTTCCGCATTTTAAATGCTGCGTAGAAGGACCCTGAGAAATCATGATTGAAAAAACAGCAGGTTTTTAAACAGTATGCACAATAATTTTATGCTGGGATTCCCTGAAATGCCAAAATTATTTTCAGAGGGAAGAAGTTGAGAAAGCCTACTGCAAAGTGAAGAAGTATGAAGCATCTATGGGATGCCTGATTTATTTTTAAGAATGTTCTTACCCTGAATGGGAGATGATGATGGTAATGATGGGGCTGGGGAGGGGGAAGGATTTGTGTAGCCTTGTCCTGATCATTGCAACATACACTTAATCTATAACAGAAATAAGCTGGTCTGGAGTCTTTTTTGCCTCATACAGTTGTTGCAAGCTGCATTAGGCTTGAACATTACATTTTAATCAAATTTAGATTTGCTATTTCATATGTTTGCTTTGGGTGTTCTTGGCTCAGACCCTTCTGGACTTCTTGAGGAACACAAGATGGCAGGAATATTGGAGACCAGGATTAAGAGGTTGGCAAAAATGGCTCAAGGGGCCCTCATACAGCCTGAGTAATGCACGTTCGTCACCCCACTTTAGAACAAATAAAACAGATTCTAAACAACAAGTTCAATGTACTGTACAACTTGACTCTTATGTTCTATTTCTATCTGATTTTTTACAATGTTGAAATGAAGTGGCCCTGTACAATTATCAGCTTACCTGGAGGTAATTAAATGAGAGTGTTATGACAAATTTGTGTAAGGAGAATTTATTGTGCAATAATTTCAGTCCCCACCCCTTTGGGAATTATGTTCAAGTGTATTAATAAAGCTTCATTGATTCTTCTAGTTCAGTAATACCTTTCTGAGTTCTGCCACAAGAGATATTCCAACTCTCCAGAGAATCCACTGATTTATCCTAAGCCTCTCCCATACAAATTCTATAGTCTTTCTTCATTTGGCTGATGCATTCCACTATTTATTTCAGCCCCCTAAATTTACTAAATTAGCTTTCATCTTAATCCACAGAAACTCAGCCCCTTAGGTTCTATTCAAGAGTTTGCTTTAAATATTAATGGAAGATGCGCATTCATACCAAATGTCGCAATCTCCCATATCCTTACATTATCAACAGTTTATTTTACAAGCTTTAGTTATGTCAGTTCTACTAGAAGTTATTCATTTCTATGCCAGTAATACTTCACATATGGCAGAATGGGGTTTTATTTACACCAGTAGGTTTGGGGGAGCATGACCATTAACAAGATTGCTAACAAGGGAAGCAAATTATACATTGTAGAGTGTATCTAAGCATCATCTTTATAATATCTGGTATTGGAAAAGGTGATAATGCTCAGGATAGGCAGTTGGAAAAGAGGAAGATTGTCGTATAGGTAGATTCAGTCAATCAATAAAAGAAAGCCTTGGCCTTGAATTTGCAAGACAGGACAGTTGATGACTGGAGCTCTTAGAAGTCTCTTATTTATTGGGGTGCTATGAAAATTGACATGACAACAAATCACAACAACAAATATGTAGTTACTAGATATATAATTTGTGGGAACCAAGAAGGAAAACCACTGACAGGTTCATTTTCTCCTTCAAGTTCTAGGATTTGTCATTGAAAGCTTATGTAATTTCCCGTTTGTGTTGTCCTGTACCAGAAAGACAACTCCCAGACTGCCGCATTCTCTGTTGGAATTAATTATGCATAGCAAATAGGACCTAATCTGGTATGGCAGTCATTTAGATGAGGAGACCAAAGGAGCCAGTGGTTTTGCAGGTAGATGCTGGGAACATATTATGCATTTTTCCTAATTGTGCCTATTCTAATTTTCACTCTAATTATATGAATTAAACACATCTATTAACTATGTTTCAGCCTGCTTTCACTGTTTTGAGAGAATTGTTTAAAGGGTTGGAGCAGAGCAATCTAGGACTGCAAGGTTTGGACAGATGGACTGAATAATCCTCACCCTGATATAGATATTAAACAGAACAAGAGGCAAAACATAAAATTATGTTTTACGCAGCAGATTAATAAGCTTTGAGAAATGTCCCAGTGCATTTCTTTGTTGGTTCACCTGCTCTTGCAAGTAAGGAACAGTGTAGCCATTATTGCCAAGCTTCCTACTGCCATCTCATAGAGTCATTTCAATAAGACACCATGGCTGAGGATATAAAGAGCCACCTATATATTGAGTTAAAATGGTAGCATTTCCCATTTTATTGCTTTCTGCTTGGTCATTGTGATCAAGACAATATTGGAACTATAGAGAAATGTTCTTTCATAAAGCCCTGAAACTTTCCAGCCATGCTGTGCTTAAAAACTTGCTTTATAATTAAATATAGGGAAGTAGTTCTCACATATCTCTGAACGGTGTGCATTTGTGTATGTGTGCACATCTTCTTTATTCAGGGACATTGCTCTCAACATGAATAGCATTTACCACTTCTGAAGGCACCTAGCCACTTTGCCACTGCTGTATTTCACTCTTCTGGTGAAGCTTCCCTGCAAGTCAAGACACAACTAGAATAATTTGGAATGTACCAATGCTACACTATAGAGCAGAATGGGCAAAGTGTGACCCTTGGTCTGTTGTGGCCCTAAACCCATCCTAACTCCTTGGGCTGTCCTTTTTTTGTCCCAACCCCCAAAAGAATTGGTTGTATTTTTGGAAGACTTCAGAGATGACAGTTAACATTTTAAACTGGTTGTACTCCCCCCATCAATGTTTTAAAAATGCCATTTTTTTCTAAACCAGAAGTAGTTTCTGTTTCCATGCAGTTTCGGAATGGATTGGGGGGGGGGGGAGGCATATTTGAGAGTCACGAGTTCTTGAGAGATCTAAAACAAGGGGATCTGGCACAGCTTGGTTTGCTAGCATAGCCTACTTGGAACCTAAACGTGATGAACACAGTTCTCTGATCCTTGGAATATATAGTCCCCTGTTGCAAATCTACCTTGGATCTTTCTGCATCTTTAGGGAAATGAGTTGTTGAAATCTTGTATCTAAGTTAAAACGACTCTATGAACAAGATACAGCAATGTTCATTTTGTTTTAATATGTAAAGATTAAAATCTGGACTTTTAAGAGGTATGCACTCAAACTTCTTGCCTTGGATGGATGACTGTGCCAGTTTCAGTTGCTTTCTCGTGTTAATATTTTTAATCTTGGGTTCAGGTTCTTTCTATGCTGGTAAAATGAACTGATATGAAATTTTACACAATGCTTAATTCACAGGCAGACTTCATCCTTCTGGGTACTTTTTATACTATGGAATTACAATATTCCTATTTAATTGTCTTTGGAAGTTCCTGGCTGAGAATTTCAAATATAGCTGGATTGAAAGAGAGCCCCTAAAAGGTGGAAACAGTGGATTGTAATTTCTGTTAAGCAGATGGAAATAAATAAACATGTATGCCTTCTAATGCTGCAGTTTTATATTGACAGGAAAAGATTTATCTGCACATATCATTTCTGGGCCAGAAGCTATAAACCATTGTTCTTTGCCTTTCTCTACCGTGATGACATTGCTTCTACTTTTGCTATAAATGTGAATAACCTGTGCCAATCAGACATATGAGAAGCTGTGCTTGAAAAGGTTTGAATGTTGCAGAATCAGAGAATTATCCGCTACTAAAAGTAGTCAATGCAACTTATGCAAGACCTGTATCACATGTTTTACGTATCAGCTGAATAGTGGCAAACTGTTTTATTCAGTTAAATAACTTGGAATAGGTGATAGATTTTCTCCCTTCTTTCCATCCTTTTGTGCCATCAGTGTACATGATATTTTACATGAGTGGATTACAGTTGTCTATAAATACACCAAACCTAAAGAAAAGTGGATAGCAACAGGAGAGGGAATTTAAGTCCAGCAATTTTATCATCCTCGTCTTTTCAGTGTCTGAACTTCCATTGCACTTAACAAAGAAAGAAAAAAAGAAAAAACACTCTCAAAGCCTCATATTTCCATGGAGAAATATTGTGATCGAAGAAATAAGGTGTAGCTATCCAGAATTCGGAGATGTTGCATAGAGTGAAGTCAAACTAGAACTCTTATATTTGTTACATTTACATTCCCTTGTAATTTTGTCTGCTTTTTTCCTTTGACTATCTAAAATGTATCTTTACACACACAACTAAAGTTTGAAGATATTCCAATGCTGGAAATATGGTGACTGATGGAAAACAGTATGGTGGGCAGAATTCTTATTTATGGGCAACAGTCTCATCATCCCCATATTCTACTTTTGACTACGGTTCACCTGTGCTTAGCAATATAAATTATTTCCAGTGTCAAGGGCTCACATCAGCAAATGAGGTAGAAGTTTTCATTATATAGAGATAACACTTATTATTGAAGAGTCACAACCAGTATCTATTTGATTTGAATTACTAAGGATAGCTTCAGAATTTGTGGGTGGGAAAGCAAAAAGTATCCAGGATGCTGATCAAATAGAAATAAGATAGCCTGAGTCATGTTGATGCCAACTCTATAGACATTTCTCTCTTGTAAAGCAAATTGTAGTTCTCCAGATGTTGTTGGGCATGAATACCCATCATTCCTAAACAGCCTAGCTGATGGTGAGCGATTATGATTTTTATAATACAACAACAAATGGAGAATCACAGGTACTCCTCCTCTACTATAGTGGAACAGATGGCTTGAATTTGAACTGAAGATTAAATCAAAACAGATAACGAGGGCAATTCAATTATTCCTGATAAGCGTGGGCAGCTCTCCACTTCAGTTCCATCATGATATAGCTACCTTTTCTTAAAGCATTATTAAAAACTGTAGGTGACCTTCCTTGAAGCAACAAAAAATGAATATGAATCAGGGTTGTATCAAGGAGCAACTTAGTACATGGGTTTAGTGATTTTGTTACTATGGAAACAGGGCTTGTACTTACAAGAGTATCTTCGGATGACAAAATTTACTCACAAAATACAAAAACTGGGAACATTATCAATAAATATGCATAACGCCCTTGTCTGTGTCACTTTGTAGTATGATTATTTATTTATTTATTTACTCTATTTGTATCCCGCCTTTCTCTACCCTGAAGGGGACTCAAGATGGCTTTACATATGGCCATGATTCAATGCCTTTGGACAATAAACAGAATACATTTAAGTTAAAAATAAAAATCAAATGTACATTAAAACATATAAAACATTGCATTCACTATCATTTGAAGTATTTTGTTGTAGACCCAACTGAAAGCTTGACACACCATCACTCAAAGAATTTGAAGATTTACATTGGTTTTTGCAATTTAATGGCAGTGTCTTCAATCTTTATCCTGCTTTATGAAGTAATCCAGACTGTAATCAAAAAGGAAACCTATGAGCCAGTGCCATTAACTTAGCTAGTTTTAAATATATATTTTGGGAGGATTTAATGCAGGCAATGTCATGGCTCCAACATAATCAGAAGCCAGGGCAACTGACTTGGAGTGCCATATAGGTCCTATGCAAATGGTCAAGGTGCTTTTTTCCTTATGAGAATCATAAGTGTCAGAAACTGAAGTGAACTATTCTGAACAGGGACACAGACAGCAAAACAGACATCACAGGGGTATTAACCTCTCTCCTGCTCTCTGTAGTATATGTTGTAGATGAGTCTTTGAGTACTGCTGAAAGCTTGGAAGTTGAGGCTAGAAGGGCAAAATGGACTACTCGGGAGCAGGAGTCTGATGAGGAACAACAGAGGAAACGGATTCGGCAGATACTTAGTGATCCTACTGATGTAGATTCATTTGAGGGCTTCTCAGGGTCTGATGGGTCTGATGATGAGGAGTCAACTATGGAAAGTGTGGGTGAGGATTCAGAGAATGTGTCTAGTGATATGGATTGAACCAAAGTACGTGAGGTTTGTGCGGAAACAACTAGTAGTGATACATTTGGGGGTTTTGCTGGGGATGGGACTTGGAGTACAAATTATCAGGCTACATCATGGGGAGATCTAAGTCCTGGCAGAAGGAGATCTGCATGCGTGGAGAGACATAGCTCTACATGTGAAGCTGTAAGTGCAGCTGATGGGGGCTAATGATGGTGTGTTGGCTCGTTCCAGTTCTGATGAGGATTTGTGAATAAAGGAAGTGTTTGGATCTGGGGCTCGTTGCAGTTGGCAAGGTGTTTTTGGGTGCCATGTCCTGCTGTTTGTTTCTTGTTTCCTGGTTCCGGGATTCCTGTGAATGGCCTTTTGGACATAAGTTGGATCCTGCGCTGCCTCTGAGGAACTTCGTATAGTATGGGATAGGTTCCGCATAATGTTTCCCCTTTTGGCTACACTTCGTATTGCTTCCTGTCTGCCAGCTGCTGCTAGCTGCTTCGTGTTGTTGTCTTCACTCCCATTTTGACCTGGACTGCTGATCTGATTCGTTGTTGACGTCTTCTCCTTCACTGTGACCCGGATTGCTGTTTCGCTGTGGCTTCTCTCTCTCCCTGACAACGACGCGGTCTGGCTTAAGTTTGCTGTTTCTCTGTTCCTGACCATTGCCCTACTTTGACGCTTCTTCGTTCTTCAGTTTCTCCTCCCGTTTGATCACTACATCGGCGTGGACGACAACAAGTGCTTCTTCCTGTATATTATTTTGTTTTGGGGTTTAATCCAGATTATAGAGAGATATAATCTGGGTTATAGAGATATATAATCTGGGTTTTGTTTATATGTGCTCTTCTTGACCATTTGGTCATAGTTTTGCTTTAATTTGGTTCTCACACTGAAGTTAAAGTGTTTTTAGCACTATTTTGGCCATTTTTGAGTTGACTGTTCTGTTTCAATAAACTCTTTCATTTACTATTTGGTCTGGATCTTTAATGCTCTCTGTATTGTGACAGTATATATATATATATATATATATATATATATATATATATATATGGATGGAGTTACATTAAAATGTACCTATTTCAACTTAGATACAAATTCAACTTAAACACGAACCTACAGAAGCTATCTTGTTAGTAACTTGGAGACTACTTGTACAAGCGTCCTTTACTTCACATTTTGGAAATTGTTTTTTTAAGAAATCTGTTGGGAATCACACATTTCCCTACTGGAATGTAGACATTTTTCCAATGTAAGTGCCTAAATGATTGGAATGAATAGACTAAACCTTAAGAAAAAGAACTCCAGGTAACATAGTTATGATTTCAACTTGTGTTTAGGTCAGTATGATGTCTTTCAGATTAAACTAATATAAAAGGGAATATGTATCACTCAGATGCTAGGATGTGAAAAGAAATATGTATTCCGATTAAGGTTACCCGAGGATGAGGGCATAGAGAAGTTCAGAGCGTGATCAGCCACTTATGTCTTTGAATCTCTGTAAGTAGTTATATCTATTAAAACTGACTTCTGGGTTCTGGAGAAGATTTTGGACTTTTAAGGAAGAGACTATGATGCCTGCCTTGAACAACAAGTCTTAAAGAAGTTATGTGTGTGAATTGTTGAACATTCCAGTCATTTTTAGATGAAACTGATTTTCTAAATTCTAAATTCATTTTGGGCCATTTAACTCTGAACCCCCAGTATTTGGTATCAGAATAGGGTTGCCATTTTTTGATATAAGAAATAAGGGACATTTACGGGATTTTTCACAAAAATAAGGGACACTTCATTAAAAAACTTGAAACGCAAACATTAGGTAGAAATAGTTAACAGAATAAGATAATGATTGAAACTCATAAAAGAAACTGACTCACACCGTCTTAATAGTACACGGTGTGTTTCTGCATGCTTTGTCATGCAGAAAAAAACATTATTAGAACTACCTAATTTTCTCCATCTGTATTTAGTACTTGACTTTGCTGACTTTAAAAGTGCACTGTCTAAACATTAAAATAAAATAAATTTTATAAGACAGTACATCTTCATGATTATTATGTCAATAGTTAATAGTATAGTATGGTAGTCAAAAATAAGGGACAGGGCCTGAAAATAAGGGACACAAATTTTAGGGCCAAAATAAGGGACGTCCCTTAGAATAAGGGACATATGGCAACCCTATATCAGAACTGCTTTAGTCACCCACTTGGGTGGTGTGTAGCATCCCAAAATATTTGCATAGAGTGGTGGCTGATACTTTCTATCGCCATCTGCTTGTTCACTCTTTCTGAACTTGAAGAATAAGAAGGCCTCATAGGCAATACTCATGAGCAGGTAGTTTTAATGATGGAATGAATTTCCATAGGTTTGTAGTCATTCTAGTTCTGATTCTGGTTCCCTGAACATATACTTGGTGTAGTATGTTATATCAAAGGGTATTTTCATAAGTTCATAGCTAAAGCTCTTTATGATTTCTGAAAGAAAAAAAAGGTCTCTATTACACTGTTGGTAATTCCTTAATTTACATATTTATTCATACATGAGCTAACACAATCAATACAGCTTTGTTTGCAAGCAAAATTATATACTGTACAATATGTCAATTTTTTTCCTTCCTACTGAACAGAGATAAATGCTTTGAAATGCAGACTACACTAATGCCTCCCCAAATGTTTGTCAGGGAAATCTTTTTTTTTAAAGACAGTCTGCTGTGATGAGCAAAACTATGGGTTATTCTGGAACATGTAAATGTAGTGTTGACTGTCACCAGATACAGAGTGCTCATTTAGTTATCTGAACAAATTCAAAATAAGGTTGAATAACCTTGCAGTGGTAAATACAATTGAATAGGAGTAAGTATAATTGAATTCAGTGATCCTTCTTTGTAGGTGTACTTCACATTTTATGGTTAGTATATGTCAAGTTGTTTATCTGATGAATTTATCACAGGCAGATTATGAAACAGGACAAATATGGAGCATTTTCCTTTTCATTTCATTTGGAATTAATCTCATGCAATGCTGGAATGCCAGTTAAAATAGAACAAGATTGCAACTTCAGAGGTGATCGTTTCATCTGTAGAAGTGGTTTCTGGTAACGTTGACACCTTAGTACTACTGCAATGCGCTCTACGTGGGGTTGCCTTTGAAGACTGTCTGGAAGCTTCAAATGACGGCAGCCAGATTACTAACAGGAGCGGTGCTCAGGGAGCATAGAACTCCTCTGTTGCGCCAGCTCTACTGGCTGCCATTTTGCTACTGAGCCCAATTCAAAGTGCTGGCTTTAGCCTATAAAGCCCTAAATGATTCTGGCCCAATTTCCCTGTCCGAACACATCTCTTCTTTTGAAACATTTAGGATTTAAGATCATCTGGGGAGGCCCTGCTCTCGATCCGGCCTGTGTCGCAAATACATTTGGCAGGGACAAGAGACATGGCCTTCTCAGTGGTAGCCCCTCGGCTATGGAACACCCTTCCTAGGGACATTAGATCGGTCCCCTCCCTTTTAACATTCCAGAAAAGACTTGGCTGTTTGACCAAGCATTTGAAAATGCAGTGTAACAGACATAGGAATATGGAACGACTGGATGATGAGATTGGACAACGTTTTTTAACTAGGAGACGCAAATGATCTATGTTTTATTGATCTTGTTATGATTTTATATTATATGTTAATGTTTTAAAATGTTTTTATGGTGTTGTTGGGCATTGAATTGCTGCCTCTGTAAACTGTCCTGTGATGAGCAAAACTATGGGTTATTCTGGAACATGTAAATGTAGTGTTGACTGTCACCAGATACAGAGTGCTCATTTAGTTATCTGAACAAATTCAAAATAAGCTTGAATAACCTTGCAGTGGTAAATACAATTGAAGGCTGCGGGCTGAGAAGGATGGTATACAAATATAGTAAATAAATAAATAAATTGGTAGTTGAAATGTTGGACTTCCTATAATATTTTATAACTCATAAAAGTGTCTTATTTACATTAAATATGTGTTAAAATCTCACTCGCCCTTGTTTTACATGTGTGCGCAGGTGTCATCAAGACACTTGTCAGCTTACATAGGTTTCATATGATTATCTTGAGGAAAAAGGGATTTTTTGGAAAGGGAAGTGCCATTCATTGAGACTTCCAGGAGGAACAATTCACTTTCCAGGGATGAGACAGTTGGATGGTTGATTTTGATGCCGCCAAGAACATCATTGCAGGGCTGCATTTGGTTCCCTCTTGAGTTTTTAATTCAGTATACACAACTCTTGCACTTTGCAGCAATTGAAGCAAGCTGAGACAAAGTTGGAAAAGTGGAAGGATAAGAGAGAAACTGAGATATGTTCAAGGAATTGGTATGACAGGATTAATGGCAGATTATCCTTCTTTAAACGACTATAAACGACTTCTTTGCCTCCGTTTTCACACAGGAGGACAGACAACATATGCCTGCAGCTGAGTCAGTTTTTTCAGGGAGGGAATTAAATGAATTAAACCAGATAGAGATAAACAAGGAAGATGTTCTCACATGCCTTACTAAACTAAATGTCAACAAATCACCAGGGCCAGATGGCATCCACCCCAGAGTTCTTAAGGAACTCAAGTGTGAAATTGCTGAAATTCTAGCCAAAATATATAACCTTTCTCTAAGATCAGGCACTGTACCCGAGGACTGGAGGGAGGCAAATGTAACTCCGATCTTCAAGAAAGGATCCAGGGGTGATCCAGGAAATTATAGGCCAGTTAGTCTAACCTCAGTTCCAGGCAAAGTGATGGAAACCATTATTAAAGAAAAAATTACTAAGCACATAGAAGAACAGGCATTGCTGAAGGAAAATCAACATGGTTTCTGCAAAGGCAAATCATGTCTTACTAACTTGTTAGAATTCTTTGAGGGTGTAAATAAACACATAGATAAAGGGGACCCAGTCGATATTGTTTACCTTGACTTTCAAATGGCTTTTGACAAAGTCCCTCACCAAAGGCTCCTAAATAAGCTCTTCAGCCATGGAATCAGAGGACAGGTCTTGTCCTGGATTGGAACCTGGCTAAACTGTAGGAAACAAAGGGTGGTAATAAACGGACATTTCTCTGGGTGGAAAGAGGTGAGAAGTGGCGTACCCCAAGGTTCAGTTTTGGGTCCGTTACTTTTTAATTTATTCATTAATGACCTGGATGTAGGAGTAAATTCTGAGGTAGCAAAGTTTGCAGACGACACTAAATTGTTCAGGGTAGTTAAAAATGAAACTGATTGTAAAGAGCTCCAGAAAGATCTCTCGAAATTGAGTGAATGGGCAACAAAGTGGCAAATGCATTTAACCTAAACAAGTGTAAAGTCATGCACATCGGGGCAAAGAACCCCAACTACACCTACCAATTGATGGGGTCAAAGCTTTCCGAGACAAACCAGGAAAGGGATCTTGGGGTTTTGGTGGACAGCTCAATGAAGATGTCAACCCAGTGCGCAGCAGCAGTAAAAAAGCAAATTCTACGCTTGGCATGATCAGGAAGGAATCGAAAATAGGTCGTCAAATGTTGTATTGCCTCTCTACAAATCTATGGTGAGGCCACATCTGGAGTACTGTGTACAATTCTGGTCACCGCACCTCAAGAAGGATATAACGGAACTGGAAAAGGTACAGAAAAGGGCAACAAGAATGATCCAAGGGATGGAGCAGCTCCTTACGAAATCAGGTTGCAACGCCTTGGTCTTTTCAGCCTTGAAAGACGGCGTTTAAGAGGTGACTTGATCGAAGTGTATAAAATCATGCATGGGATAGAAAAGGTGAATAGAGAAAAATATTTTCTCTGTCACACAACACTAGGACTAGGGGCACTCCCTAAAGCTCCAAGGTAGGAAAGTTAGGACTAATAAAGGGAAATATTTCTTCACCCAGAGGGTCATTGGGTTATGGAACTCACTTCCAGAGGAGGTTGTGACAGCGGTCAGCCTGGACAGCTTCAAGGCAGGATTAGACAGATTCATGGATACCAAGGGAATCAGTAGCTACTGAAATGGACATCCAAGTGCCACCTCTGTGTTGATGGAGGCAGGCAGGATTTTCCCCGGGTACTGGTTGTGGGGGGTCGGAAGCAGGTGAGGGTTTTGCCCTCCTTTCTGCTAGAGATCCCTGTGTACAACTAGTGGGCCACTGTGTGACACATAATGCTGGACTAGATGGGCTGAGGCCCGATTCAGCATGGCTCTTCTTATGTTCTTATGTTCTTATGTTCTTATTATCCATGCCAGATTGGGACAATTGAAACTGAGATCTTGTATTCCACCATGAGCATGTGTGTGTACATGTGCCTTCAAATTGCCTGCTCACTTATGGCAACCTCATGAATTTCACAGAGTGTTCTCAGGCAAGGAATGTTTTGCCAGTTCCTTCATCTGAACTATACCTTACATCACATGGTATTTATTGCTGGTCTTCCATCCAAGTACTAACCAGAGCTGACCCTATTGAATTGTAAGATCAGATAGGATTTGAGGCTATTGAGTTAATTAGATTGGTACACTGTATCCTCAATGTTTCCTCAGTGGAACAAAATACTAATACTACTAATAATAATAACTTTATTCTTATGCCCTGCCACCATCTCCCCAAAGGGACTTGGATTGGCTTACATATGGGACGAAATGTCTGCAAAACACAAAAGCAAAACAATCCATAAAACAAAAACACAATTTAGAACAAAATGAAATATAACAATCCAGATAAAAACACAGTTAAATAAAACATAATAAAACAGCAGCATTGAACTCTATGAAAACAATGCTGCTGTTTTATTATGTTTTATTTAACTGTGTTTTTATCTGGATTGTTATATTTCATTTTGTTCTAAATTGAACAGCAGCATTGAACTCTATGAAAACGGGGGTGCGCATGCGTCGATAAACTTTTCAGACGCTCCACGGGTGGCTCCCATATAAGAGGGAAGAAAAAAGACTGGTGTACCGGCTAAACCAACCCCCCACCCTCAGAAACTGGGCCAGTGGATGAAGAAAGTACAGGAGGTAGGAAGGAGTTAAAAGTGGGGCCCAGGAGAGAAGGGGGAAGTGGATGCGGCTGGATTAAACTTTATAGCCTTGTGTGAGGAAAGAGGAATCCAAAATGGCCACGGGAAACAGCTCGGAATCGGCTGAGGGCCTGGATGCTAAAATGGACAGAATGCTCAATCTCTTGGAGGAGAAATTCGGAGCGGTCCAGCAAAAACTTGGAGAGGTGGAAAAAGTGATGGGGGATGTAGTCAAGGATGTCTCCGATTTGAAGGTGACTACTAAAGAGTTGGGAGTAAAAGTGGAGAAAAATGAGAAGGAGATACAAGATCAAATTAAAGGATTGGAGGAGACGATAAGGAGACAGAATCAGAGGCTTACTAACCTGGAAGATCGGCAGAGGAGGCGAAACATCTGCTTAAGAAACTTTAAACAGGACTTTGCAAAAGGAGAGAAGCTGGTGGAGGCAATACAACAGTGGCTGGTGAGGAACAGTGCTGTAATCCAAGTGGAGGATATTGAAAGAGCACACTGGGCCCTCGGCCGAAGAAACCAACGACAGAGGCAGAGGGATATTGTGATTGCCTTTGCAAGTGAAAGCCTGGCGGAAAGGATTTATCGTCACTTGAGAAGCATCTCTGATCTGAATCAGGAGGGCAATCAAGTTATCTGTCTTCGGGATCTCTCTCAGCAAACTCTGCGGGAGAGGGCAGGACTTCGCCCTATCACAGCATGCCTCTACCAACATGGGGTTAAATTTACATGGGGTTTCCCAACAGCCATCCTTGTCTTCAAAGGGACTGAGACGCTGCGAGCAAGAACGTATGAGGAGGGGGTGGACTTGCTGAGCCGTCTGGGAATTTCTATGACGCAGCAAAGAGGGAGAGAAGGAGGGGCAGAAGGAGGAGGTGCAGCTGGTTGCTTAGAGCAGCAAACGAGGCCCTCTAGTGGACTGAGTGGACAGAGCGGAGAGGGATCCAGTGGACGAGCAACGCCGGATGAAGAACACATTGCAGCTCTTATAGAAAGGGATGAGCGCATGAGACAGCTCACTGAAGAGCTTGAGGCAATGAGAAAGGAGCGTAAGAGGTTGTTGCTGCGGCAGGCGAAACGGAGATAAAGGAAAGGAGAGGAAGAAAGAAGAAAAGAAGTTGGAAGAAGAGACTGAACATTGGGATTGGGGATTGAATATGGCTATTATGGCTAGTTGTAGATTAAGTAGTGATTCAGCCGTAAGAGGAGTAAGAGGGGAAAGGGAGGGGGGTTTAGGGGGAAACCTAAATAAGAGCAAGGGGAGCCAGGAGGTGGGAACACACTCACAGATGAGGGCCTCTACTCAAGGGCAAGCGTGGAGCTGGTCACCGCACTTGATTCAGGTGGGGACACGAGAGAGGCACGGGTGTTTGAGGGTGGAAGGGGTTGAGAGGAAGGAGGGAAGCAAGCATGTTAGGACAGTTCAAGGGAATGAAAAGATAAAGGGAAATGAGTGATTTAACAATATTAGCTTTAAATGCGAACGGCTTGAACTCGAATTTTAAGAGGTACCGGGTATGCAAATTGGCAAGGGATAATAAGGTTGATATATTGGTTTTGTCAGAAACTCACAAAGGAAGGGACCGGGAACAATTAATAAATGATAAGAAGTGGAAATGGGTGTATGAATCTAGGGGGACGCGTAGGGCGAGGGGAACTGCAATCCTGATTCATGAAAGGGTTCCGTTGGAGAGTGTGGAGTGGCAGAAAGACAGACAAGGTAGATGGGTCTTTATTAAAGGTACAATAAATCGACAGAAGGTGACATTGGCAGCTATCTATGCGCCAAATGTGGGGCAGAAACAATTTATTATGAACATGAAAAGGAAATTGGATAATTTTAAGGAGGGGACGACATTCATGGCGGGAGATTTCAATATACAAATGTCATCAGTAGGAGGAAACAATAGAAGGTCTCTGCATTTAAATAAGCTTGATATGGTAGATCTGCATAGTGGGGTTGGGAATAGAAGTACCTATTATTCAGCAAGACATAATGTATTCAGTTGTATTGACTATGTATTAACGGATAGGACAGGAAAGGCCAAGGTGAAGAAAGCAGAAGTGAAGGCTATGTGGTTGTCCGATCACGCCCCCTTAGTAGTGACAATAAGAATGATGGAATGGAGGAACCCAAGGGTCTGGAAATATAATATGGCGGTTGGGACCATGGAACAGGATAAAAGCAGGATACAAAATGAAATAAAAGAGTATTTTAGATTGAACAACTCAAGGGAAATGTCTAAAGCAGTGGTTTGGGACTGCTGTAAAGCAGTCATAAGAGGTCAGCTTATAAGCCTTGAGGTAGAGATGAATAGGAGATGGAGAAGAGGAAGGGAAAACAAGATTAAGGTTATTGAAATGATACAGGATCAATTGAAGCAAACCAAGGGAAGAGAGTGGTATAGGCTGCTAAAACAGAAAAAAAAAGAATTGGAACAATTTGATGAATTGCATTGGAATAAGATGAGAATGGCAATGAGGCAAAAAATCAGTTCTTGGGGGACAAAATCAGTCAAGCAATTGACAAGATATTTGGAAAAGAAAAAGGAGAAGTCGTGCATACGAGCATTAAAGGACACCAATGGAGTGATAAAGGAGGACATGGAGGATATAGAAAAGATTATGAAAGATTTTTATGAAAAACTGTACGAACAAGGAGAGGTTAGTAGGACACCAATAGAAGTAGGACAGAAAGCAAGTGAAGAGGACAAAACTTACTTAAATGCAGAAATCAGCCAAGAGGAGGTGGAAAAGGTGATCAAGGGTTAAAACGTCGAGGGTGCCGGGTCCTGATGGGTATTCGGGTGAATTTTATAAAACATATATGTATGAATTATCACCATATTTGACGGAACTCTTTAACAAAGTGTTGTTAAATCAGGTTATCCCACAGTCTTGGAAGATATCAGAGATCGTGACAATCCCAAAGGCTGGTCGAGACGAGACCTGCCCAGAGTCCTATCGCCCCATAAGTTTAGCGAATCAAGATTATAAAATATTTGCAAAGGTATTGGCAAATAGATTGGAGAAAATATTACCTAAAATTATTGGGGGGGATCAATATGGGTTTGTAAAAAAAAGACGGATAAGTGAACCAATTAGGAATGTAATGAATGTGTTACTGTCACAATGCACGGACTTGGCGGGCCCCTTAATCACACACACAGAGACGTACTGAAGGCTAACTACTTTATTGAATATAAAAACAGTTCCAAAGAATATAGTCCAATATAAAATGAGTATCCAAAAGGCTTGAAGTAAGAATGTCCAAGATAACGTAGCAAATAGGCAAAAAGCTTGGCAGGGCTCCGCATCCAATGCGGATCAGGAAACAGAACAAGGCTTCGCAAACCGATGCGAATCAGGAAACAAGGCAAGGCAAAACAAGGCAAGGCTTGATGACCACGGCTTAGCTTGTGGTCCTACTCCACTTCACGCCTATTCAGGTAAGACGTGGCCGGAGAACTGAGGATGCGTTCCCACGGACCCTATTCTTAATCCTTCGGCCGAGGTCCTCGACGCTCTAGGCTTCTTCGTCTCCCATCCCTGCTGACGGACCTCGGCCGGTCTAGGCCCGGGACCAATCCCTCCTCCTAGACTCGATGTTCCGTCTCCTATCGAAAGTTCGACCTTGTCTCTCGGCAGCTGTGTCACTATCTCCCTGAGAGCTTTCCTCCCTATCCATTTCCCATTCGCCTTCTGCCATATCTTCCTCCAAGGGCTCCTGGGAAGATCTCCCTCCCGGGTGTTCATAACTCCCTGGATCGCTATCAGACTGCACCTGGTAGTCTGAATCATCCCTTGGACCAAAACACATTTCTTCCCATGCCAAGCTCTCTGTGGGCGAAAGAGGCCCAGCAGGGGAAAGCTGCCCTTCACCCCAGTCATCTAGCTCATCCTCTGAATCCAATTCTGGCCCTGCTGGTTCTAATGCTAGTGGGACCCCAGGCCCTGGTCCCTGCCCCCCAGGCACAAACGAGAACTGCTGTGCTACAGTTACATCATGCTACCGCAGCCAAGAGGAAGCTAGGAATATTAAAATTGGATGTGTATAAGGCATTTGATAAGGTGAACCATGTCTATCTGTATGAGGTGTGCAAGGAACTAAATTTGGGAAATAGCTTCTGTGAGGTGATTAGGAGTTTATATATAGGGAGTGAGGCGTATATAAGAGTTAATGGAAATAGGACGGAAAAGATTAGGATATTGAATGGAACTAAACAAGGTTGCCCATTATCTCCAATGCTATTTGTAATGGCAATAGAAACATTAGCGAATAAGATAAGACAAGACACAACGTGGAAAGGATACAAGATAGGGGGGATAGAGATGAAACTAAATTTATTTGCGGATGATGCAATTATATTAACCCAGTCCCCCTTGGAGATGGTTAAAGCAATGAAGGGAACGTTGAGAGAGTTCGAGAGGCAGTCAGGGCTTAGGGTGAATATGGAAAAGTCGGAGATAATGTTTGTAAACACAGGCCCAAGGGAACAGATTGAGGTAAGGAAAGCGACAGGGTTAAAATTAGGAATAAAGAGAATGAAATATCTGGGAGTGTGGATTTATAAGAATGTGGAGAAAATAGTAGACGCAAACTATAGACAGGTTTGGAAAAAAGTCCTGAAACAAATTAAAAGCTGGAAGCATAAATGCCTGAGGAGAATGGCAAAAATAAGAACGGTTAAAATGATGATATTGCCTAAATTCTTGTATTTAGCCCAGGCTTTGCCAGGAGTTCTTTCAGGAGTTAAGATAAAAGAATGGGACAGAAAAGTGAACCAGTGGGTGGAAGGAGATAAGAAACCACGGATAAGGAAAAAATGGTTGATAGCGAGTGAGAAGGAAGGAGGATGGGGAATCCCAAGCTTAGAGCTATATAGAGATGCGTTTCAGATAGAAAGGCTGATAGAGCTACAGGTGGAAGAAAAAAAAATGGGTGAAATTGGAGAAAGAAGTGAATGCAATTGGATCGGAGGAACTGATATTTAGGAGATGGGGAAAAGGTGAGGTGGATAAACTGATAGGGCCTATGAGAGCCACTTTGGAGGTGTGGAGAAGGTGGCAAGGGAGGATGGCACCGGGTGTCTCGAAGGTAGCCTCGCTACAGGTAATGAACCCTAAAAAGGAGGAAAATCTAAGCAGAGTAATAAGGGAATTGAGAGGGAAGGGGGTCACAAGATTGGAGCAATTAGTGGATGAAGGGGGCAGAATTAGGAGAGATAAATTAGAGAATTGGTTGGGACAAAGGCGGTGGCTGCAAATCTGGGCAGTATGTGAATTTCTTATGCAGAGGGAGGTTAGAGAGGCAATGCAAAGAGAGGACACTGCTTTTGAGAGGCTGGTCAGGGAATGGAAGGAAGGGAAAAGGACTCAGGTGGGAAAGACATATAAGCTGTTAATAGTGTCAGGGGAAAGCCCTGTACAAGAATTAACAAAATTGTGGGAGAGGGAAGTACAAGTATCAGAATTAGAGATGGAAAGGACAATGGGAAATATTGCAAAAATGAAAAATACAAGAGTGAGGGAAATGAGAAGGAAACTTCTGCATAAGTGGTATCGGACTCCGGCCCAACTGGCACACTTCTCTCAAAACGTGAGTAGCCAATGTTGGCACGGGTGTCAAGTGAAAGGGGTATACATGCACCTGATTTGGGAATGTGCAGTAGTGCAGAAATTCTGGAAAGAGGTACAAGGGGAAATTAATAAGGCACTGAATATAAATTGGGCAATTACAAAGGAGATTGCGATAATGGTGAGAAAGAGTGACTTGGGCGAATATGGAGGAATCAAGGAAGCCATGATTGAAAGCGCACAGTCTGTCATAGTTCTAGGTTGGAAGGACTCCTCCAAATGGACAATCAAGAATTGGCTGCGGTACCTGGTAGAACACATTCAATTTGAAATTATGGAGATTAGGGTTAATGAGATGGATGAGAATAAATTGCAGGAACTGATGGAGCGATGGGACCGGGTAAGACAATATATTGTTTGGAAAACCCGAGATCAAGATACGAGTAATAAGCTGGATCTACTGTTTAATTTGTAATGTAAACTGTCCAAAAGGCTTGAAGGAAAAGAAGAGTGATGAAACCCTCAAAAGGGGTGGAGGGGTGTGGATGCTTGTGAGGGTGGAGGGGCACTTTCACAGTGCACTGTCTGGTTATGGTTTGTTGTATGGAAGTTGTTTTTTTTTTTCTGTATGTAAAAAAACAAAAAACCAATAAAATATTATTTAAAAAAAAGAACTCTATGAAAACAAAGAAATGAAAAAAATCACTGTGATCTGACAAGCAGGAAGTAGTAAGGAGAAATGGAAATGGAGAACAGCAATATGCTGTCAGTTGAGAATGTAACATGAAAAGCTGAATAGAATTTCTGTCAATTATTTGTAAAGGTGTGCGGACATTTTCAGTTCACAACTGTAATACTTTGTTCTTGATGTCTTTTACATTGAAGTTGTGATTGATCAATATTCTATAGGTATCTCAGTATAAAAATATGATATAGTTATAAAGCTTCCATGAACACAGACTATGCTAGCAAACACATTCCACACACACACGCACACACAAAGAACAAACAATTGTCAGTATTGCCATGTAATTGCCAATATTTTGTCATATGAAAACAAAATACATCTATTGCACTAGTAGACTACTGTACTTTCGTCTACTGTACTAAAAACTAGGTTAGCTGTGTTGTTAAATATATTTAGCATATTCGGAGGCAGTGGTTATCTTTAAATAGAATGTCACAGTGTGTCTTTAATGCTGAAATGGAATCATGTTTATTGTATGTATGAATGGGGTGTGTTAAACAATGGCCAAATGCAGCGAATCATTTACACATTTTAAATATCCTTCTCTTCTGAGCTGCTATGGGGAGTACACTGGTAACCTGTTGGTCATCCTCATTTGTGAGGCCCACTATGTCTGTGATGCAATTGAAATTGATCTTGCTATTGGACATCCAGTCACCAATACCTTTTAACTTACACAATACAATCGCCCTGATGAAGCTGTGATATACATGCGAAATGGGATTTTTGGGCCGTAGGCGCTATATCTGAGTGAGGACCCTCTGGCTCCACTCAGATGGACTATACTTTATTGGCTGTTTTGATGTATTGGTGCATCCTTTTTCTATAGTTTGTCCTGCTGAATTAAGGAGTAATGATTACTCCATGAATAAACTGTTGGATTTAGTTTGAATCAACACTTGCTTTTAGGAGTCTGCACACAGATTTTTCCTCTCCTCCCCCCGGCTTTACCCTGGGAGCATCATCTGCACTCCTTAAAGGGGACAGACCTTTTGGAAAACTACTCATCTTTGTGAAGACTATGTATTGTTTGTTTATTTGGGAACCCACCGTCATTAGCTACGCTCCAGAGATACTAATCTATTGGTACTTGATTCCTTTGACCTTCCTTCCTCCAAGAATTTTGCGTCCTACAGTTTATGAACTTTTTACCACACGGACGCAGAGGAAGCTGAGAGATTGTGCTCCTAGGGGCATTTTTGTATCTTGTGGACTTTGTGGGCTGGGTTGGTATGCATATTATTGTGATATTGTGCCTTTTGCAACTCATTGAGCTGTACATGCACGCAGATTGACATCACATTTATTAGCCCACACCAATGTTTATATATCAGCTAATAGAATCATTAGCTGTTCCTACTTGGGCCCTAACATAACAGTAGTTTGCATATAGGAGCATTTGCTTGTTTTACTTTGGCCCCGATTATCAACAACATACCATGGGCTCACAGATGTGTAGAGCTATTTAATTGTTTGGAGTCAAGTATATTACTTCCTACTCCATGTGCAAGTTATTATACTCTTTGAACTACAAACAATTGGGTTTAGTGATTATGCAGGTAAACTGTGTGTTTACTATATAGCATGCATATATTTCTAATAGCCTTTGCGTTAGCTTATGTTGATTGTTTTTCCACAGTTTAAGAGCCTTGCACGTTTGAGTACACTGGTAAGTCAGAGCTGCTATGTACACTTCTGGAGCACTCTTGACTGCTGTGAGTTTGAGTACTATTCACTGACATGTTGGTGAATACAGAATCCCGCATTAACATTGTCATTCCCTAGAAAAATGTCTAGGAAAAAAATACTGCAAATTTGTAGGGAAGAACAGGAAGGGCCTGTGGGTAAATTCAGGCAAAACATTGATCGTCATTCCTCATTCACAGAATTTTAAGGGATAATCGTATTATGTCTCCTTTCCCCCCCTTTCCTCAATGTTTCACCTACGCATGTTCTTTCCACAAAAATGTGTTAAATAGGAAAGAGTGTTGCAGAACAAAGTTTACTAGTGCGAATATCCATCCATCTGGAAGCTTTCTAATGTTAGTTTTTATCTTAGTTAAGAGGAAAAAGATGATGCTGAGCTCAGTAGAACTTCATCCAGAGTGAATATGCTTAGGATTTCACTCTATGTTACTGTTGTTCTCATACTTAAATCTTTTGAATAAATCAAGACATGGATTTTGTATTTGATTTTAGTTTTTTTCTTATTTGAACCAATTAAAATAAAAAAATCAAACAGTTTTTACTTGGTGATTCACTCAATATTACAATAATGTTTCTCACAGTTTTCCTTTTTTGGGTTTTCGTTTTGTTTTGGTGAGGAGACGACAACAGATTTTAGCAGAAGAAAAACTTGGATAGCTCTATTGAGAATACCCCACCAAATTTTAAATAAAGTATGTAGTAGTTATGAACGTATTATACAGTATGAGTATCTATTTTGTCATCTGGTTATTTGATTTATAAAAAAGCTGCCTTGAGAATATGTGTCAGGTTAATTATCCTGCATAACTCTATTAAGCTATAGATGAGAGCTTGAACTGTCCTGTAAATTGAAAGCAAGCTATTTGTGAAAGCTTTCTAATTTCAATGAGTGCTCAAATTAATTTAGTGTGAAACTGCACTCAAAATTTTAACCAGCAAATTGTTCATCATATCTCCTGCTTGTAAGTGTGACATAGAGCTGAAGAGAAGAAAGAGACACAACCAGCTTTTAATGAATTGAATGATAATCTATTTTACATTTAGGAGTGTGTCGGCAGCCGGTTATATCAGATTTTTTTGGCAGAGGGATTTTCTTGACTCATCCCACCAGGTCATAGGTAGAGATGGGATGCAACTTGTGTTTGGAAATGTGTACAGTTCAGGACTCTGAAAATAGATGCATAAAAGCAATATATCCAGTTTTTTAATAGTGGGGGAAAGTTTTAAAGTACAACCCCACAGCTATATTCTTATGTAACATTTTCCTTGTCTTCCTCAACTTGTATCTCTACTGACATAATTTCTCACTCCCTGTCACAATTCATCTGCACTATCCACACCCAGCTTCATTGTCATCTCTTCTGCCTCTTCAACTTTCCATTTTATTTTATTTTATTTCTGCCTGGTTCTTCTTTACAACTTCTCACACTTACACGCTTTCATCTCTGCATGCTCCATATTTGCTTTTCTCCACTGATGCTGTCTACTTCCAATGTACCAAATGCCTGGTTTTTTAGAAAAGGATTCCGCAGATATTTCCTTTTGTTCCAGTAAAATTACTGGAAGGACTTGATGCGTTAAAATCCTTTCGGTCAATTTATATGAAAATGGGGTGAGGTGGGGAGAAGTCTCTAATCAGGAACACTGAGGGCCCATCCAGACAGGGCTTTAAACAAGGGAGTTCCCATTTCTAAAAGGGGGTTGACTAGTCAATGTCAGCGCTAAATGCACACTGAATCGCTACAAAGGAGGGAAACTGTGGGATAGAACAGTCTCTTTTTATCCTGTTTCTTGCCAAAAGATGTGCAATGTGTGACCCTACATTCCAAAAAACATGTGTTTTCCTTCCCTCTCCCCTGTGGAGACTGCTCCAGCTGATGTCCCTTTTAAAAAGCCCGAATCAGCTAATCAGCTGATTGGGCTGTCAAACTTATGCACAGCTTATTTAAAGGAAGCACGAATGGAGAACTATTAGAACTCTCTGAAACTCTTTATTTTACACTGTATAATATTAAAGAGCTTTAATAAATAATTAGGGAAGGGAGAAATCCAGCTGAAGTTTAAAAACTCTTATTCAGTGCTAAGTTTCATATGCGCACATGCAAATATACTTGTATTTATTAATTTAAGATATCCACATGGGCACATATACGCATCAGCACATAACTGTATATTATTTTTAATCCATCTGATGTTCCCCGTCTGCCCTCCATTTAATACTGACACAGAAGGGAGGCCAGTGAAGACGAAGGGGGAAGAAATCCCGGGACCGGCAGGTTTGTGTGGGGACCTGTTCTGAGGTCCCGGGTTTTTTGGTCCCTCTTTTTAATCCTGTGTTTTGGTGCTGTCTGGATGCACCCTGAAGCTGTGGAATTATGAATTTTAATTATTTTGAAACATTTTCCTAGCCAACATTAGGAAAGACCAGGAGGCACAGAAATGTGGACAGGGCTGTCATGGAAATATTCGTATCCTCATTCCCATATGTCCGCAATATGTATACAGGGAGCTCTTGAAAACACACCAGTGGTGTTGGTTGTTCATGGCATTTGCTTTCAGAGCATATTTGGAAGTAGAAATTTCCAAGTGATAAATGTGAAAAATACAACTCTTTCATTAAAAGTAGTTTATATAATTGAATAGATCTAAATATTTTGTCTCTGATGACATGTGATAAGAAAATGGAAATGTAGGGTCCGTCCAGGCAGTACCTTCATCCCAGGAGCTTCTGGGGCAAACAGGAGGGTGGTCAGATGCTGTTCCTTCAAAACGCAGAAGTGCTACAAACGGAAAAAAAACACAAGATTTTCAGGTGCAGGAATATCCTGGTTCTGACCTGAAAATCCACCTCTTCGAATGTCTGTATGTCCATGCACTCAGAAAACACAGGGTTTTTTATCTGGGTTTGTTCCTGGTTTTTAGATGTTTGTTCCAATTAGTTGGTTTCTATAAAAAAAAGAAGGAGACAATTGAGTAGAAGGCAAAAACTTCGTCTGTGTGCCAGAAACTTCACGAAATGTGTAGATTGCGAAGTTTCTGTAGCCATGACAAAGAACTGAAGTTTTGCAACTATTCTCATCTTTGCATTTTCAGTTTTTGTTTTTTGTTTGTTTTTCTAAAAATGCTGAAGTTTTGGCAGAAGTCCTGTGGTGGCAATTTTGGGGGCTGCAAAATGTGGATGATAGAGGCAGAAATCCCAGGACCAACAGGCCTGTATTTGGACATCTTCTAAAGTCACAGATTTTTTTTGACCCGACTAAAGTGTGCGATTTAGTACTGCCTGGAACCGGCCTTAGGCTAATAGCATGACTGTTGTAAGCTTATGATACTTTAAGCTAAGGTACGATAGAAAAAAAGCATTGAATCACTTAAAAATCTAAGTACATATTTATAATATTCTTCTCTACAATCAGTGAAAAGGGCCAGACTAAATTGTGTACTGTATTGTTTCTTTCATGTCCTTTGTCTCGTTCTTGGGTCATATCCACTTATTTGGCTTCATTCAAAGAGAACTGCTTGAAGCCTATTTCTATTCATTTTTCATACTGCATTTCATCATATCCAAAAAGCAAAACGTCAGTGACCAAGCTACTTTTGAAGAAAAGCTATTCGAAAGATGAGAAAACATGCAGCCAGAAGGCAGTTTGAGGCTAGAGGGTACTTGATCAGAAGCCAGACCTGCCTTCAGCCAAGTACTTCTGCTCTCCAGCCTTCATTAATCTCATACTTGAGTGTGCCTAGTGTTCCTTTTGTCTTTTTCTAGAAGTGGGTTGTAACTGTCCAGTACTTTAAAGTAAGCTCACAGAATCTGCCAAATCAAATACAGCCGGGTAATCATCCATGACTGGCTGTGTATATTGCCTGATATGTGCTGACAACCTGCTTTTCACATGCCCAGGCAGGCTGCAAGGCTAGGAAAATGGTGAAAGTCCTAGTGAAGCCTGGTGTGTGTAATGGCTTAAGCTGCTCAGGTACAAACTTTTCTAAGTTTGTTGGATATAAAATTGGTCAACTGTTTAAAATTACCGAGAAAGGACACTTCCAAGCTTCTTCACTTTTAAAGAGAGGCTGGAGTCCCAAAAACAGTTTCAGTGTAGAAGGCAAATGCAATGTTAAGCTCCATTTCTGTGCAGGTTGAAATGGCTGTTGCATTGAATAAACCATAAGATCTGATGAAAGTTCTCAAAGTTGTGCTCTTATTCTGGCACTTAATCTCTTGAGCTTGTGATGTTTTAGGTTTCCCAGGGTACTTTTATGGAAACTGGAGTAAGAAGTTTAGTATTTCTTCTGCACTAAAACCTGAAGATGAACCCATCGTAGATAACGAGAGCTGATGATCAAATCTTATATGGTAACTTCAGTGCAATTTTCAGCTACAACTGCTGCCTGGCCAAACAATAGCTTTATATTTTGTTCATTTCTCATCCAGCATACAAAGACAGCTCTTTCATGTATAATTAGCCGATCTTGCTTTCTCAACAAGTCTGAGTCAGAGGCCAAAAATTTCCATTTCTAATTACTATAGTCACTTTGTTTGATGAAATAATTTATGAAGTAGATCAGAAAAAGATAAACAATTAAACATCCCATGTTCTAGAAAAAAAATCGCATTAGAGGCAAATTATACTTTGAAATGGTTACATTAGCTACACATAAAATATTATTTGCTTAACCTTTTGTACTAAAACTGCCTTTTCTGTCATTTAATGAGGTGCTGGATTTCTGAGTTGTTACAAATAAGAATGATTCATTATTAGACAAAATAATGGCTTTGTGTTATTTGGGAGGGAAGGGTAGGTGTAATAATTTGTTAATTTTATTGAGGTGGGAGCCTCTTGAAATATTTTTGTACCTCTTGTGGAGTGGAATAAAGTCTAGATACTCCTTATGTTCATTATTTTGAGCTGAAAGGCTCCTGATGTTGCTGTGGGAAGAAAAGGAACAAGAACCAGTGTTCTTCGGTTGTACTGAATGTAAAAGGAAAGTTACCAGTATAGTTTCCTTTCTATTGAAGCAGCTATAGAGAAAAGTGAATTTAGGAACAATTAATAGATACCAAGAGCTCCCCCTGTCTCTCTTTGTGGTTTTCAAAGCCATACCATAAATGCAATAGTGCCACTGTACTTAGGTAGCAAGAAAGGTGTAAATATAGTACTCATTGGAAGGATAGAGTTTTGGAGCCTAGGCTGGAAAAAAATGTTTACATCACTCAATATATTTGCATGCTACTATTTAGATCCTATGTTCCTATATGTTGGATATCCTACAAGATATCACAATCTCTCTCTCTCTCTCTCTCTCTCTCTCTCTAGATAGATAGATAGATAGATGGATAGATAGATAGATAGATATGCTCTGTGCATAATGAGTAGGTTAAAAACAAAAAAAACCACTGAACGAAATCACAACGAATTTGGCCACAGAATGCCTCACAATCCAATGACTGACCACCACTAACAAAAAAACATAAACTCAAAGCGACAAGGACCTAAGGACCCAAAATAGATAAAACACAATACAGAGCATGTCCTCCAAATACTCCTTAAGCCTCCCCCCCCACACACACACAATAAACTGCCGAGGGCACCCCAGGCTTAAATAGCATTGAGCTGTGGCAATTAAAGTGGTGCCAAACTGTCAAGGAAGGAGAGGAAAATAAACATAAAAGCTACAGGCAGGTATGACAAAATGCTCTTTAAACGCATAATAAAAGGCACTGATAGCTAAGAACTGGTGCTTCCCCTCAAGAGCACTTCCACCTCCTTCGCCATGAAGCCCCAAGTTTCCTCCCTCCCCGAGGCACACAGACATACACATAATAACTACTTCAACAAATGGCAGCCAATTATTTCGCCGCCCTGCAAACTTCCCTCCCTGACAGGACTGACTCCATTCCAGTGCATCCTTTACAAGCCTGACACCATCCTGCCAGCTCCTAGCGCCATAGGCTGAACAATGCCAGGCGCAGAGCCTTCAGGGAGTTGTGTTTCCCCGTCCGGACAGGGCCTCCCTCTCCGAAGGGGCTAGGCTTGGCCCCACAGACTCTGCGAGAAGCAGAAGGATGTTAGGGGGCGCTGTTGCAACCTTCCCCTTAGAACAGGCAGGAGACAGTTGAAGGGAAGGCTCAGTAACAGCCATCTAACTGCCCAGGCTCCCTTCTGTATTATCAGTAGGCTAAGGGTGCATCTACATTGCAGGAACACTGCATTTTGATACCATTCCAACTGACATACAGCAATGTCATTCAAACCTGGGATTCATAGTTCTGCCTTCTCTGGTGCCAAGCTACACCCCAGAATTGAATTGCAGTGGTGCATGGCAGTTGAAGTGATGTCAAACTGCATCCACATTATCTGCTTTGAACTGGATTATATGGCTGTGTAGACTCATATAATCCAGTTCAAAGCAGATAATGTGGATTATCTGTTTTGATAATCTTGATTATATGCAGTGTAGGAGGGGACTCTGGCAAAACCAAGCCCCCTTCTACATAACTGTATAAAATCCACGTTAATAGCTTTGAACAGGATTATATGGCAGTGAAGACTCAGATAATCCAGTTCAAAGCAGATAATGCAGATTATCTGCCTTAATATTCTGGAATATATGGCAGTGTAGAAGGGCCCCAAGACTCCCCAACTTTTTCCAGGCTTCATCTCAAGCCCCTTTCCACACTGCCATATAATCCAGCATATGAAAGCAGACAATCCACATTTTTCCTTTGAACTGCATTATATGAGTTTACGCTGTCATATAATCCTGTTCAAAGCTATTAATGTGGATTTTATATGGCAGTGTCGAAGGGCTTCAGCCTCAGGACAGTCGTTTTCACAGTTGCAATCATCTATGGCTTGAAAATATCAGTTTTGAATTGGATAACAGGAGAGGTTAGGAGTTGTAATTAGTGTTAAAAAGACGGTTTTGTGGCTGGATGGATGCTGATGCTTCTGAGGACGGTTGAAAACCTCCTGTTGTGAGCAGACTTTCTCCTCACATTTATCAGAAATAATCTTTTTCCACTGCCTATTTATCCCTTAGATTCTGTCAAGTCTATTTTGGAGGGTGCATCTACATTGCACAATTAATGCAGTTTGACAGCCCTATACCTGTCATGGCTGGATGCTATTGAATCATAGGAGTTTTAGTTTTACAAATCTACTTTTTAAGACACACTTTTAGGAGTGCACTATTGAATTAATCTTTCTTGCACTTTTCATACCCTGGTCTATGACCGTTGGTTTTATATACTTCTGTGCCTTTTTTGTTTGTTTTGTGTAACTGAGGTATATGAACTAATTAGTTCCACATAAAAGCACCTAGTTCTGCCAAGAAGCAAAGTTATTGGCATTTCATATGCAAAATATGTATCAAAGGCATTTCAATATTTCAGAATGATGAAAAAAACATTCAAAAGCAGGGAAACTACCAATGATAGTGTTGTGGAGAATGAGTCATTGCTATCAGGGGAGCCCAAAGTTTGACCCAAGACCCAGTTCAAAGGCACATAGCACTAACTCCTTATCCTATTTCTCTGAAATGTGTCAGGCTTATTCCACTTAAGAATGATTATGAAGCCAGCTAATTTTGATCAAATTCTGAGAAACAGCTGAAAAAATATAGCATCCTTTTGGATTTCCCATGATAGTCAACTGGATACACAATCCTTGATTTCTTAGCCTTAACCTCAGTCAAAGCATAAGGACTGACCTAGCTACTAGGCCTGGTTAGGTTTGTTGTAATGGTCCAAAATTCGGAATAAATTCGTATTTAAATCACTTGGTTTTGAAGCGATGTAAGCAACCCGGAAGTGAAGTTGGTAATTCGAAGCCATGGCCTGCCATTTTTGGAAAAATCGTTAAACAAAACAAAAAAAAGATCAGACTCACCACCAGCCAACTCCCTCTTTGACAGCTGGTTCCATCTCTCGGGGGCTGGGGAGTGAAGCCAGGGAAAGTGCACCAGATCGGGACCTGGGAAAGCCGAAGGATGGGGAGCTGTGGGAGGAGCCATGCTGCCAGTCTGAGGCGCTTCTCCTCCTCCTTCTCCAATGCCTTGAACCTCTCTGATGCGGGAAGGGGAAAAAGCACTTCCAACCCAGGTTTAACAGGGCTCCTGGCCCAAATCCTTCTCTCCCGTGAGAGAGAGGGACCTGGGGCAGGAACCCTGTTAAACAAATGCAGCTTGGAAGCGCTTTTCTCCCTTCCCCGGTCAGATTGATATGGGAAGGGAGAAAAGTGCTTCCAACCCAGGTTTAACAGGGCTCCTGGCCTAGGTCCCTCTTTCCCGCGAGAGAGGGACCTGGGCCAGGAGCACTGTTAAACAAACGCAGCTTGGAAACGCTTTTCTCCCTTCTTGCATCAGTCTGACATGGGAAGGGAGAAAAGCGCTAACAGGTCTGCCATTAATGAAGCCATTCCAAATTTTGTTATTTTTAACGAATTAATTTTGATATTTCCACTAAAATTTTTGGAAGTCCATCAGAAACGAAGCGCCAGCGCCTCCTACATCTGCAGCGAGGTTTGAACCATTTTTTTTCTTGATCAACCAGGCCTGCTAGCTACATTGAGCCACTTTCTGAAGAGTTGAAATCATAACTTGTATCACATGATTGTTTTCCAGAATGATACAAATGAACTATGTTATTAAAACTGATATGTGCTTGCTTTTCTGGGCATATGTCTGGTAGGATACATCCAACTAGGGCCTCCTGACTGGAATGGTATGCTTTTGTTCCTCCATGATGTAGAGAAAATTCAAAAAGACAACTGGGAACTGATAATTAACATTTTATGCAATATTGATTGGCATTTGAGAGGTGATTGCAGAACACCTGAAACACCTAAATATGGTATTGGCATATGTTATAGACAGATTCCGAAAGGTCTTATCTGAATTTCAGTAGTTGAAATGATGAATTTTAATTAGTTTTGACATTTTAAATTAAAATGTATGGAAAATACGTTTCAATTTGCAGCTGTTTGGTAGGGGACAGTTTGTCCTTAATGTTTAAAACATCTGTAACCATTCTGAGGTGGCGCAATAGTAAAGAAAAAGAGGAGTACAAACAAAAAAAGAGGAGTGCAGACAAACCCATCATTTAGTGTGCATGTCATTGCACTAAAATTCCACTGAAAACATAATGCTGAAGTGCTCCTTTTCCATCCGGGTGGTGGAATAAATCAGCAATTTGTTTCATTTTAGCTAATTTGTATCTGGTCATGATTTCTTGTTTAAAATAATTCTAGCTTGTCAAACAAGCCAGCTAAGTCACCCACCATTTCAGTTTGGTTTGAATAAAATTTACACTATTGTTCCAGAATAATATTAACAAGTGAAAAAATAAGTGAAAGGGAACCCCTTCCACTCTGGTGCTGGTTAACGCCCGTTCCATCCGGAACAAGACTGCCATCGTCAGGGAGTTTTGTGAAGACCTCAAAGCGGACCTACTCTGTATCACTGAGACCTGGCTCCAGGAGAGCGATTCCATCTGCCTCCAGGAAGTGGTCCCCCCTGGTTATGTTGCCACGCACCAGAATAGGAACGAGGGACGGGGGGGGGTGGCAATACTCTCCCGTGACGGATTACACCTTAGAGCGATCCCTGCGCTGGTCACCTCGGGATTAGAGAGTGTCGGCCTGGTGTGGGAGTCCCCGGAGAGCCTGGCGATTCTGCTGGTGTACCGTGCGCCTAGCGCACCAGCAGAGAGCCTGGCGCGGTTGCTCGAGACTGTGTCGGAGTGGGCATTGAGGTTTCCCAGACTTATTGTTCTGGGTGACTTCAATGTCCATGCCGACGCAGCCTCTGTTCCATCTGCAGCTGCGGACCTAATCTCGACCATGGCGACATTAGGCCTCTCCCTTTGTAGCTCGGGACCCACACACTCGGCCGGGCACACTCGACTTGGTGTTCAGCGCGGGGTTCAAGTGGACCTAGCCTCCGTAATAGAGGTTCCATGGTCGGACCACTGTGCTCTAAGGATCCGGGTTGAGCAACCGCCCCCATGCAAGGGCGCCGAACAGATTTTCGTTCGCCCAAAGAGACTTATGGAACCTGAAAGGTTCCTGAATGCTCTGAGGGATCTGGAGTCTATCAGCGTCTCAGTCGATGAGCTAGTCCAGGCCTGGAACACCTCCTTAGCTAGAGCTCTCGACGAGATTGCCCCTAGGCGTCCTCTCCGACCCCGCAATCATCGGTCCCCCTGGTATACAGGGGATCTGAGGGCCATGAAGCGGGAGAGGAGACGGCTAGAGCACGAGTGGAGGAAACTCCGTGACGGAGCCTCAGTATCAGCTTATAAGCTAATTAAAGAGTCTTATGAGCATGCTGTCAAGGCGGCCAAAAATGTGTACTTTTCCGCCCTGATAGCGTCTGCTAACTCACGCCCGGCCCAATTGTTTAAGGTAATTCGGTCTTTGATGACGGTCCCTACCGTCCCAAAAAATAGTGATCAGGCCCTCACTGCCGGTGCTTTTCAGAGTTTCTTCACAGACAAGATACTGAGCCTCTGCCGGGACCTTCCGGCCACAGTTGATACAGTAAGAGAGCTCGAGACTCCGTGGCCCTCCGCCGGGCCCACCCTCGACCGGTTTCGGCCACTGGACGCAGACGCTGTTGATAAGATAGTGGCTGCAGCCCGTCCCACCACCTGCTCCTCGACCCGTGCCCCTCCTGGCTTGTTAGATCTTGCCTGGAGGGGTTACGTGGGCCTCTGTTGAATATCATAAACAGCTCCCTTGAGCAAGGAGTCTTTCCAGAGTGCTTGAAAGAGGCGGTGGTAGCTCCATTACTGAAGAAATCGTCATTGGACCCTGCGGTTCTCTCCAACTACCGCCCAGTGTCGAATCTTTCGTACCTGGGCAAGGTAGTTGAGAGGGCAGTAATGGAGCAATTACAGTCCTTCTTAGATGATGCAACGTGGCTAGACCCCTTCCAGTCCGGCTTCCGTTCGGGCACGGGACGGAGACGGTCCTGGTCTCCATCACAGACCAACTCCGCTGCCAGCTCGACCAAGGCGGGTCTGCGCTGCTCGTGTTATTGGACCTCACGGCAGCGTTTGACACGGTCGACCACAATCTATTGATCCACCGCCTGGCCATGGCTGGAGTGAGGGGGGACTGCCCTTAAATGGCTGACCTCCTTCCTCCGCCAGCGGTCTCAGCGTGTGAGGAGGGCCGAGGTGGTCTCCGAGGGCTCCCCATTAGTTTGCGGAGTTCCTCAGGGGGGCCATCCTCTCCCCTCTGTTATTTAACATCTACATGCAGCCGCTTGCACAGCTGGTGCGGAGTTATGGGCTGGTTTGTCACCAGTACGCTGACGACACCCAGCTCATTCTGAGGATGGAGGGCAGGCCGGAGCCCGTCCCTGATAATTTCCAGCACTGCCTCGAAGCCGTTACTGGATGGCTGCGAGCCAGTAGGTTGAGGGTGAATCCGGCGAAGACGGAGATCTTGTGGCTGGGTCGCCCGGGCGGGGTGGGTGCCCGGCTTCCGACCCTGGACGGTGCGGCGCTGTGCCCAGCGCCGTCTGTGAAGAGCCTGGGGGTCCATCTGGACTCCCAGCTGACCATGGAGGCCCAGGTCTCTGCGGTCAGCAAGGCTGCTTTTTTCCACCTCCGCCAGGCAAGGAGGCTGGCCCCCTACCTCTCCCGGAACGACCTGGCCACGGTGATCCAAGCCACGGTCATCTCAAGGCTAGGTTACTGTAACGCGCTCTACGTTGGCCTTCCTCTGTGGTTGATCCGGAAGCTCAAGCTGGTGCAGAACACTGCCGCCCGGCTCCTGTCTGGCACGCCAGCAGGTTGCCGTATAACACCCGTCTTGCAGGATCTGCACTGGCTGCCTATTGAGCACCGGATCGCCTTCAAAGTGTTGGTTCTTACCTTCAAGGCTCTGTACGGCCTGGGGCCAGCGTATCTGAGGGACCGCCTCACTCCTTATTGCCCATCGAGATCACTACGGTCTGAGGATGCCAACTTCCTGGAAATACCATCAGCAAAGTCGGCACACCTGACATCTACCCGCCGGAGGGCGTTCTCCGTCATAGCCCCCACGCTGTGGAACGCCCTCCCGGCCGAAACTAGAGCCCTGAGGGATTTACTCCCATTCAGGCGGGCCTGCAAAACCCATCTGTATAGGCAGGCCTTCGGAGAGTAGGCCCGCGTGCTCTGGGTACTGTGTTGTGGCTCCTGTTGCTGCTCCATTTGTTTTATTGCCTGTTCTGCTATTGCTCTAATTGTTCAATTGTTTTATGTTTTTAATCTTTGTTTTTATGCCCTTGGCTCTTGTGAGCCGCCGTGAGCCCCCGGGAGTCGGCGGCATAGAAGCCTCAATAATAAATAAATAAATAATAAATAAAAACCCCGGTCCCACAGAGTAGGCAACAGAGTTCAATAAAATCAACAAAAGCAAACGGTCTCCTTGAGTGAAAGCAGGATTCTCTTTATTGCAGCGTGGCCACGCCTGGTTGCGAACAGCTGAAAGACCAGTGTGTCTTCAAAAAAGAGCTGCCCGTACTGCTACAATCGTTCTGTTATCTTTTATACAATTTTTACTAGGCCATGGAGTAACCTCTCTGCTCACACCTCTTAACCAATCACTCAAATACTCTTCTCAGTATTTTCCATCTTGGCGCTTTTACGTAATAAGCTACTACATATGCGGCGCCAGCATAGACAAACTTTATATTATTTATACATAGATAAGTATTGTCAGGTCATCTGAAATTGGAACATCTGAACATCCTGTGTTTTTGCATCACACAATCTCCCTCCTGGCCTTCATCTTCATTCCCCTTTTCCAAGCTAACATTTCAGCATTTTGCATGATTAAGCTCATTAACCCCTTCATAAGTAGAGAGAAATTGAATGCTGAATTATTCTAACTCTTGGCTTCTGTGCTTAGCCATAGTGGGCAACTATGGCATATAGACATTGTTGAACAGCAATTCCTATAACCCTTCAGAATTGGATAAATTGGTTAGGCTCACCTTTTGTGTATTAAACAGAAAGGTAATGACATCTGAAGTATTCTTTGTAGATTCCTCCCAGTTTTCGCCTAGTGATATCAACCTCCCTTGCCCTCTCTTTTACTGGTGTTTATGCCTCAGGAACAAGCTACAATTGCTCATAACCATGTTTTACTATTCTTCAAATCTCAAAAACAGGTTTGAAACCAATTCTTAACCCTTCGCAATTAATTATTATTATTATTAAATTTATTTATACCCCGCCACTATCTCCCCAAGGGGACTTGTGGAGGCTTACATGAGGCCAAGCCCAATAACACATAATAACAACATAGCAGCAATAATAAAACAATACGGTCAATATACTTACACACAAGGAATAGCCGACAGATTAAAACCATTCTGGGCGGGCCAAATGTGAAATGTTAAAATTTTAAAATAAATAACACTGGATGAAAACAGAGGTAGAATATATGTAGCAGGAAGGTTTTAAAGGATAATGTAGGTCAGATGACCCAACAGGTCATTAAAATGCTTATGAGGACATTTTGCAAGGAATTATTCACAGCAGGGCGTTATTTGCTTTATTCAGGGAAGGCACATTGGAACAGCCATGTTTTCAGGCTCTTCCTAAAAACTGCCAATGTGGGGGCTTGTCTAATTTCCTTAGGGAGCGAGTCAGGGGGCCACCACAGAGAAGGCCCCCTCCCTCATCCCCACCAAACGGGCCTGCGAAGGCGGCGGGAGCGAAAGTAGGGTCTCTTCAGATGATCGAAGAGATCGCTTGGATTCATAGACAGGAATGCAGTCACGCAGGTAGGTGGGCCCCAAACCATTCAGGGCTTTGTAGGTAAGAACCTGCACCTTGAATTGGGACCAGAAGATGAACGGCAGCCAATGACGTTCCTTAAACAGGGGGGTTGACCGCTCCCTCAAAGTCCTCCAGTTAGCAATCTGGTTGCCGCCCGTTGGACCAATTGAAACTTCAGGGCTGTCTTCAAGGGCAGCCCCACGTAGAGTGTATTACATTAATCCAATCTGGAGGTGACTAAGGCGTGGACCACCGTGGCCAGATCCGACTTCACAACGATAACTCATCTTTATATGTAGTATATAAAGCTCATTATGAAAAAGATTGCCACACATACTTTTCAGAATAGAAGAAAATCACAAAAACACAGTAATAGACACAGAGATTATATTACAGTATTTACATATTGTTTTTTGATGTTTCTTTACAAGCACAAATTGGCTAGATATGCATGTATAATGAAAGGATGATCACAGCTGGACTTATGCATTGTAGCATTCAGCGAACTCTTGTATAGTTCAGATACATGTAAAAGAACAGGCAGGTAAAAGGTAATATTCCATAGATGGGATATCATATCGCGTTTGTTACTATCTGAATTCATTTATTCATTTTCTTGTTTTCCTCAGTCAAGGTTGCCATGGTGAGTGCACAGTTTGGACAAACAAATCCAGAAAGTTGTGTCATCTTTTATTGTTGCTTTGACTTATCGTGACCCTGTGAATGGGAGACCTCCAAGAACTCTAATTATGAACATCATGCTCAGATCTTGCAAACGCAGGGCCATGACTTCCTTTATTGAATACATCCCTCTGTAGTATCATCTTCCCTGTTTCCTACTGCTCTCCTGTTTACAGTACTTTTTAAAAAATCAAGTCAAATAAAGGTCAACTTTATTTATACCCTGTCTCATCTCCCCTTGAGGACTTGGGGCAGTTTACAACATAAATGACAGCCATTCAATGCCATACAATGCACAGTGAAAATACAAATATATAATAAATTAAATGCAGATAATTAAAACAACAATTTATCATAACTAAACATGAAAACAAATCAATAAAACACACATGGAAACAACGATTAATAGGGGATTAAAAACCCAATTGGTAGATTAAAACATCACATCTTCCACATCTGCTTTTCCTACTGTACAACTTTCACAAACATACCCAGAAATCTAAAGTTTTCTGCTGGGTGATTCCGACTTTGGCATTTAATAGCTTATCTTTGTATAAGTTGCCTGAGGGCTGAGAAGGACAGTATACTAATACAATAAATAAATAAATAATTTACATCTTTATAACTAAATGTGCATTGCTTTCCTTCCAAGTCATAGTCTTCTGATTTCTTGAATATAATTTCCATTTTGATTTATGAGTGAGTTGCTGTCTGCATATTTCACTTTTAAATTATGTCAATAATATTTGATCATTATTTAATCTAGAGCATTCCATAATATAACATACAGCCAAAAATAAAGAAAGAAAACAAGGCAAAGATACACACACACACACACACACACTTAGTATAAAGATACATACATACACATACAACTAAGACTATCACTAAATTAATTTTCAAACACCAGACCAGTGGTTCTCAACCTTCTTAATCCCGCGACCCCTTAATACAGTTCCTCATGTTGTAGTGACCCCAACCATAAAATTATTGTGTGACTACTTCATAACTGTCATTTTGCTACTGTTATGAATTGTAATGTAAATATCTGATATGCAGGATGTCTTTTTATTAACTGGACCAAATTTGGCACAAATACCCAATATGCCCAAATTTGAAAATATACTTTGACATTTGGGAGGTGTAGTTGCTGGGCTTTATAGTTCACCTACAATCAAATAGCATTCTGAACCCCACCAATCACAGAATTGGGCCAAACAGAACCCCAATGACCAACAGAAAATACTGTTTTTTCTGATGGTCTTTGGTGACCCCTCTGACATCCCCTCGTGACCCCCCACCAGGGCTCCCGACCCCCAGGTTGAGAAAAACTGCACTAAACTAAAACAATGCAGATCAGCTGACTAGAGCACTAAACTCTAAATAACTAATACACCAAGGTGCTATAACCTCTCAATCCAACGGGGAGTCAGGGGAAAGCTGAAAGAAAAAATACAATATTTCACCATAACAAATCCCACCACAAATTACTATTAACCATGCTACAAGATGAAGAAGAGTAACTATAAGGCGGCATGGAAAAAAATTATTAAGATCATGAAAAGATGGAAGGAAAAAAATCTAAGCATCTTTAGTAAAATAAAAGCAGCAAAAATGTTCTTAATCCCAAAAATAATGTATTTATTTCAGGTTCTCCCAATAGAAATTAATTCAAAACAAATAAAAACTTGGGACAAGACTATTAAAGAATGGATATTGAATGAAAAGAAACCCAGAATCTCAAACAAAGTATATTACACACACCAGAAAGAATTAGGATGGAGACTACCAAATTTGGAAATTTATTATGAAGCATTTCAACTAAAGGCATTGATAGAAAACAGTTTAAGGAGAGAAGAAAAATGGTGCAAAATAGAAGACACAGTTAATAATGGAGAGGGAAAATTTGGGATTTTTACAGGAAATATAGAGGCTACCATTAAAAAAACTAGAGGCCCTAGAAGGCTGGCATTAAAAATATGGAAAAAATGGAAACCACTCTGGATACCGGATATAACAAAGTGGACACCCCTAGAAAGCCTATACGGGAAAGAGTTTGGCCCCAGCTGGTGGAAAGATCTGAAAGACAAAGGATATTATTGCATTAAGGATATGTATGATATAAATGGACAGCTGACTCCCACGGACAGGTTATTAGAAAAAATGGGTAACAGAAACTGGATAAAAGTATTAGGCCTTTGCAATAAGCTTAAACAAGGAAGATATGGAGTATGTATATGGACGGATGTGATGCAACCTCTTCCAGACATTGGACACTGATGGACATTATGCTGACTCGGCAGGGATATGACGTAATATCCATTGGACAGTAGTACTGCTGAGTCAGAGGGGGATGATGCAATCTTGCCCAGACATTGCAGGTGACGGGTGGAGGGGTTTGAGTATAAAAGGCGTGTTTGAGGTACAAGCCAATGCTTTGGCTTTACAGGTGTTGTACCTTCAATAAAATCTCGTTGGATCGAACAGCAGTTTGTGCGTGATCTTTACAGAAGATTGGAGCGGCCTCACAGGAAGAAGGGGGTAAATAAAATTAAAATGGAAAAAATATAAAGAATTAGAAAGGAAATTTATTTGGAAATGGTACAGGACACCAGCTCAATTAGCAAATATGGGAACAGGATTAAGCCCAATGTGTTGGCACTGCAAAGCTGAGAAGGGCTGGTACGCACACATGTGGTGGGACTGTATAATTGCAAAAAAAAATTGGAATAAAATAATGAGGAAAATTGGGAAACTTCAAAATAACAACTCAAGCTAATATGGAATTTTTACTAATGGCAGTCAGGGAATAAAAACATTGCTGCAAAGGACCAAGAGTTATTTAAAGCAATGATCCTAGCAGGAAAAGCAGTAATAGCTTGGGGATGGAGAGATGAAAAAAAATGGAATCTGGAAAATTGGAATAACTACTTATTTGAACAAGTCCAATCTGATATCATTGCATGTATAAACCAAGAATACTCACAGATAGATATAACAGAAGTAATTAAAGAGAAATGGGGGACCTATATGAAATGGTTAGAAGAAGGAGAAGCCAGTCCAGATATTGTACAGAGATTTCAAAGGCTGTGTTCGTGGTTAAAAATAAATATATAAAGAAGAAGTGGTGGGAGGGATAGGGAGGGGGTGGGGGAGGGGGAGAAAAACAAAAATGGTAATTATGAATGTTCTGTAAAGAATGGGAATAGATAACACAGGAATTATGTTTATTATAATCTATGCCTACAATAGACAATTATTATCTGTTCAAATATGTCGTTTTCTTCCAATAAAAAAATGGGGAAAAAACCCCATGCTACATGTTTCATATTCTTGCATTCCAATCGCCTATGATTAGCAACTTGTCCTATTTTGATGTTTGATCAATTTCCTCATGTTTAAGCAGTATAAAATCTTTTGAGTTCATCCTCTTATCCTTCTATAGTTGGAGCACTAATGTATGCTTCCTCTGATTTATGCTCATCACATTCCATGTTCCTATCACATCCAATCTGCAGCTTCAGACTTTCTTTTCATATCTGAGCATGTCAGGCATAGAATATAATTTTGGTTTGAGTCCAGTTGTATTGTTAGACACATTGCTATTCTTACTTTGTTCTTTACTGTTCTCCAGAGGCTGGCTGAGTGCATTCCACCTTTCTGGCACTATCTCTTGCTTTACTTTAGATCAGTGGTTCCCAGCCTTTTTCTGACCAGGGACCATATTGACCATGGACCACTTGACCAGGGACTACTTTGATCAGGGACCAATCTCCAACATTATTACCAGAAGGGTTACAAATTGGTCTTTGCTCAACTTTAGATTTATTTTGGTTATTTGGGGTGTTGATTCAGAAAATTGCATTGGATAGACCAGTGTTTCCCAACTTTTTTTGAGCCGTGGCACACTTTTTACATTTGCAAAATCCTGGGGTACACCACCAACCAAAATGACACAAAATGACACTCTAACACAGTAATACATATAGTTAATATGTTCTTAAATGTATTTATACACTCAGTGTGAAACCTGGGCCTGTTTCGATGAACACAACATAGATATCCTGGCAGGAATGGCAGAAAGACACAAACTTCCCACACAGAATTCCCATAACCAAGAGAAAATGCTATAAGAGTTTGGTGGGCATTGACCTTGAGTTTTGGAGTAGTTGTTCATCTATATCCAGAAAGCACTGTGGACTCAAACAATGTTGGATCAGGACCAAACTTGGCATGAATACTCAATATGCCCAAATATGAACACAGACGGAGTTTGGGGAAAATAGACCTTGACATTTGGGAATTACAGTTTCTGGAGGGGGGGGGGCTCAAAAGACCAGCAGTCTCCCTCTCACTTAGGTTTCCCCCTCCCTCCCCGCCAGGCTTCAATTGGGGTCATGGGGAGGAAGAGCCTCACTCACTACCTGCGCAGCTCCTCGGGGGTCAGTGGGGCAGCCCGGGTGGGCATCTCGGGGCTGGCGAAGCAGGCAGGAAGGAAGGTGGCGGTGCCGGGCAGGGAGTCGGAGGGAGGCCGAGAGCGGTTTCGTGCGCACCGGGGAGGAGGGGAGGCGGGGCTGGTGCTGGACTGAACCATCTGGCATTAGGCCCGGGTGGGGAGAGGCAAGAGGAGGTCTCTATTTGGGGAAAGGGAGGCAGGCCTTTCCAATCATGGAGAGGGAAAGTCCAAGTAGACAACGGGTGGGGAGGGGGGTGTTTGTAATTTTGTGCCTTTATCGAGGTAGGTTTCTTAGGGTTTTTATACTTCAACACACTAGATTCTCCCCCCTCCCCTCCTGGAGGTTCCAATTTCCCAAGGCGCACCTGATGATTGCTCATGGCACACTAGTGCGCCCCAGCACACTGGTTGGGAAACACTGGGATAGACCACATCATCTGTAGTTTCTGATACAGGACATATGTCATCCAGTAGTCACCATTTTCTTGCACACAGAAAACCATGTTTAGTAATCTAGAGCCACAGACCTTATTTTAGATCTCAGGCCATGGTCCATAGGTTGGGAACCACTGCTTTAGATTGTCTCTCAATAGAGTATGCATGGTAAAAGTGGTTTACAAGTGCTTCCTTCTGTGGTAGAAGTAGCTAGAGCGCCACTGCTGCTGGTCTGAAAGATTTCTGTGCCAAACACCTCTGCTGCCTAGTAGCGTCCTCTTTCTGCTGTAAGGTGTTTGGCACATTTAATCCATTTCCTCAACAACAGTAGTCTCATGCCTGATGGGAGAACACAATCTCACCACCACAGAAAGTTACCATGTTACAAATGGTTAAAGTCTTTTACATTACTGATCGTTTAATCTCCCATTTGTGATTCAAAGCAAGGTGATTTTCTGTTGGGTGGTTAGCTTGAATTCATATGAATTCAAAATGTGTGGTGAATAATATTTTTCAAGGATAAGAAGTAAGATAACTAATATGAGATACATTTGAATAACCATTGGCTAGATCAGACCTGGGCAATTGCCGGCCCCCCAGGTGTTTTGGACTTCAAATTCCAGAAATCCTAACAGCTGGTAAACTGGCTAGGATTTCTGGGAGTTGAAGTCCAAAACACCTGGAGGGCCGGCGATTGCCCAGGTCTGGGCTAGATGGTTAGATTTAGAATATATGCTTTCAATATATCTAACCTAAATATCATTGATTTCCAAGTGGTTACAAATGTTTGCACTACACCCTTTGTTCATGCTTGCCATGACCATGCATATATGTTCATAAATTGAACAAGCTAGAACAAAAGGAGTTTGTGATATCCTCTTCCCTTAATAAATTGTGCCTTAATCAATTAGTGTTGACATTGGCTTCATTCTGCAGGTTAAATGATAGCATATTATAAAAATCTTTGGAATTCAACTATTTCCTGTAAAGGTACAGGTTTCACACTATTCAAACTTTCTAAATTGCTTAATGTGCTTTTTACATCTTGAATTATTTCCTGATGGGGAGATATACAGTGTGTGTATATATATATATATATATATATATATATATATATATATATATCTTGGATACATTTTTCATAATTTTACATAAAACCATAGATATTTTGGGTATATAAGAGACATGATGCATAAACACAAATATTTCGTATACATTTTATACACATACCCTGACGGTAATTTTATGCATAATATTTTCATAATTGTGTGCATGGAACAAAGCTTGCGTACATTCAACCATAAGAAAGCTATGATGTTGTTATCACAGCCATCCTTGTGGATGATTTTGTCATAATTCAAATTTTAGAATTCTGGATAAGAGGTACTGAACAATGGAGTTTTTGGGAGGTTAAAAATTTAAAGAGTATTTTTTCCAGAAATAAAATGAAATAAAAAACAACGGAGGCACTGTTGCTATATTGCTTTGTGTTAAACAGTTAAGTAAAAATATTTTTGCAGCGAGTGAATCAGCATTGTAGAAATACTGTTTTACTAGTAAGCAGGCATTTGAAGAATGTTGCTTTTTAAAGTATAAAATAAATTGATTACCACATCTTGTTCTGAAGTGTCACAGAAGTTCCCATGACAAACACTAGAGCAACTGTTCTCTCTGGAATTGCACTCCAAATGATAAGCATTCATCAGGCAGATGGAAATAAACAGTGCACAGTAAAATGTAGAATAAATGAGATTACTTGGGGATCTTTGCTAGAATTGTTAAGTAGATAATAAAGTGTGTTCAGGGAAAGAAAATGAATACAAAATTGGTGAGTTATAAGGGTTTACATAGATTCCCATGAGCACATAATCTGTTAAGAAACATTATATTTTATTCCTTCTGTTTTTTTATTTTCCCAGAACACATTATATTTACATAATTGCATAAATTAGGAGCTGAGGGATGATCACCTCCTGAATTGCTCCCATGCCATCTTCAAAACTATTGAGAGAAGAACAACGTTCTCTCCAGGATGGGTCATGTTCTTTGCAAAACTTTCTAAAATGTGTTCTACAGGATAGAGTTTGTAAATGAATTAGTTGAATAACAAGTAACTTCATTGTAGTAGTATGCAGGACATTCTCCCATTCCGGAAAGCATGTAAGACCCTGCTATTCCAGCAGGCTTTCGGAGCTGGATGAGCTGCAATCCCTGTTGCATGTCGCCACTTGCACTCAATTGTTTTTATCCTGTGCCACACTGTGTTTAGTATGTGGCCTACTGTGCTTTTTAGATATGTTTTAATTGTGGTTTTAATTTTGTTGTGCATGATTGTTTTATAGTATGCTGTTAGCCGCTCCGAGCCTTTGGGGAAGGGCGGTAAACAAGTACGAATTAATAAAAAATAAATAAATAGTAGTAGCAGTAGTAGTGATGATGATGATAATAACAACATTTCTTACTCTCCTTGTTTCTTGAAGCAGGTAACAATATAGCTAAAACACATAATCATCATAAAAATTATATAAAAGACACACCTGAAAACTTATTTCTAGAAAATACATATATTAAAATATACAGAACAGTGTTTATGCTACTCCTCTTTTCCCAGTGTAGAGTCACTGATCTTCTTTGTAAGTTCAAGAATTAAGTCGGTATTCTTGCTGTCTTTCACTGTGTGACTCATGTGTAGCTCATGCTTCATTTCTCCTTCAAGCTGAATTTTTAGGAGCCACCTTTCTCCTCTTTTGGAGCTGTGGTCCATAGTCCATATTTCCAGAGCCAATGTTCCTCTCTTGAACAAGCGTGCTATCTTGTTGGCTCAAGTAGATACATGTCTTTGTATATCCAAAGACAACTTTTATCTTCTTTAGTGAGTCCCCATATATAGAAAAGTTTTATGTAACTTTGCCCCTCAAGTGATCACTATCTTATGGGAAGATTTGCCATCCCACAAGAATTACTGATTATGAGCCAAATGTTTGTTTGTCTTGGGGGGGGGAACGACACATTTTGTTCAGGTTCTTTTAATGTCTCTTATCAAGTTTAATCATTTACATACTCAATAGTTTTCTCTCTTGCTTCCTCTCCCTCCAATTTCATTTCCTCTTTATGTATGTTTTCCTTGGAATAGCTATTAAATGGAAGGGCTGATCTTAAGGGCCTCCTCTCCAACTTCTGCTTTTGCAGCCGAATAGTTTAAGCCTCCTATATGCTAGCAAATACAGTGTATACTGTATATCTATATCTATATCTCCATATCTGCCCCTATTCTGCAAGAATGCACACAGCATTTTAAAATTGAAAGTGTTTCTTCTAAGCTTTAATGCAATATTTAAAAATCCATAGCTTCACAATCTTTGGGGGGAACACATTACTTTTTTTTTACAAATATGTTTCATCTTTATTGGGGGCAGGGGGCAGATTGATGGGCAATATGCTTCATCTGGCAAAATCAACACTTTTTAAAACATTCAGTGTCATTTCCTGTGGTGTGTGTTTAACATTAGCACAATTGGCCTAATTCATTATTCAATTAATAAGAAGTACCATTGATCTCATGGCTGGGATCACCTGTGACGTGAGTGGCAGCCTTGGGGATGAAAAGCAGCAGGAGCATCTTTCCAGCAGTTTGCCATTGCTTGCTCTGAAATCAAGTAGCCAAAGCTACAATCAGAAGGAGGCACCCAGCCTTGCCTTCAGAGGTGAGGTCTCTGTATAGTTGATCTAATTGCTGGGCTTGGCTGAGGAGAGGGCAGTGGCACTGAGGAGCAAAAGAAAAGGATGGCAATTTGAATTGGGCAAGGGAAAGGCATGGCTATCAGCACAATTTCAGCCTATTATATTATAAGTCAGTGTAATGTTACTGGGATGAATCTGAGGAAGCTCCAAGGCAGAATCCTGCATATTCTGGGCCTAATTTTGTTGATGTTAACCACCCCTAAATCTTTGTATCAGCCAAAATGTGAGGTCCTTTGTGTTCCCTTTACTCTGGAAAAAAATAATGAATCTGTGCCAGTTTTATTTCTATTCCCCTCCCACCAGGGCCATAGCCAGGATTTGATTCGGGGGCGGGGGGGCTGAGTCTGAGTGAGAGAGGGTCTACCCTAGCAAACCTTTTGTATCGTTATCCAAAAACCCCCATGCATATGGGATATATTGAGCATGGCGATCAGATCATGATATGAATAAACATAACAGTTTAAATAATGTACCAGTAAGGCCTTCTTGCGGACCACCCTGAGAATTGGGGGGGGCTGAAGCCCTTCAAGCCACCCCACCCCCCGGCTATATGCCTGCCTCCCACTCTCACCCCAATATTTTTCTGGCACCGTTTTATGGAAAATCTCAAACTTGGCTCTCTATTTTTAAAAAGCCCCTCCACATCCAATTAGTCAAATGTTAATTCTTTACCTCTTTCTTTTTACAATTGTACTCGGTAAGACAGTATGCTGATCTATGGCTGGCAGCTGTTCCACTGAGCATTCTTCTTTTCTGTAAAATATTTGCAATAAAATAATGCTTGTATAATTTCCTCCTGACAGTTTTAGACATATTTTTTCTGTTGGAAACTAATTTCTTCATTTTCTCATAACAAAGCGTATGACTGCAGCTTTGGAGAAGATTCCTTTGTTTCTTTGACACAAACACATTTCGATTAAACCACAGTTCTTTGTTTCAATGAAATAAGTGACTGTGGTCTAGATCAGCAATTCCCAATCTTTTTCAAATCACAACCCCATTTCATAGTGGCAAAGTGACCCATAAACCTGGCCCATTTAAAATAAACTTTTAAATAGGGTAAATCAAAACACATTGAAAGCTCCAAGGTAGGAAAGCTCCAAGGTAGGAAAGCTCCAAGGTAGGAAAGTTAGGACTAATAAAGGGAAATATTTCTTCAAGCTGTCAGCCTGGACAAAGGCAGGATTAGACAGATTCATTAAATCAGTAGCTACTGAAATGGACATCCAAGTGCCACCTCTGTGTTGATGGAGGCAGGCAAAACTGGTTGTGGGGGTCACAGGTGAGGGTTCTGCCCTCCTTTCTGCTTGTACAAATGGGCCACTGTGTGACACAGAATGCTGGACTAGATGGGCTGAGGTCCGATTCAGCATGGCTCTTCTTATGTTCTTATGTTCTTATAGATTTTTCAGTATAATTCAAAATAATGTTAATGTGATGAAATGATAAATAAGTGCCCGCATTCCGTAAAACCAATTACTGAAGTGTGTGAGCCTGGACCTCACAACCATGCTAATTTGCCAAAGAAAGATTGTTATGCAGGCAATTATTTGTGTAAGATGCAATGATGTGATTTTTTGGTTTCCCTTCTTGAAATTTTCATAACTCACCACTGCCCAGAGACTCCACGGAAAACCTGTGGTCATGACCTATGGGTTGGGAACCTCTGGTTTAGACTGCCGGACAGAAGTTTGAAATGAATATTGGAAATTAGGATGGGAGGAACACATTTTTCTTCATGGACTCTGTGAATGTGGAGTGTCTGCGCAGGCCGTAACGGAAACTTCCCCAAGTTTAAACTACAAGTTTTGGTGGTAACCCTGCCCAGTCCCCTCGCAGGGCATAAAAGTCACCCCATGCGGACCCTCTGCAGTTCCTGTCTTTCCGCCGCAAAGGTCGCTTTGGAACTTTTTTGCTATGTCAACTACCAGATTCAAGCGTTGTACCAACTGTCCTAGGAAAATTCCAGACTCGGATAAGCATTCCAAGTGCTTACTCTGCCTCGGTGAGGGCCATATGGCCTCTTCCCACCGCCATTGCCAGGCCCTCATGGTTCAAGCTAGAAAGAACAGGGCTGCTCGGTTGAAGTACCTCCTTTACGAGCAATCGCTGGCTCCGTCGACATTGATGAACCCAAGTGAGCCCTCGACCTCAGCTGGAACGAAGCCACCACATAAGCCTCGCTTGATGGCTTCGAAGACGTCCAAACTACCATGCGCCCTTACAACCGATACGTGCTCTGGAGGGCTCTGAGCCACCATGTTCCTTTTTTGAACTGTCCTCCTGACATTAGGATGGGGCTGCTTGCACCGACCTTATGCCGGGAGGAGGGCAAGACAAGTGGTGGCTGAGAGTGTGCAAGAGGGCTCTCAGCTGCTGTGGGCGGCTTTGTCCTTATGCCAAAAATTCAGGGTAAATGAAGAAGGCCTGAGGTAAGCACCCTGAGGGCTGCATCCGGCCCCTGGCCCTTAGTTTGCCTATGCCTGTTCTAGATGTTGAGGCATTCTGTGTCTTCTCATGATAAAGTATTGGTACCTTTACATTTGGTTAAAATAAATGCATCTAAACTCTTAATCTTTAAGGCACAAGTTGTTTTGATTTACATATGGATTTAGATCCTGTGCTATAGAGTAGATTTGGAAGTCAAATTTTAATGTAATATTTTGTATTCCTTGGAAATCTTTAGTTACATAATTTTGCCAAGCAGGACCAGTAGTGTGTATCCATGTGCTTCCAGCTCTGGAAGTGTAATACCTATTATAATCGACCACTTGCACGTATATGTGCTCAGAGGACACTTTGAAAAATGGTGTTATTTGCAAGTGCTAAATGTTACATATCCAGAAGTCTGCAGTTCTCTGCTTCTGTTGGCTGGGCTTGCATGTAGGGAGCCACACTGCTTGCTCCGACAGGGATGTTAGATGAGGATATTGTACTGCTAATGACAAGAAAAGAATCTCCACTGTGAGCTATAGACCGTGGTTCATTATTTAAGGAAAGGTTAGCGGCAGTAAGATTTACATCTGTTCATGTAAAGCAGTCACACTAGAGAGGATAGATATAATCTTCACTTTTTTTGCCTCTTGAACGATAGACAGCTTACCGGTGGGCAGCTTACCGGCACTACATTTAGACTCTCATCAGCCTTCCATTCAGAATATAAGAAGCCAAGCCTTCATGAGGAGCTTCCTTATCTACTGCCTCAAGGGGTGCACCATTGGAGAGAACAAGGCCAATTGTTAGGAATATTGATCATTGCAGTTGCACTGGCTGGAGATGATGAGAGTTGCAGTCAAAGATATCTTTAGTCGCCTGCCTGTGGAAGGCTGATTTAAATTGTTGCTTGTAGTTTCAGTGAAAAGAATGGAGAACGCAGTATATTGAATACCAAAATGTGAACAACAGATGTATCTGTCTGCATGAGTGTTATTTCACTAAAGTGCCATATTTTTATATAGTATTAAGAGAAAAGATTTTCATTGTTTTTCAGAATGATGTGCAAAGAGACCACATATGCCATGGATGACATTACGTTTCATCAAGACAAACAAGAGAATAACTAATTATTTATTTGTTCATTATCTTTTTTTATATATGCCCCTTATTAGATTATTTTACATTTGCATAAACATAAAATACTTAGGCAGGGAGCTGAGAACGTGGAGAGAGTTCGGGGTTCAGTGTTAATGGGGTGCTAAAGAGTAGTGTGTACAGCAGCAGCTGAAGGTGTTTATTTTATTTGCTGTACAATCAACCTTTACTGTCTTTATTTCTTCATTTTTCTCTGAATATTTTAATTAAATCATAGAGAAAATTGGGATTCTTTTCCATCCTGAACCCACTGATCAACCAAACTACTTGTTGTAGTGCAGCCCATGGTTGTGGCTGATACCAATGTAAATGGGGAAGTGGATTATGGGAACTGTAGACCTGTGAGCCAACATAAGATTTTAAGTTCTGAAAATGATCAGTCTTTGTCTTCAGCCATCAGCGAAGGTCACATTCCAGAGAGGTGCTGAGATGGTGCAGAGGAGCCGTTCTCTAGGGAAACAAGTTCAGAGGATGAAATCCCATGTGGAGAGAATAATGAGTTGCAAGTTAATGAGCTGGTTGATAGGAGAATCAGTTTTTATAAACTTCATGCTGCTCAACAGAATCTCTAAAGGTCACAGTGCTTGTTACAGAAGAGACCCATATCAGGAAGTCATGGGAAAAGACATGATTTCATGTGTATATTAGAGAGGTTGGGGATTTTTCCAGCTAGTCTGGTCAACGTTGGTAATTGAGACAGCAGCATATCAAGTCTTAGTCAAGCCTGCTGAGGGACTTCTAATTATTTGTCTTTGTTCATGTTTTATGCTTCCAAGTTTGAAGAATTGTTCCTGGATTTCTTCATTGGATTTTATGCAGCCTCGCATTTCCTGGTTTTCTTGTGCTGTATTTCCTGTTACTTTGAGCTTTTGGATTACTCTTGTACCTTGAACCTCATGGACTATTTTATGTGTATAGACTTTGAAGCTTTTACTTTTTGCTGATGTGCTTTTTATATAATCTTCAATAAACTGCTTTGCTGATTTATCTTGGACTGGAGTGTGGTGGTTAAGTACAGAGGTGTTTCCTGGCCTGGAATGCAACACTACTTATTTGGAAGAGTGTTATCTTGAACCCCGAGTACCAGATCCAGGGACAGATTTTGAGGGTAAAAAAGCAAGATGAGGGATAGAAGCCTAAGTATTGCAACTGGGAAGCCAACCTGAGTAGGGCTTCTCTCACCATGATATTTAAGAGTTATTTCCTTGGGACTTCTGGATTCCAGTTAGCTCTTCCAACACCTTTTTGTGCTTTGTACCCATGACATATTAGTTTGGGTTTTGGGAGGAGGGGGATTCTTAGTCTGGCAATGATAATGGTGTGTGTACCTGATGACTTGGGGCAACCTTATGAAATTCATAGGGTTTTCATTGGTAAACAATATTCAGAGGTGGTTGCCACTTTATTCTATTGCAAAACAGCCTCCAGCACTTAATAGCCATTGGTGGTTTCCCATCCTGAGCTGACCCTACTTACCTTCGCTGCTTAAGAAACAGGGGTTTAATGGAATACCTTCCGGATTTATGACTGGATATAATAGTGATAAGATTGCATGCAGTATTGTAAAATTATTTAACAATTACAAAGAAGTACCTTTGCTTGTGAGAACTTGGCCGACTAATAGTAAATTCTCAGCAAGATGAAAAGCCTTATTATGTTTGGTTTTACTTCTATTTACTTTATTTCTACCCTGCTCTTCTCTGCATTAATTAAACACCTTATCAGATCTATACCTTAATGAAAGAGCGAGGTAATAGAATCATAGAGTTGGAAGAGACCACATGGACCATCTAGTCCAACCCCCTGCCATGCAGGAAAAGCACAATCAAAGTCGGTTTAGGTATTTGACCTGTGGGAGTTGACTTCCAGTATTGTGTTCAGCAATCTCCACAGCCATCTTTCACTTTTGGGTTTCTGTAGCTCAGAAGTGCAAGAGGGTATCCACTCCCTCCCCTCCAGTTCCCCATTCGGTCCCCAAAACTTACCAGAGAGACTTGACAGCAGTAAAGTCCTCTCCCTACAGTCTTCCTGGTGCGAGAAAATGATGTGTCAGGAGGTGGGGGATAGCAGAATCCCATGTAGCCATACCCTGAGGGAAAGCCTGGAGTTTGGTTTGGGGTTGGGGATCAGAACCCACATAGAAGTGGATTATTTTAACCTGTTTCCACACGGGTTTTAGCTATGTCTGGAAGCTCTCTGTGTTTCATTTTGGATGTGTTTTTATCTTTCAGCTGTCCATGCACTATGCTATGAATATCCCACTCCTTCCACTTACACAGGACTGTTTAAAGAACCTTAAGGAGAGATAAACCTTCTAGAAAGATGAGATGGTTGAGGATATTTGAGAACAAGACAGGGAAAGCTGTGCTGTCACTTAAGCGAGAATCTTGGCTGCCTTCAGCAGCCCACTAGCATTCCCTTTGTAATGTGCTATGAAATCCTCCATGGGAACAGAGCTGTGAGCTTTCACTTGCCCACATTAATCCAGTATTCAGGGAACATTTCCCCTACCTATCCTGAAAGGGATTTGAAAGTGCTTCAGTTTTCGAATGAAAGGAAAAGAAAAACAATATCTGTTTTCCAGTGGGATATAGGAAAACTGAATGTTTAAGTTTCTAAGAAAAGAAAGCATATCAACAGGCAACTTGTTTTAGTATAGATTGAGTATGCCTTATCCCAAATGTTTAGGACTAGAAGTGTTTTGAATCTGATTGCATACATAATAAGATTTATTGCAGATAGGAGCCAAGTTAAACACAAAATTATGCGTTTCATATGCACTCTAATACACATTTCAGATAATTTTGAGACAACATTTGTGTACATTGAACCATCAGTTAGCCAAGCTGTCACACTCTCAGCCATCTATGTAGACAATGTTGGATTTTAGAATTCCAGTAATGCATATGCATCTAATTTTTTTTGTTAAAAATAAAATTTCTATCTCATTTGGTTATCTAGATTCTAGAAAACCTTGTTTCATTTCAGAGTGCTAAGATACCTTTCAAGCAACATGGTTCATGGACCACGTTTATGTGGAAAAGTTGCATTCAAAACATTACTCTTGTGCAAATAGAATCTAGATAAGTAAGACATGGTAAGTGGATGAAAACTGAGATCTCTCTCTTGTAAATTCAATTAACCCTTCCACAGAAATAAAAATGTTACCTGGGCAAGAGTTGATGCAAATCTTTATAGATCTTGTTCTTGCAAGTAGAAACAAATAGTTTCAAAAAGTTTTGTCCTTGCAGATTCAAAAATCTTTTTGTTTTTCATTTCCAATCTAAAGAGTGTTTTCCAAAATGTTAGCTTGCGTAAAACAAACAAATAATACAACACAGAGATAGTATTTTTGCACAGAAAGCTGCATTTTATGAACATTCAGTTTTCTGTGCAAAAAAAATGTTTTTTACAAAGACGTCTGAGGAGTTTTATTTGGAATACCCTATAGCAAGGGCCGTAGCCAGGATTTTGATTCCGGGGGGGGGGGGTGAATCTGAGCAGGGGACGATCTACCCTAGCAAACCTTTTGTATTGTTATCCCAATACCTCCATGCATATGGGTTATATTGAGCATGATGATCAGATCATGATATGAATACACATAACAGTTTAAATAATGTACCAATAAGGCCTTCTCGCAGATCACCCTGAGAATTTGGGGGGGAGGTCTGAAGCTCCCCCCCCTGGCTACATGCTCGTAGAAGATAGTGAATGATCTTCTACGAGAAAGTTGGAGTCAATTTAAAAAAATATTCTTATGTCTATGAGAATATGATCTGGGGTTGTTGATACTGAAGTCTAAGAAAATTGACAGCAACACATTCTGGTTTTTTAATGAGTAGGATTTTTAGGAAACAGTTTCCCCCCCTCAATTCAGGAAGTTGGAGGTGACAAAAACAGCCTGTACTTTCCCAAGCCTGTTTTAGAGTCTGATAATAAGGACTCCTTTTAGACAGCCATGCATACTGTTGGAGTTCTCAGGCACACCGCTAACAAAGATATTATTTTCAACACACTACAATTCTGTGTTTCAAAAGTCATTCTGAATTCCTGATGCTTTAGAGCAAAGGGCAGAACCAAAAAAATTACCCTGCTTGCTAACCCTGATTTAAAACACTAATTCATGTCAACACCCATTTACTTAGAATAAACCCATTGTAAGATGTCGATTATTTGTGTGTAGATTTTGTTGTTTTGTGAGAACAGGATACATATTGAAACAGACAATGTGATCATTTTTAAACCATAGAATGTTCAAGGTTTGAATTTTACATGGGAAATTAAGAAGGCCACAAAATTAGTTGGTCCTGAGGACTGTAAGCGTTTAGTTCAGCATCAATTCTGCAAGAGAGCAAACCTAGTTGGAAGGTGGAAATACTGAAACCCTAGACCCCCATTGTGTTTTGTTAAACAGAATAAGTTTAAAACCAACACAAGATTTTTGTCAACTGTTGCTTTCTTCAAGGTCAGTGGTCTCATAAATGTGTGGCAGCGTGGTCAAGAGGATACTGAGAAATTACAACCTCTGCAGTTCAATGGTTGAACTCCACCCTGCCATAAGAGCTGGCTGCAGTAACCAACACTGAGGGTCCAGTTTGATTTATCCATATGGAGACTGGAATTAGCAAATTTTGTTATAGAAAGGACAATGTGATTTTTTAAACCATCCATATGGGAAATTAAGAAGGAAATGTGGCGTTTAGCAGCATCAATTCTGGCAAACCTAGGTGGAAATACTAGACCTATTGCTTTGCCACTACTTTTGTCAACTGTTGCTTTCTTCAAAGGTCTCAAAGGTGTAACTCAAAAGTACAGTCCTAGTCCTGAACTCCAGTCTAGCTCCAACACTATCCTGATTTATCCATATGGAGACTGGATACAAGACTGGATACAAGTTGATAATTACCCAGATTAGACTTAACTGATATTTTTCAGCGAGTGTGTGCATGTTAGGAAGTTATGCCTTCTGATGGCAGACAAAGCTTTGATGTGTTCTCTTGTGAAGCTCAACTAAGATTTAATTACCTTTAGGCTTTGAATGAGATTTAAGTATGCATGAGTTAATACAGCTGTCTCTCTATAACCACAGATTCTGCAACCATGGATTCAGCACAGCTTAAAAATAACTCCCCTCCCAATTGAAAAGCAAATCTTGATTTTGCAGTTTTATTGCACCATTATATATTATAGAACTTGAGCATCCATGATTTTGTTATCTGTGAGGGTTTCTGTAACCAAACCCCAGCGGATACCAAGGGTCCATTTTATTAGACTTCTTTAAAATGGTTCGGATTCTGCTTATGCCTAGCCATCTTCTACTAGTAGAAGTGGCATTTAGTGTCATGAGAAGGAAATAAGGTATTTCAACAAAACTGTATTTTAGGAGCAATTAATGCAATTTAATGAAGATGGTGAATAACACATAGCGACATTGTATATAATAATGTTAGCGGAATTACCATGTGTCTATCTGCATACACATTTCTGATTAAATTTGCTGTGCTCTGGAAAATTACAGGTCTAATTTTTTCATGGAAGAAAGTGTTGTTGCTCTCTCTGTGGGATATTAATTAGCAAATTAAATCTCATAATTTAGTAATGTGTTGTAGTGTTATTTCCAGACCCTTTTGGGAATGTTTCTGAGACACTTTGTCTTCCTTTTGGCTTTCTGAACATTGATTTTGATAACTTGATTTCCTCCCCAAATATTATACTTCAGTAGATATTAATCAAATACAGTTGGATGGATTAGTAATTTAAATGCTTATATTACACTATGCTTGATGTTGTGAGATGGGCAATTACAACATTAAAGTTGGAAAACTGAAGTGCTAGGAAATTATATTTAATATGGCTCCCTGGATTATTCCACAGGAGATGGAACACAAACATTCCTCCCAGGATATAAAAGATAAAGCTACGCAAGTTAGAAATTTGCAGAAATCTACTCAATATACGTCCCTATTATCATGCTGATGTATACAATGCCCAGTTATTTTCCAAGTCTTATTAGTGGCTTTTAAATCAAGTACTTAAATACAGAAATCACCATTTGTTGTTTTACTCTTGAGTGAATATGCTACTTTTCACGCTTCAAGAAATGTAAGAATTTTACAATGCTGATGTTACAGTTGGTCTAATTACCTCTGTAGAGTAAATGCAATTACAAAGTCCATAATATATTTGTTTCCTGCAGATGGTGGGACTTCCACGTATTTGCAAACTGCTGTTGACTTACTATCAGTTCAGCTACGCTTTTCATCGATCTATAGCTCTTCTCTTTTTTCAGCCCTCCCAAGATGTACTGTATGCTATTCATGTACTCTTCGACCCCTTCCACACAGCTGTATAAAATCCACATTTAACTGGATTATATGGCAGTGTGGACTATGGGTCCTTCCACACAGCCATATAACCGAGAATATCAAGGCAGATAATCCACAATATCTGCTTTGAACTGGATTATCTGAATCCACACTGCCATATAATCCAGTTCAATGTGAATGAAATGCAGCTATGTGGAAGGGCCTGCTGATAACCCAGTTCAAAGCAGATATTGTGGATTATCTGATAACTCTTTCAGGAGTGGATTTCCCAACCTAAAGATAGAGTTCTCTTATTTTTGTCTCACCACCGTTCTTAACTATGAATCATTTGTAAGACAGATGTTTGTAACTCGGGGACTGCCTGTATTAGAAGAAAGAAGTTTGTGATGGTAAGAGTAGTTCAGCAACAGAATAAATTATGTAGTTCCCCCCGGAGCAGCTCTGCTGGTGCCTACAAATGACGTGCCAGGAGAGGGGGGGGGGGGTGATTTTCATTTGTACACACTGGGAGAGCTGCTCCAGGGGGAAATTGCAGCACTGGTAAGCTTTTTTAAAAAAACTTTTCTAAAGGGTCTGGCGGCTTGGGGGGGGGGGGGGGGTATTCCTACAATTTACTGGTCTTATTTAGCCCAGTAAACTCTGGGAATGGGACACTGGAAATAGTACATTTGTCCCGCACCTTCCAAGAAGGTGCGGAATAAATGCACTATCAAATTAATTGGCTACAAACCAGAGTTTTCCTAGTTTGTAGTGACTTAATGCAGGACTGTCCAGAATGTTGTCTGGACAGCCCCTTAGTGTTTGCAAAAAGAGCCTGGAGAGACATTTCCAGGTATCTTATAAATGCTTTAAAATTAATAAATATAAATGTTCCTTTATTTCTCATTTTGATAATCTTAATTTATAGGTTAATTTTTGTGATAGGGTTATACCATATCTAATTTTTAAAGTATTGTTAAATTTTCTAATAGACTCTGACTATTTTGAGTCTTATAACAAGATCAATATCGGAGTTTTATATATCAAGTCCTTATTCTTTCTATCAAATACCGAAATCATTAGCTTTGTTCCTTCTTGACTGCTGAATAATAAGGATTTTTCCCCACATGGCTACATGATTACCACTTGTCTTTAATAATAATCTTTATTTGTACCCCACCACCATCTCCCCGACAGGGACTTGGAGCGGCTTACATGAGGCCAAACCCAACAGCACAACAATACAATACGTAAATCAATCAAAAAACAACATAATCAATTACATAAAACATAAACTATAACAGCAGTGCTTGGTTTCCAGATAGGAAATTATTGGGGCAGGGCATAGATGAACAAAAGGGAAGCTGACACATATGTGTATACACTTCCAAAACCGTCTCCCCCACTGTCTGCCTGACTGGAAAAATAGGAATGAGGCTATATCAAGAACTATATAGGAATGAGGCTATATCTGGCAATCTGGAAAAGTTTGAGCATGTGATAAACTTCTTTTTTATGCAATAAACTTTATGTTGCTTCACACAATATTGTCTTATTCTTAGGAGACCTGCTTCAATATACAAGCCTTATGCTTTTCATGATGCAGTGACTTTTAAAACTTCTTTCCTGGCCAAAATGCAGCTGAGCGTAGAATAATTAATTGCACAGGGATTTGGCACAGAACCTTTTTGAAAGCTGAAAACAATTGTCGGTGGCTCTTCTACATTTTGTGATTAAACAGAGTTTTATGATGAAAAGAGTATCAAAATAAAACATCTGATTTATCCCCACAACTTCATCTACTTAGAAAGAGGTCAGAGTAAAAAAAAAGTTGGGGAAAATGTTTTGGTCAATATTTTCCCTCATGACCATAACATTTTCTGTCATTTTTTAATAACTCTATGTGCATCCAGTGGGACTAATGTATATTTTATATTTGAGTACTTACCGCAAGCTCAAACAGAACACATTTTTTCCTCTTTGCTACATAGCAAACAAAATCTCAGTCTTGTGAGACAGATTTCCAAATGTTGTTTGCCATTGCATTTTCCCTTAAGCTGGTGAAATGTTATTGGAAATTGAAAGTTTCCTAGGGCAAATGCTGCAATTCAAAAATAATACTCTAATAATTTATGGTTCTTTTTTTATTTTGTTGGGCATTTGCTGCACTTTTCTAGAAAGCTTTTAGGAACATAGAAAGAGATGGTGTGTGTACAGTGTTAATACTTACCAAAAGGTTTATTTAGTAAGGCACAAAAACAAAACTAAAACGGAAAAATATACAATACTTTATTGAGATCCATGTAATAGTCTGTCTTAGCAAAATTGCTTCAAAACTTCATTCTACACTTGGAGTGTTTAGTGGAGTTCTCAGGGGTTGAGTGGAGCAAAATATATTGAGTTATCACATCAAAAATAGTGAATTTATATTCTTTTCTTTATGTGTGGTTTTTTTTTGCTTCACTCAGCTTCACACGTCTGACATAACAAGATACATGTAGATTTTCTGATTCAGTGAAATTTTTTTTATAAATGTTGCTGGTATTGTAGCTATAACTTTTTTATTTTATAGGATGAGTGGTTGTTTTGAACTCAGATTTTTCTGATCCATATTCAGAACCACTATATTGTTCTTGCTCTGCATTGGATGCATGTGGAATTAGATCTTGGAAAAGCAACCATACTGTCTGTCTTTCTTCTCCAGACTTCCCTCCTGGATTATGTGGTAGCCACTACTATCTGTACCAGTTAAAGTATTAGTTCTTTGCTGGCTAAACTATATTGGTTTGACAGAAAAGAAGAGTGAGAGATGACAGAATAGAAAATTTTGAGAGATAAGGGCTGAATGAAATGAAATGTGCAATGTGTCCCAGTCCACTTTTAGTCTTGGACCTATCTACCCTGGCATGCTGACAGATTTTTCCAGAGGAGAATGTGGGGTACTTCAGCTTTTCTATGAGTGAATGAATCTGTGGGTAGTAGGGGGATGGGCTATGTCAATATTTCACAAATAAAAGAGAAGAAGACTTATGAGAAAAGCAAAATTGTCTAGGGCTTCAGGAAGAACAGTGTAAATTGTTTTTTCTCACCCTCCTTCTCTCAAGTGTGGAGTTACTGCAAAAATACAGTAACGAGGAACAGCCCAAGGGATATATGGCTTCTGGTGAACATGAAAATCACCTGGACATGTGAATTAATAAGTCAGCTCCTCCCTAAGGGAATACTATCTCGGTAGCTTCTGTGTTTCTCTAGGAGAGGCAAAGCTGTATATTTCTTATTATGTCTGTTCAATGATGTTGTTGGCCTGGAAACTCTGAGCTTCATTAACTCAGTTGATGTTATTATCTATCTATCTATCTATGATTATTTGCAAGTATTATTGTAGAGGAAGAGAAATTATATTTTACTTCTCTTTGATGCATTAGCAACAGATTGATAAGCATTTGATTGTCTACAAAATAATAAAATATCCCTGCCATTCTCACCTCTATCTATTGAATTATTTTATTTTATTCCAAATTTGGGTTGTCTCAAGTCTTATACCAAAGTATGATTTGATGCATTTGCAATGTCATCTTTATTATCAGACTGAAACACAGAAGAAAAACTATTCTAGATCAGAACAAATAAGACATACACCATATGGCATTCTGTTTTCATTGGTAGACTTTGTTGGTCAATATGTTTTACCTATAGAAAGGAGCCCCCAGTGGTTCAATGGGTTAAACACCTTGTGCCGACAGGACTGAAGACTTGCAGGTTGGAAGTTCGAATATGGGGAGAGCACAGATGAGCTCCCTCTGTCAGCTCCAGCTGATGTCAACCACTAATTTAGGGGTTCCTGCCGTGAAGGCAGAGACCAAACCAGACTCACCAAAGAGGATCTAATGACCCTGGCAAGAAATGGAAGCGCCCAATCAGTTTTTCCCTGCAATTCTCAATAAATACCTCACCAAAGTCAAGTGTCACCGAGTTGTTTTTATTTCATTCCAGCTGGAGCGGATGTCAAACTGCAATCATTTGCCAAAGCCGACATGTATTCTAAGGCAAAACATACAGTTTATATAGAGAAAAACGAGCTGTCAGATTCATAATACCCGCTCCCCCCCCCTGCGCCGGCTTCTTGCTGATTGGTTGGTGTCATCAGCTGGAAGGGAGGCACGGCCGGCTTGGGTGCGCCTCAGCCAATCAGTGAGCCAGAGCCGCTTCGGCTTCTCAGCCAATGAGAAGTAGGGAGGCGGTCGGGCCGGGAAACAATGACATGGAGGAGAAAAGATGAATGGGTTAAGTGACTCAATGTGTACAATCGCCAGCGATAACTTTTTGAAGTCCTCAAGCTGGCTTCCTGTATTGTCCTGGGTGCTTGAAATAAACATCTTTTGTCTGACCTGAAAGTCAGAACCTGGTAATCCTTGGATCCGGGATATGGATCTCGATGGTATCTGATTTTGGGTATTGGCCAGAGGAAATTGAAACAATGGTAGAGGCTGCAATGATGTCCAAATCCTCTGCAGGCAGGATGTCACCTTTTGTGTTGAACAATTTAATCATGCCAAGGGACATATCCTTCAAATGGGCTTGCTCAGATGTTTGAAGGGACATACCCATTGTTATTGTCCATGCAAGAGTTTCTGTTAAGTCCTTGTTTGTTAAGGGATTTACTAGCCCAGGAAGTGAGAGATTACCTGAAGTCTTGGTATGCTGGGTTCACAAAGAGGTGGCATTTTATATTTCATATTTTATACAGGAATATGGGAAAGGGAGAGGCATGCAGGGGCCTTGGGGAATACATTCATGTTGAGGAAGAAAAGGAGATCATACCAAACCTTCCCACCCACCAGAGTCCTTTGAAAGTTCAAAAACCTTGGGGAGAATCCAAGGGTTACGAAGGAAAGTAAAGTTTCCAAAAGTTTTTAAAGTTCTTCAAAAGTAGGAAAAAGTCCCATAAAGTTTTAAAAGTTCATAAGTTTAAAGGGAGATGGTCTAGTCTCCTGACCATCTGGGAGAAGAAAACTACGGATCCTGTCTCGCCATAGGACCAGTGTGGTCTGCCTACATCCTGGGGGGGGGGGGTGTTTTGAGGGGTGACTGCAGCAGGCTCCCTGGGTCAGGGGCATCTGGACATCAGCAAGACGGCAGCGGAACCAGTGACAATCAGCTGGTCTCCTTGTGAAGTTTCTAATTCTTTGAGTAAAAAAGGTTATTCCCGGGGCGTAGGGGCCCAATGTGAAAAAGCGAGATAGCGGTTAGTCTTAGAATTCATCCAGGAAATGAATGGCACCAGTTTGGAAGCGATCTGTTGACCTGCTAATAGGGGGCCCATGGGGTTTCCATATCTGTGGTTCAGAGGAGCTAGAAATGCATCCCGGGCAAGCCGACAGCGATCTGTGGCTCGGGGGAGGAAAGGTTCATGTTGGAGAGAGTTGGAGACCATAAAAGACACAATGTATCACTATGAAGAGGAAAAAGTTACAATCTGATGATACTTTATTGGGGTATTTGCTACAATGTTAGGGTGAGGGGAAGAAAGCAAGGCAAAAGGAGGCTTCCAGTCAGAGCTGCTGCTGTGGCCACATTCCCAGCGATGCTGGCCCAATCGAACATCCAGGAACTATGGAACATCCTGCTGCAGGTCAGATTAGCTTGAACGCAGGGGGCCCATGGTTGTTCCCCCTCACATCTCCCCTCACATCTCCCCATGGGCAGTGTCCTTGCAAACAGCCAATTCTCTCACACCAGAAGTGACTTGCAGTTTCTCAAGTTGCTCCTTACATTTAAAAAACCTATGGAAACGCACAAAGAAGGCATGATTACAATAGTGGTTTGTTCTACTTGTGTTCCCTAGCAACTGGAATTTTGTTCACATTTTGTTCACATCTTTTTTCTAAGCGAAAATTCTTTAACTGGTGCAGTCTTAGAGGAATGATATTCTAGCCCCATAATCATTTGGTAGCCATTTTTGCACTGCTCACAAATCAGTGATCTCTTCTCCCGAGGGGAGTAGTCCGTTGGAAGTTTTATTTTCATTTTGTTTCATACTGATGCCTGGTGTGAATAGTTATTTTTTGATAGTTATTTCATGATGGCTTGATGATACACATGGTTAGCTGTTGCCACTTCAGATTTAAACAATGCATATGTGTTAAGAGCTTCTAATTTTGTTTCGTTTTTTAGCCTCATGTCTTGTTCGGACATTTCTTAAGTGTATCTGTTTGGCCACAGAATGGACAGAATTTTAGCTGGATCCAGGTTTGAAGGGGAAACCGATGTGGAAATGAGCCTAACCCTAAACACTATCCCTAGATATATGTAAATGGTGGAAATGGTAGTTAATAGTATTGGCAACATCATTATTCAGTAATATACTCCATGTGGTACTGAACAGTTGGTCTCATCACCATTTTTATTTTTATCTTACTGTGAAAAATACAATGTTTGGTAGACCATCACTGTTCTAAGCCCTGGGATGAGAAAAATTAATTTACAGAAAAGCCCAGATAGGGACCCAAGAGCTACATAAAGGCATACAATGGTAGTGCCAGCTGCTCTTACTCTTCTATGACTATTCACCTATCTCACAAAAGAACCTGGTTAAATACAAAATGTACCAAATGTGGTCCCTACTTGTGAAACTGACCCATTCATATGGGTTCTTAACCAGGGGTCCCCTGTGGCAGTCTTTGAAAAGATTTCAGGGAAGATTTATTTATTTATTTATTTATTTATTAGATTCGATTTAGTATAACGCTCTCTCTGGCGCTCAGAGCGGTTCACAAAGTGACACAATAAAACATACCATAAAACACATTAAAATACATTAAAACAGCATTAACCCCCCCCCCCCCAATACAACATATTCCCAATAATACATGCTGCAGCCAACTGAAGTGGCTGAATAGTGAAGATGTGAGCTTGACTTGAGAAAAACCCTCCAATTTATTATAATTGTTTTCTATGACCTCTAATTGAAATCTAGCCTTTCCTCCACTTATAAAGGCATGCATTAAATTACAGAAGTATTCATGTCATATCACATTACAGTTGTTGTCCATATCCACAGTTTTTTAGACCCGATGTCAGATCATAGTTTTGCTGTGTACACACAAAAAATAAATTTAAAGACCCTGGGATGCTGAGTGTCATAAAACTATCTGCTGCTACATTCTGAGGAGAGGTCCATGGTTTTCACCTGACTGGCAAAGGGGTCCGTGGAACAAAAATAACCCACGATATAGAATGTACAGTACATATGCATACTTTATACACAAACAGTGTCTTTTATGTCAGGCTAAAACACGTAGGCAATGGAAAAACTGATAAGAGGCATTTTACTTATACTCTGTATAAGTATGCTCATACACTATAATATGTAAACGGATGTCAATATGATAATAATGTTCTTCAAAAGCATCTGTAATTTTGTTAAGAATGACAGAAAGGTTCCTGCTTTTGTTTGTTTCCATTATGGTTTTATCATTTTTGCAAATTAGGAAAAAATTAATAATGAAGCAACGAGAACAAAAAAATCAGCTAAAGGGAGATGAGGTAAAAGAAAGATTTGCATTTTATTTCTATTTGGATAATTTTAGTTTCAGAGTATGTCACTCTAGCCCACAATAATTATGTCTATATTTACTTTCAGTGAATATGTTCATGTTGGCATTTTCTTACCAGCATAGTGCATATAGTGGCACTCTGCTGTTTTAAGCTTCCCTTTGTAGTGTTAAATCTTTGCATTTGGCTTTGTTTTCAATATGGCATGAACATCTTGTCTAAATAATACCCTCTCACTTCCATACTGCCTTCTCAATTCTTTCTGAGTGCTCTAGAGCTCTGTGTGAGATTTGCAACAAATCTCTCCAGCAAAAGAAACCTAATCTTTATAAAAGATTTTTAAAAAATCAGATATGCTTTTGCCAAACACAATGGTCTTTATAAAGGCATTTGTAAATAACGAGGTTTTTTTTCAAGTGATTGCTCTTGTTATCAGATGCATTTTGCAAATGTGTTTTTTGAATCCCCAGAAAAGCCTTAAAAAATAAAATAACTCACCCAGCTGCCATTCTCCCTTCTCAGAATGGTACATCATTTCTATGTGCCAGGAAAGATCCGGAAAAGGGGGAATGGTGGCCGAGTAAATTATTTTCTTTATAAAGGCTTTTCTCAGGGTTTTTTTTGGGAGGGGTGGGGACTGTCTTGGGTTTGTTGGACTCCAGGAGTCCAATAAATTTGAGACAGCTATGTGGATGAGCACCAGAAATCATGCGTTGCGATCCCCAAGCCCAGTCCACACAGTGCCCACAGCTGGAAAGACCTGTGTCTCCTGGGCTTTCCAGCTGTTAAATTACTTCAGCACAAAGCAGGTTTTTTTCTGCTTTTTGCCAAAGGAATTCATTTTTACCAGACACGTCATTTGGACACCCAGAGAAAAACACAGGAGGACGCACATTTTAGGTGTTGTCTGGATGGGCCCTCAGATAACCCAGTTCAAAGCAGATAGTATAGGATTTTCTGTTTTGATATTCAGGGTTATATGGCCCTTAGACTTTCTTGGGAAAGATTCAGCAAACAGATTTTGACTTATAGCAAAACCATGAATGAGAAACTTTTGAAGCCAATCTATATGCACCCCCAAATTTGGATCTGGTTCAAAGTAGAAAAGCTCAGGACTGACCTGCAGTTCTGTTCAGATGCTCTGCCTCTGGCCCACGGTGATGCTGGGAACAGTGTCCAAAACAGTTGGACTGAAACCGTTTTAACCCTGCTAGACTGTGATCCTTGCCTGACCTGTTGTGAGTGTGATTTGCTCTAGGATTTGCTCTACCTCCATTATGTTTATTTAAATTTTCCTTCAATTTCCGGTTTACTGAGGTCTAACCCTATCCTTGAAGTGACTGGCTTGACCTTGAAGGAGCTGGGGGTGGCAACGGGTGACAGGGAGCTCTGGCGTGGGTTGGTCAATGAGGTCATGAAGAGTTGGAGGTGACTGAATGAATAAACAACAGCAAACCCTATTAAACCTATCAAGTTTTTATTTCTCTCAAATACATATCAATTGGATCGGAGTAATACTAATATTCTAACTGGGTGTGTTTTACAAATAGAAAAATACGAAGAATGGGAGATCAGACATTGTAAGTTGTATTTCTGAAGGAATATTGATTTCTCAACACCAAGAACATTTTCCTGAATATATTCTCTAAAATATACATTATGTATTTGTTTTATTTTATTTTTTAAAAAATACCCTATATAGTGTTCCCTCACTTATTGCTGGGGTTAGGTTCCAAGACCTCCCACAATAAGTGAGAAACCGCAATGTAGGAATGCTCTATTTATTTTAATATTTATACATTATTTTAGTAGTTATACACTATTTTAGGTCTTTATAAACTTAAAATAAAGTGAAGGAAAGGAAGGAAAGGCCCCTCAAGGCTGGAGGGAAGGAGGGAGGACTGAGGAGGGAACGCTTGTTGGAGAGCGGCAGCGGCAAAACCCCACAAAACAACGAAAATACCATGAAATATATTTTAAATTGTTATTTGAAATCCGCAAAACAGTGAGTCCACAATAAACAAACTGCAAAGTAGCAAGGGAACGCTGTATTATGGGATTTCAGATTAGAATATTAGTAAACAGTTTGTCAGTGAAAGCAATATAATAATTTTAGCAGATTAAAAACATGTTAAACAATTTAATAGAAAAGCTTAAAGAGGGCACTTTAAAAACATATACCTGGCCATTTTGGAAGAAATCAGGGATTTAGGTTTTTTGCACATAGGTCAACTATCAATCAGTATGTGTAATGTAATAATAACCTTAATCACTAGCTCCCAAATATCTGTAGCTATCAGTTATCCTTTTATCATATACACCAAAGAGCCAGCTAGACAAAATGTTAAATCGCTAATTCTCAATCAAGGAGCAACTTCAGGTATTGGTCTTTTTCTCCCGGAACTTCTGAGCATTGTCTGTGTGATTTATAGTCCAAAATCTGTCCTTCACGCATCCTGTTGAGAACCATTAAGCCACCTTGAAAGGTCTGTGATCTATAAACAAAGGCCATGGTTACAGTAATGCTAAGCATTAATTAAGGGGTAAAATCCAGAGGTCTCATTCCACAAATATGAACAGAGATTGTTTTGGAGGTTACAACAAGTTGTGTTGCTTTCAAATGTTATTGTAGTATTTACTGAGGAAATAAATCTTTTAGAATTTGATTCTGGGTTTGACATGATCCTCCTTTGGTTCAGCTGTAACTAACTCCTTTGTTTTCCAATAACTGTTTTGGATTAAGCAGCATGGCTCCTGTTGACACTAATGGGAGTCATATGGCTAAATCCAAAGCAGTCTTTGAAATCAAAGGATTAGTAAATCTCTGTTCATCAGAAAGAAAAATAGTTTTCTTAGCTAGATTTTTGTTGTTCTTTTTTCTTTTTTCTACAAAAAAAAATTAATACCTGGAACAAATCCCAAAGCTAAACATAGCTACAAAAGATATAGTTCGAATCATTGTGTGTTAGGGCTGGTGAAAGCAAAAAGATTTTGAAACTACATTTTGCAGTTTTCATCAACATCAAACAAATGTGAACATGTGGCACACCATTGTTCTTTATCCAAGTTATATTGGGGAAAATGATTAAAAGGTAGCAATAGATGGGAAGCATTTCATTAGTTCCTCGGATGTAAGGCACACCTCATTTTTAAGTCCCTTAACCAAGAAAAAAATGCACCTTAGAATCCGTGAAATACAGTATGTCCACCGTCTGCAAAATTCTACAACAAAGACTTTCTTATCGAATAAGAAAGATTAGATGTCCACGTCTTCAGTGGCCAAATATCCCAAGTTCGACCAAAAGTTGCTCCTGAGAATCCAGACAATGTTTAGCGACTTCCAGTCCCTAATGTGGGTAAACCTGGTTAGAAAAAGCTCAGATGAATAAAGTATACATGCAGTCCCCAAATTACAAACAAGATAGGTTCTGTAGGTTTGTTCTTTTATTTATTTTATTTTTGGATTTATTAATCGCCCATCCCAGATGGCTCTGGGCAATTTACAGTAAAAACACAACTAATTCCTGAAACATCTACAAACATCTAAAAGTATCTAACATTTAGAATGTTAGATACTGTCTAATGGTTCTCAGTCGAACGCCCTCTCAAACAGCCACGTTTTACCAGCCGTGTGAAAGTCTTTTAGATAACGGGTGGTTCTGATGTAAGGAGGGAGGGCGTTCCAAGGTGACGGAGCGATTACCGAAAAAGCTCTATGCCGGGTTGATGTCAAATGGACATCCTTATGGCCTGGGACCTGTAGTAGATTCTGATGGTCTGATCGAGGCGATCTCAAGGGTCGACATGGAGAGAGGCGTTCCCGTAGGTATGCCGGCCCTTGACCATGCAAGGCCTTAAAGGTTAGAACCAGCACCTTGTGAGTAATATGGAACTTGGCCGGAAGCCAGCGCAGTCGGTATAGAACAGGTGTTATATCATTCCTCACGGGGGTTCCCGTCATGCTGCCACATTCTGTACTAGTTGAAGTCTCTGGGTCACCGACAAGGGAAGGCCAGCATAAAGGGCATTACAATAGTCAAGTCTTGAGGTTACTGTGGCATGAACCACTGTGGCCAGGTCATCCTTGGACAGGTAGGGCGCCAGATGCCTAGCCTGTCGAAGATGGAAAAAGGCAGACTTACTGACAGCGGAGACCTGGGCCTCCTTTGTCAATAAAGAGTCAAAAATGACACCAAGGCTTTCGACGGTGATAGCTGGAGAGAGAGGTTCACCGTCTATGGCGGGCAACCTAACCTCATCTAATCCAGGACGACCCAGCCACAAGATCTCCATCTTTGCTGGATTCACCCTCAGTTCTTAAGTGGAATTTGTATGTATGTAAGTCAGAACAAGTTCTTTTTAAGTGTAACTCCAGATATACAGTATATGTATGTAGATAGATAGATAAATAGATAGATAGAGGTTTGTTTATTGATTAGGTGTCTGACTATATCAACAGTAAAAGACAAAAAACAAGTATTCAAACACACAATAAACAAAAATCCCTATCCTTAAACTCCTGTAATAATTAGCTAAAATACATTTAAACACTTAAAAGTTGATTAACTATTAAGTTTAGATACACTCTGAAGCAAACTAGCAAAATTGAATTCGGAGCTAAGACTCCTTTAATTCTATATCTACCGTATTTCTACAGTGTTCCCTCACTTATTGCTGGGGTTAGCTACCAGGACCTCCCGCAATAAGTGAAAAACCACGATGTAAGGATGCTCTATTTATTTTAATATTTATATATTATTTTAGTAGTTATACACTATTTTAAGTCTTTATAAACTTAAAATAAAGTGAAGGAAAGGAAGGAAGGAAAGGCCCTTCAAGGCTGGAGGGAGGGAGGACTGAGGAGGGAAGGGGCCTTAAAGAGCAGCGGTGGAAAAACCCCCACAAAACAACAAAAATACCATGATATATATTTTAAATTAATATTTTTTGAAATCTGTGAAACAGTGAGTCCGCAATAAGCGAACCGCAAAGTAGCGAGGGAATATTGTATATCTATATCTATATAAGCTTTGGATAGCATAGAGAAGGAATAATGCCCCTGTGGTGTTTGCTTTGCTGTCTGTGCCCCTGTTCAGAAGATGTCACCTCACTTTCTGTTCCTGTGATAATTGGACTTTGAGAAATTTTGGCTTGTTGTGGAAAACAAGGATTGGTGATAAAGCTTCCCCTTGATAATTCTTTCAGAAGTTAATTTCCCGTCCTAAAGGTAGATTTCTCTTGCTTTCTATTGTCTCACCACCGTTCTTAGCTATGAGTCATTTGTAAATCAGATGTTTGTAAGTCAGGACTGCTTGTATTGAGAATTTGGTGGATGCTCAGTTGAGAATGAAACACGTTAACAGCATGAGAACAACCCCAAAAACTGGAAAGGGATGCAAAGACTCACATTGTAATAACTTCTTTGAGATATATACAATATACATAATAAATAATGTAAACATCTCAGAACTGCTGGTATAGGAGCCTTGGAGCTTTCAGTTGAAAATAATGGTTCATTTGCAATGCAGGGATAATAATAATGATCTGATTTACAGGGGTGTTGCAGAGATCACTAAAACTAAAGACTGAATTAAAAAAAAGACAAACATTAAAAAGTACCTTTATTAACACTTGCCCTCTAATTGTTGCATAAGTACTAGAACTCAGAAAGTTCTCTTTTGCTATTCAAGTTAGTGTGTTGAAACATTTGTAGACTGTTCTAGATTATGTTTTATTTTGCAGAAACAACAGTCTTCTGTTACCTAAAAGAAGAATATATTTTATTTAACATGGGTTTTCATGTAACAAAGACCTACTTCCTCAGGGACTTCAGAGTATCTTTGTTGTTTTTTTTCTAACAGAAGGGCACTTTTGTGTCTAAGCCTCAGATTTAAATAGTTTAAATGTTGCAATATGCCATTTAAATTCCAAGCGTGATGACAAAAGTTTTTAATTTGTGAAAGATTTTAAAATATGTTTAGCATAGTGCAGTGTTTCCCAACCTTTTTTGAGCCGCGGCACAGTTTTTGCATTTACAAAATCCTGGGGCATTAACCAAAATGACACAAAATGACACTCTAACACAGTAATACATATAGTTAATATGTTTTTAAATGTATTTATACACTCAGTGTGAAACCTGAGCCTGTTTCGATGAACACAACATAGATATCCTGGCAGGAATGGCAGAAAGACTGAAAGGGTTTGCTTGGGAATTGACCTTGAGTTTGGAAGTTGCAGTTCACCTACACCCAGAGAGCACTGTGGACTCAAACAATGTTATGTTATATTGTTGTTTGTTTTCTATCCAGAATCACAATGTTGGAAGGAGGCTCACCACTTTAAGGTCCCTAAAACAGGCATGGGGAAAATTCGGCCCTCTGGGTGCTTTGGACTTCAATTTCCACCATTCCTAACAGCCTGAGGCCCTTTCCTGCTTAGGTGGCTGAGGGGGAAAAAGGAAAAGTGCCTGAGGCTGCTAGGAATGGTGGGAGTTGGAGTCCAAAACACCTGGAAGGTCCATGTTTGCCCATGCCAGCTTTTGACAGAGACCTCTTCCTCCCCCTTCGCGCCCTTTCATCCCCCTCCTGCTGAACACTTACTTTTTCTTCTCTACTCGGGCTCCCTTCTTCCCAGCCTCGCTCTGCTCGCTTTGCCTCGCTTTGCTCACACTGCTGCTTCTGCCGTTATTTTGATCCGAGGGGGCAGTGTGAGCGTGTTCAGGAGGGGAGGGGGAGGAAAGACGTGGGGCGAGTCTGCGCAGTAGCGCCCGCACGGCTCACATTTGCCTTCCTCCCCCCTCCCCACCTGAGCAAAGTGAGGCGGCATCATGAGCAAAGAGAGGCAAAACAAGCAGAGCGAGGCTGGGAAGACGGGAGCCCGAGTGGAGAAGAAAAAGTGTTCGGCAGGAGGGGGAAGAAAGGGTATTGGATGTTCCAATTTCCCACGGCACACCTGATGATCGCTCACGGCACACTAGTGCTTGGGAAACACTGGCATAGTGCATAACTGAAAATGCTCCGTTCTACTAGAGGCTTATTCTAAATAAACATTTACAGATTTGGAAGGGGCTGGAAATACAATTGTATGAGAGATATATTGAAATGCAACAAAACAAGCTGTTCTCACTGGCTAGATGGTTCATGTTTTCTGTTACACTCCATTGTACACTTCACTAAAATGTCTATTAATGAAAGGAATTATTGTCTTTGTGCTAAAAAAATATACATTAATTATGCTGGCAAGATTACTCTAAAATCTTTCTTCTTTTAATTTTGTCAGTTTCACTAGTGCTCCTGTGAGCAGGATTATTTCAAATCAATTCTCGGTTTTTATCTAGACAGGCCTACGCAGAAATACCATAAAAGATAGAGGGAAAAATGAATTTATAATAGGAATTTTGAGAACATATATCATGTAGGCTATCTGTTTTCTCCCCCCTGTGTCAGTTTGACTTTGCCTTCATATTTTTTCTTTGTCAGAGCAAAACAAGCATGCCTTTTACCCACATTAAAACATTTTTCTAAAGAAGACTGGCCAAGAAATCACAATGATAAACGAGAAACACATGAAAACTCTGATAATCCTGTTTTGCCAGTTTGGATACACATCATTGGTAATAAATGAGCCATTTCTAATTTCAGGATCAAGTTCAGTTTATGCCAGCGATTAAACATAAAGACAATGAATAAAATGCTGTGGGAAATATATACTACTATTTATTTATTTATTTATTTATTTAACATACGTGTACTCCATCCTTCTCACCCCCCAGAGGGGACACAGGACGGCTTCACAACAGGCAACCATTAGATGCCATCACATAAATTATAAATAAACAATTACAGATAAAACAAGCCGTTAAAAATCAATTATTAAAACATCAATTTAAAATCACACAAGTTCAAAATCATAATCATAGGGCCAGGCTGTAGCACTGCTGGTTAATCGCTATCTAATCACCAGCTACAATAGATCACTGCCAACTGGAAGGTGACAGGTTTGAAGCCCGAGTCAGATTGAGCACCCAACTATTAAGCCTAGCTTACTGTCCACCTGAGCAGTTTGAAAACAGCTACGCTGTGAGCTGTGAGTAGAGAAATTAGGAACCACTTAAAGCAGGGAGGTATTTTACGACACCATAAAAATGCCAGCAATCAAAGAGAGGGGGGATGCACTTTCCCCTGTTTCATATTTCATTTTATTATTCTTCAGAAGCATATATCTATCAATTGTAAAATGAAATGAAATGACTGGGGATTTACATCCTGTCATTTTATAATAGATCCCTGAAATTTGTATTTGACCTTTATTATTCTGCTTACCTCATGGTGAGCAAACATTATATTTCAACTTCTGCTGCCAAAGATTAAGGGTGGTTCTACACAGGCACTAAACCTGAGTTGGGAAAGTGGATTAAAAGAAACTGGTTCTGCTGCAGAGTACCTTCAAAATCACCCTAGGAAATAGTTTAAAGGTAGGCTGGTGGCCACAGTACCCTTTGACTGGGAATCAGAGCTGAACCCAGGACTGTTTTCTTTTTCTTATATAGTCTGCTGGGATGCACTGATGCGCTTATCCTTGTCAATTTAAGGTCAGTGCTAGACCATGGCAGGGCACAGGAAATGAGAACAAAGAGGTAGAATATAATTCTTGTGGGAATGATGTGGTTTCCTCTCTCAGGGTGGCTTGTTTACCTGCCAGTCAGGTGTGTTTCAGGGTTTTTAAAAGTGTGTCAGCGCTAGTGGTGTCCTGACAATGCTCTGCATTTTTTTCAGTCTTGGCTTTGAGCCCTGTATGGGATATACTCTGCTTGCAATGGATTTGTTGGCTTATTCTGGACTTTCTGTTGCAGCAAATATTGAGGGTGTGCATTTTGTGGACACCCTGTCCTTGAGCTGGCTTCATTCTGCATTATAGTTCCTTTGTAGAACTGCCCTTGGCAAATTGGCCAAACCTAAGGAATCTACTAATGCATCTTCAAAGTGTTAAAACTTTTACATCAGATATGCAAACTTTATTACTTACTAGCTTGGGGACCCGGCCCTACCCGGGTTTTTTGAGAAAGGCATTGTGTGACAAGGTTGGTCTATCATTTATGTGGCTCTCTGTGGTCTCAGGAAGTTAGTGATGGTACTGTGACTCCCATTGTCCATGGTCCACCCTCCTCCAAACAGCACCAGGATGTAGAGTGGGCCATGGGGCCCCTGTGTGCCAACTGTGGTCTTGATCAGTCATTGGATGAGGGTCGCAGTGGTCTCAGAAAGTGAGTGAAAGTACCGCCAGTCCCATCTTCCATTGTTTATCCTCCTCAAAGCTGCATCAGAATGTAGAGTGCGTCATAGGGACTCTGTGTGCCAAGTTTTGTCTTGATCACTCATTGCATGAGGTTCGCAACGGTCTTGGGAAGTGAGTGAAGGTACTTCAAGTCCCATCATCTGTGGTCCACCCTCTTAACTGCTCCAGGATGTAGAATGGGTCATGGGGGCTCTGTGTGCCAAGTTTGGTCTTGAACAGTCATTGGAAGAGGGTCACAGCGGTCTCAGGAAGTGATTACAGGTACTTCAAGTCCCAGCATCCATGGTCCACCCTCCTCTAAACTGCAGTAGGATGTGGAGAGGGTCGTGGGAGGTCTGTGTGGCAAGTTTGGTCTTTATCGGTCTTTGTTGGGGCCCACAGAGGTCTGTGGGAACCGAAGAGTGTGAAAGTACAACAAATCCCATCATCCATGGCTGTCCTCCCCCAAACCTCACCAGGATATAAAGGGAGTCATGGTGGTTATGTGTGCCAATTTTGGTCTTGATCAGTCATTGGATGAAGTTCGCAGCCATCTCAGGAAGTGAATGAAGGTACTTCAAGTCCCATCATCCGTGGTCCATCCTCCTCGAAACAACACCAGAGTGTAGAGTGGGTCATGGGGGCCCTGTGTGCCAAGTTTGGTCTTGATTAGTCATTGGATGAAGGTCACAGCAGTCTCGGGGAGTAGAGGTACTTCAACTCACATCATCCATGGTCCATCCTCCTTCTAACTGCAGCAGGATGTAGAGTGGGTCATGGGGGCTCTGTGAGCCAAGTTTGGTCTTGATCAGTCATTGGATGAGGGTCGCATTGCTTTCAGGACGTGAGTGAAGGTACTGCAAGTCCCATCATCCATGGTGTATCTTCTTTCAAAGTGCACCAGGATGTAGAGTGGGTCATTGGGGCTCTGTGTGCCAAGTTTGTTCTTGATCAGTCATAGGATGAGGTTCGCAGTGTTTTCAGTAAGTGAGTAAAGGTACTGCAAATCCCATCATCCATGGGCCATTCCCCTTAGAACTGTAGCAGGATGTAGAGTGTACTCTGTGTGGCAACTTTGGGCCTGGTCTGTGATTTATAGGGGCTACAGTGTTTTTTGGGAAGTGAATCAGGTGAAGGTACTGCAAATCCCATCATTTGTGGCCCATCCTGCCCTAAACTGCTCCAGGTTGTAAAGGGGGTCATTGGACCCCTGTGTGCCAAGTTTGGTCCTGATCCGTCATTGGTGTGCTTTAAGCACTGTAAATCTCATCATCCATGGTCCATCCTCCCTCAAACTGCACCAAGATGTAGAGTGGGTCTGTATCATGTGATTTTGATTTGCTCCGATTGTGGGATTTTCTATTGGGACTGCAGTTCAAGGAGTTTTTCTCCAAGCTTGTAGCTTGAGAGACTATCGCGTCTTCACTTACCTGCGTGTAAGTAATACTATAAAATAGTATACATGATTTATATGTTATAATTTTGAGATTTTTAACTGGTTTAGGAGTTGTGCTTTACAAAATAATACATATATTGTGAATTTGAGTTATAGTTTGAATGCCTTTATGCTCTTTTTGAATTTACTTGTGTAGCAAGTGGAACTGCACCCAGCGTTTCTATATAATCCAGATTAACAAAGTGGATAATCCATATTATCTGCTTTGAACTGGATTATATGAATCTACACTGCCATATAATTCAGTTCAAAGCATATAATCTGGATTGTATATGGCAGTGTAGATCCAGCCTAAGAGGGTGGTGAAAGCTTCCCTAAAGGACTGTAAATCACCACCATTATCACCACAACATTTAAATGTACTTGCTTTGTATTAGTGACATTAACTTGTTTCTGTGATGTCTATTCGGACTATGAATCCCTGCCATACTAACAATACAGGTGAGATCGTCATTTAAAATATTAAGACAGTTTTATGGAGCACCATAGGAAGAAGCAATTTCATTCACCTTTAGCCACCTTAATCTCATGTTGACATGACTGATACAAATTGACTATTCCCCATAAATTGTTGAATTATAGCAGGGGAGTAAAGTATGCTTCTTCCTGCCCCCTGCATTCTTACTAAAGCTTTCCAGGGCTTAATCTCTGTTTGCTTTGTTTTTAAAATATATTTAGCCTGGGGGCAAAACTACCTAGCCCTTAATCTTTCTTGAAACAACCTAATTTATCCTACAGCAAATTTTATATTTTGGCATTGATTATCATTTACCTTTGATCAGCGGAATGTTGTTACATGATAAAATAATGAAATTATTAGCTTTTTCTATCATGATAATAATAAATTCTCAGTGTAACATTAAAAAAGGAAGGGTGATCTTGTTTGCTGCTGAACACTTAGGTGTCATCGCTATCCTGTCATTTTCTTTACTTGTGAGGTGGCTGTCATCCGATCTATTTATTTCTGCACAAAGATAATAACACAACTACTGCATTGCAGTAAGCTTCCAGAATTTAGGTTGACACTTTTAAGTGAGTAAATTTGTAGTGTGGCCAAGATATCTTTGAAAAGCGCGTAGAGCTTTCCAATACGGAAGCAACAAACACTATACATAGAAGTTAGATACTTCTATGTTCAGTATATAACAAGACTGAGCAGTGGGTCAGGAACAGTTCTACTAAAATCAGCCAAATAAGCATACTTATTTGATGATAGCACTTACAGCTTAGTCTTACACAGGCTTTAGTGGTCATTCCTGATGAAGTCAGTTGGGCTCACGTATTTCTAAGATTAGTTTGACAGCAGTGAAAGGATATTTTAAATTAGCGTTGAATCCCTGTGGAGTTGTACAATAGAGTTATCTAGGTAGACTGTCTATTACATTCTTTTCTGGTGTATTTCACAAGATAATTTTACTGTCTTGCTTCCGAAGAGCACATTTTCTTCTCACTGGACTTTTTTCTATCATTTACTTTAATATCCTAAAATAGGTGGTAAGAAGCAATCCTAACTATTTTGGTGCCCTAAAGAAAGCAGCTATATGTGTCTATGAAGATTCCAAATTAGGAAGAATCAATAGAGTAGTATGAGAATAAAAAAATGGGGATGGGATTATTTTGCGCAATTGCATATTGGCATAAGGTATTATGGAGCTGTCGTGAGATTGTTTTTATTTATAGAATACATACTAGATTTTTCCCCAAGCATCTGGTCAGCTTTTATTATCCAGATGATGGCACCTTAAAGAGACCTAATATAGCCTAGAACAAGTTTTCTAATCTGGCACAGATTGCCATATACTTGCTATTACATTGTCTAATAATAAAATTAGTTTTGTCTATCTTAATTTATCCCCAGTTGATCATAAAAAGAAACAAGTTTAGCTGCTTCTTTTAAAATAGCTTTTAACTAGAAATGAGATGAAACTACAGGTACCATTATCTCTCTCTCTGCATTAATTCGCAAACGAAGATTCAGGAAGGACTCATCCCATGCTTTTTACAAGCGCGTTGATGACTAAAAAGGCCAATCTGAGATAAGCACAGCAGAAAGTCTCATTGGGTGATGTTGTTTCGAAGTTGCGGTTCTTTCTGCGTTGTCGTTCTTCTTCGAGACCCATTCAGCGTGTCTTCTCAAGCGACCAAAGTCCTGAACTGCCTGCATGCAGGATTGGGTCTGCAGCATCCAGTGCATCTTTACACCTGCCCAGGGCCGTAGCCAGGATTTTGTTTCGGAGGGGGCTGAGTTTGGTTCAGGGGGAGGGCTGAGACTGGGTGGAAGAGGGTCTACCCTAGCAAACCTTTTGTATTGTTATCCCAATAACCCCATTAATGTGGGATATGATGAGCATGGTGATCAGATCATGATTTAAATGCACATAACAGTTTAAATAATGTACCAGTAAGGCCTTTTCGTGGACCACCCTGAGAATTTCAGGGGGGGCTGAAGCCCCCTTAGCCCCCCCCCTGGCTACATGCCTGCACCTGCCGTTTTGTCCCTTGCCTATCGCTACAGAGCTTTTTCGGAAGTTGGATGTGTCCTTCAAGCCTGTGCAGAACTGGCCTCACCCTTTAAACCAAAGGTTCGTCTGCCGGGGCCTAGCAAGCTTGGATGGTGGCAGCGAGGTCCTCAGGTTGTAGGTTTGGTTCGAGTTTCCTTCTCTAGATGGTTGACCTTACAGGGTTAGACGAGCACCATCTTCCCGGGTTTGAAATCGGAGTTTTCCTTCTCTTAGGATGGTTGCCAAAAGGCTAGAGAGCCCATCCTGCCCTTTGTCACTCTTTGTCAGACCCTTCAGTTGTGAACTCTCTGGCATGGGAGGCCCTACCGGTAGCTATTATGCCACCACCAGCATGGCTCACAACTTCATTAGGGTAGAAGGGGGCTGACAAGCCTCTAGGCCCCTGAGGCTGATGGAGGAAAAGAAGGGGGCTGCAAGGGGGGGCGCCAATGGAGAGGAGGTACCATTATATATATATATATATATATATATATATATATATATATACACACTGATTTGTGTGTGTGTGTGTGTGTGTGTGTGTGTGTGTCAGGAGCGACTTGAGAAACTGCAAGTCACTTCTGGTGTGAGAGAATTGGCCGTCGGCAAGGACGTTGCTCAGGGGACACCCAGATGTTTTGATGTTTTTACCATCCGTGTTGGGAGGCTTCTCTCATGTCCCCACATGAGGAGCTGGAGCTGATAGAGAGAGCACTCTCCCCAGATTCGAATCTGCAACCTGTCAGTCTTCAGTCCTGCCGGCACAGGGGTTTAACCCACTGCGCCACCGGGGGCTCCTAACACTGAAATGTGCCAACTGTCTTGCTAGCATAGTATCATTGATATGATTCTTCTCACATAATGTTTGTTGAATTGGATTTTTCAAATATACATACAGCACATATTTTGTAAATAAAACTGGCTACCAGCCAGTTGGCAAAAATAATCTTTCATGAC